>JAQPPZ010001917.1:160000-1406665 GCA_028583015.1 Wollemia nobilis
GAAAAAAAAAATAAAAAAAAGAAAAATAAAGAAGAAACTTGGATAAAAATGAAGAAAAATGAAGAAAAAACTGTAGGAAAAAGAAAAGAATAGTTAAATGATTTGAGAAAAAAAAAGAAAAAGTAAGTTAAATAAGATAATATAATGAAAATAAAAAAAATAAGAAAGAGAAAAAAAAAGAGGGTTATTTTAAAAAAAAGTTAAATAGTAATAGAGTAGAAAATAAGTAAAAATGATAAGAGAAGATTGAAAAATTTTGTTAGAAGAGCAAGAGAGTAAAAAAAATAAAAGAAGAAATAAAGAAATATCATCAATATAAAAAATCCAAAATATATTAGGAAGAAATAAATTTAATTTGACAAAAATATATTTTGAAAAATTTTTTGATCTTTAGATGAATTAAATAGAATTTTTCCATTCCTCTAATTAGTTTATTTAATTTCAGCACTTTATTTTTGTGAGCATAAATGATATTATTAAAATTTTCAGTTGACAAAACAATATTTTTATGAAATCAAATAAGTCTTGATTTTGATTTAATGATTTACTTTTGAAAAAAGAAATAGTCTTCCACCATTGTGAAGAGAAAGATACTAAGCCATAATTAAAATAAAAGGAGAACATGTTTTCACATTACATGAGTGAAAAATTGTTAAAGTACTTTAAATTACATATAAAATTAGAAAAACTAAACTATAAGAACGAAGCCAAGTCAAAGCATTATCTACCCCCCAACAAACCTCCAAGCGGAGAGAGGAGAAAGGTTGGAAGTCTACTTTGAAAGCATAGACAAAAACCCCAAAACCAATAAAGATGAACTACCCTTAGATCCCAAAGGAAAGCAAGCCACTAAAAGTCCCCGGACGGGAAACCACTTCCAAGGCCAAATACTAGCAAGAGTCCAACCTCCATGACATCTCATATTGAAGGAAACAAGAGTGGATGATTCACTAAACACTTCTAATTCATTTGTTTTGAAAGACTCCCTTTAAGTCCTCTAAATTCCAAGTGATGATCTTCATTAATACAAAAAAAGTTTGGAAGGGTATAAGTTACCTTCCTCTAGAGATCACCTTCTTTTACCAAAATGATGGTCTTGCGACCGCCTGATAAACCATCTTCATTTCCTATCTGACTACTCCAATGAATCGAGAGGCTCTAACCTTGAAGAAGCTCATACACACCAAAATTTACAGAGTTCAACATGCTATATTGGGACCGTATATTGAAGTTTGATATAAAAAGTTTTCCTTGTGTAAATTCTCCCTTTTTTCTAGTGAAAACCTTGATTGTTGGTTTATCTCAGCTCCCTTCATATTATACGGTTTCTAATATAGTTTCCACATCCCCTTCCTACGGGCACAGTGGAAAGATTCAAACAATAGCACAAACTGATGATACTTCAAACAGTTCTTTAGTTTCCTCTTGGGTGGAAACCTACTAAGAACCTTATTTAACGGAAATATTGGTCAAGCACTAGCAAATGCCATATTATAGCAAATCTACAAAAAAGAATCTCAAGTACACTGCTCTTAAATATCCCCAAAGTAATTGAATTTTAGGTAGGGGTGTCAAAACCATTAAAAATAAACGAGAAAATGATAAAATTTGAGAAACCAAAAAAAGTTTAAAGAGTTTCAATTGAGAAAAAAAGGATTAAAATAATAGGGAGGAAAAGTCTAACAATAGGAGCATAGAGGATAGGTAAATTAGTATGTCAAGGTTTCATGAAAAGCCTTCCAAAAAAATAGAGACCTTGAAAAGTTCTCATCTTCATATTGAAAAAACAAGAAAAAACCATTGGAAAAAGAGATTAACTCACCAGTTTTTTTGGAATTTGAAATAGGATGGAACAGACGAAATTATCCCTTTAGATCTTCAATGTATCCGAAGTTACCCAACAAGCTAACAAGGGAGTCTAAACGCCTTCACTATAATCAATCTTGGGACTTAGAGGTATGGTAAGCCTAAGATAAAATTACATGGGGAGGACCATGGAGGGCATCCCAAAAATTTTGGGTTGAGTCTTCAAAATTTACCCGATAGGGGTTTGATAATAGATTTATTGTGGGTGCACCTAGCACCAAATTCACGAGATCCAGCGCCATGAATACTGAAACTGTTTGTGATACTTAATCCTTGCCCTAGAGATGGAAAGGTAGGTTACTTTATTTTGTGTAGAAATTGGGAGCGTTGTCATCAAGTCAAAAATTATACTTCTAACATATTAGATCCCTTGAAAATACCAAAAAAGAAACAAAAACACCCCCAAAACCCCCGCACAAAAATATGTCCACACGAATGTGCTAGATATGTGTGCTCCAAATATTTGAAATGTGGAGAGTTTGGATGTACCCAAATTTTAGCTCACTCTGGGTGTGGATGAGTGAAATATGGTCAAAACAAGTTCGATAGTTTGGGTAGTTCTTCTCAAACATATGGAACCTATTACTCTAGAAGAAGTTAATTCAATTTTATTTTTCTTTTGATAAGGATAAATACCCAAGTATGGATGGACTCTTTGTAGCATTCTATCAACATAATTGGGAAATAATGTAGGATTTTTATTGGTGCCAGTGAAAAAGTCTAGGGTAAAACAATACATACCTTATAAAATAAATGCAACATATCTTACCTTGATTAAAAATAAAAAGGGTGCAAAATAATTTGATTCATTTAAGCCCATAATCCTATGTAATATGGCATTTAAAATAATCCCAAAAGTGATGGAAAATCAATTAAGATAACTATTAGACAATATTATTTCAAAGGAGCAAGGAGTATTTGTAAAAGGGAGATAGATTATGGATGGGATCATAGTAGCTCATAAAGTAATGCATTTAATAACTTCTAGAAAATATAGAGAGAAATGATCTTAAAAATTGATATGAATAAAGCTTATGATAGGGTTAAATCAGAGTTTTTTTGCAGTATTAGAAAAGTTTGGATTTGAGAAGAAATTAGTTAGATAGATTAAAGCTTGTCTCTATAGTATCATATTTAGTGTTTGTCAATGGGCTGGTAACAAAATCATTTAAATTCAAAGGAGGTATTATATAGGGAGATCATTTGTTACCATATCTGTACATTATTATAGTAGAGGTATTTGAAATGAACATAAAAAATACATACAAATATGGGCTAATAAATAGACTTAAGGCTAGTAATAACATTGATAACATCACCATCAAAGGTTTATAGATGATACAACCCTTTTTGGGAGGGAAGAGTAAAATGAGACCAGAGCTTTGAATAACTTATTTAGGGAGTATGAAAGAGAATTTGGGCAGAAATTTAGTAAGAAAAAATCCAAAATTTACTGTCTAAACACTCTAGCAAGAATCAAAGTAGGAATATACATGTTACTTCAAATGGAGGAGGCAAATTTTCTAATAACATATTCAAGGATTCCCTTAATTGAGGGGAGAATGAGGATACAATTGTGGAATCCACTTATAAGTAATATTTAGAATAAACTACCAACATGGAAAGGTAGATGATTATCATTAGCAGGAAGAGTGCAACTAATTAAATTAGTCTTAGAGGCCATTCCAACATATTATATGTCCTTGTATATTATGCCAAAATTGGTAGAAAAAAGTTTAATTTATATTATATAGTCATTTTTGTGGTTAAGATTACATGATAAATTAAAAATTTCTTTGGGGAAATAAACCATGGCATGTGATGATAAAACTAGGGGAGGTTTCAGTTTAAGAGTTCTTATGGATATAATCTTAGCTCTAAGGGGAAAAGTAATTTGGATATTGTACAAAGAGAGTCAAAGACAATGGGAAAAAAATATTCTAAGTACATTGATCCCTATAACACAAGCTTAATATTTACTACATTATCACTACCAAACGGTTCTCCACTCGGTCAAAAAAATAATTTGATATAGTGGTTAAAGATCTAAAATGGGTGGTGAGAACTAGAGAAAAATTTCCAATTGGAAGGATACTTGGTGTAATAAAAGACTATACAATGTAGATAACATTTTGAAACCATCAATGAGATTACTTCAAGATGAATATGGTGATAGGATTTCAAACATTATATACAATGCTCAAGAAGGAAGATACAAATGGAAAGAAGATGTTTTTACAAGTATACTAGACATTGTTGCTAAGAGGTAGTTGAGTAGAAAGATAACAATAATTATTCTAAGGGGAGTCGAGGATAAGCTAATTTGGGAGTTGAATAAATTAGGAGAATACACACCTAAAAGCAGATATAATGTAAATCCCAAAAAAATTAGGAATACCATAAGAATATGGAGATATATTTTGGGTAGCTTGAGAAATACAGAAGTCAAAATATTTATATGGCTAGTGGATGACTTTTTTTAATCTTGGGATATCCTAATGAAAAGGGATTTTAATGGCCTTCACAATGTGTTCTATGTAAAAATGAGGAGGAGAGTATAGAAATTCTCTTGGAACACTACTCAATAGTCTATGAATTATGGCAATGGATTCCTAATATGTTTGTCTTTCTATTAAAATTGTTGTTTTCTAAACTTCATTTGTAAAGTGCAAAAATCCTATGATAGAGATTTTAAGTGATTGGTGTATTGGTTTAACATTCTCCCATTTGATACATAAAATATAAACTTAAGATGTATGGGAAATTCAATGGAGAATCCCTACAAATCATTCCATTTGCATCTAATCTTTTTGTTGCATACTACCAATAGGACAATGTATGACATTGATCTAAATTCATATGGACCTATACTAGGATGATGTAGTGTTGGGTGAGTAAGCATAATATTATTATTAGTATTTGTTGTTTAAATGAGAAATTTAATGTGCGTTAGAGTGGATTTTTATCTACTTGTGATAGCAAGGAAACAATAGTGATTTTTGTCTACTTGTGGTAGCAAGGAGACAACAGTGACTCGAAAAGGAGTTGTAGGTATGTGCACTAATTTAAAGTTTTTAAGAAAGATACTATGAATAAATATGCTAGAGATCACATTCACAAGTGATAGTATAGATTTTATCTCCTCAAGTAAAGGTATACATTATGGGGATTCCATAGAAGTTTTGGCATGAAGTTGTTTCAACATGCATTCCCATAATATAAATCTAGTTGAGGAAGAATATTCATTAGCAACTTTAATAGGCTCATAAGGTAGTGATAGACATGGGTGAAAATTATAGTTTGATGATTGAAGGATGCCAAGACTTAGTCTAATTAAGGGGGATTGTTGCATGTTGTTTCATATGAGAGGAAGTTTACAATGATAATATCCATACTACAAACCTTGAAAATATCCTCAAAGCACATTACAGGAAAGAATTTGAGAATATGTTGCACACACAATTATTGGTGATATGGTTAAAGAAGCTGCAACTAAAGCTATCTTGAGGAAAATGAAAAATATAGTATTTTTGTCAAGCATATATATGAAATACTTGATGTCTTTATATAAACTTAAAGTCCATCAGTTACATGTAGATAAAATACATTACTTATAATTATAAAAGGGATTTAGACTATAAATATATATTTCTTGTGAAAAAGGGGTTGTACTCAAGTCCTCCACCCTCAACAAATCAC
This sequence comes from Wollemia nobilis, assembly GCA_028583015.1. Classification (NCBI taxonomy): domain Eukaryota; kingdom Viridiplantae; phylum Streptophyta; class Pinopsida; order Araucariales; family Araucariaceae; genus Wollemia; species Wollemia nobilis. Next base: position 165,566 of record JAQPPZ010001917.1, read on the forward strand.
AAATCTATCATTTAGAGCTTGAGGGTTTACTAATATATTTAATTCTCATCTCAATTTAGTTGTTATAGCTAGATACCTACATTTTTCCTAAAAAATATGAATTTTTGATTTCATTTTCTGAATATTATTTAATTTTATTTGTAAATACAAATATTCTAGATTTTGACATCATTCTTCTTAAAATTTTTCTATAGTAGCCTTTATAATACCAAATATCCATGTCTATTGTCTTCACACTACATCTTCCTAAAGTAATATCTCCAAAACTTTGTGTTATCATAGTTGGATTTACCAACTTTGGACTGTTAGTTTCCTTCTTGAAGCATAAGTGCAACCACAAGAATTGTAATAAATAGTTTAGTAGTCTCAAATAGTTCAAATTTCATGATAAAATATTATCAAGGAATATATGCATAATTATGGGTCATTATACACTACAAGTGGAATTCATTTTAATCCCAAATAGCCAATTAAAAATTATTTTATCATTTTAATGAGTTATAAAATGAATTCAATTTATATTATAATAAAATTTTAACAAATCATAATGGTATTATTTTAATAGATAGTTTAGCAGTCTAAAAAAAAGATATTTTCAATCCATACTCTATCCCATAATCCAACCAACAACTAACAACTCAAATAATCTATTCATCCATCAAGTCCATCTGATATCATATTTTTTTGGTTCAACATATAGAACTTCTACTCGCTTCACAAAATCATAGTCCTATTTATAAAATCTAGACTATTAGTTTCCTCCAAAGCATTGATCTATAAATGGATCTTTTAAAATATTTTGTAATCCTCTAGAATATTATTTGAATTTGCTCCTTTCAATTTTTCTTGTTAGCTTCAACTAAACTTGCTAATTCCTCTAACCATGGAAAAAATAATTTAACTTTGTGATCCTCTATTAAAAACCCCCTATTGGCTAACCTATCTACACATTTGGTTTTTTGTCTTAACTTATGAGTAAAACTTATTTCTTCAAACTTCTTTGAAAGGTCTTAAATTTCAATAATGATCTCTTGTATGTTCCATGAAGTATTTGTTTTCCTCAAAATTACATTTATTATTATTAATGAATTGATTTCCATCCATACTTCATTCCATTTTATTTGTCTATATATTTTTAATCCTTGCAACACTGCCCAAGATTTAGATTCATTAGTTATCTTAAATCCAACTCTGCAAGCATAATGTGACAAAATATCCTGCTTATTATTATTAACTATTCCTCCTCCTCCTAGTAGTAGTCCAGGATTTCCTTTAAAAGCTCCATCAAAAGTTACTTTGACAAAATTTGCTTTTGATGGTTTCCACTTTATATTTTTTACCTTTTTTTTCTCATGTACCCACCATCATAATAACAATTGATGAATTGACTCCATATATCAAGGTTATTTGCTTCAAGATTAGGGATTGGGTGAGTTTATAGGGCAGATTTAGACTCTCTATGGGTGAACAAATATTTCTTTTTATTACCTCTAAACTACTTTTTTTCCTTTAAATATTATTCTATTCATTTCTAGCCATATAATCCAAAGTATTGTATATTTTGATGTATCCCAGTTTGTCTGTAACACCTCACTTTTAAAAGTTCTCTACCATTGCTTTAACCATTCTTCAATTATGCCATTCATTGAAATGCATTTACAAAACATATTATAATTTGCAAAACCATATAATTTTTACATGGGAGGAGAGCAAGACCCTTGATATTTATATATTACCTTTGTTTTGGTTATTTTCATTCATTTTCTTTCTAGTAGTTATAATTCTCAACCTTTTAGATTTTTTAAAATATATTTTTAATTAGCATTCCTTTACTAAGTGTAGCATATATTAAGTAAATGAATATATATTTTTATTTTATTTAGTATTTTTAATTTTGAAAATTTTAATTTTAACTAAAATGCCTAATATCTTAAATTGTTAATTACTATTTTTTCTTGAGAAAAGGGGTTGTAATCGTGTCCTTAAAAAATCACAACTCTCTCATTTAGAGCTTGAGATTACAAATAAATTCAATTCTCATCTCAATCGAGTTGCTATAGTTAGATACCTACATATTTTTCATAAAAAGTCCAAGTTCTTGATTTTTATTTTCTAAATCTTCAATTTTTTTTTTATAAATACAAATATTCTAGAATTGAACATCCTTCTTCTTGAAATTTTCTTGTAGTAGCCTTCACAATACCAAATCTCCACAACTACTATCTAAGCATTGCATCTTACTAAATTAATATTTCCAAAACTTTATTTATAATAATCGGCCTTGCCAACTTTGGACTATTAGTTTCCTTCCTAAAGCATAAGTGCAACCACAAAAATTGTAATAAATATTTTAGCTGTCTCAAAAAGTTGAATGTTCATTATTAAATCTAATAAAGGAATATACACATAATAAGTACACTATGGGTCATTATATGTTACAAGCATAATTCATTTTAATCTCAAATAACCATTTAATTTGTTTTTATTATTTTAATAAGTTATAAGATGAATTTAATTCATATTATAATGAAATTTTAACAAATCATAATGGTATTATTTTAATAAATAGTTTAGTAGTCTCAAAAAGTTGAAAGTTCCAATCCATACTTTGCCCCATCCAACAACTCAAATAATCTATTCAACCATGAAGTCCGTCCGATATCATCTTATTCTACTTCAACATTCAAAAATTCCACTCGCTTCATGAAATCATAGTTTTCTTTATCAAATCTAGATTGTTAGTTTCCTACAATGCATTGATCTATAGATGGATTCAGTAAAACATTTTATAATCCTCAAGAATATTATTTTTAATTTGCTCCTTTCATATTTTTCTTGTAATATTTAGCTAAACTTACTACTTTCTCTAATCATGGAAAAGAGACTTTAAATTCATGATCCTCTATTAAAAACCATCTATTGGCTATTCTATCTACACATTTGTTCCCTTCCCTTAATGTATGTAGAAACTTGATTTCTTCAAACTCTATATCAAGGTCTTGTATTTCCACAATGATCTTTTATATATTACATGGAGCCTTTGCTTTCCTCAAAATTGCATTATAGTGAATTGCCTTCCATCTATAATCTACTCCATTTTATTTATCTATAGATTTTTAACCCTTCTAATGCCACCCAAGCTTTAGCTTCATTATTTTTATTAAATGTACTACTAAATACAAGATGTGATAAAATATTACCTCTATTATTTTTTATTATTCCTCGTCCTCCTGCTAGTCTTATATATCCTTTAAAAGCTCAATCAAAATTTAATTTGACCATATCTACTTGTAGTGGTTTCCACAATATATGTTTTCCTTCCTTTTGTTTCTTTTGTACCCACCATCATAATTCCAACTTATGACTTGAATCCATATATCAAGGCTCTCTACTTCAAGATTAGGGATTGGGTGAGATTATAGGACTAGTTTAGAGTCCTCGAGAGCTAAAAACAAATTCCTTTTCATTTCCTCTAAACTACTTTTCTTTCCTTTAAATATTATTTTATTCATATCCAACAATATAGTCCAAAGTATTGTATATTTTGATATATCCTAGATTGTCTATATTGTCTTAATTTTAAAAGTCTTTTCCACGACTTTAACTATTCTTAAATTATTTCATTCATCACCGTGCATTTACCAAACATATTAAGAATCAATTGCCATAGTTCCTAGACTATTGAGAAATATTCCAAGAGATGGTATATACTCTCCTCCATTTTCATTGAACATATTGTGAGGGACCTTGAAAACACCCTTAGGTTATCCTAGGATAATGTTTTTTGTGACCTACTGTAAACATTTTGACTTATGGATTTCTTGAGCTATCCCAAATATTGCTCCATATTTGTTCTATATTAATATTTTGTGCTTTACATTATATACGCTTCTTGTTGTGTATTCCCCTATTCTATTCATCTCCCAAATCAACTTATCCTCAGCTCCCCTTGGAATAATCATTGTTGTTATATTTCTTCTCAACTACATCCTAGCAAGAACATCTGGTATACTTGTAAAAAATTCTTCATTCCATTTGTATCTTCCTTCTTAATTATTGTACATAATATTTGAAACCCTATCACCATATTTATCTTGAAGTAATCTCATTTATTATTTCAAAATTATATCTATATTGAGTGGTCTTTTATCACACCAAGTATCCATCCAAATATATTTTTTCTCCAGTTTCCACCATCCATTCTAGACGTTTAACCATGCGATCAATTGATTTTTTTGAACTGCTCTATAATGCAGAACCATTTAGTAGTGACTATGCAATAAATATTAAGCTTAGGTCATAGGGATCAATTTACATAGAAGTATTTTTACCTATTGTATTTAAATCTCTTTGTACACTCTCCAAATTAATTTCCCCTTAGAGCTAAAATTACATCTAATAAGAACTCTTAAACCGAGACCTCCCCAAGTTTTATCAACAACACCATGCTCTATTTCCCCAAAGGAAATTTTCATTTTTCATATCATTCTAACCAAAAAAATGACTACATATTATAGATTAAACTCTTTTTTACCATTTTTTGCATAATATACAAGGATACATAATATTTTTGGAATGGTTTGTAAGATTGATTTAATTAGTTTCACTCTTCTTGCTAATTATAATTGTCTACCTTCCTATGCTGATAGTTTATTTTTAACTTTAATTATAAGTGGATTCCAAAATTCTATCCTCATTCTCCCATAAAATAAGGGTATACCTAGATATGTTGTTGGTAAATTTTCCTCCTCCATTTGAAGTAACATGTATATCCTTACACTAATTCTAGTTGGAGTATTTAGATAATAAATTTTGGATTTTGTCCTTTTAATTTTCTACCTAGAGGCTCTTTTATATTCCTTTAATAAGTCATCCAAATCTTTGGCCTCTTTTTTCTTCCCTCACAAATAGGGATGCATTATCTACAAATTGTTGATGATTGATGTTGTTGATGTTATTATTAGTCCAAAGTCTAATTATTAGCCCATATTTGTATGCCTTATTTGGATTCCTTTCCAATACCTCTACCATAATAATAAACAAATATGGTGATAGAGGATATCCCTATATAATACCTCTCTTGGGTTTAAATGATTTTTTTACTAGCCCATTGACCAAAACTTAATATCCCAAATCCAAACTTTTATAATACTCCAAAAAAAAATCCAATTTTAACCCTAACATAGGTTTTATTCACATCAAGTTTTAAGAGCATTGCTATATTTTCTAGAAGTTATTGAATGCATTACTTGATGAGCTACTATGATCCTATCTAGAACCCATCCCCATTTTATAAATCCTCCTTGCTCTTCTAAAATAATTTTGTCTAATAGTGGTCTTAACTAATTTGCCATTACTTTGGAGATTATCCTATATGCCATATTACATAATATTATGGGCATGAATGAATCAAATAATTCTACACCCTTATTTTGGGAGTCAAGGTAAGATATATTGCATTTATTTTATAATGTATACATTTTTTTACCCTAAACTACTCCACTACCATGAATAAAAAATCCTTCAATATTTTTCAATTATGCTAATAGAATTCTATAGAGAGTTCATCTAGACCTAGGGATTGTTAGCTTTTGGAGCCTTAAAATTAAAGGAAATGTTATCACAAGTATTTAAATAAGCATGTAATATTATAACTATGATAAAGGAAACTTAATATACATGAAAATATGATAGAAGAATCCATATAATGCTCTAGAAATGCTCATATAAGAAAGCTCATGAAAATTACAATGCTCATATCATGGAATTCACAACTCCTCCATGATATCAAAATGGAGTTGTATTGTACCTACTACTACTATCACCTATGCACTCTCAAAATACTCTACCAAACACTCACAATGAGGCCTATATATAGAAATATAGATTCCTTACCTCTCACTCAACCCAAAGACTCATGTACATGTGGACTACATGCACATTTACATCATTGCACATTCTAACACTTTTGCATTTGTTTTTTGAATTTACATGGTGGAAGTGGTAGCCGCCATGAATCCAGGTAGGTTGTCTGGATTTTATGGCCATCACAATATTTTGCGTTGTCCATCTTGGAAGCCGCCACATATATATTTGCACAATCCGCCCCTATAACCATCATGCCACAATCATTTTAATCCTCTTACACCAATGAAAGTATTAGAAAAAGGACAAGTTTTCAGTCTGGTGAGGCTCAATATTTGAACTTTGGAACTCCACCCCCCTTATATGTTTTGGTCAAACCAATTGGTCTACACCTCAGACCTAAAACTTTTGTATTTATTAAATTACTTTAATAAATCACTTAACTCCTAAGTTAATCCTAATATAAATATGCACCCATGAGGGTACATTAGGAAAGAACCAAATTATGTAATATCCATATTTTCCAAAACCCCCCTATATTACATTATTTGGTTGATGAAGACTTTAGTCTTCAATAAGAATCTCATGTTTATCTTCAATAAGGATTTCATTTTTTTTTGTTTTAGTCTTTCTTTCTTCTCTTTCTCATTGTATTGGATGACAACATGAGGATGTGCTTTATCTTCTTGCACATTTGATTTGCTGAGACTTGTATCTAGTTTGAGCATGCTTTCTCTTATCTTAATTTTCCTGTTGTGCTTATTTTTCCTTCTTCTTCTTAATTTATGTCTTTACAATTTTGTTAGTGAAATATCTTCTTCATGACGGATTAGTACATCATCACAATAGTAGTGACTAGAATTGACTAGAATTGTTATTTTGATCCTTGCTTTGGAAGAATTAAAAAACAATCAATGATAGATATATCATCAAACATTCTTCTACAATTAATATAATTGTACTTTGGGTGTTCCACCATGCTTTGAAAAGTACTTCATGAAGATAACCAATTAATGTTATGAAGTTTTCTTATTTTGCTTCCTTGAGGAACATTGAGAATCTATTTCTTTTACCAGTGGGCAGGTGTTTGTATCCTTCAAATGTATCTATTAGATTATGAGAATAAAGTTCCAACTCTTCTAGTGGTTCCTCACCATTGAATGCATTCTTCACAATATCATCCATATTCCTCTAAAATAATCCTTTGAGTATGAATTCCTTATTGCTGACTAATATTTGAAGTATGTGAGTAGAGTCTAGTATGTTTGAGAAAGTGTTAATAGAATCTTGGAATAATCTCTTTGGTAAATATGTTTAACACTTTTTTATTCTTTTCAAGTATTCATAGAATATCTTTTGTCTCTCTACTTGTAAATTATGCTATGAATATGATCTATCTCTTTGAATATGAATATGTAGAATACTATTATTAATTTGAATAACTCATCTTTACCAATTAAGTATGTAGTTGGAGTGTCTATGTCTTATTTTATCTCAATATTCCAACTATAATTTTGATGCAAGTAGTATCTTCAAATAAGATTCAATGCAATGATATATTTCTAAACTTCTAGAAAATCATTTTAAGTAGGATCCCTTATATCTCCATAATTAGAATTTTTAGAAATACTAAGTATTTGCAAACTAGATATTTCTAATCCTTATATCTTCTTGTGTTTAAAGTTTGTAAATATTTTTGAAGCAATAAAAATTATTTAAATGGTTCAAGTTTTAATCCTTTCTTTTTGTGAATCAAAAATCAAGAAACACCAATACAAGAATAATATAAAATGACAATAAGCACAATAATCCACGAATATTGCATGAAACAGATAAAATATTTATTGCTACGGTAGATCTCAAATGTTACAATCAATATATCCCAAATGTGGGGTTTTACAATACTTATATTGATACAAAGTTACATATACTAGGGTTCTCCAAATCCTAGTTGAAAATAATGGCTGGTGTCTTCATGCTTGTATTCGATCCCAACGAGGTTGCGGGTGGGCTTGTGTATCCTGAAGTGGGCCACCCTAGCTTCAATAGTTACAAAATCTATAATTCCTATACTTGCAATTAGAAAAACAACAAAAGGTAATAGTAATACCTATGAGGAATCCACAGTGTGAGACCCTCAAAAAGATAAGAAATCACTAAACCCTAAATGTTGGAATCTAAAACTGAAAACAAAGTGCAGGAATGTGAAAATGAATACAAATAAATTTCTTACTTTGTCACTAGGTTTTTTTGCTTCTATTTCTATAGATGAGGGTCACAAGGATGCTCAAATAATGCTTGAGGGATATGGAGCTATAGATTTGGTATGGGAAACACCTGCAAGTGCTCAAGGATGACCAGAAACATCCAGATGTGCTCTTCTAGCTCTGTGGAGCACTAAATTGGCTTTGGAGGATGCTCAATAGGCTTTGGGTGGTGCTTGATTGGTTTTAGAGGGTATTCGAACAACTCAAGAGGGAATTCAAGGCTGAGGAAAGTTTCATAGAACCAGATCTAGTTCTGTGTGGGTTATGTGATGGTGGATGTAAACAATGTGAGGGCAACGATGGAGGGTAAGGATGAGAATGAAAGGGCTAGGGTTAGACCTTCTAAGAATTATTTGTGAATGAATGTTGATAGAATTCAAAGTAGGCTTCAAAAATATCCCTAGAATGCTTAAGGTTTCAGGACCTTGATTCATCAAAATGAATCACTTTTTATAATTTACCCTTGAACATGTTAGGGTTTTGATGACACAATTTGAGTGGCCGAGATTAAAACATAAGGAAGGGTGGAGATTAAATCTGGGTAAGTGGCATGGATTGATATGGATGAATGGATGAGATTAAAAATATGGTGGAGGGCTAGGATTAATTCATATATATGTATATATATATATATATATATATATATATTTATTATATATAAATATAATATAAAATATTAATATTTATACATATATTAAGTAAATACACATATATAGATATAAATAATGGACGATTGTGATTGAAGGGCATGGATGGATGACAAGTGGCTAGATTTTGGTGTCTACACTTTTACATAACCAATATATTCTCTAGAGATTCCTTTTAACACCTTATTACTCCTATTACTAATATCTCTAGAATATATAATGCACTTGATATCAAACTTGCAATATGACTACAAATATTTCTCACCTTCTTGATGCTTGATTCTGGTTTACAAGTTGCTTGGAATGTATGTTGTTTGCAAGGCTAATTACTCTTGTTACTCTTCACCTTGGTTGTGAAATTTATCCTTCTTATATATAGGCTAGTTTTTCTTCCTTTCTCCAACCGAATGCTCACTTTATATGTGTTGTAAACTCAGTATTTTCCCTTGACTGTTACGTGTGTTGTATGTGATTTAAATTCATGTTAAAGATAGTCTTACTTCGGTGAGTAGTTGTGTCTTCTTTTTTGCTTTCCCTATTGCTCTACATGCTCTTAAAGAAACAACAACATTTTAGTTGCATTCAATGCTCTTCATTATTTCGAATAACTACGTATGTGGATGCCTTCTTAACCTTGATGTATTATAGAATGGAAGTGCCAAGTGGCGTTTGTATTTTTTTATGTTCTTAAAAATGGTCCTTGTTGCACCTCCTCCCAATGCCTATGACATGTGGCACTTGATTCCTTATATTTAGGTGATTGTTGTATGTTATCAATGCTTCTACCTTCTTTCTCCATGTTGGACACTCATATATGGAGCATTATCAATATTATTTCATATTTTTCACTTATGTTGAGCGCTTATTTCACTTATCTTTGCTAGAATTTCAAATATGAGATATTATGATATGATGTTGGGCACTCAAACTTGTTCTTCAATGTGGAATTATTCCTCTAAAGTGCATGAAATAAATCCTTTCGCATGGTGATGGATTTCTATATTCTTTTCAACTGCTTTGGACTTGTCCAATTTCCTTTTTGGATCTTTTCCAATGCTCACTCCTTGGTAATATTTCTTGTTGTCTATGTCTTCTCCTTGGGAAGAATACTCAAGCTATCTTCAATGGCACTATTGGATGTCAATACGTGTCCTTTTCTAGCTTGCTTTAGTGGTAATCGCTCTTCCTTGGTGATGATAAACCATTTTCAATACAACATCTACTCTACCCCTGTATTATTTTACTTGTATTGGATTTTTTTCATGTCTAATATTTGTGCTCTGTGTAGGTGATAAACCTAGTGGAAGTGGTGCTTCATTGGGTGTCTTTAGACACCTTAGATAACTAGATTTTTGAGCCTTTAGATGGCTCTTGCTAATGCCTATCAAGGATTTATTCTAGGATGTTGTAGGATGTCCACTTGGAGACCTTGCTATGTTTCTCTATTACTGTCCAATATGCCTCTTAAACATGCTTGTAGAGTCCTTTTTGGATGACTCTTATACATATATTATGACTACCCCATATGATTTAAGATGAGCCTTTAACTCACTCAGACTATAGATTTCAATTGGTTGGTTTAGCTATTTGATTGTGTTGTCCAAGATAGCTTTCAACAACTATTTTTACTCCTCTTCAAATCTACCCAAATAATCATTTTGGAAATGTGGCCTTCGATTGCACCTTAGACTAGGACTTTCTTCTCCCTTTCAAGCTCTTCTTTTGCTGTAATATGTTGACATTCTTCTATAACTTTTGGAGGTAATATTTAGCCTTTTTGGTGGCTACTCCTTACCATAAAATTATGCAGGTAAACTGCCTTCAACTCTCTTGCATTGGTTGAGTTAAAACTGATATTATTATTACCTTTCATCCTTGGTAATATTTTCCTTGCTTGGCTATTCTTCTAGTTTCAAATCCAATATTCTCAATGAAATATTTGCACTATAGATTTATGTAAATTTGTAGTCTTCTTTTCTTAGAATAAGCAATATAATGTTGATACGTTTCTTTCTCTCAAAATATACCTAACTTCTATTTTATTCTATGTGCATATTTGAACTTTGTAGACTATAACTTTTGCACTACCTTTGAAGAATTTAAATAAAAATTTTGATGCAACCTTTACACTTTTGTAATTGGTGCTTTAAAAATTTAATAGAAATTCAAATGTAAAAATCTCAACTAATGAACTTTTGCAGATTTTGTTGCATACCTTTTCCCTTGTAGATGATGATGATGATAGTGACTTTGGTCACTTATATTTGTTATTTTTTGTAGATGTTATTGCAACTCTTCTAGGTTGTCCCAAATAGCTCACTTTATCACCTTTTTGCAGCTTTAATACTTGACTAATATGCTGTCTAATACTGTAACTTGGTGGCTTTTATGCTCCTTTAGAATATACCTCTAAAATCCGTTATTAAGCGGTCTCTAATGCTTCTCAAATTTCTGCCTTTTTTTATTCTCAAATATGAAAATTTTCAGATTGTAAAGCAGTCAATACCTTCATTGAAAAGCTATCCTTGAATCCCAAAAATTTGGTAGGATCCTCCCCCAAATCATAACTAATATGTTCACTCAAGAACCCTTCAATGATGGCCCCAAAAACTCTCAGATTTGATGTTTTTCTATCTCATTTTCCTTGTCAAATTTTTACTTCTAAGTAGATCTTTTCCTCAACCAATCTATCAATCTTGAGATCTATTCCAAACTACCTTATGATTTGACAATCTTCTTGCCAAACCTTCTCCTTTAGGCTTGTTGTCGGATGGTAATAATTGTACCAATTCATTAGCTTCTTATTTGGTAGTAATTTATTCAATGACTTCTTCTAGGAACTCCTTAAATGAGGCTCATAAAGCCTTATTATTTCTCCTTGAGACCTCTCCAAGGTTCCCAATATTGCAGCTTCAAAATCTTCAATGAGACCTTCATTGGCCTCTTCAATATTCAACTATGGAAGTTTCTTAGTGAGATATTCTCCTAGGATATATCCAATATGCTACTATTGAAATATACAATAAAATTTTTGTTAGTTCTTCTAAATGCTCAATATTCCACTATGAAAGTTTTTCAATAGGGCCTTCAATGGACCTCTTCTTCAATGTGAAGTTTTTAGTATTCAATGGAGATCACCAATCTCAAATATTTGCTAGGACTCTTCTCCTTGAGTCTCTTCAATATTCAATGGGGCCTTCTTTCTAGGACCTCCTCTCTAGATTTGCACTCTTCAATATGGCTTCCTTGGCCACTAGATCTCTCCTCAATATTTCAACTAGGATTCTTCAATATGCAAATATCTCAATAGGACCTTTCTCCTTACGCCTTCAAATCTTCAATCCTATTTTTTTACAACAAGAATTAATACCTACATGAGGAAAGTAACATCAAACTTATAGCAATGAAGATGGAGTTCTTCTCTATATGTTGTAGGAAACTTCCCACCTTCTCATAGTTAATTTTTTTACAACAAGAAAAACTTAGATGATAGTAGCCCAATGGTTCTCCTAAAAAAATATTTTCTCTCTTGCAATGAAATAATAGAGATAATAAAAATTCCTATGAATCTAAATAAAACAATCTTCACTAGTTAGATTTCCAATCTAGTGGATGCAAGTTGAGTTCTAGTCTTCACAAGTTTTTACAACTTTGTGACAAACCTCTAGCCAAATCTATCATGTGGATTTCTCTATTTTCTATTCTTCTACCTAGAGCTACTTTTATCAAAAATATATTGTGATGGTATTTGCATGCAATGATGCACTATGGTTGGTTCGATTTGTAAATACTCAATAATAGCAATGGTGATCACTTATGGCTTTCCTTTGATCCACTATGGCTCTGATACCATTGTTAGCTTTTGGAGCCTTAATATTAAAGGATTTGTGATCAAAAGTATTGAAATAAGCATGCAATATTATAACTATGATAAAGGAAACTTAACATGCATAAAAATATGATAAAATACTTCATACAATGCTCTAGAAATGTTCGTATAAGAAATCTCACAAAAATTACAATGCTCTTCTCATGGAGGTCACAACTCCATGATATCAAAATGGAGCTACATTGTGCCTACTAGTAATCTCACCTATTCACTCTCAAAATACTCTACAAAACACTCACAATGAGACCTTTATATATAAATATAGCTTCCTTGCCTCTCACTCAAACCTAAGACTCATGTACATGTGGACTACATGCACATTTACATCATTACACATTCTAACACTTGTTCATTTATTAAATTACTCTAATAAAGCATTTAACTCCTAAGCTAATCCTAATCTAAATATGCACCCATGAGGGTACATTAGGAAAGAACCAAATGATGTAATATCCATATTTTCTAATAGGGATTTATCCTTATCAAAAGAGAAAATATCTGAATGAACTTCTTCTAGAGTAATAGGTTCTATCAGTTTTCTATTGTCTTCATTTATTATAACTGAAATAACTTCTTATAGTAGCTTATCATTAAGAAGTTCAACCTCCTTTTATCCTAGAATATTTTAGTAAAAAATCTTTGTCTCCTTTCTAATTTTTCTTTGGTCTTCAAACCAAACCCCTTCATTTAATTCTACTAATTCTAGATGTTGATCTCTATACTATTTTCATCCTATAAAAAAACTTTGTATTTTTATCTTCTTTTAACCAAGTCTATCTTGATTTGTTTGCATATTTTTAATCCTTCTAAATTCACCCAAGCTTTAGCTTCATTATTTATCTTAAATACACTATTGAAAGTATAATATGATAAAATATTAGCCTTAATATTTTTTATTATTCCTCCTCCACTTATTGATCCTAGATTTTCTTTAGAAGCTTCATCAAAATTCAATTTGACCAAATTTGCTTCTAGTGTTTTCCATTTTTTATTTTTAATCTTCATTTTGTTTCTCCTGTACCCACCATCATAATTCTAATTGATGACTTGATTATCTCTATCAAGGCACTTTGCTTTAGGTATTGGGTGAGTTAATAGGGCCGGTTTAGACTACATTATGGATAAACAAATATTTATTTTCATTACCTCTAAAATGTTTTCCTTTCCTTTAAATATATGTTTGTTCCTTTCTAGCCATATAGTCCAAAGTAATGTATATTTTGATGTATTCTAGATTGTTTGTAATACCTTACTTTTAAAATTGCTCTACCATTGCTTTAACCACTCTTCAATTTTACCATTCATCACCATGCATTTACCAAAATATTAAGAATCCTTTGCTAGATATACCAAAATTATTAATAATCCATTGGCATTATTCCTCGACTATTAAACAGTGTCCAAAGAGATGTGAATAAATATATATTCTACTATCTGCAAAACATAGGGTATTGAATTATCTCAAATGAACCATTATCTATAGTAGACAATTTAGTCTAATTTGGTCTTCAAAATAGATCATGACTGGGTCAACCATATGATCCATCCTCAAATATTTTTTATTAAACATGTGGTCTTGAAAATTCTTAGTATTTTTCTTTGAAAGAATAGTTACATCAAGCTCAAGAAATATTTTCTAATGAGTATAAATATAGATCTCTTTTGCAATAGGACTATATAATTATGAAAGTCTTCAATAAGCTTATATTGCTATAAATAGGGGATAAAAACATGCATCTCAGTTCAATAAAATATTAAGTAAGCATCACATCAACTTGATGTCATCTCTTCAATCATTGAACAATCCTCTCATACACTTCACAAAAAATTGTATAGAATTCTCTGTAATGATATTTTAGCATAGGGAGATGACATCCAACAAGGATGTTGAAATATTTTAGAAACCTTGCAAAATAAAAATGCTATTTCTTTTATTTTCTCTATAGGCATGATGCCTTCAACACATACTTTATGCACACAATAGTTTTTTAAACATTTTACCTCCTCTTTAAAGATATTTTTTAAAACAATATTCACTATATTCTCCCATGAATAATTCTCCTTTTTTCTTGGCTATATCTACAAACAAAGATCTTAAAAAAAATAAAAAAAGTTTGTAATGATATAAATGATCATTTTTTACATGCTCTAAGAACACTGTCAACATTGATACCACATGTTGGACCAGTAGGGTACTAGAAAACGTTTTATTAATAAAAAAGTGAATGTACAACTCATGAATACCTAAATATAGCTAACATTAACTATATTACATGATGTAATTATTCCTAACATTGACTAGGATTCTTATATGCAAGAAAAATAATTACTTTGTGATTATTATAATGCATTAAAAATTGAGGGAGTCATAGTGGTTCCAAAAATCTAAGGATACATGACTCAAAAAAGGAGATATAAATTCCAAATTCCTTCATGCAACAATGATTTTTTTTTCTTTTCATTGAATAAAAAATATTTTAACTCTGGATGGAAGAAAATTTGATGAACAAGAAGATATTAGGAATAAAACATTTAATTATTTCAAAAATATTTTGTTAGGTTTTGGATAATATAAGGAATCATAAGATAAGTTTTTATAAAAAATTCCATCAATTATCATAGAGGGATGAAATGAAAACTTGATGAAGAAGATGCCTATGGAGAAATCCATGAAGTACTTTTCTCTTTCCATCCTAATAGGGCACTGATGGATTCCTTGTAATTTTCTTTAAAAATATTTTGGATTTTTTAAAGATTGATATGTTGGTTTTAGTTGAAGCAAACCAAAAAAATGAAGGCTAAAATAAGTGAGATGAATGCCATTTTTATTATCTTGGTTCCTAGGAAAGGTGAAAAAAATATTCTGGTAATTTTTCATCCATTAAGTCTTTGTAATATGATTTCAAAAATTATGGTAAATTTGTTTAAAACCATTACAAAATGTTCTTATATCAAAGGAACAAAGTGGTTTTTTTCATGGTAAACAAATTTTTGATGGTGTAATCATTGCATAGGAGGCCATATATTTTCTTTATTCTATGACAAAACTAGGTATGCTTATGAAATTAGATATGAACAAAGCATATCATAGGGTATGCTATAGTTTTGTACATGAAATTCTCAAAATTATTGTTTCGATCAAGATTGGTGTGAATGGAAAAAAAATATTTTTATAGCACTCTAAAATTTTCTATTTTGATAAATGTTTATCCTCCTAGTTACTTTAGTTCATCTTGTTAACTCACCAAGGTGATCCATTATATCCTTATCTATTTATTATCCCTGTGGAGACATTAAGGAGATCTTTCTCAAAGGAAAAAATGAAAGAAAAAATAAAAGGTGTTGCAAAAAATGGTTCCTATTAATATCATCTCCAATTTATTCATGATACTTTTCTTTTGGTCATCCCTTAGTGATGCCATTGATTTTAAATCAATAATATCATTTTATGAGAAGGCTATTGAAGAATTGGTTAATACTACAAAATCCATGATTGTTTAATTAGCTTTACCTTAGAATTGCAATAAATTATTATGGATATTTTAGGGATTAAAATTAATAAAAATTAATCAACCTAGTTGGGTATTCCTTTGTCTCATAAAGAAAATAGAAAGGATGTTTGGGACTCTTTTTTTTTGGATATAAGGAAAGCTTTTTTGACAGGTTGGAAGGCAAGTTCTTAACCATGGTAGGAAGGCTACAATTCATAAAGCCTACATTGCAATCCATCCCTATTTATATTATGTCATTTTAAATATTACTAGTAGGTGTAGTATAAGAAATTGATAAAAATTAAAGAGACTTTTTTGGGAAAGGATGCAAAGAAAAATTTAGGCTTCCTCTTTGTAAGTGCAATAGGGTTTGTAAAAGAAAGAATATTAGAAAAGCAGGCTTGCAAAATTGTAGACTTATAATTTTGGCCTTAGGATAAAACATGGGAGGATATTATTTAGAGATGAAGGAAAGAGTTGGAAAAAATGTTACTTCAAAAATATATAGGTTCTATTGATACATTGAAATGATTTAGGAAAAAACCCTACCCAAGGGATTGCCAAAATGGAACATTATATTATATAGTTTTTTATTGATAAAAAAAATATATTAGATGGTAAATAAATGAGGGGATTTATGAAAATTTATTGTTTGATGCTTAGTTAAAGCTTTATCCTCTTATCTCTAATTCAAAATGAAAGCCATTATCTTGGGCATGCCTAGCTTGTAAAGGTCTAGAGGTAAAATATTATAGTAATATGAGTAACAAATCCAGATCATGGATTTCTATTAGTAACAAGGTTGAAGTAGAGGAACTCAAACAAATTATAGATGAGTTTCAAAATATGCATCAAGATTTTTATTTTCTTATATTTACGTGAAAAGATGATCTAATTTGGAATCTATCAAAATATAGTGGATATTTGGTCAAGTTGTGATATGAGGATTTAGAGAAATTTAAATTTTTTACTCCTATATATTTCCCTTGGAAGAATTATTGGTCAATAAAGGCTCTCCTTAAGGCCTCAACATTTCTTTGTTAGCAATTCAATATTAGATTCTTGCATGAGAGATTGTACAAATAAGAGGAGATCATGGACCTTTTATATGTGCCTTGTCTGAAAAGGATTTAGAAACATCAAACCATTTACTTCTTAGTTATCCCTTTGCTTGAATCATTTAAGGTTATATTTTAAAAATATGAAAACATATTTAGTAGCTCCATCAACATTGAAAGAGTTGATGAAATGTTTGATCAATCATTTTAAAGTTAATGCAATATGCATAATGTGGAGGATTAGTTCTACCATTATTTGTTGGAATTTATAGTTTGAAAGGAATAATAGAATTAAAAAAAATAAATCTCAAAGTCATACCCAGCTTTAGAATGATATTATTGCGTGTCTTTCATACTTTTTACAAATATGGTGCTCTTCATGGGAAGTTTCATGTATAGAAAAAGAGGTGCTATACACTTGGTTACATGATCTAATTATAAATGGAAGAGTCATTTGTGACAATGGCATTAAAATAAAGGATCTACTTTTTTATTTTTTTATTAGGATAAAAACTAGTTTTTTGAAAGGGCCTAAAACTTTTTACACTCTTCAAACAAATCCTCATGTTATAGGACTAAAAGAATCTGGGTTATTTTCATCAGTTTTCAACCATTTTCAACTTATTCCATACTACCATCCTAATTCCAAAAACATATCTAAGATGACTCTTGGGCCTTACCCAAAGTTCAAAAGGATTACAACCAGTGTTCCATGGGGACGCGTCCCCCTGTTTCCTGTGTCCCCCAGCATGGGGGGACGACAAGGGGGATGTTTCCCCCCGTCCCCCTTTTTGGGGGACGATTGGGAAACATCCCCGGGATGGATGAGGCCTATGGCCTCCCATCCTCGGGATGTCCCATTTTTTGGGGCATCCTCGGGGATGGCTGGGCCCCATTGGGGACGCTCAGACCATCCCCGGGGATGGCCGGCATCTTTTAGTGGTGCCGTGTCCCGGGACACCCGTCGTCCCGGGGATGGTCGAGCGTCCCTAATGGGACCCAACCGTCCCCCACAGTTGGGTGTCCTCACCCAAACAGAAAAAAAAATTGATAAAAAAAGGTAAGGGGTCATTGCTTTATCTCCTCTTGAAACCTTAGTGAAATACATAAATTTAAGTACATGCAACTTTACCTAATTGTGGATGTTTCGAAATCACTTTTGGGGCCAATTATATGGTAAGTTGTTATTTTAAATTTCACCATCTGGCTTTATGTAGTAGATTGAACTATTTGTATCAAATGATCAGTTGCTTTTAAGTATGAAAATATTTAAGACGTTCTCGAAGTATTCATATGCTAAAATTCAGCATATTACCCACTATTATTGTTTAAAGTGGATTCGGGCAAATCAATAATTATAAGAGATTAATTCAGCGGTACGCTGCCTAGTGTTATTGTAGGCACATCAAGAACTAGCGAGATTAATTCAGCATTATACATCACCGGCTTTGCGATTAGTCCCTCAAACAATGGGAGGGGTGAGATAGTATTTTTTTGAACATTGGTGGCTGAAAAAGTGATGATTGTTATTACTTAAAATGATGACTGTTTGAACATTGTTTGCATTGATATCCTTGGTGAACCTTCAAGTTATAGTTGTTGAACTTGAAACAATTAAATGGCAGCACTTAGTAACTAATATGAATATCCTAATACCACTTATGTGTTAGTAACTAATATGAATATGAATGGTCGTGCTTACATAATTGATTACTAATATGAAATATTATTTTTGTTGGGTGTAGAATTCTGAATGTGTAGATTATTCTAAATTTCTAAAAATTTCAATTTTTATAGTATTATACCAGCCGTCCCCTAAAATCGGCCTGCCATCCTCTGCCATCCCCGAAAACCCGTCCCCCCATCCCCCATCCCCCAGGCTTGTGGAACCTTGATTACAACCCTCATCCATAGACCATTGATATAGTCACTTGGTTACATGATTTGAATATACATTGAAGAGACAATGGCATTAAAACAAAGGATCTCCTTTGATCTATAGTAAAATGAAAACATCCATAAATTAGGTTTATCAAAATTAATTTTGATGATTCTTCCAAATGAAATCTAGGAAAAGTAGGTGGAGGTGGTGTTTATCAAAACAATAAACACAAAATTTTCCGCATATACTCATAATCATATGGAACTTTAACTAACAACTATATAGAGGCTAGTCCACCTCATATAGGGATTAAAATTTCAATTGAAAAATAATGGAAATACATTTCAATTGTTTTAGATTCACAAATTATCATTAATGCTATAAAAAAGACGTGGTGACTAGATAGAAAATAATGTTGTTTGTAATGTTCATTTCTTATTGTTGGAGGTAATATTTAAGAAAGTTGAGCATATCTATAGAGAAGGAAATTAGGTACTAGATAATTTATCCAATCTGAGTGTTGATCTTTGTTTTGGTGAAAATTAAATTTTAGAAAGCAATTGGCCAAATGAGATTTTATCTCTTATTGAATATGATGTCAAGGAGTTGGTAATATATATAAAATATATATATATATATATATATATATATATATATATATATTTGATTTGGTTATTGTGAGAAACCTCTATGACCGACGCACATGGTTGAGCAGTCTCCTCCCAACCATGACCCCTCGTAAAGCCGAGAGCTATACTTATCAATATATTAACATAGCACTTTGAGAAAGATGAAAATAATATTTGATAGAAAGAGAAATAAAAAATATCTTTGATAAAAAGGTAAGGTAGATATATTTTAATTGAACTAAGAAGAAATGTAATATAATGACCATCAATAGAAACCACAACTAGTTTATTAAAAAAAAAAAGATTGGATATAAACATGTTTTTCTTTTGAATTTGTTTTTATATTATATTTATAAGTTTAAATTTGGCATTGTGTAATTGGATTTTTTTATCTATTAATTAAATTTAATTAATTCTAACCCTCTTTATGAACTCAATTCAAATATTACACAATTTAAAAAGCAATATACAATATTTGTAGTTTATAAATTTAATTAAAGAGCAAGTAATAATATAATGAATTATTATTATACATGTAATATACAACCTGGGTAGCCTAATGATGAAGGCTTTGGATCTCTCAATAGAGGTTTAAGATTTAAATCGTGCCATGAACCGGAGTATAAAGTTTGAATCATGTGTGAGATTAGTGTTGTACATCATGCTTCAGTAATTAAAGCATGAAACTATATATTGGATAAAACAAAGGTTGTCTCAAGTAACCTACAACCTTGTAAATATAAAAATGTACTCCTCTTACAATTTTACAATTAAATATAATATAATTTTTTATTTATTTTTAACATACAATAAATCATCATGTTGGAACAAGTGATTTTCTATGAGATAGAGAACAACCAAAGCTCAAACCACACATAATTACATATGCACACATATCGTGGTTTGAACCTTCGACCTCCCAAAAAAAAAAAAAAATCCAAAACCCTAAACAAACATAATATAATTAAATATAACAGTAATATTTATTTATTTATTTGGTTATTGTGAGAAACTTCTATGACCGACTCATAGGGGTGAGCAGTCTCCACCTAACCATGACCCCTCGTAAAGCCGAGAGCTATACTTATCAATAGAGAATTTAACACAAAGCCACCACACACCCACTCGCTCGATTTGAACCTTGGACCTCTCGAAGAAGAGCCAAAACCCGTAGCGGTGCTGGGTGTAGATGCATAACAATAATATTTATTAATATACCTTAAACAAACATTAAAACTTATATGATAAAAATGAACAACCTTTCAATTTCGTTTTATCTTAATCTATGATATTAAATGTTTGTTCATTTTATTATCCAATTTTTTTTATATATTATGAACATTAAAATCATTCCAATTTTATTTATCTTTATTAAGTTTAAATATATATTTTCTAACTTTTTATTGATTTGAAAAAAAAAAAATTAAACGATATATTCATTATTTAACACAATAATTTTAGATTGCAACTAAAAAACAAAATAATTAAGCATATAAATTCTAGTAGCGTGCATGTGAAGCCATCTCCAATAGTAGTGTGTATTATATTGGATGATAGTGCACTATAACTAATCTTTTGTATCGACGTGATATATTATTAGATTGTTGCTTTTTCCAATCATTTTCAATATTTTGACATGATGTGAATCGACTAAATGTTTTCGTGAACAAGGCAATTTTATTTTTTATTAGGCTACGCTTATTGAGGTTATGTTATCTAATTTTTTAAGATGAAAAGAATAAGTAGGTGTTGATTGGAATCTAACTTTATTTAATAAAAAATTAATGATTATATCAATTTAGGTATCAACAGACACACAAAAGCCGTGTATATATCACTACAATAAAAATTCAAAGGTAGGTAGAACAATATATTAAAGTGAAAGAATTTTATAATGTTTATAAATATAGGATTTTCAGAACAATAACGACTTTTCTAAATAAGTTTTAGATAAGATTTTGAAGAATTTTACTGTGGCGTTTTTGTTTTCCAAAGTGTTTATGATTTCTGAGGGCATTTTTCATTTACTAGTGAACATCTAAACAAAAAAATAAAAAATTGGACATTGTTGTGCAAATTTTAGGGTTTTTATTTATCTTTGGAGCTTCCCGGAGTTGAGAATATTTCAGGGTTTAGAGTGAAGAATTGGGACAACTTCCTCCATTTGACGACAAGCCTAAATCTATAGTGGAGAAGCTTTTGGGTACAAAAAAGTAGTTCACACGGGATGTGAGGTTTCTATGATGGACAAAACTCCATCTCTCAATGTTCTTGAATCATAGGTTTTTTTGACTCCTTAGGAACCTTGCAAACAAGTCCATGGAGAAGCTTGCAAATCTAGAGAGTGAGAGGAGCTTACCAGAGGGTTGCACCATTGACTCGTCAAACCCTAATCTAGCAACACCTCAACCACATGCAAAGCTAGGTAAGCCCTTTTCAGTTGTTCTTCTTGATTCCTTTGTTGAAGTAGCTAATGACTTGTCTGAACGTATTATCATTTTTTTTCTTTACGGGGGATACCACCTAAGGCTGAATTTCTCAAATGGGTTAGGAGGGTTTGGAAAAATACTAGAGGTTGGATAGTTGAGGCTATTTGAGGGTTGGGAAGGGGGTACATAGTAGTCTCCTTTGCAAATACCAAGCATGCCAAAAAAGTCCTCCAATACAGAACATGGGTTATGTGGGTAAACATGTTGTCTGCAAGGTTGGTCTTTGAATTTTCATCTAGACGGTCCCTCTAGGGAAAAATACTCTCTTTTGATAGATTTGCTCTTTTTATCTCTTTCATGTTGTCCCTTTCTCGATAAAATTGTTGTTCTCCTTGGTAAGGTTTTGTGATCTCACCCTATTTCAAAAAAATTATCTAATTATAGAGTACATCCTCGTATTTGTGTAGAAATGGATATATCCAATCCATTACCCCCTCCCTTGATTTCAATGGGTCAGTCTTCCATGTTAGTCAACCTCTTATCTACCTAAACTTACATAATGCGTATTTTTACTATAGAGAAGTTGGACACTTGATCAGATTTTGTCCAAAAAAATTAGCTAAAAAGGAACAAATAGAAGCCACTGCTAAAAAAATGTAGAAAAAATCACAACTAATGACCCTTATATGGAAGAGACAACTGCAAATTTAGTCAAGAAATTCCCTATCGATGGCCTTCAACACCCCCTAGTTCTCTAAAAATATTCTCCTTCTTAGGTTGTTCCCCCAAGAACCATCTTGCCTCTTCCATGACTCAGACCAGGGTTATTCATAGTGGCGAATATTCACAAATTGGGCGAATATTAGGATTTCCAAAATTAGAAATTGGTGAATATGAGGACCCTCAACATCGGCCCATTCGCCTAAAATTTTTGGGACCAATATTTTCTTAGGGTTAATTTGCCATAATATATATCAAAACATAGACATATTTATACTCCTTGGAAAGCTCTTTTCGAGCTTGATATAATGGTGGTTTTATTATGAATTTATAAGGTGATTTAATATGTAAAAATTTACCCCAAAGATGACATTACCTTTTAGGGCCTCAAATACCCCAAATTTTGTTGTGAAGATGATTGATTTTATTTGCTTAAGATTCACCTTGATTTCGATTAGGATTCACCATTTTTTTACAAGTACATTTTGAGTCCAACCCCTTATGCATAACCTTGAATCTGACTAAATCTTCAAATACAACTGTTAATCCATAAGCCCTATCAAATTTAGCCATGAGTCTTGAGTTAGCTATCATTCCTTCATCACAACTCTTTAAAAATAACCTTATGACAGATGGGTGGAGAATGGTAGGTAAGTGACAATGTTCATTGACCCCCCAAAAATCACTCCATGCATATAGAGAATAAAACCTTCTATTAAATATCTTGCTAGATATTTCTCTGAATTTGCTTAAAATAAGGTTCTTGCTCAACAAACCCATTTGGACAACACACAATTATTTCCAATCAATGAAAATACATTCCAGTCTCTAATTCATGAGGCCAAGCAACCTCTAAATCACCTTGTAACTTGGGAGAGAGTATGCAAGGATAAATCAAGTGTAGGACTTGGTCTTAGAAGAATAAGGGATATGAACAAGGACTCAACAACAAATATTGGATGGAGGATAGTAAAGGAAGGTCATGTCTTATGGGAAAGAATTATAAGAGATAAATACCTTGATAACAAAAATGATACTATATATTTGACCACACCAGATCCCTATCAAGGATCTTCTTTATGAAACCACATATTAAAGGCTAGAGAGATGCTATGGAAAGTAACCCAATGGAAGGTAAGGAATGGTAGGTCTATTAACTTCTAGGAATATGCATGGCTAGAGAAGTAACCATTAGTAAAGGATGAGAAGTTAGCAGATATTAGAGTAGAGTTAGAACAAAATTATGGGAATATGATGAGTGATTATTTGGCTATAGAAGGAGGTGAGGTAAGATGTAAGGAGTTGAAAATCCATAATCATTATGAGGATGAGAAAAAATAACAACTAAACTAAGAACATATTATATAAATCCTGATTTTCCTAAGGAAACAATAGTATGGGAAGCTACATAAGAAGGGTTGTAAATTGTTAAGTCAACCTATGATCTTTTACATGTAATTCTTGAGGGGGGATTTCAATGGGATCAAATATGGAAAGGAAATAAATTCCAAAGTTAACAATTTTTCTTTGGTTGGCATTTCAAAACAATAATTTAGCAATAAATAACCTTCATAAGAGGGGTTTTTAGTTCCCTAATAGAGGTTACCTTTGTGAATCTCATGAGGAATCAGTGAGACATATTACTAGAATGCAATTACTCCCTTAAAATATTGTATGGTATAACAAAGAATATGGGGGTGGTGTGGGTGTTTCTTAATAACATGGTAGGGTGGATAGAAAAATAGGAGAAGCCTTTTAAATCTCAAGACTAAATCAAATTTAAAATTTTATTCTCTTTCATTACGTTTGGGGAGTATGGTTGCAGAAAAATATTAGGATTTTTTAAGGGGAGAAGATATTTATAGCTAGTAATAGAGAACACATCATAGTGGCCATCATGGAGAATCTTAAATTATTAAAAAAGCATGAGAAAATTAAGTGAAAATTGAAACCTAAGTCTAGCTGGGATGAATACCAATCTTTGAGAAGGCTTGGGGAGAATACCGAAGTGGAAACCACAAAAAAATTGGATGGATGAAACCAAATTTTGATGGATATTCTAAAGGAAATCCAAGAAAGGATGGAGGACGAGCAATGCTAAGGGATAACTAGGAAATCATGATCGGAGAAATGAGTGAGTACTTGGACATTATGACTAGTAATTCGGATAAAGCTAGAGAAATGTTTACAAGTGTAAGTATGGTGGTTCAGTTAGGGGCTAAGAGAATAATAATTGAGGGGGACTGACTAGATATTATTAATTACCTTAATAAAATATAAATAGAGATTTAGAGAGTAGTAGATGTACTAATATATACAATAATATCCTTGAATTCGTTCAAAGAATTTCAAGTGGTACATGTTTATAGAGAAGGAAACAGGGTGGTCAATTGGTTAGCCAATTAGGAAGCTCTCAGAGAGGAAGATAAAATATGGATACCACCAGATGGGATCAATCTAGATGTACTCCATTTAGTGATCAATGATGGAGGATATTTAGAATGTGTGAACGTTCTAATTTTCAGAATGTTCATAGTAAATTGATTTTTGAATATTTAAGGACTTATATGTTGAGGGGTCCTTTTTTCATAGCTCTATGATATTTTATAGCTTGTAGCTATAAGATGAAAAATATTTGGGTTTCTGATGGATTTGTATACTAAACGTTCTATTTTTGAAGATTTATGTCTATTAAGGGATCTATTTTTTAGAGATCTACAAATTTATTTGTTGAGGGTTTCTTTTTTGAATATCTATGGATTTGTCTATTGAGGGATCTATACTATAGAGATCTATGGACTTGTCTATTGAAGGTTCCATATTATAAAGATTTGTGGACCTATCTATTGAGGGTCTCATTTTCTAGAGATATGTGGATTTTTCACTTTGTAGAAGGGTTCCATTTTTTGGAGATCTATGGATTTTTCTCCTTAGGATTTCATTTTATGAAGATCTATGGGTTTGTATGTAGGGGGATCCATTTTCTAAATATCTATGGATTTGTATGCTGAGGGATCCATTTTCTAGAGAATATTAAAAGATATGAATGTAAAGAGACTGGTAAGAAATGTAAGTATGAAGGGACTTAAAATAAGGTAATCCTAGACTTTGAATGCCCTATAGCCTTCTGATATGAGGCTTTTTGGTTGGTACGACTAGACATGGTAGTCTAGGATTGTAAAAGGGTTTGGTCCCTTCCAAAAGCCTAGATTTTACCATAATTAAAAAAATATATCTAAAATATAGAAATGTGTATTAGGATGTAGTGTTAACAATAGATTATTGGTAGTAAAATATGTATTTTAACATAGAGGGCAAGGTGTGAGTATTAACAATATATTATTGGTAGTAGAACCAAAGTGTAAGCAAGAAGTGAGTACCAATTCTTCTTGTTCCAGATCTTAGGATAAATTTAAAAACTAAAGGATTCGTGCAAAGAAAATCTAGGTAACATGGTAGGAAAGTCATTTTTGAAAGTCCTTACTACAAAGAAGGGTGCCCTAGATGGAAGTAATGATGCCCTAGTTGGAAGTAAGAATGCCCTAGTTAGAAGTATGGATCTCCTAGTTAACGGTAAGAGGAAGAACAAATCTATGACAAACCTTATCTAGGTAGTAGATACTACACTAAAATGGATCATCAAGGATGATATGATCAAGCATGATAAAATGGTTCTTAAAAATAGAGGGTTAATCCATTAGTTCCATGGATAATAGCCAAGTTTTTCTAAGATTAAAAATTGGATCAAGTGAAAGTGGGGATCAAATTCAAATTACACCATTATATTTCTTCCAAAAGGATTTTTTCTCGTTATCTTCTCTAGTTAAAAAATAAAGGATAAAATGATATATGGAGGCCCTTGGTTTAGGCACACATATTCATTATGTCTAAGACCGTGGAGTGAGAATTTTTATATTTTGAAGAATATTAGAAATACTATAGGTGAATTCATCTAGGAGGTACCAAATACTAAGGAGAGAAGACAAATTGTATACACTCAAATATGTATTGTCATGGATACTTTAAAAACTTTACATAAATCAATTAAGATTAAGTTTGAATCAAGATAAAGGAATCAACAAATGGATTGTGAAAAAATTACATTTTGATGTAGCAAATATTGTGAAACCAGAAACATGGTAATAGATTACAAAGTAAAATTATGGAGAAAGAGATGGAAAAATTTGGGCATGAGGTAAACTTCATTATGAAACAAGGAGATCATAATGTAGAAGAAGTTGGGTCAAATCAAGGATTTTCCACTCCTAAGAAAGTGGTAAGAAAAATCCATCAATTATTACATAAGGAAAAATGAAATCTTTATGAAAAGATATATGGAGGAGCTACATTATGTAGTTTTTTCTTTCCATCCTAACAAGGCACTTGGCTCCAATGGATTTCCTACAAATTTCTTTCAAAATATTTGGGCTATATTGAAGAGTGACATGTTATATGTGATTGAAGAGACTTAGAAAAGGAATTCTATAGTAATTGAGATCAATTTAAATATTATTCTATTGGATCCCAAGCAAGGCAAGAACAACTATTTTGATAATTTTTGTCCAATAAGCCTTTGTAATTGATTTAGAAGATAATTTCAAAGATTATGACAAATAGGTTGAAAGGAATTCTAGATTGTATTGTCTTAGATGAACAAGATAGTTTTGTTCATAGTAAATAGCTTCTATATGGTATAATAATTGCATAGGAGGCCATACATTCTCTCCATTTCACAAAAAATCTAGGTATGCTTATGGAATTAGATTTGAAAAAGGCATATGATAGGGTTTCATAGAGTTTTGTACATGATACTCTCAAAAAGTTTGGTTTTTATTATAGTTGTTATGAATGGATTAAAGTTTGTTATAGCACTACAAAATATTCTATTTTTATTAATGGTTCTCCTATTTATTACTTTAAGTTATCTTATGGACTTCACCAAGGTGATCCACTATCTCCTTATCTATTCATTATTCTTGTGGAGGTATTAGGGAGATATTTCTCAAAGGAAAAATAGAAATAAAAACCAAAGGTATTCAAATTACAAAAATGGTTTTGTTGGCAACATTTATAGCAAAATGACCATTCGATGCATCTATCGGATGCACCTGGTCCTTAGCCTCATAGAGTGCACAATTCCATAAGTCCAAGGAGCATGGGATTCAACTCCAGGGATAGCTTCCTATTTTTTTTCAAGGTCAAATTCTTGTTTAGATGTGAAGTTGATGTTCAAATTCTAAGCTACTCCTAAGCTATCAAGTAATTCTAGGAGAAAGGGAAAGATAATAAACATAAAATAAAACAACACTAGAATACAAGTGGTGATTCACCAAAATCACAAGTTCCCTTTGTGTATTTATGCGATGAATGAACCCATGAATCAATCATGCCAGCGAGAATGAACATGATTTCAAGATGGTATATCTCTTAATTATGACAATTTGACAATGACTAGGACATATACTAGTCATAGATCCTCATGCAAAGTAGTATACATACAAAGTCCAAGACATAAAAAAAATAGTCATAACTCTTTTATATATGTGTTAGAAAGTGATCATATATATACTAGAAAGAAAAGAGCTCGAAGGCTTTGTACATGAGTTGACACAAGGATCGAGTCTAGATCAATATATAAAATAAAAGTGAATGAAGAATATATCTAAGGTTATATAATAGAAACAAAAATATCATTCTTCCCCCCTTTTGATACAAATATTGATTATTTATATGATTTAATCTCAAATTTTGAAAATTAAATTTTTCTCCCAATTACCATGAGTGGGAAATCTAGCATCCTCCAAGGTTACTAGGCTCGAGACACCATGCTACATTCACTTATTGGAAGATCCAAAGTTGATTCAGGATCTAGTCATCATAAATGCTCTATAGGTAAAGATGGTTCTCTTTAGATGTGGAATTAATGATCCTTCCTCCTAGAAACTAAAGCCTAGTTGGTGCTTGTAAAATTAATGTTTCCTTGCTGGAGAATCTCCTTCACCAATATTGAGGTTAGTCTTGATTATGTGGCCCTACCTTGATTCCTACCTATTTTTTGAATTATTATTGCATTAGATCCATTATCAGATCTAGTTGATGCTTGCCTCACTTAGCCCTAGTTTGAATCCCTAATAATTAGAACTTAAAGCATAGTGTGGTTCTTGAGTTGTTGACCCTCCAATTTTACTTTTTACCATTACCTCTTCATTGTTGACCCAAGATGCCCTTTGCGTATATAATTATCACGATGTTGTACTCATTTTGTACTAGATCATCGGGTTTTGCATGTAGTAAAAATTCAATACAATTATGGTGGCTCATAGGGATGTCTAGCTCGTTGGAGATGAAGTATCTAAAATTGAAAGCCTTATCATTTGGGTGGAGTTATGATTGAATCTTGTTCATACACTCAATAAATTCTACTCATTCTTCTTTAGAAGGAAACTTCACCTCAATGAGTTGCATGTAATCCTTCTCTAGATCACCCAATTTCTCTATAAAAAAGGAGGTGAAGTCACTCTTAAATTTAAGGAGGATTATTTTAATATTGAATATAGATTTCATAGCCTGGTCCACCCCATTGTCAAAGGATGAGTTTGGTGACACTAGAATATTTACCTACTGAGTTAGCCATGATTGGTACTCTTATTTAGGGAGAGGTTTGTCATTAGAAGCCCAAGGATAATGGAGGATAACTGATACTAGTGAGAAACATGCTCCTTTCAATCCTCTACCCTCTAGTCTATGCATTTGAATTGATCATCATACTAATGTGCAACCTGATGGCTCGTCAGGACTTCCACGATTCTATGAGTTATAGTGTATTTATTATCAACTTCTAGTATAATACACTTCTGGGGGTCAATGTGGACTATGGTGGTCTAGAATATCTATGTATCTTGAAAATAGATTCTAACCACCATTTAAATCTTGTCAATATCCTTATTGATCTTGGTTTTTAATGAAGATAATATATGAATATACTCAAGCACTTGGAAAAATAATTCAACTACTTTTATGACCCCTCTCTAGAGGACCCAGTTAACCTCCATTTTTATCTTGGTGTTATTTACTCCCTATTTCATAACTAAGACCCTTTTATTTTACATTTCTAGTGCCACCTCTACTTCCAATTGAGATATAAGACAAGATATTTTAGCCTTTGCTACTTTTTTTCAACCTAGGAGAATTTGAATATATTCCTATAATTCTCTAGTTTTATTTTATTAATTGATAGCTTTATTGCAAACACCATATAATCATGAGTCACTAGTTTGTTTACTTGCTAGGATAACTTGATCCTTTCCTATGATCTTGTGCCATTGAAGTTGAGTTCAATAACCAACACACAATAATATTGATCTTGCATCTCTCCTTATATCTTGGAGACAATGGACACAAAATAAAACATGCCTAGCTCATCCCTTTGAGGAAGAAGGATGATTATAGTTTATGAAGTGGAAGGTTGCACTTCCTTCCATTATTTCTTTTATTACACCTATTGCTAGTCATATTCTTAAGATTATTGAAGATGAGGTATAAGCTTAAGAATCAAAGTGATGGTCTGAGGGATAGATACTTGTAGTTGAATTTATAGAGAAAGAGAGAGGACATTGTCTTGAGAGAGTAGAGGTAACCAAGATAGATTCAACATTAGAGGATGGAACAAAAGCTATTGCAATATAAGTGGGATCAAATGCAATAAGTGGTGGAGTGGCTAGGATTGTAAAGATGGATTGAAAGGAAGGAGAACTCAGTGGTGGGGCCTTCAAAATGCAATTGAGAAGGGATGAAGTGGATATTACTTCAATTTTCATAAAAAACCTCTTGCAATTCCAATGGATTCCTCTTGGGAGATCCTTCTGGAGGTTGTAGCAGTGTTTTGTTAGATCAAGTTTTGCTTCTTTTTTGCTTGATGGGTGGATCGATATTTGGGGATAAATTATGCTTCTTGAAGATTTTATTTTTGTTATTTTCCTCTTGTGACCACTTGTTGGAGAAGTTGTAAACTAAGTTAGAGAATTCGAGGTCAAGGGTTCTAGGACATGAGCTTCCATAAGATATCCCACTAGTTCTAGTGGAGTCTCAAGGATAACTTGAATTTCTCCTTGGGTATAGGTTTCCTTTGATTGGTATGAATGTTCACTTAGGGATCTTCCCTATTTTATTCCTACATATCATAAAGTTCCATTTCATGCACTTCATCATAGTATTTTTCAAAAATATCATCATGTTTTTTCTCCATGCATTGATATATAGTCAAAAACCCATTGAAAAAAACCCACTAGACATCAATTTTTTCCTCGCTCTACTCAAACTCTAGTAGACTATCATTCTTATTTGTGGCGGTATTGACGCTAGGATTGACCATACATATGGGCATATAAAAATTGAGGTAACATTATGGTACTATTTAGCTATTAGAAAATATGCTTCCTAGAGTAATGGGTAGGCCCCATATACAATACTTTGGTAAGCCTCTATTAGTGGCCTTGGTTGGTGTTGAAATTTCTTGGAGTTATAAATATTGGATTGGTATTCTAGGTCATAAGGCCATAATTCCTATAACTTATTGAGACCTAATTCTTCTAGTCTCACCTCTAGGAGTGTATCTGCTCTTCTCTTAAACTAGCACACCTTTAGCAAGTGCATTGGAAGCTTGTAATAGCTTGCTTTACTTTGTTAGCTCCCAAAGGTAGCATATGTGATGTCTAGCTACCTCATAGATGACCCTTGTAGTTGCATATTTTGGTATTAGGTAGAATGAATTAGAGAAATTGTGCATGTGGATGACAATAGTGGTGTCAAGGAAGAACTAATATCCCTGGTACTTGTGACTTAGTAACTTGATACTATTTTTGGGATGCATTGGGTATTGGTTTTTTGATAGTTCTTAGGGTGAACATAAAGAAGTCAACCACAAAATTATAATAAGATTAGATCTAGTTAAGGACTCATGTCCACTCATATATGGAATACCTGTCATTTGTCTTCATACCCATATGTTCATATATATGAGGGTTATGGGCCAATACCAAATATGCTAGGAAAGAACAATATAACAATATAATGATGCTATAAAAATATTGTAGACCTCTATGGATTTTATTTGTGACAAATATATCAAAATAAAAAATTAGAGACTTGTCATTGGGATGCATCTTAACATGTGTAGCACTAGTACCTCTTCTTAAGTGATGATCTTGTCATTATATGCACAAAAATATAAATGCTATCATGCTTAGGATATCACAAATATCATTCTAAAAAGGATATATTCTTAGTGGGAATTTGGCATAGTGGCTACCTTAATATTATCCCAAAGCTCAAAATTTAAACTTTTAAAGGAGTCCAAGAGACATGAGTAGAAGTCATTGGCTATCTCTAGGTTCATCTTGAATTATTATAGGATTTCTAACATGTTTCACATGGCTTGGGATGATGCAATAATTTTAAAATAATTTTTGAACCCCCTAAGCTCTTGTATTGAGGGTTATAGTGGGAATCACAAACTGCTACTAGCTCATAGTTGTTATGTACTTGGGGCACCATGTAGTGTGCCAAGTATATTTTCCAAGTGATCATAGATAAATACCCAAGCTCCTTAATGATGGTCCTTTGTTAGGAAGCCTATTTCAACCCCTTAGTGTTCTTGGATAATTTAGGGTCAACGATCCTTTCATCCACATTAGTCATTAGGCATGTGGTTTTAGCTTTATCAGGCTTATTATGAGTGTTCTTATTTATCTAGGATCATGTTTCCCAAGTAGATGAACTCTTTTTATTAGCCTCCATAGTTATCCCTTTGTGAGATACATTGTAATTTTTCTCTTAGCTAAATAAAAGCATTTGACACTTCAAATCTCTATAGTAGCAATTATAGTGGCATAATGAAAGGATCAATGATGAAGCATGAAATTTAATGGCCTATTATTCTTATAATTATCAATACAAATGTGTTCCATAATTCTTGAATGAATTTAGCCATAGCCATCTTCTAGGTTCCCAAGAGTTCATTGGCCTATGTACCTTTACTTCATGATTAGTCGATTTTGAAATGTTGTCGCTAGGAAGTGACTAGTTTTTAATGTAAAGCCATCACATGGGAAAAATTTCTAATTTGGTTCATTGGAGGCTTGATCAAACAACTCATATTTTATTTAGTAGATGTTGGATTTTTATTAGAAGTGTGGGATGCTAGATTTATTTCTTAGAGCATTCTTCCTATTGGTTTCTATGTGTTTAGAGGATTTAAAAATCTTTCTTTGATTTTAATATTTAGCAACTAGGTTGACTGGGTGCTATGGTATCTTTTTCATCTAGTTTCTTCTCTGGTAATTTGGTATTGGGGAGAAGCCCTGATTATTATTTTGGTGCAATTTTTCATAATATACCAAAAATACCCTTTAATGTTGTCCTACAAGAGGTCATACCAATCACATGGATTTGGCCAATAATAAATAAAATATATTTTTATTTGTTAGGGAGGTGCATGGGAACTATATTTTATTGACAACTTTTTTTGACTTGGGAGAATTATGATATGCATTGGTCTTCCATATCACATGTGTTGATAAATTTTATGTTGGGGATACCTTGTAGTTTTCCTATGGTGTGTGGAGTCTGCTTGGTCTTTCTATAAGTGGTATGCCTTGGTTTTAAGAATTTATTAAACAAGATCAAATCCTACTTATTGAATCCCTTAGGCACCCTGTTATACTTGTTATAATTGTTATGCATAGTGAAAAGCCATCAATTGGCTTGTTTGAGCCTTTTCTGGGTTTTTTCCCACTATGCGACAACTCCATACCTCATTTGGCTATGTCAAAATGAAGTAGGGGTACGTGCATACCAAGAGAAACCCACTTAAGGCCTAATTTTAGAGATCCACTTTGATGTGGTTAGAAAATCATTGATTTCACAAGCGTAACATTTGTTTGAAGCTTTCCCTACCTATATTATCTAAAGAGACAAAAACATGACACTAAAGTAGATATAAAATAGATTATTCCAGAAAGACAGTAATTGCACAAAATGATATTTTATTCAATAACAGGGGGATCTAAGAAACTCATTACAATTATTCTATCCAATAGAATTATTTTGATACATTAATTATAATTTCTAGGGTTCTCCAAAACCCTAACTACCAAAAATGAGTGTCTTCAATGTGCTTTGCTCCCAACAAAGTGAGTGGGCTTTGTGATATCTGATTTTGGGCCACTCTAGCTTCAAAAGTTATCCATTAATGAATAAAACTTGTAGATATGCACACATACAAATAGAAAAGGGGTTAGTAATACCTATGAGGGCTCCACAGAGTGAAACCCTCAGTTATCAATAAAACCCTCACTATTAACAAATGAAGTGGCATGCAAGATATGCAAATAATAAATTGAAATACAAAAAAATAGTGATTTACCTTGCTGTTATTGATGTTGATATGTTGCATTGTTACAGATTTTGTGGTAGGATACCCTAATGACACTTGATGATCTTGCACAATAGTTCTAATTCATGTTGATGACGACGACAAGCTCTGGAAGGTGCTTGGTAGGCTCTAGATCGAGCCTGTGGGATGTGGTAGGCTCTGGTGGGCACTTGGTAAGCTCTACAATGAGTCTAGTAGGCTTTGAATGGTGCTTAGTAGGATCTATAGTGAGCCTGTGGGTTAGTTTTTGATCTGAAGTAGCAGATCATGGGGATGCAAAGAATACTATGAGTGGGATGTTATGGCAATGATAGAAAATGGCTAGGGAAGTTGATGGAATGGGGAAATCCTAAGGAAAGCTAGGGCTTTGATGGTTGATGGCTCTTCAGGATGCAATGGCCTTAGACTTCTTTAGGATTCCTTTAGTAATTCATCAAGTAAATTTTCCAGCGGTTGAGCATTGAGAATGCTCATATTTATAATCAAGCCTAGGGTTTTATTAGGGTTTTAGCTTAACACTTTTGATCATGTGGCTAATATTAAATCAAATCCAAAGGCTGAGATTATACTTTAAGTGTGACACGAATTAAGGAATATGGATGGCTAAGATTAGATTAGATCTAATGGTTGAGGTTAATTGGGCTTATAAATATATATTTTATAATAAATATATTAAAATATAATATAAAATATTATATTTAAACATAAATAATATAAAATAAATATAAAATAAGTCAAATGGGGTCGTAAAATGGTGGGAAAGGCATGGAGTGGCCAATTGAATGGTGGGAAAGATGGATGGTGGACAAGTGGGTGGTATACTGACTAGGATGAAGGATAAGTGGCTAGGATTTGGCATCTACAGATACCCATTTTTATACCATGTTGTGTGAAACACAATATGGTATAAAAATACGAGACACATGTTTGGGCTTTTGGGCGTAGAAGCAACTTCTCTCTCTTATTGGATTTTGAGCAATCAATGTTGAGGACAAAAGAATAAATAATTTTGGAATTTGCATAGCTTACCCCCTCAATTGGTGAATGTGTGGATTGGAAACATGGATTGAAGGGGATGGATTTGGTGAAGTTTGGATGGGTGATGGATTTGAAGGTTTTTGGGCATTCTGTTGATTTTGCCTTTGCCCTCTTGTGACTACATGAACCGCTCCTACAAAATATTGATATTGTTGGACATGGTTAACTTGGCTAGGAGGTGTTTGATGGTTGTTACCTCCTACGTTATTTTTGGCCTCTCCATGGTTGGGAAGAGGCATCTGAAAAATTCCTAAATTTTGGTTTTGTGGAGCTAAGGGGTTACCCCCATTGATGGCCCCCAAGTCTATGAGGTCTTGCATGATGTTATTAAAAATATGGTAGGAGTTGATGTCATTACCATTTTAACTATGATATGGGAAAAATAGGCGTTATTTGTAATTATTGTGATGTTTTATAGGGTCATCGGGCTTGACTTCAGGCAAGGCTAACTTGTTTGTTTCGTATAACATTCAAAAAATGGAAGAATACGACTCCGCTAAGGGAGTGTATTGGCATTGAGTTCGAGTATATTGGCGACATGGAGGTTGTTCCATAGTTGGCACCGTATTTTGCACCATGGGTGCTTGTGTTACTGATGGGACCGTGTGATAGGCAATTCATTGTTGCACAGGTTGTTGAGCCATTACGGGATGGCTCACCACCACTTGATTAACTTGATTGAGTGTATTAGCCGTAGAGGCTTGTGATGATTTGTTTTGTCCAGATTGATTATTTTGATATTGGCCCTTGTTTTGCCATTATTTCTTCTTAGGCTTAATGACACCCTCTTGGATTTTGATTTCCTCAATGACACTAGCTTGTGCTAAAGATTCTTCAAATGTGTGATAAGTATTAAGTTGAAGAATCCAAGAGATGGGTTTTAAGCAACTCTTGGTGAATAATTTGATAATTTCATCCATTGGTAGGGAGAATGGCAATTTTGTTATAATTGCCCTCCAACGGTTTCCAAAATCGTAAATAGGCTCATCATCCCATTGTTTTAAATAATAAATATCTGATAATGAGACCTTATTTCTAATGTTTAGGGCAAAACGGTCCAAGAATAGATCCATCAGTTGAGTAAAAGTGTAAATGTTGTGTGTTGGAAACTGATTGAACCACTCTATGGCATCTCCTCCTAGTGTTTGAGGAAAATTTTGGAGTATGAGGGCATCATCAGTTTGAATTCGAAAACATGCATGAAAAAATGAGATCACATGATCCTTAGGGTCCTTGGTTCCCCTATATTTATCAAACTTCGATAATGTGAAATATGTTGGGTATGGCGGTGATGGCATCAAAGGATGAATTGGTTGGTGGATCAGTTGAATTAAGGTCAGCTTTTGGCTTGACATGCCATGGGTGTTTTGTATCAGCTGATCAATCTATTTTTGCATGGCCTATATCCTAGGATCTTCCCTAGGAATTTGGAAGCCTTGGATTACCTAATGATTGGAAGATGGATCAGAAAAAAATGTTGTGGAGTGATTAGCCTATTTTGGTGGAGTGGATTGGTTTGAACATGGGGTGAAGATTGGTGATTGAAAGGAGGAGATGATTTATGAGGAGGATGTTGGAAGAATTGGTTGGGAGATTGGCTAGAAGAAATGGTAATTATATGGATTGGGGTATGAATTGGTGGAGGATTGGGAATGGAAGCCATCATAGATTGGTGTATCCATGTTGGATTTTGGTTGGTTATGATGGGTTGGTTTGGAATCGCATGGATTATAGGGTCTACCTAAACTTGTTGCTTATCCTTTCTATGCTATGAGAGCAATCTATTCATGAAACCTAATATATCCTAAATTTCTTGTTCAAACATGGTAGCAATTGACATGGTTGCGGCTAGATTAAAGGATGAAGGAGGCTATGAGGATGGATTAGAAGAAATGGGTATGGCATAAGTTGCACTTGATGTGGCAACTTGGGAGATCAGCATTTGTGAGGCAACATTCACATACTCCTCATACAAGGGATTGGAATATGCTTGGATATGGCTAGATGAAGGGTAAGTGTTAAAAACACTTGTGTTTTGGGCTAGGCTAGAATAAGGTATACCATATTCATAGGTAGAATTATGATATCCTTGGGTGGTATTGGACGGATAGGCTGTGGTTGATTCTAGTTATTCAGAATAGTCTTGACTAAGGGGATCAAGGACATAGTTAGAAGACTTGTAGATAGCCTCTATATTGTCCATGTCTATGTGGGTGGTAGGCTACTCAATGTTATGTGGAAGGGATCCTACTTGTGGTAGGGATGGATAAGGGTTTGCCATCGAAGTAGTGGGTGAATTGGATGTATTTTCCATTAAGTTATTTATATTTATTACTTTCTTCTGATTTCGTGTTAATACCATAAAGTAATCAAATCCAAACTTAAAATTGTCAAAGTAATCACCAAAACTAAAACTTGTACAAAATTTAAAATGGCAGAAATAATCAATGCTAAGTTTTATCTCTTTTTACATTGTGTGGCTTACCTCATTCATTTTTTATCTCATTAATTAATGTGTATTCTTTTTAAATTGATAGTTTTGTGTGTTTTGATGTTCTAATATTACCTAATGCAAAATAAAGGTAAAAACTATGGTTTGGCAAGGGCAACGAGATTCTTGTTGGTGATGAAATCCAACAAGTTTGCTCGGGGGTAATCCTATGGTGTCTAAGGCAGAGATTGGTGGATGGAAATGACTACCACCGTCACCAAATCTCAAGCAATGGCTGGTGATGAAATCTAGCCACTACTATTTTTATATGATATGTGCAGTGTGTGATTAATTTTAAAATTTTTATGTTTTCTATTGTTATCAATCAAGGTTAAAGATAACAAATTTTACACATCTAAATCAAAATCCAACACATGAATGCAAATTTCCTCTAAAGAGTGTGAAGTACCCCGCTTAAAACCCCCTGTCTAAATAGCAACCGAAGGATTCGTCCACCTCTCTACCAAAGGTGCCACCCAAGGGTAGGAATACTTTTTTGCATTCAAATATTGTTCCTATTTAGATATGCAAAATAAGAAATATTTAACTTCTAAGATGCAAATTCTAATTGATGTTTTTTCACTTTCAAATGCGGACAGAAAGGTGCAAGAATCAAATTTGCAATTCTTTTTAAAACAAAAAATTTCAAAATGTATGATGGATGCATGCACAAAATACCCTAAATGCACTCTACAATGATTTCTTTTCCAAATTACTTAATTTATGTTCCTTTTATGCCCAGAATATGAAAACAATGTTGAAAGACAAAATACGTAAAATCAAAACTTGAAACAGAGGCTGTGGGACTTACTCAGAATCCTACGCTCTGCTTCCAATTATTGCCAAGCGCATCTGGGAGATTGTGTAGGCATGAAAGGGTGCCTGTGATGATCAATAGGTGCTATAGAGCACATGTGCACCTTCTACAACTATTATAGAATCTTCCAAAAACCCTAATCGATGAATTTGGCTGATTTTTCACTCCATAAAACCCTATAAAATGTAGCAATAGAATAAAATTAGCAAAGTAAATCATATCAAAATGTAGAACCCTTGTGGGGTCCCACCGTGATCGCCATTTGAAGAGAAAAAAATATGACACTAAAGTAGATATAAAATAAATGATTCCAGAAAGACAATAATTGCACAAAATGATATTTTATTCAATAACATGAGGGGAGCTGAGAAACTCCTTGTTACAATTATTCTATCCAACAAAATTATTTTGATACAATAATTACAATTACTAGGGTTCTTTGAAACCCTAGCTACCAAAAATGAGTGTCTTCAATGTGCTTTGCTCCCAACAGAGTGAGTGGGATTTGTGATATCTGATTCCAGGCCACTCTAGCTTCATCAGCTGTCCAATAATGAATAAAACCTATAGATATGCACACACACAAATAGAAAAGGGGTTAGTAATACCTATGAGGGCTCTGCAAAATGAGACCCTCAGTTATCAATAAAATCCTAACTATTAACAAATGAAGTGGCATGCAATATCTGTAGATAATAAAGTGAAATACAAAAATAGTGATTTACCTTGCTATTATTGATGATGATCTATTGCCTTATTGTAGATTTGGTGGTAGGATGCCCTAATGACACCTGATGATCTTGCATAGTAGTTCTGGTTTGTGTTGATTATGACGACATAATATAGCAAGTACCTGGTAGGTTCTGGATCGAGCCTACGAGATGTGGTAGGCTCTGGTAGGTGTCTGGAAAGATCTACAATGAGCTTGGCAGACTTTGGATGGCACTCGATAGGCTCTACAGTGAGCCTATGGGTTAGGGTTTGATCTGTAGCAGTAGATCATGGGGATGCAAAGAATGTTGTGAATGGGATGTTATGGCAACAATAGAAAATGGCTAGGGAAGTTGCTGGAATGGGGAAATCCTAAGGAAATCTAGGGCTTTGATGGTTGATGGCTCTTCAGGATGCAATGACCTCAGACTTATTCAGGATTCCTTTAGTAATTCGTCAAGTAAATTTTCCAGGGGTTGAGCATTGAGAATGCTCATATTTATAATCAAGCCTAGGGTTTTTTTAGGGTTTTAGCTTAACACTTTTGATCATGTGGCTAATATTAAATCAAATCCAAAGGCTAAGATTATACTTTAAGTGTGACATGGATTAAGGAAGATGGATGGTTGAGATTAGATTAGATCTAATGGTTGAGGTTAATTAGGCTTATAAATATATATTTTATAATAAATATATTAAAATATAATAAAATATTATATTTAAACATAAATAATATAAAATAAATATAAAATAAGTCAAATGGGGTCAAAAAATGGTGGGAAAGGCATGGAGTGGCCAATTGAATGGCGGGAAAGGTGGATGGTGGACAAGTGGGTGGTAGACTGACTAGGATGAAGGATAAGTGACTAGGATTTGGTGTCTACATTATCACTACACCTCGGGTGGCCTATGTGCCTTGCAAGATGAGTGCTTCTATATTTGAGAAAAGATCTAATAGGGACTATATGATGAAGTCTTCTAATTTTAGAATTAGAGACCCTATGGATC
Organism: Wollemia nobilis; assembly: GCA_028583015.1. Lineage (NCBI taxonomy): Eukaryota > Viridiplantae > Streptophyta > Pinopsida > Araucariales > Araucariaceae > Wollemia > Wollemia nobilis. The sequence continues at coordinate 205,939 of JAQPPZ010001917.1, forward strand.
CATGATTTAGTTCTTATTTCTCTCTCTGTCTCTCTTCCACTTTTCTCATTTTTGTAAAGAAAATAGTTAGAAGGGAATTATTTAGGTAGATCTTATTAGCCAGGATCGGGGATGGTTCCCCATCTAGTGTGGAAGGCTCAAACACATTCTCTATATTTGTCTTATGGCCTTGGAATCTGTATCCATGTTTATTGTATATTGTGTGATCTCCTCACCATATTATTTTAAGTCACCACAACTCCACACTATCACTCTAGGGTGCCTTTGGCATGAATTGAATTTGGTTTTGAACCTCTCCCACAGTAGTTGCTTTTCCTATTTGTAAGGTTTTTTAGTAGCAATATATATTTCTAGCTAGTCTTCTTTATCTACTATAATGCCTCCTTTTCCTAGGAAATGGTCATTGAGATTAAGTAAGGAATCAAGCATGACCAACCTATTTGGGATCTTATTGCTTTTAAGTTGAATTATTTTCTCCCCATAAGCTACTAATTCTTTTGAAAATTCTATTTTATATTGGAGGAAATAATCAATCTATTTCAATAGAGTGAGAATATCCCAAAGTGGCATGGGAACAATGGATTTATTTAAGTGCTCAATCACATTGTATGACTCCAATAATAGAAATTTGGGTACACTATTTGCAGTCCACTAAGCTCTTGGCTGTTCAATAATAGGGTAGGGTAATCTGATCGATTCTAATGTAAGTCCTCTTTGCTTTGTCTAATTGTCCCCTTAGTTGATGATTTTTAGTACAAGTTCCCTATGCTCTATTTGATTGTACCTTTGAGTTGGTTTGATATTTTGGACATTGGGTTCCTATACTACATTTGGAATTAGTTGATTTAACTCTTATTCTTGTAAAGCTCTACTTTTGCTTTTGGTTAAGACACTGGATTGTACTTATGATTTTTTATCTACCAAATCATTAATCCCACTAGAAATAGTATAGACCTTGACTTCATACCAATTCCCTAGTGTTTGTTATGGTGATCAGATAGTAGGACTTGGAGCAACATCTAAAATAGAGCTTTGAATAGCCTACCTCAAAGTTTGTGTAGTGTATAGGTAGTAGACGATTTTAGCTGTAGGATATGTGGTATGTTGAGATTCACCATAGATATAACAATAAGGATCTTAATAAGAGTATTACTAGGCATATAGATCCTCAATATAGTTGTTTTAAGTTGGTATGATATCCTTGACCAAGTTATGTGGTGATTATTACAAGGGGACTAGTATGGTTACAATTTATTGTTGTGAGGCTCAGGGTTGGCTGGACTTCTTAAATGGATATGGTGGGTACTTTGATAGCCATTTGGTGGATGTCGGTAAACTTAGCTATTTGGTAAGGGAAAATTGGATTTTTTTGCTATCATTTAAGTGTTATAATCTCATTGGACATAATCCTCATTGTATTCATCATTTCCTCAATCTCTATAACTTATAGTAGGAAATTTTTGCAAAATTTTGTAGCCAATACCTATGAAATTGAACTCCTAGAAGGTGTAGATATCTTACCAATTTTTTAATGTAGAAGATTTGTATCCATACTATGATAATCCTACAAAGAATACTGAAGATATCATTTTCAAATTTTTGATGGAAGAATGGATAACACAATTACCAAAAAAGGAATAGGATGAAATAGAGGTGGTGATAGACTCTATGATGGCCATGAGGATGAGAAGCAAGGTCTATTATGAATATATTATCAAGTGGAAGAACCAACTAGTTTAAATGGAAATATGGATGCATGCTTCTAAGATTGATACGTATGGAATCTTGATTATAAACTTAAAAAATATTCATGAGCTTCACTCATGAAAAATTTTCACTTACCCAATAAGTATGATGTGGGGCATCAAACCATTTTTAAAATGGTTGATGAATTATTTAAAACTACTAGTATTATATAACTAAAGGAATAGAAAATTATGTAGGAGAGAAAATGAAAGTGTTTGGGTAAACACAGACAAAAAAAGAAAAAAGAAAAAAGTAGTTAGAAGGAGAGATGGAAGGGAGAGAGATATCGTCAAGATGGAAAAAGAGAAAGTGATATTTCTAGGAGAATGGTAGTAGTCAATGTTTAAGTGTATAGGCTTTAATACTATAAATAAATAAAAATAATATATTCAATTCCCATCATATTCCATTGTTCCATGTAATTACTATGATTTTTTGTTGTAGTTACATTGCCTATCTTTGCATTGTGAAGGTGATAGAGATTAATAGAATACCATGATAGATGAAAGTGGAGCCTTGCACAAGAGGAATTTAATTCTTTTGAAAAACTTCTTAACAATCCAAATCCTATTGTGTGATTACCATACAGACTTTTGATATACGAAGGAAGTCCATCTTAGGAAGTGTATAGTCTCGTAGAGAGTGTAGTCTTAGATTTATGCATCATCATATGAGATACACCACACCATCTTGTTAACCCACCATCATGTGGAACCAACATGTGACCTATTATTTACAAGAGTCATCATCTTACATAGTAGAAAATTGCTATCTCATAGACTAAACCATATTTTTATTCTATCATAGATTGAAATTGCCATACAAAGGATGGGGTCGTACAATAAAAGATGTCATATAATTAGACTATCATACAACAAATTTAACTATACAAATGATGGTGGTCATACAATAGGGAGGATATTACTATAAAAAAACTATAGAGGTGCCCTCATAAGGTGTTGACATCTCTCATAATACTTGAAACTTATTTTGTTGCCTTTAACCTTGTTGATATTACCTTACATCTTGAGGTCATAGATAGATATGAAACTTGTGCTTCTTGAGAAGGCCATCCATAGGAGTATTCCCTTCTCTCGTCTGCATCAATGGAAACATTTGGCTTGGGCATGCCTAGCTTGTAAAGGTCCAAAATTCAAAAACTATATTAATTTGAGAAAAACCTTCACATCATGGATTTCTATTAGTAACCTGGTTGAAGAAGAGAAACTCAAACAAATTATATATAAAATTTAAAATATGCTTTAGAGTTTTATTTGCCGTTTTTTATATGAAAGGATGAATTAATTTGGAATCTATCATAATTTGATGGATACTTGGCGAAGTTGGGATATGTGGATTTAGATAAGTCAAATATTCCTACTCCCAAATATTTTCTATGAAATAATGTTTGGTTAATAGGGGCTCACCGTAAGGCCTCAACATTTCTTTTGTTAGAAATTAAATTTAAAATTCTTACATGAGATATTGTACAAAGAAGAGGATATCATGGACCTTTTAGATATGCCTTATATGAGAAGGATTAAAAAACATCAGATGGTTTACTTCTTGATTGTCCCTTTGCTCACACTATTTAGGGTTAATTTTTAAAAATATGAAAAAATATAGTATAGCTCTATGAACATTGAAAGAGCGGATGAAATATTGGATTAATCATTTCAAAGCTAAAGTATTATGTATTATATGGAGAATTGGTCCTACCATTACTTTTTAGAATTTATGGCTTGAAAAAAAAATAATTTTTTTAAAAATAAATCTCAAAATCATGACCAGGTTTGGAATTGTATCATTACCTCTTTTGTAGAATGTTTATAGATATTGTGATCATCATGGAAAGTCCCAAGTGTACAAAAATATGTGGTAACAACTTGGTTAGAGGATTTGAATATACATGGAAGGGTCATCTATGATAATGGCATTAAAGCAAATGATCTACTTTTATCTAGGGAAAAATAGAAATATCTAGAAATTGAGTTTATCCAAATTAATTTTGATGACGCTTCTAGGGAAAATCTAGGGAGGTTTATTAAAATTAATTTTGATGGTGCTTCTAGAGGAATTATAGGAAAAGCTAGTGCAAGTGGTGTTATTTGAAATAATGAAGGAAAAATTCTACTTACTCACTCATAATCATATGGAACTTCAACTAAGAACTATGTAGAGGATATGGTTTTCTTATAGGGATTGAAATTGCAATAGAAGGAGGATGGAAATATATTTCAATCAAGGGAGATTAAAGAAGTTTCATTAATACTATCAAAAAAATGAATGTGGAGTCTGGATAAAAATAATACTATTGTTGATGCTCATCATCTATTATTGGAGGCAATCTCTTGGAAATGTGAGTATATTTATAGAGAAATAAATAGGATCCAATATTTTTTTTTGGTAAGTTAAAATTTTTATTAAGGGGGCATTTGAAAGGCACCCCAACACCTTGAAACAACAAAGGAGGACAAGACACAAAAAGAGCAAAAGTACAACCTAGAGAGGATAGAGAAGAGGATGCGAAGAAGGAACAAAATGCATCCTTAGCGTGATAGGGAAAAGCAAGGAAACCAAATAGAAAAACCAGAAGGAAAGAAACCCCACAGGACCAGAAGCAGGCGCAAAGAAGTAAATTACTGCATAGGAGGTGCATCAGTATGCATGGGAGATGCATCAGTATTTTCCAGACCTCCTTTCGTAGCTCCTTCCTTAGCTTCTTCCTTGGGAACATCCTTGAAAATTTCCTTAGCAATTTCAACAACATCATCCTCCTTAGCAATGATGGTGTTGATCATATTCAAATTTTAAAAGTCAATTGGCCAAGTGAGAGTTTATATTTTAATCAAAATAATGTTAAGGAGTTAATTGTGGAAACATAGCACTTTGAGAAAGTTGAAGAATATATATGATATAAAAATAAATGAAATATATTTATTATGAAAAGGCATATTGAATATGTTTCATTGACTTAACAACAAATGTAACATTTTAGTATTTTGATGGAAGTGGACCCAATAAAAGCCGAAAAACTAGAATATTGATATTAAAAACTAAAAATAATTATATTCTTGGAAATCTCATGTGTGTATGTTTCAGCACATGTAACAATATAAAGTTTGTATCTGGCAACACACAACACAAAGCCTCATCTCGTTCGGATTTTAGTGGCAGCATGAGCTTCAGCATGGCATTGCTTCCTCATTCCTTGCTATCCGAGGCCTTCACTTTAGGAATCGGAATATTTTGTGTGTTCGTTTGGATCTTGTGCAACTTTAGGAGAAACAGCAGTAAATTGAAATTGCCTCCAGGACCACGACCATGGCCCGTTGTAGGGAATCTTCATCAGCTGGGAATCCTTCCTCATCGCACTCTGGCAAATTTGTCAAGAAATTACGGACCCATCATGTTACTACGCTTGGGCTCCGTTCCAACGGTTGTGGTGTCTTCTCCAGGCATGGCAAGAGAGATCCTTAAGACTCACGATCTCATATTCGCCAGCAGACCCAACTGCTCGGCTGGAAAATACTTATGCTATGACCACAGAGACGTGGGATTCGCCCCCTATGGAGAGTATTGGAGGCAGATGAAAAAGCTATGCACAGTGGAGCTACTGACGGCCAAGAGAATCGAGTCTTTCAAATCCGTGAGGGAGGAAGAGGTGTCCGCCATGGTCCGGTCCATGTGGGTGGAGAGCGGGCGAGGGGTGAATCTTGTGGATGTGAGCAAGTGGCTCTCTTTCCTCTCACGAAATATTATCTGTAAAATGTTTGCAAGCAAAACATACATGGACAATGAATTAAGCGTAGGCCATGGGTTCAATGAAATGGTTGAAGAGATTTTCGTTCTTCTGGGTGCCTTTTGCATCGGAGATTTCATTCCAAGTCTCAACTGGTTGGATTTGCAAGGTTTCCATCGTCGCATGAGAAACGTTGCTAAAATATTTGACGGCTTTGCGGAGAAAGTTATTGAAGACCACGTTAGTCGGAGAAAGACGTCTAACGTGGAAAAGCAAGAGCAAGAAGGTTGTGTAAAAGACATAGTAGATGTGCTGCTCGATATGGCGGAGGCAGAGAGCGACACAACACAGATGAAAATCACGAGGGCCGATATCAAAGGAATCATATTTGTAAGTTTAAGAATTATGTTAAAACTTCTATGTAGTCACTATTGGTCAACAACTCATCATTAAAATATGCTAAATGCTGGCATAGATACGTCGACCACAACAATAGAATGGGCAATGAGTGAACTGCTGAGGAACCCTCGCGCACTGGCACGAGCCCAGGAAGAGCTTGTTTCGGTGGTGGGTAGCCATCGCTGCGTAAAGGAGAGTGACGTGGCAAGCTGCAAATACCTGCGATGCGTAGTGAAGGAAACTTTTCGATTACATCCGGCATTGCCATTTCTTGTTCCCCGCGAGTCCAGAGAGGGCTCAACTGTGGGGGGATTTTACATTCCTCCAAAAACAAGGGTGTTTGTAAACGTATGGGCTATGGGGAGAGATGAAATTGTCTGGGAAGATGCAGAGGAATTCAAGCCGGAGAGATTTATAGGCAAAGATATTGATGTGAAAGGGCAGCACTTTGAATTGCTTCCCTTTGGAGGGGGAAGAAGGGTATGCCCTGGACTCTTGTCGGGGCTTAAGGTTGTAGAGTTAGCTCTTGCTCAGCTGTTGCATTGCTTTGATTGGAGTGTGGAGGGCGAGGTGAATATGGAGGAACGATTTGGCATCTCAGTTTCAAGAAAAAATTCTTTGCTTGCTAGCCTTGCATGGAGACTTAGTACCGTTGTTGATAACGGACTGTGACGCAGTTGCAGTTGACTCATTTTATGATAAATTTCTCTTACACCATAGCAGCCTTTAAGCTTTATGTGTTCATTGAGGGGACTGGGAGTTTCACTAACTATAGCTGTGTGTGTATTTATAAATAAACAATTGACATAAGCACTTCATTCTAGATGTGCATACGCTGCTGTGTTGCCTAGCCTGTTAGGCCAATACAGGTGTCCATTTTATTTCATCGTTGTTGGTTTGTTTTAAGTTTACTCATAATTTCTCTACTATGTTATAAGTTATATGGAATGATTTGTATGATCAGTTTAACAACTGTTTGATTGGTAATTTTTCTGTCTAAATTTATATGGAATGATTTTGTGTGATCAGCTTAAAATAAACCAACTTCAAAAAAGAATTTTTTTCATAAAATTGTTGGTCAAGTCTATAATAAATGTGGCTTGTCAAGAAGCGGTAATAATTTTTTTATTAAAATAAAATAAAAATAAAGATTCATGGTCCATATTTACAACATTGTTTTATTGCATATTTTGTGCATACGGAAATAAACATTATTTTTAGTTTTTAATAAGAAATTTCATCTATTTATTCATGCATTGAAGAAGAGTTTTATTTTTGTAGGTCTTTTAAAAAGCTTCAGTCGTAATGAATTTACCTATATAATTTTCTTTTTAAATTTTAAAATCTCTTTGTTCTTGCTTTTAAGATATTTCTAAGTTTAGTGTTATGGTTTTTTATCATAAAATTTATTGGATGGTAGGAATATGCATGTTTAGGTTATTTATCTTTAATTTAGAAATATTTAGATGTTAAGTAATATGTATGTCCATGTTACCCTTTTTCAACTCTATCAATCTACGTATCAAAGTCTTTTAGTTTATATAAAAATGAACCTTTATATTATATCTATTTCTTATTTCTTGTTCTGTGTATTCTCCTGACCTATTCATATCTCAAATCAGTTTTTTTTTGGCTCCCCTTAAAATAATCATTGTTGTTATCTTTCCACTCAACTACCTCCTAGCATCAATGTCTTGTATACTTGTAAAAAATATTCTTTCCATTTGTATCTTCCTTCCTGATCCTTCAAAATGTTTGAATCCCTATCACCATATTCGTCTTGAACTAATCTCAACCTAGGTTTCAAAATTGGATCTAGATTGAGTGGTTTTTTTTATCACACCAAGTATCAATCCAAACAAAAAAATTTCTCCGGTTTCCATTACCCATATTAAACCTTTAATCACTAGATTAATTGATTATTTAAATTGTTTCAAAGTGCAAAACCATTTAGTAGAGAGAATGTAGTAAAAATTAAACTTGGATAATTGGGATCAACATACTTATAAGAATTATTGCCCATTATATTTGACTCTTTTTGTACAATCTCCAAATTAATTTTCCCCTAAGATCTAAGTTTACATCCATAAGAACTCTTAAATCGAGATCTCCCCTAGTTTTATCATCACACACCTTGCTTCATTTCACAAAAGGAAATATCCTTTTATCATGTAATCCTAACCACAAAATGATCACATAATATAGATTAATTTTTTTCTATTGATTTTGGCATAGTATACAATGACATATAATAAGTTGGAATGGCCTATAAGACTACTTTTAATTAGCTACACTCTTCCTACTAATGATAACCATCTACCTTTCCATGTTGATAGTTTATTATAAAATTTATTTATAACTAGATTCCATAACTCTATCCTCATTCTCCCCTCAAATAAGGGCATCCCTAGATAAGTTGCTAGTAAATTTACTTCCTCCATTTGAGGTAACCTACATATCGCTGCTTTGATTTTAGTTGGAGTGTTTAGGACGTAAATTTTAGATTTTGTCCTATTAACTTTTTGCGCTCGTGCTCTTTAATATTCCATTACTAAGTTATTCAAATCTATGGCCTCATTTATCCTTAGTAATGGAATCGATAAAATCACCCATTATATAAAATCTTTCACTATATCCCAATTATGTTGACATAATGTTGTAGAGAGCCCATCTAGACCTAGGTATTTATCCTTATTAAAAGAGAAAAGAGCTAAATGAACTTCTTAAATAGTAATAAGCTCCATCAATTTTCTATTTGTTATAACTGAAGGCACTTCTTGTAGAAGTTTATCATTAAGAACTTTAGACTCCTTTGATCATCAAATATTTTGATAGAAATACCTTACCTCCATTCTATTTTCACGCTGGTATTCAATCCAAACCCCTTTTACTAATTTAATTATACTAATTCTAGATGTTGATATTTGTACTATAGCCATACTATGAAAAAATTTAGTATTTTTATCTCCTTTTAACTAAGTTTATCTCGATTTTAATCTCCAACATTTCTCTTCCTTAATCAAAATATTATGATATTCACTGAGCAATTTCCTTTCCTCTAATATTGGATTATTATGATCATCTTTTTGGAATTTTGGAATTTTATATTTTTGTTCTTTTTGTCTAAATATTTCTAAAAGTGTTCTTGTTCCATTATTTTAATCCATATGGCATTGATTTAATTAATTTTGGAAGTGTATATAGCCCACTGTTTCTGGAAGAATTCCACATTTGTGGTCATAAAAAATTGATGATGGTCTTCCCACATATGATCATATTTAAAATATGATATTTTAAAAATTTACTTACCACCATTTTAACTCTTATTGGCCAATGATCTGAACCAATCCTTATCAAGGTATTAATTTTAGCATAATTTCCTATATCTAGCCAATGATATGATATTATGAATGTATCTATTTTTTTGTTATTTTGTTTTGGCCTCTCCTGTTGTTGGTCCATGTATAGTTGTCTTCTTCAAAATAAACCTCACATAGATTATTATTTTGAATAAAAGGCAAAGAAATCTCTCATACTTTGGGTTTATTTACTAATTCCTCAAAAAATTTTATCTATCTTGGTTATGACATTAAATTCTCCTATGATCATGAATAGATTTTCTCAGTCTTTACTTCTTGTAAAGGCTTCAATCCCACTCCAAAATTCTAATCTACTTGATTAAGTTGTATGTCCATACACAATGATAAGGATGAAATGAATATATGTAAATCACCATATGACTAAAGAGGCTATCCAATGCATATTTTTAAGAGTGATTACACAAGAGGTTCTAGTAGGATTCCAACAAGTTAGAATTTATTTTACCACTCCAAAATCTATAACATCTCATTCACATCTTGCCCATTCTGTTTTCATGGTTTTGGAAACTTCTTCTTTTGTCATTTTAGTTTCTTAGATACAAAGAATATTGGGCTTATTACTTAAATAGAGGTTCCACCTCTACTTTGAGGAGGCAATAACACTCTTTATATTTCATGATATGATAATCATATCTCAATAGGGGCTACTGTCCCCACCTATGAATTACCAATATGATTTTTTTGTTTAGTAAAGAGAGGTTCACTAACATATTTTCTTGATTGTGGGATCAAAATCTCTGGCCTAAGGTGAGGTTCTTTAATTGGCTTTTATTGGATCATAAGGTGCTTACTGGTGCGCAACTGATGAAGCGTGGTTTTCATAGCCCTTTTAGATGTGAAATCTGTGAAGAGAATGTAGAAACTCTCAACCATATTTTTATTGAGTGTACTTTAGACTCTGAGCTATGGAGGAGAATGGCCACTTTACTTGGCTTACAGTGGTCCATTTTTTTTCCTTTTGAACATATTTGGAGGGATTGGCCTAATCAAGAGGGTGTTGGTCATTCTACTTAATAGAAAAACCTACTTTTCTTATGCATTAAAATTTTTTATCATTAAGAACTCTAAGCAATGATAAGTTATTCTAGAACTATAATAACAAATCCATGTAGAAATCTAGAATGCAAAATAATTGTAGCATAATTACTCGTTCCTAGATTTAATAAAAAATTCTTAGCTACTTAGTAAGACATACGTACATGTTTTGCACAAGAAGTTATTAGGAGTCCAAAAAAAATCCATTATTCATTCAATAAGGCCTATAGTCTCAATCAATATGATTATGCTAAATGTAAATACCAAAGAGCCAACCATTAGAATGTCTTGCATTCTAGTATATATAAATATTTACAATGTATTTAGTTATCTAAGAATAATTGCTATTAGGGAATATTGTAGACTTTAATGTAAGTGTGGAGAGTGGTTGTCACATTCAAATCAACTATGCGTAACTACTTTAGGCATGATATTCTAACATGTGCAACATAGATTTTATTGTGAGACTGGCTTGCATGTTGCATCATTGGATTGTAACCATTAGATGATGGTCCACTCCCTTTTGTTATGCATAGCTAGCTAAGTAGGGGTATGTGTGCATTGTGTGTTAGCTCTTGAATGCTAAATACTTAATGAAAAATAACCACAAGGTGTAAAATGAGCATGTAATATTAAATTTAATATAATGGCAATATAATAAGCATGTAAAACTATAAGAAAATTCTGCAACTTCTCATAAAATTATCATTAATGAAATCTCATGAAAATAGCATATTGATATAAGATGGAGATCTCAAACTCTCCATACTTCATACATGCTCTACATTGTATCTAACTCATTCTCTACTACTCCTCTACATTGTGCCTCAAAAATTTTTCTCACAAAGGCCTATATATAATGAGATATGACTCTTGGCCTTCCATATTCCTATGAATCTTCACCTTCCTATTCTATGGACTCATGTGCACATGGACAACATGCACATTTACATCATTAATACTTTGCACATTCTTACAATAATTGTGCATTTATTACATTGCATTAAGTAAATACTCAAACCCTAATCTAAGACACACTCCTAATCTAAAGATGTACATGTTGAGTGGATATTTTGACCAATTGTAAAATCCCCATCACAGTCGGGGTATTAATATGAAAACCCTCTCTTGTAAAGAAATTAAAAACAACTTCTCCAAGGTTCCGCTATATAAGCATTACATAATGAAAGTGAAATAATCAAGAATAACAAGTTCTAGAAACAACCAAGTGATTTGCAAGTAATTTTTAACAAGGGACCTAATGGTTTAATTCATTCATGATTTGTGATTGATTTCCTTAAGTTGTAATGAATGTGTGCTTGTGTGGATTGATAAAATGGGAGTGGTGATTCCTTCTTTATCTTTTATTTAATCTATCTTACCCTAAATCCTTGTTAGTGGGTTCATTTTATATTTAGATTAAAAGGCAAAGTTAGAGTGTTATGGATTTGTCCACTTCATTTTAACAATGTTCCTTAATGTGAGATTGGAGTTAGTCTTTGCAGTTAGTAGATCTAATTTTATCTTTAGATTTAATGCTCTACTAATTGCAAAGTTAGAAGTCAGAAGGTTAGCAAGTTAGAAAGTTAGAAAGTTAGCATTCATTTGCTTTATCTACACTTAATGTGAGTTTGAGGGTTAGTGGAGTTAGAAATATTTTTATCTTTGATTATGCTCATAAAGTCAGAAAGTGTTATGGAATTGTCCACTCCATTTTATTATATTTTGTTTAATATGAATTTGTAGGTTATAAACCCTCCCTCCTAGATTGATGTTATCTTATTTATGAAAAATAAAAAGTTGTACAAAAATATTTCTTTTAGTATCCTAAAATATGATCCAAATAAATGCAAATGTAAGTGTTTGTGAAACTAATTATTTGCATTATGTACACTGCAAATTTTGTAGATCATATTTATGATTAAAATAGGGTCTTTTGGGATTCTAAGTTTCATATTGAAAGAATTAAACAAGTGGGGTTTGCAAAAAAAAAAAAAAAAACTTGTAAAAAAAGAAAAGAAACTACAACTAAACTAAACTAAATCTGGAATATAAGTGCAAACACAATACGACGTCATGTTACCCTATCCTAAAAAACTAGATATTTTGAGAAACTCTAAGGGTAACTCAATATAAAAAAACTTGCATAAACACATTTTGATTAGATCAAGTTCTAGATTCTAAGGAAAATAAATCATGCCTTCAAATAAAACTTCACGTAGTGTAACCTCCTAAGAGCATTAAACACTAGATATAAGTCCACAAAATGTAGTAAAAAGATCAAGCATTTTAAAAATACCCTCATAAATAAATCTCCTCTAGTATTGCTCACAAAGTACAAGTTTTCAGATTCGTATACATTAAATTTGTCAAAAATAATTTGTCTTTGGTTACAAAAATTCTAACCCCTCGACAATGAGCTTCCATGGGTATTTAAAAAATTCAATAATCCTTTTAATTTCCACTTCCTTTGCCAAAAATAGGGCAGAAAAAAGTCGAATGAAATACATAAATATGACCTTTCAGACTCTTACAAAATCCCTGAATTTAAATATTTAAAACAAACTATTTTATTCCCCCTTATATCTCCTTCTTGATTTGAGCTCCCCTTTGTTCCTATTCACACATATTTCAATGTTAAAAATTTGATCCTATGAAGAAAAAAATATTAATTAACTCTATCAATAATAAAAATGAGTAAAGAACACTAAGATACCCTAGGTATTCATAAAATACCCACAAAAACATAATGAAAATAAAAATTTAGGCACCAGATCATAACATGTTAAAAAATACCCATTTTCTTCCTTTAGGTGGCGTCAACATGACTCAAACCAAGGTTTATAAGGTGTAAGCCTTATCTGGGTTGCCTCTACCACAACGCCCAGGGCTTAAGTTGAAACCAAGCTTCAACGACCCTAAATTTGTTTCTCTCTTCCTACAGTGAGCTCCCATCATGTACAACTTTTTCCTCTATAACCTGTAATGAGACCATAATTTTATCACTCCCAGTGTCATACCTTATCCATTATTTGTTTCTATGATTGGTTCAAGCCTATGTTTAGCCCTTGAAGACACTCCATGACTCCACTGTACTTGATATTTCAACCTTTTCTTCCTCTCTAGAATTCAAAAATATAATCAATACATATGGGGTTTAGGGTTTCCTAGCAACAAGTGATGATTAATCATGGTTCACATTGTCACATTGATCCCTACTACACTTTGGATCTACAACCAAAACATCTCTATCACCCCTACCACTCACTATCATTTTACATTATTAGGTGGGGCATTATCACACATATTTGCTACAACAGGTCTCTACATGCCCTAAATTAGATACCTCTATAGTTCCCAATCATGGTTAGTATTTGTTGTGGAATATGCCCTATACATTTGGTTTTTTGGTATTTCACATGTGAGCAATAAATGTGTAGATTATTTTATTTGGTGTCGGGAGTCCATTATCTAACATTCATGGTGTTTCATTCCTCAAGAACTTCATAAGGTATCTCTCATGTTATCTTTGTTGACTACCTTCGAGCAGTCTCTCCCCTTTGCCATGCACCATCAAAGCCTTATCCTATGACATGCTACCATGTCCTTGGTCCATCGTCTTACCTTGTGGTTCCACGTACTCGGTCCGTTGTCCTCCCTTTTAGAGCCCTATGAGAGCATAAATAAATATAAGGAAAAACAAAGCAAAACCTAACAAAGAAATAAAATAGAGAACAAATTAAAAATTAATTCAACATAACCTAAATGTGAGAAGCAACATAGTAAATAAAAATAAAAGCAAAAAATAACATAACAACAATAAAATAAAATAAAATAAACTAAGCAACAAAACACTAACTAAACACAATAAAAAAAATAACAACCACAATGACAATTAAATACAACACATTGCCATAACAATAAATTTGACAAAAAAAGGATAAAACAATAGGTACAAAAAAACCAACATATTTGAGCAATAGAAATAACAATCATTTTGCTAGCAAAAATAACAACAAAACATCAAACAATAAAATGTAACCTAAACTGCTAGAAAAATTACCTCATTGGTTTTATATTCAAGAAAAATCATGGGATAATTAGGTAAAAATGAAGAACCCAATTGCTTAATAATATCCCATTAGTTCAATTTTCTAAAAAATTCAAGTGGGTCCCCAATATTGGGGTTATTTGTGAGATAGTCACAACAAATGGCAACTCTGCTAGGAAATGCTCTTGAGCATTTCTGATGAAGAACCCAGCTCTGTAATTAATGATCCAAAGGTTAGAAAATTATACACCATTTAGCAACACCCAAGGAAAGTAAGGTCAATAGCTTCATATGAGAACAAATGGATTATTTTCTTCCGCATGGTGTGCACAATGTGGTTCAATTTCCATCCTTGGGAGCATAAAAATTCCATCATCAGGTTTACCTTTAGGATATGAAATGTTGCTCATAATATTTCATTTTTGAATAATATTTTTGCAAAGCCTCTTTTGAGCATATTTTATTCAGATAGAGCCCCACTTCCAGTCAGATGTCCATAGCCCCGGTGGAGATTTTATGAACTAGGTGACTGATTTGATCAAGCTTTTCAATGCTCGTTTATATATATATATATATATATATATATATATATATATATATATATCAAGCTTTGTCTAGATAGATCCCCACTGCCAATCAGTCATACATAGCCCCAATGGAGTTTATCCAAACTTAGTGACTGATTTGATCAATATTTGCATTGCTTGTACTCTTCTTTCATAGAGAACTTTGCCAATATTTATGTGATACTTGAATTGGAGCATGTTAGATATTTTCCTTAATCGGTTCACCAAGATGATTTCATCCTTCATAATTTCAAGGAATGCCTCTTCATGTGATTTTTATTAAAGTGAAGCTTTGGCATAATATTCCATTGTTTCACATTCCATAATCTTAGTACAATTAACCAAGGATAATTAATATATAGCTTCATTTTCTTTCCCCCAGTTCCATTTGATTTGTGGTTTGTATTATCTATTCTTAAAACATACCATTTTGTCACTAACCATCACAAAACCAAAACCACAATAAAGGGGACTGATTCAAAATGTAAATGTATGGAAGCATGAACATGAATATAACACACATAAACAAAAATCCTAAAACACTATAAAGAGATAATATAAAAAAACAAAAACTCAAAGGAAAACCAACACAAAAAACTAGTACTAAACATGAAAACCAAAAAGTATTTATGAAATATAAAATATAGTACAAATGGCACAAAACTCAACCATGACTTTCTTGGATCCCAAATTTGATTTCTTTCATGAATAGAAATTTTTTTGACATGATAGGCATACTGAATTATATAGGCATCAACCCAAAATAAAATTATACCTACAAATACAAAATCCTTTATTTTACTTTTTTTTATTCCAATATTCAACAATTTCAATTTGATATTCTGGCACATTAAATTGGCAATAAAATGCATTATTTTCAAATATTTATTACTTGTTACATGAGGTGTAAATTCCAACATTCAATTCATCACTTTGACAACATTTCTCATTTTTGCAAGCATATAAGATTTCCTTCAAATAAGAGGTTATTTCTGAAATTTTTGACATCAAGTCACCCTCTAATTTTTTAGGCCAATCATGCTCATGCAACACTTTGCAAGCATCTATTATATTTACTAAATAAGGATAACTATAATTTTTTACCCTAAATTGAATTTTTAATAATCTATGGACATGATTCAACAATTCAAGCATATTCACATTTTTTAGTTTGACAAGACAAACTTATTAGCAATGTAAGTAGAAACCAATTCTATCTCTTTGCTAAACTCACATGGCACTTGATCATTAATCACATTTGAATCTAAAATTTCATTATGCAATATTTTACCTGGATTTTGGATAATGAAACACAAAAGTTTAGATTTTACCTTTTGCACATTTTCATTTGCCAAACCTTTGTGAGCATTTGTAATATTTCCTTTTTCTTCATGACTTTCATCATCATCATACATATGTTCAAAATTAGTAAATTTAGGCACCCAATAAAATATATACCTATATTTTTCAAAACAAGAACCTAGCTTCTCAAGATATTGAATAACATGTGCTTATACTGAGATGGGCGGGTGAACAGTATACAATAAAAAAGAAAATATTTTTAATCCAAATAGTAGCATCAAAATTAATAAAATAGTAAACATCACGCAAAACATCACACACATGAGAGATAATTTTTACGTGGTTCACCCAAATATGGCTACCTCCACAGAGAAAATATTTCTTGTAAATATTTCTCAAATAATCTTTTAGGAATCCTTCCCAATTATAATGTTTATGGACCCCTGTCCAAAGGAGATTTTGATCACGTAAATCTGGTTTGTGGATCTCTATCCACAGGAGAACTCCTTCTCCTCTGATCTGACTTGTGATCCTCTAGAAGACACTGCCTCCACTACATTGACTGTGGATCTCTCTCCACTTGAAGACTCTTGTCCTCATTTAAAAGACCTGTCCTCAATGTCCTATCTTATGGATCTCTATCCATTGGAGTCTCTATCCTATTTGCTCTGTCACCTCCAAAGCTATATCTCCTTATTGTACTAAACATAGTCCAGTCGATCTAGCACAACTCTTCTTAATCTCTTGCACTAAACATAGTACATTCAGTCTAGCACAAATCTGCTCAATAGGTCCACCCAAAACCTGCTCAAATTTTACTCAATAGGTCCACTTAGAACCTTCTCAAAATATACTCAATAGGTGCACATAGAACCTAATCAAATATGCTCAACATATCCATACATAACCTGCACAACTCTGCTCAATAGGTCCACACAAAACTTGCACAACTCTGCTCAATAGGTCCACACAGAACTTGTCCAAATATGCTCAACAAGCTCACACAAAATTTGTCCAATATCATAGAAGCATAAAGAGAATTGTTAGAGACTCAATATGTTTTATACTCAATTCTCAATATCAACTCAAATCAGAATATATAATAGTTTGTTTCATGGAACTTGAACAACCACTTCACACATTCACTTGACTAGGCTCAATCAACTCTACTCAACCAATCATTTCAAGAAACAACCCTTTCTCACAAACCCTAGTCCAAGCATATATAGTTCAACTCAAAATGTGTCCAACAATGCTCAACAACAAATCTTACATAACAATGATACCCATGTTCTTTTCTAATTCCAATTCAAGTTCATTGCATAACAACTCACTTCAACCACCATACTTATAAAACATTCTTCACATAACAATGACACTCATGATATTTCCAAACCCTAACTCAGGTTTTTCACACAACCAATGGCTTCAACAACTATGCTTATAAAATAAGGTTTTAATCACAACTCTTAATTCAGAAAACCTTGAAGCATTAACTCAAAGCACTTTCAAAAAGGAAACCCTAATCAAATCCTTTTCACTCCAAACTTAATTTTCAATCAAGCCAATCAACCAACTCAATAAAGAATAATTTTACCCATACATTTTCTTGAAGAGGAGTTGATCTCACAAATTTGCCACACTCACAAATTTCTCTTTTCCAATCTCAAAAAGGGTTAGAGGATAATTTTCTTCAACAAAAAATATTACAAAAATAATATCAAAATTACATCTTATCAAAAACCCTTAATTCAAAATAACATACCATTCACAAAATATTAACCTTTCAATATTCCATAATTTCAATTTTAAGAATTTAAAGAAATAAAAATTGAAATATCCTTATAAATCCTAAAGATAATTCTCACCTACCATACTTTATTACAAAGCAACCTTTCCAAATTTCAACCATCAAACACCTTATACCTCCAACTTAGGTATTCAATAAAATAAAATATAAAAATGTTACCTTTGCCTTTGGAGAGTTTCAAACTCTCAAAGTAGCCCACACAAATGTCTTTCCCACGGTGTAAACCACCACATGAGCTACATGCTCATTGGAGATGAAGAAGCACCACATGCTTCAAAACGTTATGCCTTCCTTGCCTTGCAAAAAGGTGTGCCTTACGTTTGGCACTTTAAACACACCCACCAAAGCACTTCCACCAATATTTGAATGCTATCCTCTTGCACACAAAATGTAAGCTTGCATCCCACTTGCCACTAGGCCAAGGTGCCTTGTTTTATTCCAACTAATCAATGCTTTTTATTTTATTTCCTTTTTCCGTCAAGACAAACACGAAATTCGCACATTCGTTTCACGAGCTCTGCATTAATTCATATGTTATTCTTTTTCCAATCGAGCAAGGATGATTTTAATTTCCTTTGGGCATAGGTTTAAATACTATTTTTTCCTCCTTTTCTTAGAACGTTGACACTTCAAAACATAATTAACCCTCATGACATTGGCGAGGATTATCAAGGCCTTTGGTATTAAACCCAACCTTTGGGTTTATTAAAATATTTTTTGACTTTATAAAACCCACTTTTGCCTTTTAAAACATCATAATAAAAATTATAAATGTTTTATTTGGGTTTTCACCATGGCACATTTTAATATTATAATAACCATTGTTATAATATTAACCTTCGATATTCTACCTTTAATATTTATTTATAAAATTTAAATTCATACTAAATTTAAATAATTTATAAAATAAATATTACAACTCCTTTTTAACTTCTGTCTTTTGGAATGTTTCACTTGATCTTTGGCCTTCTTTATGGATATCAAATAACCATCTTTGTCCCCTTTATTTACTACTGAAATATTTGGTATTAATGCTGACTTCATCTCGTGACATCAATGACAACTTTGACTTAGTAACTCAAAATGTCCAACAGATATGGGTCACATAACACCTTTCCTTGATCAATGGCTTGAGCTATTTAAATATCCATATTTTCATTAGGATCATAAATAATATCAAACCTAATCCACTTAGGTTCTGGAATTTCCTCATTTTGAGATGGCATAGACATTTTAGAGACAATAGGTGGATCAAAATTTTTAATTTCTTTCCCATAAAAGGGTAACAAAGCAAGTGGTTCTCCTTATTTATCCATGGTAATAGAATCATTATCATTTACAACACTTGATGAGATTCCAACCCTTCTTCCAAAACTTTCTCAGATTGTACAGGACTTGTAATATCCTCATGTGAGAAATCAATTGTATTATCCTACATATCAATTGACACAAAAATTTCATTAGAAGGTTTAGAGTGAGCATATTCTTCCTATTTCTCCCAAGAATTATATTAATCATATTCCCGTATCAAGTGGTGATGCTCAACTACTTCTTCACCATATTCTAATTCATCAACATGTTTCTCATCAAATTTGCTTTCACCTTCCTTAGATGGTTTAATTATTTAAAAAATTGGGCTACTCTATGTATTCAAGCTTGCAAGATCACAATCCACATTTGCAACCCATGATTCAATTTTATCACAATTTGGAAGGTGTGGGTTTTCTTGACCATCGGTTTCAATAATCTCATCCAAAGTGTCTTTCAATAACAAGTGGTGAAATTTTGTTATGTCTTTGAATTCATTTATTGATTCTCTTTCAACCTCACTTTCAACCACTTTTGATGGCTTAGGGTTTTATATTATGGGACCAATTTTTACATTCTTCTTTCTATGATCATAACAGTCCTCCTTTGTGAATAATGATTCTAAACCCTTTCTTTCCCAAACAAAAGGGTCATCATTTGGGATGTATTGGCATTATTGATCATTCTTTCAACCATTTTATTAAATTCTATGGAAGGTCCTTTCCTATCACATATCTCCATGCTAGATAATTTTAGGACTCTTCCATCACTTGAAGGTTCATACATTCTAAAAAATAAATTAATATTGATATTTTGATGAGTTTGTTCACCATAATTCTCATCGATGTACATTGGATTTGAAACTTGCATCTCCTCTAGTATGATGTCTAGGGTGGATATAACATTTGGATATTCACCTTTGTCTCATTGATTGTTTACATTAGACATAGTTGAATTAGAGGGTATTATATTAGATTATTGGTGTAGGTTAGCTTCAATAAATCCTAAAAAAAAAATATCTCATGGGAAAATGTTGCACCTCAACTCGACTCAGGGGTGACTTTTGATTTTTAGCCTTAGTGTTACGCAATTATAGCTTACCTCCATTAAAATTTCTCAAATTCCACCATCGTTCTACCATAATTTCCTCATTGCAGGCCTTAGGCAAGGATGAATCTTCAAGAAGCTTCCTTAGAAATTTGGATATTGAGGGGTCTAAGGCTTCCATGTAAATTTTAAAGGCTTCCTCTTCTGATATGATGTAATTTTTCACCACTTCAGTGTACAACCCATGGAACCTATCATTGAATTATCTCATGGGTTTATTAGGTTGTTTCAATATAGACGTAAACTGATTTTGCAACATAATTTGGTCAACTTGATTTCCAAAATGGTCAAGAAATGTTGTTTCTAGTTGGACCCAATAAGAGATAATATCTATAGGTAATTGGATATACCAACCCAATGTTATGTCATCCAATGTGTATGTGAATAACCTACAAGCAACATCCTCAAGGAAAATTTACAAGTGAATTAACATGCTCTTGTAGATAGACAATCTTTGTATGTGTTCTAATGCCAAATCTTGCCTAAACTACAATGCAAATTCCAATACACTTTTAGGCATTTGATGGGGTATTCTAGGTATGTTTAAATGAATATAATGGTCACCTAACAAAGTTATCATTCTTGCTTTTATTTGATAAAAATTTGCCATTAATGAAACTCAAAGAATAAAAATCAATTTTGTTAGTCAAATAAAGATATCTTGCAAAGATGTGTAAAATGACTAAAAAAATTCAAATGGTTAGGCAATTGAATCATGAGAACCAAGAAATTTCTCACAAGGTTAGACTCAATGCATCATGATAAAATAAATCCATGAATGTGATTGCTTTTCAACCAAACCATGTTAGCACAATAATCATATCAAATCAAATCCAAAACCATAAAGCAATATTAATAATATCAAAGGATAAACATCAAATTCCATTTTTGAAGAATTTCTACAACAAAGCATAATTAGTAGCAATCCAAATGAAAAATTCAGGCCCTCCTTCTAGAATATTTTTGTTGTGTGCGAAGGAGGCTAAAGATAAGCATTAAGTTCCAATTTTAGTTACTTATGAATAAAATATTTAACAATCAAAATGATTCAATAAAAATGCAATAAACCATTAAACCTGCACATTAGTTGTTAAAAACATAAAATCTATGCAACAGAACAACTATGTTAGATGCATGTAAATTCTATTAAGAAAATCATAAATAAATAACATAGGACCTAATTCTAGTGCCATTTCTATTGAGTGTTAAAGGAGACCAAAGATGATAGTCAATAGGACATGAAACATTCAACAATTCAAAGCTCTCAAGGTTAACCAAAATCACATTATTCACTACATGAACAATTCAAAAGCATTAAATCAATAAATACCAATTCATGCCCTCCTTCTAGAACCAATTATGTTTAGTGCTAAAGGATGCCAAATATGATAGTCAAAAGAACTTGAAACATTCAACCATTCACAACCTTATGGTTACACCAAATCATATTATTTCCTGTATGAACAATTCAAAAGCATTAAATTAATAATACCAATCCAAACCCTCCTTCTAGCCAATTTTGTTGAGTGGATATTTTCCCAATTACAAAATCCCCATCACAATCAGGGTATTAATCCGAAAACCCTCTCTTGCAAATAAATTAAAAACTTCTCCAAGGTTCCGCTATATAAGCATTGCACATGTGTATTTGAAAGTGAAATAATCAATAATAACAAGTGCTAGAAATAACCAAGTGATTTGCAAGTAACTATTAACAAGGGGTCTACTGGTTTAATTTATTCATTATTTATGATTTCCTTAAGTTGCAATGAATGTGTGCTTGTGTGGATTGATAAAATGGGAGTGTTTTTTACTTATTTATCTTTGCTTTAATCTATCTTACCCTGAATCCCTGTTAGTGGGTTCATTTTATCTTTAGATTAAAATGCAAAGTTAGAGTGTTGTGGAATTGTCCACTTCATTTTAAATTTGTGCCTTTAATGTGAGATTGGAGTTAGTCTTTGTAGTTATTAGGTTCTTTTTTATCTTCATATTTAATGCTCTACTGATTGCAAATATAGAAGTCATAAGGTTAGCATGTTAGAAAGTTAGAAAGTTAATGTTCATTTGCTTTATCTACACTTAATGTGAGTTTGAGGGTTATTGGAGTTAGCGATTCCTTTAATCTTTGATTATTCTCATGAAGTCAATAAGTGTTGTGGAATTTTCCACTCCATTTTCTTATCTTTGATTTAATGTGAAATTGCAAGTTAGAAACCTTCCCTCCTAGATTTATTTTATCTTATTTATGCAAAGTAAAAAGTTGTGCAGAAATGTTCCTTTTAATATCTTGAAATATGATCCAAATAAATGTAAATGTAAGTGCTTGTGAAACTAATTATTTGGATTATGTACACTCCAAATTTCCTAGATCAAATTTATGATTTAAATAGGATATTTTAGGATTTTGAGTTTCATATTGAAAGACTTAAACAAGTGGGGTTTGCAAAAATAAAAGAAAACTTGCAAAAAAAAAACTAAAAATAAACTAAACTAAAGCTAAAATATAAGTGCAAACACAATACGGTGTCATGCTCCTCTACCTTGAAAAACTAGATATTGTGAGAAACTCTAAGGGCAACTCAATCTTAACAAATCTGCATAAACAAAATTTGATCTATTCAAGTGCTAGACTCCAAGGAAAAAAAATATTGCATTCAAATAAACCTTCACATAGTGTAACCTCCTAAAAGCATTAAACACTAGATATAAGTCCACAAAATGTAGTAAAAAGATCAAGAATTAAAAATAAAACCCTCAAAAATAAATCTCCTCCAGTATTGTTCACAAGGTACAAGTTTTCATATTTGTATACATTAAATTTGTCAAAAATTATTTGTCTTTGGTTACAAAAAATTCCAACCCCTCAACAATGGGCTTATGTGAGTATTTAAAACCTTTAGGAATTTGTTTCCACTTACGTTACCAAAAAGAGGGCAAAAAAAAGTGGAATTAAATACATAAATATGACCTTTCAAATTCTTACAAAATACTTGAATTTAAATATTAAAAAAAAACTATTTTATTCCTCCTTATATCTCCTTATTTATTTGAGCTCCCATTTGTCCCTATTCACACATATATCAATGTTAACAATTGATCCTATGAAGGGAAAAATATTGATTAACCCTAGCAATAGTAAACATGAGTAAATAACACTAAGATACCCTAGGTATTCATAAAATACCCATAACAACATAATAAAAAATGAAACTTTAGGTGCTAGAACATAACATGTTAAAACAAATCCCCATTTTCTTCCTTTGGGTGGCATCAACACGACTCAAACTAGGGTCAATAAGTTGTAAGCCTTGTTTAGATTACCTCTACCATAAAACCTAGGGCTTAGGTTGAAAATAAGCTTCAACAACCCCAAATTTGTTTCTCTCTTCCCGCGGTGAGCTCCCATCACATATGGCTTCATCCTTTGTAACCTGCAATAAGACCATAATTTGATCACTCCCAGCATCATGCCTCATTTGTTCCTCCTTTCTACAATTGGTTCAAGCCTATGTTCGATCCTTGAAGACACTCTGTGACTCCACTATTCTTGATATTTCAACCTTTTCTTCCTCTCTAACATTCAAAAATATAATCAATGTGTATGGGGTTTAGGGTTTCCTAGCAATAAGTGAGGGTTAATCATGGTTCCCACTGTCACACTAAGTCATCCTACACTGTGGACCTAGAACCAAAATATCTCTATCGCCCCTACCACTTGCTATCATATGACACTATTAGGTAGGGTGTTATCCCACATATTTGCTGCAATGGGTCTCTACACACCCCAAATTAGATACCTCTATGGTTCCCAATCATGGTCAATATTTACTATGGAATATGCCCTGTAGATCTAGGCTATTGGTATGTCATGTGTGATAAATAAATGAGTGGAGGTTTTCTTTGATTTGGGGAGGTCCATTATCCCACATTAGTGGTGTTTCATTCCTTGATCACTTCATAAGGTATCTCTCACCTTAGCTTAGTTGACTTCCTTCAGGCAGTCTCTCCCCTTTGCCATGCACCATTGAAGCCCCATATTATGCCATGCTACCATGTCCTTGGTCCATCATCCTGCCTTGTGGTACCACATCCTTGATCCGTTGTCTCCCCTTTTAGAGCCTTGTGAAAGAATAAAAAAAAGATAAGGAAAAACAAAGCAAAACCTAATGAAAAAATAAAATAGAGAACAAATTAACAATTAAATCAACATAACCTATAGATGAGAAGCAACTTTGCAAATAAAAATAAAAGCAAAAAATAAAATTAAAAAAATCAAATAAAATATAATAAACTAAGAAACAAAACACTAACTAAACACAACAAAAAAATAACAACCACAATGACAATACAATACAACAAGTTACTATAACAACAAATTTGACAAAAAAAAAAAAATAGACAAAACAATAGGTACAACAAACCAACATATTTGAGCAATAGAAATAACATTCATTCTTCTAGCCAAAATAGCAACAAAACATCAAGCAATAACATGTAACCTAATCTTCTAGCAAAAATGACCCCATTGGTTTTATATTCAAGAAAAATCATGGGATAATAAGGTAAAAGGAAGAACCCAATTGCTCAATAGTATCCCATTAGTTCAATTTTTATTTCAAATGGGTCCCCAATATTGGGGTTAGTTGTGAGATAGTCACAATAGTACCCAAGGTAGTACACTAGCATATAATAAATAATGTAACATATTCCAACATCCCCCTGTATTACATTATTTGGTTATTGAAGACTTTAGTCTTCAAATATGGATATTCATCTTTCAACTCACTTTGCACTGTATTCTTCCTTGATCAAGTTCTGTATCCTTTTTCTTATCTTCATCATTGATGTTTGTCTTTGTCCTTCTAGGAGATATCATATTATCATTAGATTCGTACAAAAAAAAATTATCTTTGCCTTTGTCCTTCATATCATAGGTATTATTCAGTATATAACCTTCTGAGTGTTTACTTATAGAATCATGGTAATATTCTGAATTATATGTACTTGAAGCATCAATATTACATGAAGAATGAAATAATTTTTGTAAAAATTATTCATCCACTTTTTCTTTCTTCTTGAGAGATTAAATCAACTCCTTTTATTTGATGTTCTTATCTTTGAAATGTTTAAGTGTAAGTAATGTCATATATTATACTAATAACTTTCAAAGGAACCATAACACTATATTTATCATTTTCAATTGCTTCATACATTCTCACATGTAGATAGTGTTCTAATATTTCAAAATTTTATTATAAATATTCCTTATAGATGAAACTTGAAACTAAGTGTAACTTTCCTTTAGACTTTTCAATCAATTTTTTGATTCAATATCTTATAAATTTTAATCTTTATTTTCTAATTTCATTTTCCTTATAATTATTCAATGAACTCTTTGGAGTAGACACCATTTTTACTCCATAGTATTAAATATTAAGAATAGTTTTTGATAGAATCTTTTAACTTCAAAAAACATTGAGGTTGACTAGCTTATGACTCCCTAGTATTTAAGTATATAATCAAATTTGATAAAATATTTTCAATTCTCAAATTTTTAGGATAGCTTTGATAAAATACTTATCCTTATAAGTTTTCCTTTGAGTTGAATACCTTTTGTCTCCCTATTTATAAATATAAAGCTAAGGATAATTTTGATGCAATTTCAATTTTTGGTAGGATTATCTAATTTCAATAACTTTAAGTTGGAATCCTCAAGTCTAGTTAATTTGAGAAAGAGACTAATACTAATGTAATTTTCCAAGTTTTTAAGAACTCTATCTTGTGTTTCTTGTATCTTTTAATTTTTCAATAGTATGGTTTCTAAATTTCAAAAACTATGTTGTTGTTGAACTCCTTATAACTCCTCAATTAGAAATTTAGAAAACAAAGGAATTTACAATTTTAATATTTTTGTTTCAATGTAGAAAACCTTAATCCTCCAAGTTAAACTATTTGCAAATATTTCTATGCAATTTAAATTAAAAAAAAGTAATTTCAAAACCTTTCAAAAAAATACTTCTTACTTCAAAGATCTTCCAAGGCATTCAATAGTTCTTCTAAGGTTATAATTTATTCATGTTATTTCTCATTTTATTCAAATAACATTAAGTATAAAATATTAGTTAATATTAACCTAAAATATATGCCTTATACCTCCTTTATTCTTTGCAAAGGTTTTTAATTAAATCAAATATTTTGTACTTCCTTGTATATGGCGCATTAAATTTTGACTTGCTTCTCGTGAGTCTTCTCAACTCTGCAACCTAAAATCTAAATTAGTCATTCCTCTTTATAATTAATGCTCCTCGTTACTCATTAAATTTGGTCTTCAGACATTTGACTCCACTTTGCATCTTCTATGGCTTTTCCAAGGCACTCCAATTAAATTCCAATGTGTTTGCCTTGTTGTACATAGACTATTTTTGGCCTATGTATTAATAGACACTCCTAGACATTGCACCTTCTTCCAATCATGATTGGTATTTTGAATTTCAAGTTCCAAATGGAACCAAATATCTTTTGCACTTAAGTGGCCATTTCTTATGGCACTCCACCCAACTATTCTCTACTTAATGCTTGACAAGAACATTATATTTTGTGGGCTTGAAATATTTGAAGGTATTATGACTCCCTGAACGTTTTAATTGAAATATTACTCTCATACAATGATAAATTTAATGTCCTCCATGTGTTATATAACTTCTTCAATGCTTGACCTTCCTTATGATGCTCCTAATTTTCCCTAATTCAGTTATTTTGTTGTGTGTATCTCCAAAATTTGAAACTCCCTTGCATTGTTAATATTTCCAACATCCACCCAATGTTATTTTGGCTCTCTTTTACGATGCTCTCCTCCTGTGGTGGTTAAATTTTTGTGATTATTCTCACCCCTTTGGCTAAAATTTAAATTTCCAACAACTTCCATAGTTTTGATGCTCTCCAAGATTCCTTTGTAATGACACTTGCTCTCAGACTTGGTGGCTCTTTGATTTTTGGTACTCAAGCTCTTTGATGTCTCATCTTCTCCAAGTAACACTACCTCCTATAATACTTGGACTCTCTATCCGATGATATTTCACCTTATTCTTTTATGTTACTTTCTTTGTCTAACATTGTGACTTCTTCGATGGTGGCTCAACTTCACTATGGTGGCTCCTCCTATAGTACAATGGCTCTTCTTCACTATGGTGGCTCCTACTTCAATATGGTGGTGCTTATTCACCATGATAGTTCTTATACACCTTTAGTGACTTATATTCACCAAAATTTTATAATTCTTAGCACACCTATGTTTGTATTTAGATACCTCAAATATGCCTTGCCTTTGATCACTATTAAATCTCTTTCTTTTACTCAATAGGACTTCAATATATCGACACTTCAATTATAAAAATAAAATATACTTCTTATCACTTACTTTAAAGAAAGTTTTAACTTCAATATTTGCTATTGTTTTTTTGCATATTTCAATATGATAATGATGTCTCCTTAAATAAAACTAATATGGTGCTTTCAAAAACCTTATAATGAACTAGTTTTAATGCTTAAATAATAAACTTTCATAGCACCGCTATTACACACCTTTTGGCTTCATTTTGTAGCTAGTATTCTTGGTGATTTGATTCATCTATTTGCTGTCCCAAATTCATAAACTTGTAGCTCTCATTTCTACTCAATTTCTGCATTAAACTTATTAAATTTTCAGCTCTAATTGCTGCCCAGAACAATCTTCCTTTTAGCCTTTAGATTGCTATTCAGAAATCCTTTAATTTGTAGCTTTCAATATTTTTCAATAATTAGATTCTATGTTGTCCAAATGTCTTTACAATTTGCAACAATTATCCTTCTTCAAATTATGCCAAATATTTCTTTACTTTTTTCTCCAAAGTATTCTCAAATATGCCCTGAATCTATCCAAATTGCAGCTATCTTTTCCCCTTCTAATACTTCCCAGTTTTGTAGTCCAAATTTCTTAATTTGGTGCTCCAAAATTCTGACTTCTTCTCCTTTATCTTGTTTTCCAAAAACTACATTCAATTCCTCCTAATTTCTTCCTTGTTTTGCAGTAAATTCCTCCTTTAATTTTCTATCCAAGGGCACTTCTAAATCTTCCAAAATATTATTTAATTTGCAACTCTGTCACCTTCAAATTTTTTTTCTATGACTCTTAAAATTCTACAAAAATATTCTCCTTTGAAAATCAGCCTTCAAATACTTTATGGCTGCATTCAAAACTTTCAAGTCTAGTGGCTTCTTCTAGCTTATTTCTCCTGCAGTCTTCTTGTCAAATTTTTACTTCAAATCTAGCCTCTTTCATTGACCTCTATCTTAAGAATCTAAAATATTGGGTCTTAAAAGAACATTTTCAAAATTTGACAAACTTCTTTCCAAATCCTTCTTCCTTTTGGTCTTGTTGTCAGATGGTGAAAATTGTCCCAAATTCTTCTTATCAAGATCTTCTCCTTGCTTTCAATATTCTACCTTGATATTTCTTCAAATATTCTCCAATGGCCACTTCTTCAACTTTTCAATAGGTCTTCTCTAGCCTTTTTCTTCTTTCTCCTTGCAAGTTTGATTGAAACCTCTTCTGTTGGGTATTCAAATTCTGAAACTCTTCAATTTGACCTTTCCTTAGGCCTCCTCTATCTTCTTTATTAAATAACCTATCTCTTTTCTACAAATATACAATGGGTCCTCTTCTCTTGGTTCTCCTATTTCTTCAATATTAAATAGGGCTCCTTTGACATCTTTCTCTCTTATCAATCTTTAGTCTAGAATATTCAATATTCAATAAGGACTTATTATCTTGGGTATCTTCTTTATCAATATTTAATAGATATTCTTTGGCTTATTTATATAAACTGCAACCTTCAATCTTCTATGGGAACCTATTTCTTGGATATCCTCTTTTTCAATATTTAATATTCTATGGGAAACTCCTTCTTGGGTCTCCTCAATATTCAATATTCTATGGTAAATGTAATTTTGGATGCACAATAAATCTAAGTAGGGTGACCTGAAAACAAAGAAAGCAAGGATAAAATAGACTCCCAATATTTGGCATCATACATGATCGAACATAGTTGTTGAAATCTTCAAATAATTACCATCAGGAGTAAAGTTGTCATCTAGCACCTAGAAATAAGTTTATTTTGGCATAAGGAGAAAGAAGAAACTATACTCGGTTATGATAAATATATAAATAGTAAGTAGTGTGTCTTCACATCACCATTTTCAACATAAGTAATCTAAAATCATATAAATTAGTAGGATTCCACATACCGATCAGTTTCCAATAATAATCACTATTAAAATATCTCAATGGTCGACCCTCCACAATTTTGGAACATATTACATTATTTGGTACATTGTAATGTACCACCTTGGGTACATATTTAGATTAGGAGTGTGTCTTAGATTAGGGTTTGAGTATTTAATTTATGCAATGTAATAAATATACAAGTATTGTTAGAATGTGTGAAGTATTAATGATGTAAATATCCATATTTTCCATGTGCACATGAGTCCATATAATAGGAAGAGTCATAGAAATATGGAAGGTAAAGAGTCACATCTCATTATATATAGGCCTTTCTAAGAAATATTTTTGGGTACAATGTAGAGGATTAGTAGAGAACAAGGTAGATATAATGTAGATCATGTATGAAGTATGGAGAGTTTGATATCTCTATTTTATATCAATATACTATTTTTGTGAGCTTTCATTAATGGTAGACTTATGAGTCATTTCATAAGCTTATTATGAGTTTTACATGCTTAGTATATTGCCATTATCTTACATCTAATATTTCATGCTGATTTTACACCTTGTGGTTGTTTTCATTAGGTATTTAGAATTTAAAAACTAACAATATTATCAAATCTATAAGGGATATTCATAGGAGACATGCAAATCCACAAGATAGATTGAGAGGAGATAGGGAGATCTCATTTTCATAAATTGTAATTTTTTTTTTGGCTAGATTCTTTCCATGAGGTTGCAAGAAAACTCATGAATACTAGGACTCAACAAAGATCTCTTTCCACTATATTGGAGGATAACTAGTGAAGTTTATTGATTTTTAGATATCTATAGATTTATATGAATTTTTTTGTTGTTGTCTAAGTTTTTGTTGCCAAAAATTAGTTCTCAGAAGTTGAGAAGCTTCCTACAATAGATAGAGAAGAATTTCATCTTTGATTACCTGAAATTCTATGTGTTTTCCTTGTGTAGGGTTTAGTTATTTGTTGCAACAAAAGAGTAGACATTGAAGATTGAGGAGACCCCAAATGGAAGGCCCCATAGAATATTGAATATTTAGGAGACTGTTAGTCAAAAAGTGACTAACTACAGAAAAATAGTTGATGCACCTTTTTTGCATATTTCCCAAGAATACCAAAGTGGCCCATATGCTAAAGATCAAAGAAAAAGCAAAACACCACAAGGAGGAAAAATTGGCATGATATCGTGACATGTTGCATTTCCACGGCTAAGAGCAACAAAAGGGAGCAAGGTGGCAAAAGTGTCACGATATCATGACATGTTGCTTTGTCACGGCTAAAGAACAAGAGAAAGAGCCAAGAGGGAAAAGTGTCACGATATCGTGACATGTTGCTTTTTTGCGGTCCAAAGCAAAGAGAAAGAGCCAAGGGGAAAAAGTGTTGTGATATCGCGACATGTCTTAGTTTCGTGGCTGGAAGCGGCAGAAGAGCAGAGCAAGGAAGAATGTCGTGATTTCATGACATGTCTCATTTTCATGGCTGGAAGCGACAGAAGAGCAAAGCAAGGAAGAATGTCGCGATTTCGTGACATGTCTCATTTTCATGGCTGGAAGCGACAGAAAAGCAAAGCAAGGAAAGAATGTCATGATTTCGTGACATGTCTCATTTTTGCGACGGGAAGCAGAAAAAGAGCTAGGGAAGAGACGAATGTCATGATTTTGTGACATGTCTCATTTTCGCGGTTGGAAGCGACAGAAAAACAAAAGAAGAGACGAATGTCGTGATTTCACGACATGTCTCATTTTTGCGGCGGGAAGCAGCAAAAGAACAAGGGAAGAGACGAATGTCGCAATTTCGTGACATGTCTCATTTTCACGGTTGGAAGCAACAAAAGAGCAAAGGAAGAGATGAATGTCGCGATTTCACGACATGTCTCATTTTCATGGCGGGAAGCAGCAAAAGAGCAAGGGAAGAGACGAATGTCACGATTTCATGACATGTCTCATTTTCACGACGGGAAGTAGCAAAAGAGCAAAGGAAGAGACGAATGTCACGATTTCGTGACATGTCTCATTTTCATGGCTGGAAGCGGTAGAGGAGCAAAGTAGGATACGAATGTCACGATTTCATGACATGTCTCATTTTTGCGGTGGGAGGTAGCAAAGGAGAAAAAAAGGAGATGAATGTCATGATTTCGTGACATGTCTCATTTTCATGGTGAGAAGTAGCAAAGGAGCAAAGGAGGATATGAATGTCACGATTTTGCGATATGTCTCATTTTCACGACGGGAGGCAACAAAGGAGCAAATGAAGAGACGAATGTCGCGATTTCATGACATGTCTCATTTTTGCGGTTAGAAGCGGCAAAGGAGCAAAGGAAGAGATGAATGTCATGATTTCATGACATGTCTCATTTTTGCGACTGGAAGTGATAGAGGAGCAAAGCAGGAGGTGAATGTCACGATTTCACGACATGCCAGCTATAAAGGAATAAAGTATATTTTTGGAAATTGGAGACGAGCACTGACATCAGGTGTTGATTTCTAAATATTGGTCTATTGATTATAACCTAGCAGGTCTCTTTGGATGATTGCCAATCTATCCAATCTATGGGAAATCCATTGTGTATTGTTAGAAACTACATATTATTTCTTGTAAAATAAGTAAGATGTACTTAGGGAAAGATACTCTTTTAGGGTATATATAGGGGTGAGTGACTCTAGAAAAAGGTTCGAATATTGGACATTTACAAGACTGTGTGTACGTACTTCGAATACAAGCAATAAAATCACATCTCCCATTGGCTTCTGGTTCATATCGTGCAAGTGTATGTATTAATGTTCTTTATTTCTGCTCACAATATTGAATTATAATTTGAGTCTATTCTTGTATCTAAACTTTCGCAATACATAAATCATATTGCTGGAATAAGAATCTAATATATATGCATGCTAAACGAAATATCAGAAATCATATCTAGAATTATATAATTTTTGCATTGGAATATGTTTTTAAATGCTTGGGATAGAAGTAAGTAAATCTGTCTTTGATGTTGTCTAACCTGCACCATATAAAAGTTCTAGCTTAGGCTATATTTCCCTTATCTCTTGTTTCCCCTTTTCTCTAAAAAACTTCAAAGGAACCAGCCTTCTCTGGAGACTAGACAGATGATCTCAAGCAAGATCTGTCTATTCAATTTTGGCAAAATCTAAGGCGCAACACTATCAACCGAAGGCAGATTTTTTTCCAATAGTTTTTGGCACGCCCGATGGAACCAGCAATCCCACAGTATTGTATAAGTTTTTGTGTTTTTCCTTCAGAGCCTTTTGTTTGCAAAATCTTAAGAAAAAATCATCTGGTGACTCCATTGCATTTAGACCATAAAAGAAAGACCTTGTCTAGAAACCTTCTGTTTATATAGCCATATGATAACTAGATCTCGAGCTAGAAACCCTGAAGAACCTATCGAGTTTTTTGAACTACATCTCAGAAGCCTAAAAGCACACCTTGTGCTAGCCGCAATATCAAATCCGCTTGACACCATTAGCACCTCTTTAACACCCGTTGTAGGAGCATATGCAAGCAATCCCATAGCAGTTGTAACTCCTTTAGCAATCATGGTAGCTGCCCTTGCCCCAGCGCATCTTGTATGGAATCAAACTGGCCCTTTGAACTTGGGAACGCACCACCAAATTCCATAAGCTACACTAAAAGCATTGTCGAGCTTCAACAAAACAGGAAAAATAGTAGATGAACATTGTTTGGATGTATCAGAGCTAGCATCTATTTACAAAATCACTGAGGAAGATGTAATGGTCAGATTGTTGATCATACCTTTGAAAGGAAAGATGCTCTATTGGTACAGAGTGCTTCCCGCTGGATCCATTACCTCTTGGGCAGCACTAACCGGCTGTCTGGTCGATGAATTCAATATACATGCGGACCCTTTCACATTGTTGAATCAATTCACTATCATTAAAAGGCATCCACAAGAAGATATCCAAGATTTCAATATCAGGTTTACCAAAAATCGTGATACAGTACCGCAAGGCCTAAAGCCCACGAAAGAACAAGCTATATGCTATTATCTAAGGGCTTTTGATTAAGAACTCAGTATGATAATAAGGCAATTTCGGGTAACCACTTTTCCTGGGATCTATGTAGAGGTAGCAAAGTGCGAAGCTAATCTCATCGCTACAAAAAGATACCCATCCAAAAGTCTATTACCTATTTTACTAGAGCTTTCCCAAGCATCAATTCCTAAATTACCTGCACTCCCATCAAAGCATGCTCTCCCATATATAGCTACACTTCCTACATTCCCTACATTACCAGTCACACCCCTTGCATCATCTCCCCCCAATGATCAATACACGACCATAATTGATACAATTAAGACATTGTCAAATGAAATGGCATCCATGAAAAAGAGAGAGGCTGAACGGAATATCCAAGAAAGAAGAATTCCATAGATACAAAAGGAAGGTGCTTCGACAAGCAATAGAGGACAAGAGAGACCAAGCACGGTATATACAAATGAGACAGTGGAGGCTGAAGAGCCTCCCACTTTTTCTAACTTTTGGTGTACTACATGTAACGATCCACATGGGGAAAGTTCGTGTATGATACATCAGCATTATGTACAAAGTATAGCAGTTGAAGAGAGTAGATAAATAATGAAAAGCCATATAAATATAATTAGAGAGAAGGACCACAACTTCATGATGCCTACAGTAGAACAGGTTTTAGTTTTGACAAGATCAGGTAAGAAACCACTGCAAGTAGACCCTAAAGAGCTTCAGCCATTAAATGTTTCCTTGGCTCCCAAGGAAGTTCCCAAAGAAACTCCTAAGGGAAGTCTCCCCCAGGAAAGAAAATATCAATTTCCAGCCAAAATTCAAGGGCAAGAAACACACAAAGAATTTATTCCTCGAGGGGAAAATGAAACCCAAGAACAGGCTAGGGAAAGGTTGAGATTCCCCTCGCTGACAAAAAGGCAAAGAAATGAAGCTACCCAGGGATACAAAAATAAAAATGAAACTTTTACCAAAGAAAGAGAAAGAATAGTTGATTCACCTACATTCAGTATAGTAGAGGAAATGAAAAAGACTCCTTCTAAGGCAAGTATGTATGATGCTATTCAAATCCCAGGTCAAATCGATCTCCTACAGGAATCCATAAGAATAGTGGAAAATGGAGATCTACATCATCTTTAAAAATGGTTCTAACGAACTTGACGTCTGCCACTGGTAAGAACAGGCCACCACCCTTTTATTTGTCCCTTCAAATGGAAGGATGGGTTATCCACAACTACATGATAGATTCAGGCGCTGCTACCACTGTGATAGCCAAAGAAGTATGTGATATTATGGGAATGGAGTACACTAGGAGCAGCGCAGGCGTCCTACAGTTAGATGGTACTTCAGTAAAAATTGTAGGAGTGATAAAGGATATTTCCATATGGCTGCATAAAATGCCTCAGATGACAGTCATACAAGAGGTAGTAATCGTAGACTTGGAGCCCTATTTTGATAGGTGTCTATCCATAGAGTTCACAACAAATATGGGAGGATACTTATCCTTAGATTATTCTCATTTGGAGATACCTTTCAAAGGTAGAAGGGTCAAGATTTATAATGAGAAAACATCTACGTTTCATGTCGAAAATATTGGTGAAACTGACCGTATAAATATGATGACTGAAGAAACAATAGAAGAAGATCTAATGGAAGAGACATTAGAAGAGCTCCAAGCTGAGGACGATTTTTCTCTACAGAATTTTAATGCCATGATAGAAACAGAAATAGGAAACTATTCTATTGAGAAACCAAAATGAAAATCGATACCTTCCCTAGAAAAGGATGGTTCTGTGAATCATTTGCGGAAGCTTTTCTTTTATGGGGCTAGGTGCAAGAATGGAGCTAGTGCCGGAATAGTTTTGTTTTCTCCCACCGGAGAGGAAAAGGTTTTCTCTTACAGTTTTTCTTGGAGTTGCTTCAATAACTCAGCAGAATACGAGGCCCTATGCTTAGGGTTAAGAAAGGCTGAGAAATTGAGAATCAAATAGTTACTCATCTATGGAGATTCAGAACTTATTGTGAATCAAGTCACCAAAAAAGGTATAAGTAAACAAGATTATTTGAAATAGGAACAAAGTGTGGGATCTCTTAGAGGCCTTTTAAGCCCTAAATATAAAGTTTATCCCTAGAGAATAGAATACCCACACAGATTTGTTAGCTTCAGTGGGAGCTAACTTTTGTCCTGTAAGTAATGTTATTCAGAAGTCTAAAACTGTTAGACTTATATACAGGCCTTCAGTACCTAATAAAAATATTTTCCAGCAAGTTTTTGAAAATGATGAACAGATACTGGATTTCTTAATCCCTGAAATGAATCGCTCAGCCAACCGAGATCTGCAGGATGAAGAGGAAGGGAACCAAATCATAAAATTGCATAAAAAAGGAGCTAAGCCTTTTAGGCAAAAGAAAAAAAGGAATTATATGTACAATATAATATAAGCATATCCAGACAATATTTGTAAATATTACCATTTTTTGGCCTTAACAAAAAAAAAAAAGATTTTCGATCACAGCCAATCAGAAGTTGACATTTATTTTTGAATAGAGATACTAAGGTATAAAGGGAGTTTTGGCGAGGTAATTTTCATGTTTGATCTAAGTGCATTTTCCTATGTTCTTTGTCTTTCTCTGAAAGATTCTTTTTACAACTACGTTGTTGACTCCGATACCCAATGGATAAAGGCCTGGTTCAAAATTTTTGCAAGCAAAAAATCCCCTAGAAGGTGCCAAGAATGTTAGTCAAAAAGTGACTAACTACAAAAAAACAGTCGATGCACCTTTTTGCATATTTCCCAAGAAGACCAAAATGGCCCATATGCTAAAGATCAAAGAAAAAGCAAAACACCGCAAGGAGGCAAAAGTGTCGCGATATCGCAACATGTTACATTTTCGCGGCTAAGAGCAACAAAAGGGAGCAAGGTGGCAAAAGTGTCGTGATATCGTGACATGTTGCTTTGTCACGTCTAAAGAACAAGAGAAAGAGCCAAGAGGGAAAAGTGTCGTGATATCGTGACATGTTTTTTTGTGGTCCAAAGCAAAGAGAAAGAGCCAAGAGGAAAAAGTGTCACGATATCGCAACATGTCTCAATTTCACGGTTGGAAACGGCAGAAGAGCAGAGCAAGGAAGAATGTCACGATTTCGCGACATGTCTCATTTTCATGGCTGGAAGCGACAGAAGAGAAAAGCAAGGAAGAATGTCATGATTTCACGACATGTCTCATTTTCATGCCTGGAAGCGGCAAAAAAGCAAAGCAAGGAAAGAATGTCACGATTTCGTGACATGTCTCATTTTTGCGATAGGAAGCAAAAAAAGAGCAAGGGAAGAGACGAATGCCACGATTTCACGACATGTATCATTTTTGCAGCTAGAAGCAACAAAAAAGAAAAGGAAGAGACGAATGTCATGATTTCATGACATGTCTCATTTTCACGATGGGAAGCAGCAAAAGAGCAAGGGAAGAGATGAATGTCACGATTTTGCGACATGTCTCATTTTTGCAGCTGGAAGCGACAAAAGAGCAAAGGAAGAGACAAATGTCACGATTTCGCAACATGTCTCATTTTCATGGCGGGAAGCAGCAAAAGAGCAAGGAAGAGATGAATGTCATGATTTCATGACATGTCTCATTTTTGCGATGGGAAGCAGCAAAAGAGCAAAGGAAGAGACGAATGTCACGATTTTGTGACATGTCTCATTTTTGCGGCTAGAAGTGGCAAAGGAGCAAAGTAGGAGACGAATGTCATGATTTCATGACATGTCTCATTTTCGCGGCAGGAGGCAGCAAAGGAGCAAAAGAGGAGATGAATGTCATGATTTCGCGACATGTCTCATTTTTGCGACGGGAAGCAGCAAATGAGAAAAGGAGGAGACAAATGTCGTGATTTCGTGACATGTCTCATTTTCACGACGGGAGGCAACAAAGGAGCAAAAGAAGAGACGAATGTCACGATTTTGTGACATGTCTCATTTTTGTGGCTGGAAGTGGCAAAGGAGCAAAGGAAGAGATGAATGTCATAATTTCATGATATGTCTCATTTTTGTGACTGGAAGTGGCAGAGGAGCAAAGCAGGAGGCGAATGTCACGATTTCGTGACATGCCAGCTGTAAAGGAATAAAGTATATTTTTGGCAACTAGAGACGAGCACTGACATCAGGTGCTGATTTTTGAAGATTGGTCTATTGATTATAACCTGGCAGGTCTGCTGGATGATTGCCAATCTATCCAATCTACGGGAAATCCATTGTGTATTGTTAGAAACTGCAAATTATTACTTGTAAAATAAGTAAGATGTACTTAGGGAAAGATACTCTTTTAGGGTATATATAGGGGTGAGCGACTCCAAAAATAGGGTCGACTCTTGGATTTTTACAATACCGTGTGTACGTACTTCGAATACAAGCAATAAAATCACATCTCCCATTGGCTTCTGGTTCATATCGTGCAAGTGTATGTATTAATTTTTTTTATTTTTGCTCACAATATTGAATTGTAATTTGAGTCTGTTCTTGTATTTGAACTTTTACAATACATAAATCATATTGTTGGAATAAGAATATAATATATATGCATGCTAAAAGAAATATCAAAAATCATATATGGAATTATATAATTTTTGCATTGGAATGTGTTTTTAAATGCTTGGGATAGAAGTAAGTAAATCTGTCTTTGATGTTGTCTAACCTGCACCATATAAAAGTTCTAGCCTAGGCTATATTTCCCTTATCTCTTGTTTCCCATTTTCTCTAAAAAACTTCAAAGGAACCAGCCTTCTCTGGAGACTAGATAGATTATCTCAAGCAAGATTTGTCTATTCAATGTTGGCAAAGTCTAAGGCACAACACTATCAACCGAAGGCAGATTTTGTTCCAACAGAGACCCAAGGAGTTTCCAATAGAATATTAAATATTGAAAAAGAGGATATCCAAGAAATAGGTTCACATAGAAGATTGAAGGTTGTAGATTAAATAAATAATATCATAGCTAAATACGATGGTATTATTGAAGTTCTCCTCAATATTCAATATTCTATGGTATTTAGCTAAACAATAACCTATGGGAAACTCCTTCTTGGGTCTCCTCAATATTCAATATTCAATATTCAATATCATAGAATATTGAATATTGAATATTGAGGAGACCCAAGAAGGAGTTTCCCATAATTACCTTTAGCTTTTTCATAATAATTTAGGATTATATTGATGGTTTTGGCTTCAAGAACTAAAGAGAGAGTGTCCAAGATAGTATCATCAACAAATTACTGGTGGGTGATTGGATGGAAGTTGAATGACACCTTAATACCTGAGATATATCCCAACAAAAAAGCATCCTTGAGGGTTCTACCTAGGTATTTAGCTAGGATGATGAAAGAAGAAGGAGATAAAGGATAACCCTAACTTAATCCTTTGAATATATTAAAGTAACCAACAACACAAATATTTATGATAATGAATAACCAAGCAAAAGAAATGCACTCCTTTATGAGAGTAACCCAATCATCATGGAAGCCAAATTAGTAAAGAATAATGAGGAAGTATCATGAGACTCTATCAAAGGTTTTATTCATATCAAGGTTGAGGAAGAGGTCTACCCTTTTTCTTTTGGAGACCAAATGAATGAGCTCATGTATGGTGATGACACCATTAGAGATGAGCCTGCTCTGAACCAAGCTTTCTTGGCAAGGGTCAATGATGATGGACTACACTTCTTTCAACCTATTGGCAATAAATTTGGATAAGATTTTGTAGATGATATTGCATAGACTAATGGGTTGAATGTACATTACCATCCACCCATTTGGGTCTCCCTATTTTCCAAGGAATTCAGGATAAAAATATATGTAATATTTTCATTGAAATAATTATGAAAAATCTCACAGGATGGAAATAAGCCCTTCTTAATTAGGCTGCAAAAGCTACTCTCATTGAAGCTTGTCTCCAAAGAATCCTTATTTATTTCATGTCTATATTTAAATATATAATTTCTATATGCCAAAAAAATGAGCAAATTCATAATAGATTTCTTTGGTCAAGGATTGAGAATCAGAAAATATTTTACTTAGTGGCTTGGGATAAAGTTGTTCCGAAAAACACCAAGGTGGCTTAGGCTTCAGTAATGTTAGCAAGATGAACATGAATCTCATCACTAATCAAGGATGGAGGATCTTATCCAACACAAAATCTTCTTGGATGGAGATCATTAAAAGAAAATATCTTTATAGGAACTCATTCTTAGATGAAGCCCCCCTCCCAGATGGATCATCCTTCTAGAATTCTATCACCAAATATAAAACCTTCCTCAAAAAATGCCTTAGATGGTGATTTGGTAATGTAAGGCACACTCAGGTTCAAGAAGACCCTTGGTTGAAGGACCAACTTATAATCAATGTACCCAGTTTGATCACTCTTAAGCCTCTCATTAATCACATTTTTGGGATCTCCATCTCTAGCTTCATCACTCAAGGACCTTCGGATTATCCTATTTGGAATACCATAAATATTATTGGCTTAATCATCATTCAAGTTGTTATTTATAAGATCCTATATAACCTTCTTAGAAACTTCATCATTATGAGTTTCTCTTCGAAGGATACCCCCTTTCAAAAATCCAGCGATAGTAGCATTTTTACTATTAAATTTTATTACCACATTCTAGAAGATCCTAACCATTTTCCAACTAGACTCATTTGGCTCAAGCATCTTATCCCTAAGGTTTTCTTATTTTCTTGGTTGACCATCCAGAATAAAGTCTTGACTATGGATAAACTCCTCTCTAGAGGCTTGGTCATCCCTAATTGTTGTTTTCTTTGTTGGCTTGATTGGGAGTCGATGGCTTATTTATTCCTTGAGTGTCCATTCTCTTATTCAATGTTGTACTCCATTTTCTTATCATTATATATTTTTTGTGTCCAACCCAACCCAATTTTTGACATATTTACCCAATGGCCCAATCCTTTCTTTTATTAGCATTTCAATTCACATTGGAACTTCTATTGGCCTCATTTTCTCTAGAAAATATAGTTATAGATAAATAAAAGAGACTTTAATGGAGATTCTTGTAATATCACCTCCATTAATTTATGGGTCTTGAATGTTGCCATCAAAAATGCTCTCTTGGTTGCTTCTTCTAATGACCCTAGGTAGGGATTGGAGTCCAATCACATTGCTAGTTTCAACCTCTCTAGTGCTCCTTCTCGGCTGATTGCACCTCCTATTGATAGATACGGTGTTTTTTGATCTCCTACTCTATTTGGATGGATAAAATTCAATTTTTATGGAGCTACCAAAGGGAACCCAATTAAATCTAGCTATGTTGGCATTATCAAATATGACCTCACTAATATTATCATGGTTTTCATTAAGATATTGGTATCCAAACCAACCATTTGTATGAAGCTAGAGCCTTATATCAAGGTTTTTCCATCCTTGATGATATCCATTTTAATATTATTATCATTGAAGGTGACTCTTTGAACATCATCAACTACCTCAAATGATTTAATTCTATTGAGAGGAGTATCTTCAACATGTTAGAAGAGTTAAGCAGTTTTTTGTGTAAATATGATAATGTTATAATTCAACACATATACAAGGAGTGCAATAAAGTGGATGGCATCCTAGCCAACCTTGGCATTGCTGAAGAGTCTCTTCATATTTGGTATGTTAAATTTCCACATACATTTTTCATTAATATCACCACCAATGAATCCACATAATTCTAACATTTTCACCTTTCTATCAGAGTTCTCTAGCTAGCTTGGCTTGTAAGATCATCCTGTAATTGCCATCCATATCTTGAATTTCATCTTACTCACCATAATTTATAGTCAAAGAAGTATTATCCTACCTATCAAGGTCTGAATCATCATTACCTTAGCATGCTCACCAATGTTTGAAGGCTATGTACCATACATGGTAATTACCTATATTTTACTAGCCACATAACCAAGTTGTTTTATCCCTTGAGTTAGCATTATCAATACCCTTTTCTAATTTTCTCACAATCAACTTCCCACTTGTACCCCTAGCTTTGTGATGCTCTCATGGCACTCCAATATTTGTCTCGAGTGCTCTATTATCTGGGTTTTCTATACCGGAGATCTGAAAAGGGTGGTTCAAATATTTCAAAAGGAAGTCATTGGATTTATCCTAAAGTGGGCCACTTGGTAGTGTTAGGGGTGGGTTTCAAGGTGGACCACTAAGAGAATGGTATTGATTGAAAATTTGTTACTACATGTTGATGCCATCATCAAGGATTTTTTGAAAATGCATGACTTTTTCCCCTTTATTAGTAAGTTTAGTGGAAACAACCCTGAGTTATCTTAGGAATTCATGTTATCATGGGATAAGGGTTGTGTGACACTATGAGGGATTAAATTTAAAGTTATTACTTGGATGTTGGTGGAGGTGATCAAGTTACCCATTGATGAAGATATTATGCACCAATACAATCATTCTTTAGCTAGGTAAATCATCTACTTTAAGGATATAGGGAGGCATTTGGCCAAGGATAAATGAGGTATCATCATAGCTAGTCTCCCTAATCCCTAGAATAAATTGATGGTCCTCATTCTTCAATTATTCACCATTGAAAATATTACTTCACCACTCAAAAGTATCCATATGTTATTCTTGAAAGAAATTAACATCCCAGAGTACCTCTTCAAATCTTTGAAGTTGTTAGTTCAAGTTTTAGGGATGGCTCTTCAACCCACCCTAAACACCAAGGCCTACACTTGATCATGTACAACCATATTGTTCAAAATGATGATGAGAAGGAAACCCTTTACATCATCTGTAGCCTTGTAGGGCTTCTCTCTACCTTGGCCCCAAGTGATGATGATTTATGTAAAGGCTCCATTGGTGCTCTCAAATGTAGATCAAAACCCTTTGGTTCCTCTACTAGAAATCTATCCTCTACCATATATAAATTGTGTCAACTCTTGTCTAGGAGCAATAATTATAGAGGGAAGTGTAAGAAACTCATTATTATCAATCAAGAAGAGGACACTCTTGTGAAGACTACCACAAAGTCTAAAAATTCAATTCTAAGGATGCTCTCAAATGCTCTTCAAAAGTTGAGAAGTCCAAGTAGAAAACTAAAGAACACAAGCTTATACTGAGATGGGGGGTGAATAGTATATCACCCACTTTTTACTTTCTTTCCAAACCAATATCAATTAATGTCCTTAATTGCAATAAAAAAATATAGGAGTTTGCATTAATAACTCAGATAATAATAGTAAGCAAGAGAAAAAGTCACCACACACAATTTCAAACACAATATTTAATGTGTTTCCCCCAATGTGGGGTACTCCACAAGATAATCTCCTTATAATATATCACACAGAAATAAGGATCCTTATCTAATACAATGAATACTTTGATATGCTCAAAGCTAGGCAATACATTGATCTACTCAGGTAGGCACTCCATTGATCTACTCAGCTAGGCAACACACTAATCTACTTGGGTAGGCAATCCACTAATCTACTCATCTAGGCACTCCACTGATTAGCTCAACTAGGTAACACACCGATTTGCTCAGGTATGCAATATACTGATCTACTGAACTAGGAAACACACTAATATGCTCAGGTAGGTAATCCACTAATCTAATTAGGTAGGCAATCCACTGATCTACTTAGCTAGGCAACACACTAATCTTCTCAACAAGATCACATAGATCTTGTCCAAATCTGCTCAAAAAACTCACACAGAACTTGTCCAAATATGCTCAACAAGCTCACACAGAAATTGTCCAAATCTTCTCAACAAGCTCACACAGAACTTGTCCAAATCTGCTCAACAAGTTCACACAAAACTTATATAAATCTACTCAAAAAACTCACACAGAACTTGTCCAAATATGCTCAACAAGTTCACACATAAATTGTCCAAATCTGCTCAACAAGTTCACATAGAACTTGTCCAAAATTTTCTCAACAAGTTCACATAGAACTTGTCCAAATCTGCTCAACAAGCTCACACATAACTTGTTCAAATCTATCCAAAAATATATCCCAAAGGCCTTCTCAAAGGCTCAACCAATCATGCTCAAGTAGCACTCAAATATCATCCATAAATCTACAAAGGCAAGGCTCAATGATGAACTCAACAATGAATGGAAAAGCACTCTACAATGAATGGCAACAAT
Organism: Wollemia nobilis; assembly: GCA_028583015.1. Taxonomy (NCBI): domain Eukaryota; kingdom Viridiplantae; phylum Streptophyta; class Pinopsida; order Araucariales; family Araucariaceae; genus Wollemia; species Wollemia nobilis. The sequence continues at coordinate 249,844 of JAQPPZ010001917.1, forward strand.
AATCCACAATGATTTCAACTCAAATCAATCTCAACTCAACTCAAGTCAATTCATATAAGCATAAAGAGAATTGTTAGAGACTCAATATATTATAAGCTCAATCTCAACTCAAATCAGATTTATAGAATAGTTTATTTCATAGAACTTGAACAATCACTTCACACATCACTTGACTAGGCTCAATCAACTCAACTCAACCAATCATGACAAGAGACATCTCTTTCTCACAAAACCCTAGTCCAAGCATGTATCAACCAACTCAAATATTTCCAACAATGCTCAACCACAAATCTCATATAACAATTATACTCATGTTCTTTTCAAGTTATTTGCATAACCAATGGGATTCAACAACTATGCTTATAAAACAAGGTTTAAACACAAATCTCAAACTAGAAAACCTTGAAGCATTCAACCAACCACTTTCAAAAATGAAACCATAATCAATCCTCTTATCTCCAATAATATTTCAGAAATCAACCACCATAATCAATTAATAGGAGAATGTGCCCATACCTTTTAGGAAGATGAATAAACCTCTTTGTAAATCAGCTACACTCAATAAACTTCTTTTTCAACTTTCAACAAGGGTTAGATATCATGATTAATATCATAACAAAAATATCAAAATAACACCTTATCACTCCTACTCAACAAAATGCAGCATGTCCCCTTATGAAAGAATTAATCACTTTTGAAAAAGAAAAAAATAGCCTTCACTTTTTAACCCCTTTAAAAAAATAGAAATATCTCTTTACATACACCTTATTTATCCCTCTAAGTAAGTTAATAAAATAGCCCTCGAAATAATATTTCCAACGATATATAATATGACATACTTCTAAAAGGAGAATAACCAGAAATATATGTTTTTCTCAACATGCATCACAACCGTTATCTCTCCTATGGTAACCTTAGAAAAATAAAATATTAGGAAAAATTATTAACTTGCCTTTGTCCTCAGTGGGATTCAATCCTCGGTCGCTACCCCTAAACCACTCTAACTGTGGTGCAAATAACCACGTGAGCCAACCGCTCACATGGAACAATGAGCAAAAAACTTCTATTTGTTTGCTTCGAGCATGTCTTCAAACACCATGTGCACCAAAAGAGTCCTCTCTTTCACTTTGCAAAACCAGCACCGGTGGGATTCGAACTTCAGATTTGCTGGTGCTTCAAAACCTTATGCACCTTCCTCTTGTCACTAGGCCACAAGTGCCTACGGTTCTTGGTAAGGGACCTCCCTTAATTTTATTGTCTCCTTTCTCCGCTAGATTCGAACGAGTTGTGATGCCTTTGCTCCCTCTTCGAACGAAAACCCTTTGCACACTCTTTAACACGCTGTCACCTTTCACTTCCTTATTAATTCAAATGCATCACCATCATTGAGGACATTGAGGATTAATCAAAACATTTGGTGGCATATTTATATATGCCTTCCTCATTTCTTTTGATGTTGGCGCTATAAATTAAACTTTAATATTATATGCCTTCTCCTTTATTTTGATGTCGGTGCTATAAATTAACTTTTAATTTTAAATTTAAATTTAAATTTTAAATAATTAAAATTTAAACTTAAATATTTAAAATTAAATATCTCCATCACCGGGGCACCTTTTTTGATGAAACGAAAATCCAACCTGGGTTTTAAAAAAAATCCATTTCAAATATGTCATCCGTGGTTTTAAATAAAACCTTTTACTTTTCCTATATTGGTTTTCACAAAAACCTTGTATATATTCATGCTTTCCAAAATATCATAAATTTTTATTTATGAACCAAAACTCAATGTGACCCATGTGACATCAATGACAACATAAAATACCTCAAATTCCCAAAAATCTCCCCCTTTGTCATTGATGGCAACACCTCTAATGCAAATCACCATAGTCACTAAAAAAACCATTTTTAAGAATCAAATCTGCTCCCCCTGACTCAAATCTCTCTTTGGAGGCTACTCCCCCTAACTCAATGCTCTCTTTGTAGGATGCTCCCCCTAACTCAAATCTCTCCCCCTTTGACATCAATGGTAAAAAGGGAAACCTATGGGGCTAAAATATATGACTCTTAGTCTTAGCCCCCTCACCACCTTCTCTCTTGAGGTGATTAATTTTGGGGTGGAAGTACTTTTACTCCCATATTACATTGTTTCTTTCCTCTATCAAATTCCTTCCATATTTTTCTACTATCCTTATCTTGATGAATTACTTGATCTTATTGTATTGAACCTATTTGACCTTCTTGCCTTGAACCTATTTGACCTTCTTGCCTTGAAACTGTTTGGAATTGAGTCCTACACCATTTTTCAATATGTCCAAAGTTATTGCAATTAAAATACTTGATATTGTAGCCTTTGGATGATGCCCAAATCCTGAATTCTTTCTTGAAATAATTTCCATATCCATTCCTTTCTTTAAGCCTATATTGTGAAGCTCTATTTTCATGACCATTATGACCATGACTTATGAATTGTGTAGCTCTAAAACTAGAACCAGTTTACTCATTTTCTTTGCACTAAGAAGTTCTATGACCAATCCTATTGCATAAGAAGAAATTTCCATGAAAACCATACCTTCTTCATTTGAAGTTTCTTCTAGCAAAATAAAACTTATTTGATCCATAGACCCTGCAGTGTATAGCCCTGTGTCCAAATCCATTACAAGAAAAACAATGTTCTTGAAAATCCCTTTGTTCATGCCTTGGTTCCTCATACCTTTCTTGACCATTATACCTATGATAATTTTCAACTTGTGCATTGCATCCTTGAGACTTATTTTTAGTATCTAAATCATTTTCCTTAATTTATTCCTTGCTTTCCTTTTCAAGTATTTATTTTCCTTTTGAACTTGATTCACCTATCTCAAAATAAGATCCAAACTGAATATTTGGAGCCATAGGAAATTTGGAAATTTCTTCATAAAAATTAGGTTCTTCCTTGCTTTCATCTCTTAGAACTTCCTTTCCTTTTGAGTGTGATTCTCCAAACCTGAAATATGAGACCTTTGGTGCTTTGGAATCTTCCTCTTCTTTCTCTTCATTTGTGTCAAGTAGCAAATTGGCATCCATCTTTATTATCTCTAAAATACATGTTTCCTTCTTAGTGAAAATATCTTGACCTTTTGATTCATGTGATGGATCAAAATTCTCATGTATGGAACATCTCAATTCTTTTAGATTCTCCTTAACCTCTTGTAGTTGCTCATGGATATTATTGAAGTCTTCCTTTAGATTAGTTGAGACATCTGTATTTCTTACAATATTCTCTTGTATAAATTCTATTTGGAGTGAATGTTCTTCTTCTACTTCTCTTATCCCATATAAAAACCCTTCTTCATATTCACTGTCACTGAGATAATTATCATCTTTTATATCAAAAAAACTCTTATGATTTATTTGACCATGCATGTTTCCTTGATGTGTCATCTCATATTCACTATCACTGAATCCATTGCAATATCCTGATATATGATCTCTTTGACCACACACAAAGTATTGTTCTCTTTCACCTTTTATTCCAAGGAATATACGTTCTTCCTTTTCATCATCTGACTTGTATCTATCACTATGATCTGAGCTATTACTTGCTTCTACAATGTAGTAAGATTTATTTACCTTACAATAATTTTTCTTCTTCTCATACCTATTTTGCTTGTATCTGTCATATTTTTCATGCTTATGATTTCCATCTTCTTTTCTTTTGTGACCCTATTTTTCATCATTACTATTTTCTTCATGTGGAAACTTGTGTGCATAGTGACCAAGATCACCACACTTGTAGCATTTGACTTTCCTCATATCCCTGAAATTCCTTAAGTCCTTATTCCTTTTGATGAAGTTATCTCCCTCATCATTAACTGGATCTCTATCTATCTTTGGAATCTTCCCTTTCTCTTTCTCTAACACCTTGAATGCAATCTCTTTTATTGGAACCTGATGCTTACTCACTCTCATCTCATAAGTTGTGAGAGTTCCTTGTAGTTATTCCATTGTTAGCTTATTGATATCCATTGTTTCTTCTATTGCTGAAACCTTTGCATCATACTTCATGGGAAGTGATCTCAAAACCTTTTGAGTAACTTATGATCGCCTTCAACCTTATACTCTTTTGCAACCATATGCCATACCTCATATCCTTGTGATATCAAGTATTTCTTCATTCTCATGCTCTAGAAAGCATTATTGTTACCATCAAAAAATGGTGCCTTATTTTTAGATGATCCATTATGTGAAGCCATATGTGTTCTTGTAGAATATTCACTCAAGTTGTTAGCCTTTTTGAAGGAACCCGCTATGATACCAATTGAAGAAAATAAGCTAATACTAATAGGGGGGGTGAACAGTATAACACCCACTTTTTACTTTCTTTCCAAACCAATATCAATTAATGTCCATAATTGCAATAACCAAATATAGTAGTGTGCATTAATAACTTAGATAGCAATAGTAAGCAAGAGCACAAGCCACCACACACAATTTGAGACACAAGATTTAACGTGGTTCCCCTAATGTGGTGTACTCCACAAGATAATATCCTTATAATTTATCACACAAAAATAAGGATCCTTATCCAATACAATGATTACTTTGATCTGCTCAAATCTAGGCAATACACTAATTTGCTTAGGTAGGCACTCCACTGATCTACTCAGCTAGGTAACACACTAATCTGCTCAGGTAGGAAATCCATCGATCTACTTAGCTAAGCACTCCACTTGTCTTCTCCGCTAGGAAACACACTGATCTACTTAGGTAGGCAATCCACTGATCTGCCCAGCTAGGCAACACACTGATATAAACAGGTAGGCAATCCACTGATCTACTCAGGTTGGCAATCCACTTATCATCTCAGCTAGGAAACACACTGATCTGCTCAACAAGCTCACACAAAACTTGTCCAAATATGCTCAAAAATCTCACACAAAAATTGTCCAAATATGCTCAAAAATATCACATAGAACTTGTCTAAATCTGCTCAACAAGCTCACACGAAACTTGTCTAAATATGCTCAACAAGTTCACACAGAATTTGTCCAAATCTACTCAACAAGATCACACAAAACTTGTCAAAATATGCTCAACAAGCTCACACAGAACTTGTCCAAATCTGCTCAAAAAGTTCACATAGAACTTATCCAAATTTTCTCAACAATCTCATATAGAACTTGCCCAAATCTATCCAAAAATCTATCCCAAATGCCTTCTGAAAGGCTCAACAAATCATTCTCAATTAGCACTCAAATCTCTTCCATAAATATACAAAGGCAAAGCTCAATGATGAACTCAACAATGAATGGCAAAGCACTCTACAATGAATGACAAAAATGATCCACAATGATCTCAACTCAACTCAAGTCAACTTGATCCAACCAAAAAGCGTACATCCATCTAGTGTACTATGTCGTATTCATTCATTCACAACATAAAAATGACAAGATTGCATAGATTCAACAGAATAGACATTTCTTGTATTAATAATTGCAAAGAATCTAGATTACAATCATGCCCCTCTTAGGGTCACCCAAATGATGATACGATTAATATAATTCCAAAGCCCTTAAGAGGGTGGGCGCACTAATATTGCTTTTTGACTAGTCACAAGCTGCTCTAGGGTGGAGTTGCCCTCTTCTTCACATTGGGGAAGGAACTTGATGGTTGAGTCTCCTTTGAATTTTTTCCCTACGATCAAGAAACAACATAAGAGTATAAAAAATATAGGCAACCTCTCATGATGAGGCCCTTTTAGGAAAATTTCATAAGGACACCATTAAGCATGTATAATCAAGAAAGCATGGAAAACACTTATAAACTATGTTAATTGCATCAAAATTCATGGAATTGCATAAAGAAAAACAACAATTATACTATGCATGGATCAATTATGTAAAATAAAGCATGAAAGTGCATAAAGAATCCATTAATATCCTATTTGATGATTTTCATAAAGAAACTAATTTAACCTAATTCTACTGGTCAGAAGTTTGCTAAACTACAATTAAACCATAAAAACAGCTAAACTACGCTAATTAACCAGACATAAATGAAAAATAAAAGGCGGTGATACCTTTGTTGCAAACCATAGCTTTGGTGAGAGGTCTACACTATAAACTGTGGCTGAAAGCCACAGTTAGCAACCTTATAGGTTTACCCTAAATTCCAAGGGTAGTGGGCTTCACCCCCTTTTCCAAATTGATGTTCAATGGTTGCCTTCGGTGTCCTCAGACTGATTTTGTGGTTGATTCACTGTGAAGGGCCTTCGTTTGCTCGAATATGCACTTCTTGGATCTCCTAAGATCCTAGGGGATCCATAATGTAATTCATCATGAATATTGGCAAGTAGAAAGGGGATAAGTGTAATAGCTCTCTCTTAGTATACTCGTTTTAGTGTATAATTCGATAGGGCTTCACTACTCAAATCTCAAATGCTCTCTCTAATAATTTGCCATAATTCTAAGGGGTACTTATAGGAATACCCAAGGGCTAGGGATGGCTTCATGGAGAAGCCAATATCAAGAAGGGGTGGTTAGGATAGTTGGATTGGAAGCTTCCATCCTCTAACCACCTTCTTCTAGATCAGATGGTCATTCCAACCGATTTGGCTCGGATGAAGGCCAACTAAACTTTAGTTAAGACCATAGGTCACAACTACGATCTAGACTATAAACCGTAGGTCTTAGCCATTCTTCATCCTATAAACCATAGGTATGGGCTGTAGTTTAGACTGATTAGGCCAAGGAGCCCAAATTTAGTGGTTAGAACCACTGCTCTATCTTGGAGTCTATCCAAGATCCTCCATATGGTCTTGTAGCATGTCCATATAAGTAGTCACCCTTGACATGACATGTTTTAGGTGTCTACATATGCCTCTCTTGAGATGTGTTGTGAGATAGAACAACTCTGAGCAAAAATATACCTCCTAAAATGATGTCGAAGGTTCTATGATGATCATTAGTCAGATCAAAATTAGATTCCCCAGGTCCTGCAAAAGGATGCGCATCCTGGAATCATTGCTTCCAACTCTTTGGAGGCTTAAACTTGAAAATCTTGCACTCACCATCAGTCATTCGGGTAGCGTTTGATGCTACAATAGGAGTTAGGCCTATATAATCGAAAGGAGAAGAGATACAAACAAATTATCATATTTTCTATTTACCCCAAGAAAAGGGGTAAGCTTATGATATTTGTTGACAATGATTCACAAGGATGAATGCAATTTTGACAAGATCAAGGGATCTACGATCTTTGGGATCTTCTATTGATTTTGATTATGATTTGATATTATGACTACCCCCTCAAGTGATGAGTCGATGAGGGTAATGACAATGATTAAAGTGACGATGTCACTTGACCACCATGGATGATCTGAACAAATTTAGATTTGAGTAAATTAATGCCTTGGCTAGGCCTAGTTCAGCTTTTGATTCCAACTATTAATAGTATTTGCACATTTCTATCCCATGGAGCGATCGAGCTGCAATAGCCATCTTAGGGAATCAAAATAATACAAATCCAATCAAATTTATGTTGAATCAAATTATCGATGATTTTCTAAAATAAGTCATAGAAGACATGACATGAAATACCTCGTTCCCATGGAGAAGTCCAGATGTGAGGACTTCTTAGGGATTGAAAAGAAGTATATCAGATCAACGAAGATTTTTTCACCCCAAATGTCCTTATGGTAATTTACTCATCTTACCGGATTGCATGGAGTGCAAGTCACTGCAACCGCTAAATGTATAGGGTAAATTACTGAATACAAGGTGCATTTGGTATTTTTAATTATTTGATTTGTTTTTCTTTGTTAATTTTGATATATTTTTTTAATTGATCATGGTGCTTTTAACATCACCAAATTTGTAATATTGATTGCTCTTTTTGAAAATCTGATCCAATGGGAATCATTAATTTGTCTTTTTAGACCTTCCCATGGTGGAATTTGACCAGATTTGTTACCAGTTGCAAATCACAACTAGGGCCTGTAGTTCCCAATTGCAATTTTGGGAACCACAGCTAGGGCTTGTGGTCCACGTGGAATAATAAAACCTTATAAAAGGCTCAATTTTTAAAATTTATTTCATTATTCCTTGACAACGACTTGGCATTTGGAGCTCTAATAATGATAGCTACAAACTGACCTGAACCTATCACTCTACACCTACACCTTACACATCGCATGATGGCAGAGCACAGGCAAGCTTCTTATGGACACGGTGGTTGAGGTGAGGGCAAGGTAATTTGAAACCAATACCTCACATCCATTACCAATAAAATGAACCAAATTAATTAATTGGTTAATCAATCGCATTAAAATATTGACAATGAACCACACCTTAGGTTAGGTTAGCTTAGGATTATATGTTTTTAATTTTTTTTATTTTTTAGCCACAGTAAAATACCCAAAGGGATCTCAGTCAGAGACCGCAGGTACCATCTGTGGTCCATGTTTAAATCCCAATGGTCAATTTTTGATTGCATGCGGATCACAGGGTTGACCCGTGATTCACAAACTTTAGAAAAAATTATCAAATTTTTAATTTTTCTAAGCTTTAATAGGAAAATAATCTCATTTAATGCATTTTTAACCTATCTAAGTGACATTTTTAATTTTAATGAGTGCATGATGACATGTTTTTGCACTTTTAGATGTTTTTGATGATTTTTAAATCATTTTTAAATGTTTTTTCTTGTTTTTAGTTAGATTTTTCCTTATATCATGCTTTTTATTTCACAGGTTGACCTCTAGAGCTCGAGAGCCTAACATCCTTAAGACTCTTCGTGGAGAGCTCACTCCTAGGGAGAGAGAATGTTTTGAAGCTATTGGCTTTGGCTATGTCTTAGATCTACCCACAATTAGGGTAGATCAATCCTACTTGAATGTGTTGGCCTAACACTAGAATGCATGGACCAACACATTTCACCTACCTATTGGTGAAATGACGATGACCTTGGAGGACTTATACAAGATATTTAGGATCCCTATTGATTGCGAGGCCATCGTCTCTTCTACTTATAGGGCTAAAGGGTCCACTTTTTATGCCATATTCCGTGATCAAAGCTAGGAGGCTCAGCACAGTATCGATCATGGAGGAGTCCATATCAGATACTAGCAGGGGAAGAACATCTTCTATGTACACGAGGTCATCTTTATGCACCTGGTGGTGCAAGTTTTTCTTCTATACTCCTCAGGCATGAGGATTCCTTAGAAACTCCTAGCCACTATCCGTAGAGTAATTTAGAGCTCAATGACTCAACCGTTATGACTAGCCTAGGGGAGCACCCTACTCTATCAACTGTAAAGAAAGCTATACCAGATTACTGATTGAAGCCATCGGGGTATCAGTTGCAGCCTGCTTCTTTAGATTTGGGGCTGGAAGTACATAAATATACAACATCTAGGAGATATATCCCTATGCATCATAGATATTGATGATGCTCACCAATGCTACACTAGTTTTTGGCCTTGAGATGAGGAGGGGTTCAGGAGTAGGACCAATGTTGGTGATGTCCAACATTATATCACATAGTTTGGATCACTTGGCCTTGATGACATTGAGTGGTGGTCATATATGGATTGCCCAAAATAGGTGTTGGAAAATATCTACAAGTATGTAGGTATTAGCAATGTACAACTTTTATGTGTCTACATTTTGCATCTTTTTTTACTATATTGTGTGAAGCATAGTTTAATATAAAAATGGGAAGGGTTTGTGTACAAGAGAAGGGATAGAATGAGAATGGGATCCAATAAAAAGTATGTAGCCACTCGAAGTGTGACCATACAAACTTGATCGATAGCTAAGAATGAGGAAGGAAGGAGAGGAGAAGAGGAAAAAGATAAAATGGAATAAAAACAATATCAGTAAATGGAAATAGATGATTGTGGATGCAACGCGGTGGTTTTGCTGAGTCCATATGATATTTTTGATGTCATACTAGTTGCTTAAGGTAGGCAAATTTTGGCTACTTTACTTTTGTGACCAGTTCAACGTGGTCTAAAATTATGAATAGAAAAAATACCTATTAAAATATTTGGTGTTGATTGATTGATGAGCACATGACAACAAGTGTCAAACCATTTGAGTTAGTTAACATTTGGATTATTAAAACATGTCATTCATTGTGTACCATGAACGATAGAGTGAAATCCTCCAAATGTTGCACTAAATTAGTCAATCGTGTCATTCATTGTGCACCATGAATACCAAAGTGACCTCTCAATTGCTACGCACAACTCTCTTGATTTAACATTTATCAAGTTGGAATTGAGATTATAATCATAAGATAATCTTCAAAAAAAAAATTATAGATAGATGTGTTATCCACACTTTTATATTTTTGATTTTTGGTTGTGTGCAAAGCTGACTTTGGTTATGAATACCCCCTCAAATGAGGAATAAACAATGAGCTGAATGGAATGCAGTGATTTGGTGATGCAACGATTTATAGAATACCAATGCATGATGAAGAATGGTGAACAAGCAGATGAGAGGATAGGTTAGGTGGGTTCCTAGGGTTTTGAAAGAAAGTTGCATGATTTCCTAGGGTTTTGGAATAAATTTGATTCTATTTGGGGTCATATGATCTATTCATGGGGTGGGGGGTGAATTGGATCTTGATTCATGTGGCAGGGGTTAGATTGGGCCTAAATCATGGGGTATGATGTGAATTGGGCCTACATCATGGGGTAGGGGGTGAACTAGGGTGTTAGGTATTTTTAAGGCAATTTGAATTTGGTAGGGGCTCATTTTGATGATGACAAGCTATGGAGAGAGCATGGGAGGAGTATACGATGACATGTGGATGAGGTGGTTGATGAGTTCGAACACAAATATAGTGAGAGGATGAGTTGGAGTGGGCAGCAGGCATAGGGATCCATCAATAAGTGCTCTTACTTTCCTTGTTTTTTATGTTTTAATTTTCTAGAAAAAAGTGAATTAGGGGGGGAGGTTTTCATCTCATTTTGAAATTTTTTTACAATTTTTAATTGAAATTTGAATACATAGTGTAAAACTAGCCAAATGGGTATCCAAAAACATAGTTTATTTTTAGGTTTGACTTGTTTTCGCACCAGTTTGACAGGGTAATGGGTATATTAGGTGTAAATTTTGACCGTCCATTTTTGGAGTAATGGTGTACTGTTTTTGGAATGTTACTGAATTTTATCTGTAAAAATAGGAAATGGGTATCCCATTGTGCAACTATTATATTTTTTTATTTTCGTTTGGCATGTTTCTTGAATGTGTTGTTTTTGGGTGTAAGTCCGTAAAATTTGAATTTTAAGTTTTCCACCGTAGGTATGGTATTTCTAGAAACTGATGATACTTTCATCGTAGAAGTGCAAAATGGGTATCTAAAAATGTTATTTTTTTCGTAGATGATTTCATTTGGCCTGTCTTTGATTTATGTGCCAAGATGTAGGTAATGTTAAATTTGAAAGTAGTTTTTGGAAGCCTGATTAGTACTATTTTCAACATCTGTTTGAAATTTCACCACGAAGTGGGTAAATGGGTGTTATAAAACATGAATTTTATTTTTGTAATGTGTGTTTTGGTGTATGTTTCGTTTGGGTGTTTGTGTGGTAAGATTGACCTTGTATTCCGTGATGATTTGTATATTGTTTTTGAATTTTGTCAACATTTTTATCGCTAAGTGGGAAAATGGGTATTCAAAAATATATTTTGTTTTTGTATGTCGGATGAATTGACTATGTTTTGAATTTCGTGCCATAGTGGGTATGTGGGTAATATTATTTTTTATTTTTGGAAGCCAAATATGTATTGTTTTTCATCTCTATTTGAACTTTTACCATGAAATGGCCAAATGGGTATCCAAATAGGTGACTATTTTGTTGATGTGTTTTGACATGTGAATTATATAATGTTTATGTCTCAAAGTGTGTGTCAAATTAAATAGTTTAATTTGTAAATGTGATTTATGGATTTTTATTGGAATGCATCATTGTGTTGATGACTAATGTATGTTTTGTTGTGTTTGTTTGTGGATGAGTAAGTGAATATGCTTTATTCTCGTCATCATGTATGAAGGATGAAGGGCAATTTTGATGAGTTGATGAATAATGCTAATGATTTGGCATGGTTGGATACCATATGGTTTAGAGGTTTCTGGGAGTGCAACGGTATCCATGCCAAAATGGCATATATATCTGTGTTGTTTGAGCAATGGGACACGGATAGGAACACCTTTCATTTTACGACTAGGGAAATGACCATCACATTGGAGGATGTTTATCAGATTTATAAGTTATCGATTAAGGGTGTTTCGGTCAGAGCAACACCAAATAGTAGTAAGGATGATGTATTGAAGTAGTTCTTTGGTGAGATGTGGAGGGACATAGATGTATCAAAGATAGATTATGAGTGGTTATGGCTGGATAATAAGATATCTAATCACCAGTGTGTGGTTATGATGATGATATCTATGTATGCATTACCTGACGCTTCTAGGGTACTATTTACCTATAACATGTTGGATCTAGTGAGTGACATGGTGGGGCACAGGGTTGTTTTTTCATGGGTGCTTGCATTATTGGCTCAGGTGTATAGAGAGTTACACGATGTTTTGCATACTAGGTGGAAGGGTTTGAGCTGGACTCCCTTGCTATAAGTATGGTTATGGGAACACATATCCATTGAGAGACCATCCTTATTGCCTCACCCTACCCATGTTGAGGGCAAGGAGTATTTTGCCTATGCTTTGAGGTGGCATATTGATGAGGAGAAGGGGAATAAGAGGCCTCATGAGGGTGATCCTTTTTTATGGAGGGTTAAGTTTGGATACTTGACACCTAATGATATTAGGTGGAGGCCTTGTTTGGGTGGGGTGACCTAGGATGATGATGGTGAGCAGTTGCAGGCCATTCATCAGGGTAGATGGCTCATAGGGATATATACTCGACATGCTGAGTATTTTCAATTTGATCGGGTGAGGCGGTAGTTTGGGTTACAACTGGATATTCTAGGATCTCCTGTTGTATATTACATATGATGAGGTGATAGGGGAGAGTGGCCTATGGTGCTACCCTAGCTTGCTGAGAGGGACCAGCCTATGGTTATCCCGGATGTGGATAATGCTGGGACTACACTCAAGTTTTAGGCCTAGTGGGCTATGTAGATTTGAGAGCCTGGCAGAGGTGTTATTGATCGATGGGTGCCACCTGATGGTGGGGTGCCTCCACTGGAGAGGAGAGCGGGTGGGAGAACTCGAGCTAGGTCATAGGAGGTAGCTGGTAGTGAGACAAATATTCCTCTATCGGTCTTGGTGATGCTTGGGTGGTGCCTCGAGTACATAGGGAGTGGGAGAGGTTCCGGTGATCATTGAGACTGATCCTATGGAGGGTGGGGTGGCCATGGGAGAGGTAGTTGGGGATGTAGAGGAGAGAGGTGTATTTATGGCTATGTATGGTGTGGATGACACCATTAATATTGGCATTTTTGTGGGTATGGAGGATATTCCCTTTGAGGTCCATGAGAGGTAGGATGTGGAGGAGGAGGCTCGAGGGCTACAGGATAGAGTTTGGTAGTTGGATACTGCACTTCACCTGCAGGAGGAGAGGCATAGGGTATAGATGGAGCAGATGAGTACTGAGATGATTAGCCAATAATAATCACAGGAGGAGGCTTCCCAAGGTATTGAGTGATTTACAGGCATATTGGTTGTAGAGTTTGTGAAGAGGTCATTGTGTGAGGCTTCTCTAACGATGCATAGGATTGCACTTCTAGATTATAACTAGGTGGTGTCATAGGATGAGTCATGATCATGAGTGTGGGTGCCTTCTCATCATAGTTAGCATAGTGCTACTTTGGTGGAGCAGGTGGGTGCTAGGGTTGAGGTACAAGATCCACCTGCTATGGTTTAGGATTTAGGGGCAAAGGTAGAGTCGAGCAAAGCTATGGAGATGTAGGTGAGCTATGAGGAACATGAGGAGACTCTTGGTGGTAGTTAGGTTTATTGATGATTGTAGCCTATGGGCCTTTTGGATGATGGATGATGGATATGGTCCCAATTTGTAGCCTACGGGTTAGATGGATGATACACACACACACACACACACACACACACACACACACACACACACACACACACACACACACACACACACATAATATATATATATATATATATATATATATATATATATATATATATATATATATATATATATGCATTTTGATGTCAATTGTTATATAAACATGTATTATTTTTATGGTTTTGAAATGTGTTCTCTTTATGTTTGCATAGATAGCATAGCATGATTTGTAGAAATGTATGACGAATGGATATTCATGTGGATTATGGTTTATATATATTGTCACTATATAGTGTGAATATGTTGTAGTGTAGGCATGCATGATTGATTTTTGAATGTAATATGAAGTAATGTAATGTGAAATTTCATTTTTGATGTAATGCATGTAATATTTGTAATAAATTTGTGTAACATAGATGCATGTATGCATATATAGGAGTGTTAAAATACGTATAGGAAGCACTTGTATTGTTACATGTACCTATGTGGATGTTATCCATTCCATTATCTCAGAGATGTAGGATGGTATAGGGGACATGTTATGGATTTTACCAAGTAGTTTGGGCAATCAAGTTTTAGACTCCAAAATTGTGCAAGTTTATGTGGCAACTCAAAACTATTCAGATTGGTTCAAAATTTGTCATGGACATGTGTGTGTAAATGAGTGAGGTTCATTTATCTATTTTGAGGGAGGTAGGATTAACCCATTGTAGAAATGGCCGAACTAGATAGCTCATCCATATGCGAACAGTGATATGTACAAAAGTGGGTAGCTAACATAATAGATGTGTCGCCACTTGTCAGACTATTCCACTGGTATACAGGAACTTGGAGCCTATTGCTAGCAATGGAAATCATCCCATGGTGTTATGTTACACCTAAGGACCAAAGGAAATGAAGCATAACATGTGTGATATTAGGAGGATTTTCCTTTTGTTTTCTACCCCTCATCTATTGTTGACCTGTTTATTATGGTGCTCTTTTTCTTTTCTCTTTTCATGTATCTTTTTTTTTGTTCTCTTTTTCTATTTTGTATGGGCGTTGGCTTCTTTTTTTACCCCATTCTTTTACTTTTTCTTATGATTATCCCTTTCTATATCCCTAGGTCGTATGTTGACCATGCAAGTGATAGGATGAGCAGGGGAGACCATTCGCTAGATGGTGACATCTACTCAAGGTGTCATCTTTCCTAGGCTCAATTTTTTTTTTAATGTGTAACTTGTTGTGAATGGTTCATGAGAGAAGTTGAACCAGCCTAAAGAACCATAAGAAGAATGTAAAACCTATCAGCTAAGGGTAACATTTGATTGAATGAACTAGTAAGTAGTCAAATTGTAGCATAACACCTATGTATACCCTAATCTTGAAAAGGATGAATGGGTATACAGGTGGTGATGCTAACAAGTGCATGTATTATTCCTGTTGAATGCGTATTTTTGGAGGAAGAATGTACAAACTTAAAATGAAATTAACATGAAAAACATATGGATATGTGTAATGGGTGTGATGTAAATGATGCAAGTGGAGAAATGTAATATCTACAAGAGGAAACTCATGATGTGTAGAAGGAGAAGTTTGGAATACTTATTTACAAATGAGTATGGTGTATCATAATGACCAAAAAGCATGATGCTATAATTATGTTTGCCCTAGTGTGTGGGGTGTTTGTGTAGTAAGTGTGAAATTGTGATATAGTGGATGCATGTAGTGATGTTGAAAAGAGAAAAGGAATGAAGGTAGAATGTACAAGTAGAATAAAATAGAAGAAGTAGTTTGTGGCAACCAGCAAGATAAAGAGGATTATCAAAGTTATAATATGATAGACCTAGATCAGGGTAGGTATGTAGCCGCTCAAAGCATGATCATACAACTATGCGAGGAAGTAGGAATAAGAAGAAGAAAAAAGGAAGAAAATGGGAACTACTAATGGGTGAAGTGGTGTGGGTTAGGTCGGGAATGATATGGTAAAGTGATGGTATGGCTTGGACTTCAGTGGGTGGTGTATTTGGAGATGTTGTGAAAGTAGCGGGTTGGTGTTGTCAATGTATTATGAGGTGGCAACATTCTAGGGATGATGCAGTGTGGAGGGCTCATGAGTCAACTATATGGGATGGAATATTTGGGTGATGGAATTCTATCACCATGCAACATGTTGTGGACCAGGTTTTAGAATGATAAAAATTCTTCAATGTCATGACCTGGTTGGCGATGATAGATACAAAATTGGTCATCATGGTAGTTGCACGATTTAGGATGCAAGGGGTCTATGGGCCAAATTTTTGGTAATTCAATAAGGCCCTAATGCATGAGGTGGTAAATTATTTCTGATAATGGCATGAATGGCATAGGTATAGGGTAAATTTATGATTCGGGTGGTGGTGAACAGGAGGTCAATGAAGGGATATCCGATAGTGGAAATGTAGGTCACGAATCTGATGTGGGTCAAATCCTAGGTCAGGGAATGGACCTGCATGAAGGCAACTATGCATGAGCTATGGGAGACTGGTGTGGATGAACATGACAATTGGAATGGATCATCTATAGCTCAAGAGCCTCGATACAAGAAAGGAGATGTTGTGTATCATTGTCTGGAGGTAATAATATCAAGGAAGGTGGTGATTGGGATGCTAATATATGTGGAGTGGTCTAGCATGCCCAGGAGAATGGATGAGGTCATGATGATGAGGGAGAGGAGTGGAATGGCCTTAGGGATTGGTAAGCTTGCTAGGAATGTAGCCCTCATAGTGGTGATAGTGGCATCTTAAGGATAGGTGGCATAGGGGATGGTTTTGGCTGACAATACGAATGGTATGGGGGAATGTTCATGTGGCTAGCTTGGGTATCTTGAGCCATGTGGGCTTGCAAGACTTGGGAATAATATGATTATCTGCTAGGGAGTGGGATTGGTAGGCATGAAGAATGGGCTATATGGGGAGTGTATCCTCTGTTAGGAGGGTAGTAGGCTCCTTGAGGATGATGGAGAGAACTAGTTGGTGAATAAGGATTCATAGTATTGTCTGACAAAGGATGAGGGGACCCTCATGTTCAGGGATGGGATGTTTCCTCCTTTTCATCAAAAGAGGATAGGGTGACCTAGCTGTCTCCCGAATAGGGTGAGTAAGATAAACCTCGATGGCATGGTGAAAGGCATCAAGGTGGAGTGTTATGGTCCTAATGGGAGGAATGAGAAGGTCATCTAGTATGATGAGTGACTAGTGGTCGGGCTAGACCAGTCGGTATGATCGGTACAGTCTATGATGGTGGAGGGTCCTACATGATGATGTATGTAGATGCTATCATATCTTGTTACTGATGGTGTGACTGTAAATGATGTAGATCTTGCAAAAAGGAAAACAAATACCAGTAGCATAAAAATGACATATAGAAGAAAGTATATGTAAAAAATTTAAAGTGAAAATACAAGCATGTATCGTGATATTCTTAGTGAGTGATGTGTTTGTGCATAGCGGTGTATACCACTTGTGATAGTGAATGCATATGTGTATCATGTGTTAAATGCACGAAGGTGCAAAATTTTAATAAGCTCAAGGTCATCAAGACCATCAATATTAGACAAGTGATAGGAACTTGAACCATATTTGTGTGTGACAATGAATAGGCCCAGCCAGTTCATGGTAAACTTGTCTCACTGTTGGTGAGGTTGACTTGTGATTTGTTGGTTTTATTTGAGAACCAAATTGTCAATTTGGAATTCATGTTGATGTACCTTACTATTATATTTGTGTGTGCTTGATGGCATGGATGTTATTTTCATCGAGGATTGCAAGCTAATCTAAGCAGGGTTGATGAGTAGTGTTGTCATAAATGAACTCTTTAATCGATACCGTTAGGGAAGTTATCTCAAGATCAATAGGCATGATGGCTTCTACCCCATAGACAAGTGAAAATAGGGTTTCCCCAATGGGGATACAAATGCTAGTATGGTAGGGGTATTCGGTTATGCCAATCACTATGTGATTTTGCTACTATTTTGCATAATATAGAATAAATTGATTTGTTTGTGGCTTCAGTATGACCATTACCCTATGGGTATTATGGGGTAGAGAAACTATGTTGAATGTTGAATTTTTTGCAAAGGGCATCGATGATTTTATTTTTAAAATATTTTCCATTATCAAAAATTATTTGGAAATGAATTCCAAAGCGACATATGATATGGTCTGTTATGAAGGCTGCTATCTTTGCTCCTATATTTTGGACAATTGGGATGGCTTCGACCCATTTTGTAAAGTATTATGTAGCAGTGGTAATGAAATTATGATTTCTTGGGGAAGTAAGTGTAATTTTTCTAATGAGATCTAGGCCTCATTGGGATAAATGCCACATGGATTGGATTGGTTGAAGTGCTTGATATGGAAGATGTGTGAGGTTTGCATTTTGTTGGCACTTAATGCAATGCTTCATGTATTCACAATAGTCATATTCTATCTTTGGCCAATAGTATCCCATGCAAAGGATGCATTTAATGATTGCCATGCTGCTAAAGTGGCTACCACAAGTACCATCATGGATTTCTTGTACAACCCGCTGAGATTCATGTGGTTCTAAGCAACACAAGAGCATGCCATCATAGCTACAACGATAGAGGATGTCCCCCAGTAATATATAGTAGATTGTCTTTGTTTGAATGCTCGACGCTAAGCATGGGATAAATCACATGGTATAAATCCTAATTTAATATAATATTTGATTTGTGCAAACCATGGGTCATGTGATTCGGTATTGACCACATGAATACCACCATAATCTTTAGGAGACGTGTATGATATGGTATATTGAGTGAGTGTATGAATTTTTATGGGCATGCTTTTTGATGTTGTATTTTGTGGGATTCATGATCATAAAGAGGCCATTGTATCTACAAAATGGTTGGAGGATATTGGCACAAATTTTATGTCATACCATTCAAATCGATAGAGGATTTGTTGTGTAATGTGCTTGTATTTTTAGAGGACTACACACTTTCATTTCCATATCTCTTGCACTTGGTTTACTATTAAAATGGAATCACTTATGATGTGGAGGAGTTTAATATGCATGGACTACACCTGTTTCAATATGAGGATTAGGGCTTCGTATTCTGCATTGTTGTTCATACAAGAGAAATATAACTTGAATGAAAAGGGTAGTGGTTCACCTTTAGGTGTAAAAAATATAATGCCTGCACCCACAACATGCATGCATCAAGAGTCGTCAAAGAATAATGTTAAGTCGATGGTCATTTCTAGTTCTACATATTATTCATCTTTTGTTATGTGAAATATGGAGTCATCCAAGAGTTGAATTAGGAGGGGTTGGTCATAAGACAAGGGATCTTCTATGAGTTGATTTTCTATAACTTGTCCTTTGACGGACTTTTGTAAAATAAATTCAAGATCAAATTAGGTTAGGAGCATGATCCACTTTGTTGTATGGGAATTGTGGTAACTTTTTTCATCATGTAATGGAGAGGATTATCTCGAGAAATAATGAAGGTTTAATGGTTGAGCATGTAGTGGCATAGTTTTTGTGTGGAAAATACTACAACTAGGTATAGTTTCTCCATGTGCTCGTATATAGCTTCATAGCTAACTAATGTACGAATTATGTATTAAATGGCTTTCTCTTTGTCGAGTGTGTTATTTTGGGCTAGAAGTGTACCTAGCATGAAATCTATAGAAAAAATTTATAAGATAAGTGGTAGTTGTGGATGTGGGGGTGACATAACTGGTGGTGATGTAAGATAAGTTTTTATGGAATCAAAATCTTGCTAAGAGTTATCATCCCATATACATTTTACTCCCTTTTTTAAGAGATGGTTGAAGGGTTTGCACTTTTTTGACAGTTGTGCTATGAATCGATGAATATAAGTGATTTTGCCCTGGAGGCTATGCAATTGTTTCAAGGTAGTAGGTGGAGGCATCTCGGTGATGGCTTTTACTTTATTAGGGTCAACTTCATTGCCTCATTGGGTGATAATGAATCATAGGATTTTTTTGGAGGTAACACCAAAGACACACTTCTTTGGGTTAAGGCGAACATTGTGTTCTAACAAGTGGTCAAAGATTCGACGAATGTCTTCAAGATGTTTAGAGCGTTTCTTGGGCTTAGATATGGGGTATTATATATAATATTCCATAATTTTATGCATGTAATCATGGAAGATGTAGGTCATGGCATGCTGATAGGTTGCCCCAACATTTTTAAGGCCAAACGGTATGACCTTGTAGTAGAAGGTCCTCCATGGAGTTGTGAATGATGTCTTGTGTTGATCAGCGATATTGATTTTGATTTGGTTGTAACTTGAGAATTAATCCACGAGGGATATCACCTCATGGCCTACAATGGAATCAATGAGGGATTTAATTTTAGGTAAGGGGAAGTTGTCTTTGGAAAAATATTTGTTTATATTTGGAATTTTTTGCAGATACGAACTTCATAGAATGGCTTGGGTATGAGGACCATGCTAAAGACCCATTTAGGATAGTCTATGGGTACCATGAAGTCTACATCTAAGATCTTTTGGAGATCTTTTTTAATAGTAATGCAATGGTTGGGTGCATACGATGTAATGTTTGCCTTACTAGTTTAGCATTTTGATCTAGTGTAATATTATGGACTACTAGGGTGGGATCGAGTCCTAGCATATCCTTGTATGACCACATGAAGACTTGGATATACTTATGAAGGAAATTTGTGAATATGATGCACTCCTCCGATGAGAGGCTAGGAGCTAATTTAACTATGTGAGGGGTTTTAGGATCATCACCTATGTCAATGTTAATGGTTTCCTTGATGAGCATGTGGGAACCATCACGCAGCTACTCTAGAATTGGAATAATATGGAGGTCATCATTGGCCTCAGTAAGTTTATATTCATCATCTAAGTAAATATTCGTATGGTGCACCTGTGGTATGTGAGGTGGTATGGATGATGAAGGGGCATTCATAGTGCACAAGACATGTGGTGAGAGTAGGAAATTTTAGGCTTGGGGTTCTAGTATAGGTGAGATTTTTGTGAGATCGATGAAGTTTGGGTTTGGTGTATCATATCATGTCGATCGGTGTGTGTATCATAGTGGAGATAAGAGATCCACTTCAACCATATTAATTGATGATGTGGGGGATGTAGGTGGTTAAGATTATGGTGATGACAACTTGACAAATTGGGAGCATCTTAAAAGGCTTAAAGTAGGGTGTAGGATGACTGGTGGAGATCGTGGTCGAGTGATAGCTTGTTGAAGTTGTTAATGTATATGTGGGAATGATGATAAGTATGTTGATGATGGCAGTGGGGATGCCATGTCATGTTATAGGTAATGTGTGTTTAAGGATAGCGCAATGAATTGGTTTTTCAACTCATCGACACAACATGATGATGTGGTATTGGACATGGAGGGATCTTGAAAGAAATTATAGGGGATTGTGATGGTGGATTTAGGTGAGGAGGTATCCTATAGAATGTCCATATCAATATATGGACATTCTATAGCATGCAGGGGTAAATCTTGGAGCTTGTCTTCTAACATGTGGAGAACAATTAGGTGATAACCTAAGCCATATTTATTGGTAGGTGATTGGACATGAGGTTTAATGGGTGCACGTAACCCTTGCTCATAATGGCCTAGCCCAAACCCATGCCAATGGAAGAATCTAAGGTGGCGTAAGGAAAAGTAAGGATTATCCAAGTGATCAATTGTACCACATAGACTAGATTGTTGTGGTGGAGATATTATGGGTGGGAGTGAAGAATCAACTCCAGTGTAGACAAAATTGGTATGATTCTCAGGGGATCCTAGTTGTACAATTGTTCTTATATTCAAGACCAAAGCTAAAGGGTGACCAAAGTCTTGGGTAGATTGGATGATAGGTGGGTGTATGCGGGTGTCACACACATTGTAATCCCCTAGGCTTGAGTTTGTTATAAAAACAAAAATATGTGGTGTCACATGTTTTGGTGAAAGTGATGACAAATCCAAATCAGATGATGATGGTGAAGTGTAAGAATCTTTAATAGTAGCACTGGATGGGTGCAACAATTGATCATCTACATAGGATGCTCATTGCTCTGACTCATGGCATTCAATTGCGATAGATAGTATGGAATGATTGGCCTATGGGAATTATGAAGGTGACAAAGTAGATATTAGATGACTTAGGGAAGTGAATGACTTAGGTCATGGAAAAAAATTAAGAATAGGTGTGCACGGTGTAGGGAGAATAGGTGCTTCCATAGAAAAGGATGCTTGGGGTGAAGCAACAGAGTGCGATATCGGTGGTGACAGTGGTTGCAGTATCGAGGGTGATTTGGTAGAGGATGAAGGTTGGGACAGTGGTGGTGGCCATAATACAGGAGGTGAAAATATTATGGTAGTGGTATTAGGTGGTACCAATGATTGTGCTAAGGGTTCTAAGACTAAAGCGTGTGTTCCAGGGTTATGCATAGTGGCTATTTTCACAAAATTGGCTAAAATTAGGATTGGAATTGGCTAATATTTGGGACCCTTGACCAGGGTCCATTAGCCAAAAAATTTTGGTTGCAATTTTTTTTTTAGTCGATTCGCTCTAATTTTATAATACTCTGACCATTTTAAGTTTATATTTTCAACATTGCCCTTAATAATAGTGAACCTTCTATATGTGTTTTGAAATTATTCACCTAGATTTTGAAATCGATTCTCCAAAATTTTATAAATATATTTTGTGGCCAACCCCTTACACATAACCTTGGTGTGTTCTTGATGAGGATTGGGGTAATGTGGTAGATTTAGGAGTGGATGTCGATAATTTGGCTGACTGATGGGAGGAAACTAGAAGGAGTTGCATGGATGAGAAGGAAGGTGCAGGCAAGAGATCTATGATGTTACAAAATTTAAAGGGGTCCCCATCAGCTAGCACGTAATAAAAAAGTCTATTGTGGACATACTTAAGGCAATGGTGTAACGTGGAAGGGACACATTGCATATCCCTGATCCATTGCTGACTAATAAGGATGTTGTACTGCATCTCCCCTTGGATTATGTGGAAGATTATGGAAATAGTATGGATACCTACTCTAATAGGTAGTACTATGGATCCTACTATAGGTCTCATAGAACCATCGAATGCTCGTAGATCGAGGGAAGTTGTGGTAAAATAGGCTAGAGATATACATAAATGGTGTAGGTCTGTAGTATATATGATACTAATAGATGATCCTGTGTCAACAAGGACCCACTTGTAGGTGATGTCATTGATATTGGCTTGTATGTGGAGAGGGGGATCCACTCCTCCTACGAGTTCTATTATCTCATGGTCATGGAAACTAATGGATGGTTGAAGGCATCATGGAATGTTCCCTGCAAAGTTTACAAATGTATGTGTATCATGTGTTTCTAAATATACAGGCCATAAAATATCATTCAACACCTCGCAGTGGGGTTGAGATTTTTTTAAGAGGTCGAATATGGATAATCATGTGGGGCATTACATAATTGATGGGTAAGGCTACCACAGATGGTAATTATATTTTGGGGTGGAGGTGGTACATCACTAAGAGTTTGGAAAACCTGTGGCAATGTAAATTGGGTAGGTGGAGAGACAATAGGGACGTGGAGAGCGAATTAGGGTTTTAGGTATTTTTAAGGTAATTTGAATTTGGAAGGGGTTCATTTTGATGATGACAAGCTATGGAGAGCACATGGTAGGAGTATACAATGATGTGTAGACAAAGCGATTGACAAGTTCGAACGTGAATATGGTGAGAGGATGACTTGGATTAGGTAGCAGGCATGGGGATCCATCGGTAAGTTCTCTTACTTTCCTCATTTTTTGTGTTTTAATTTTCTAGAGAAAAGTGAATTAGGGGGGAGGTTTTCGTCTCATTTTGAAAAAAATTGCAAATTTTAATTGAAATTTGATCACGTAGTATAAAACTAGACAAATGGGTACCCAAAAACATAATTTGTTTTTAGGTTTGACTTGTTTCCGTGTCAGTTTGACCAGGTACTGGGTAGAGTAGGTGTAAAGTTTGACCATCCATTTTTGGAGTAATGGTGTACTATTTTTGGAATGTTATTGAATTTTATCCATAAAAATAGGAAATGGGTATCCCATTGTGTGATTGTTGTATTTTTTTGCTTTCATTTGGTGTGTTTCTTAAATGTGTTATTTTTGGGTGTAAGTGCGTAAACTTTGACTATTAATTTTTCCACCGTAGGTATGGTATTTCTAGAAAATGATGATACTTTTACCGTAGAAGGGCAAAATGGGTATCTAAAAA
This sequence comes from Wollemia nobilis, assembly GCA_028583015.1. NCBI lineage: Eukaryota > Viridiplantae > Streptophyta > Pinopsida > Araucariales > Araucariaceae > Wollemia > Wollemia nobilis. Next base: position 274,152 of record JAQPPZ010001917.1, read on the forward strand.
TGTTATATGTTTTCATAGATGATTTCATTTGGCCTATCTTTGATTTACATGCCAAGATGTAGGTAGTGTTAAATTTGAAAGTAGCTATTGGGAGCCCGATTAGTACTGTTTTCAACATTTGTTTGAACTTTCACCTTGAAGTGGGCAAATGGGTGTTAAAAACGTGACTGTTATTTTTGTATTGTGTGCTTTGGCGTATGTTTCATTTGGGTGTTTGTTTGGTAAGATTGACCTTGTATTTTGCGATGATTTGTATATTGTTTTTTAATTTTGTTGATATTTTTATCGCTAAGTGGGCAAATGGGTATTCAAAAATATATTTTGTTTTTATATGTCAAATGAATTGACTTTGTTTTGAATTTCGTGCCACAATGGGTATATGGGTAATTTTATTTTTGACTTTTGGAAGCCAAGTATGTCCCACCGGGTGCACCAGAATGAAATGGCCAAAATATAGCATTTGATCTAAAAACATATTGACACATGTTACTCAGGAAAATGTATTTTTATACATGTAAAGAGTGCATAGGTTACAATGGGGGAAAATTCATATTTTATCCTTTCTTTTTATAAATGTTATAATAGGCCCGATGCCTTCTTTGCATGTCCCTCAATGTAGATGGGCTTGCGTACCACCACGAGGTTGTAGTTTGTGGTTGTTTCCGTCGTTGGTTCTAGGCTAAACCTGCAAAAAGGGGTTAGTTCATTGGGGGGTTGCCTTAGTCAAGCCCCATATTAAGAAAAACAAACCGAATATAAAAACATGATAAAAGCTAAAATAAATTGTGCAAAAGGTCATGAAATTGCAAAATAAATCTTACCTCCTAAATGTGAGCTGATTTGGGACATGTAGAACAAATTCGCCACTCGAGGGGTGAACTGGTGTCGAATTCACATGGCAGGGGGCGAATCAGACTCTGAGTGTTGTTCTGCAAAAAACCTTCAGTGGAGAGGTTCCTTTGGTGTTGTACTACTATTGTTCAGGTTTAGATCTACTTTTCTATGCTTTTGTATGCATTTTTGCATAGTTTTTGTACTTGGAAAAAAATGGAGAGATCTCTAAATGAGGGTTTTGGGCCCACTATATATAGAAAATGGCAAGGTGCAAGGGGGGAGTTAAGGAAACTAATCCTAGGCTGAATTATAACTAGAGTTAGGTTAGGTTTTGTAAGGTGGAAATCTCATATTCCTCATACGAAATATCCTATCCTCACACATGTGTGAGGAAGGATTAGGTCTAACCAGGATTGGGAGGTCCTAAGTGAAATTAAGGCTTGATTAGGGTTCTTAGGAAAATATCCTAATGAACCCTAATTACACACATGTGGGAGGGTGCAATTAGTGTTAATTAGGGATTAAGAGTTTAATTAATCAAATTTTCCCTAAAAAGGGGACTTAAGTGAAGTCAAAATCAAATTAGATTTTAGGAATTGACTTGATAATTGCTTTTGCCAATTAATAGCCCATGGGGGCCTCAATTGAGTGCAAATAGGCTTTGTATCACCTTGGGAAGTTGATGGAATATATCCCAATGCATGGTAAATGTTTGTGATGTGATTATACTAGCTTATTAGGGTTTTGGACCTAAGAACTAGCAAAGTGGTGTGTGGAAGTCTACGTAATGCTATGACAATCTATAGTGATCTACAGACGATTATGCATGACTACGGCCATCTATGCATGACTATGCATGTCTAGGATGATCTACCATAGCCTACATTGGTCTACAATTTCCTAGGGGTACCTAGGATGGTCTCTATGAATCTATAAGTGTCCGAAAAGATCTAAAAGCATGTAGGTATAGCAATGTGCGACTTTTAGGTGTCTACACGCATAATAGAAAATTGTTTAAGAGTAGGATGTTTTAAGTAGGAAAAGGTCAACAATATGGTTGAAAACTTTGGTTATTTGACATGTGGATGTTGTAAGATATAATAGTTCTCACATGTAACTTTCTTATGCTTTATTTGATTTAAAAATGGTTTGTGACTACATATCTTAAGGTTTAATATGAGTGTATTTATAGATTGTTTAACTATATTCTTAAGTTTGTTTTTAGGAAATAAAAATGTTTAGAATATTATTTAAAAAGGTCTATCAAAAGAGTGATTTTCATTTAAGTTGAAAATGTTAAAGGGGAAAAATTATATATGACTTTAAATTATCTTCTTTTTAAAAGCATCCATTACTTCGAAAGCATGGTAACTTTACAAAAAGATCCTATTCCCCAAAATATCAACCAAAAACAACCAAAAATAGATTTAAAAACTATTTTTCCATGGAGAAGAATGGTTAAATTAAGTAGATCATAAGACCAATACCCATTGAGAATGATGTATAAAGGTTAAAAAATTGCTATATATATATATATATATATATATATATATATATATATATATATATATATATATATATATATATATACGAGAACATTGAGTAGGATTTTGCCCACCCAACTCCAATAGCTCGTAGTGGCAACTATTGATAATTAGAAGTATCCCGATGAGGCCTGGAAATGCCTCAATCATAACATGTTTTGAACACTAAAAATGCCTATAAACTCTTATGTTTTATATGATATGTTAGTTAAGTTGATTCAATATGCTGTATATTAACCATTTTGCATGATCAATGTATTTGAAATATTATATGCTGATTTTACAGCTTTTTGCATAGTTTTGTGTTCTTTTTTCTATGATTTGCTGAAATGGGATATGTTTAGAATAATAGCAGTATTTCACTAATCATATTTTTATTTGTCTCAAGCATTTATTTCATCTAAAATTTGGCAACAGTGCAAGCAAACTGTTGCTGTGTAGCAAAAATTGGTCTTTCCCATGTAAATTCCAGCCAACTGTCCATAAATAGCAACACATGGAATTCACATGAGGAAAGGGATGAAGACCATTGGAATTTGATCTTAGGAGATAACCCACCTAAGATATGTAGAAGATATAACTAGAAAAGCATACATTTGTTCATTTCGAAGTATCTTCAAAATGAACAGATATCTTCGGAATGAAAGAACATAGCGTCTTCGAAATGAGCGGATCTTTGGAATGAAGAATGCAGTATCTTCAAAATGAGCAGATCTTCGAAATGAAGCATGCAATATCTTTTAAATGAGTTATATTCGAAATGAGAATGCAGTATCTTCGAAATGAGTGATCTTCAGAATGAGAATTGCATTATCTTCGAAATGAAGCCACTTATCTTCGAAATGAAAATAGAGTGTGCTTTTTGACTTGTTGACCAATTTTTGAAGTCAAAAAAAAGGAAATAAAGGTTGGAAAAGGTAAAGGAAAAGATCTTCCATTTGTATTTTTCGTCATTGCCAACCAAAGCCATCATTAAGGGAAAGATCAAGTTTTAATATTCTTCTAGGATAAAACCAGAATTTGTTGCAGCATTGTAGGATTAGATCTTTTGAGATATTCTTTGTTTGTAATCAGACCTTAGGACATCTATAAATATTGCTCCCTTTCAGGTTGAGTCGGGTAGTAGCATATAAGATATAGAGGCAGAAGAAGTAGAAAGTAAGGAAGAAGCAGAAAATAGATAGAAATTGACTGTTACAGTCCTGTAACAATTTTTCAGCAGAATTATTGTAATCATGTCTTTTAATCAATAAAGTGCACCAGTTCTATTTCATATTGCTTGTAAATGAGTGTGATTAAGATTTATAAAGAGAGAGAGACTTACACCTTCTTCTGGACAAGGAGGCTGGCCACTTCCAGACCTAGGAGGAGGACTAACAAGCAGGTTTTTATTTTGATTTTGTTGCAACAAAATGAGTTGTAGAACTTGTTATTTCAATTGCTTGTAAACAACTGACAATATTTACAGTCTTAGTTTATTTATGTTTAGATTAACCTTGTGCTTAATTTTTTAGTTGCAATATTACTTTCAACAAAGCTTCCACTTTATTTTAGACTGTTATTTCCAAAATTTATTATTTTTCTATAATTTCTTGCATTTTATGTTTTTTTGTCAAATCCTACATAGAAGATTGACAACCTTCTATTACAGAACTTTGAAAATTTTCATTTCCATATTAGAATTAGACTTTCATTATTGCAAGAGTAATTAGATTTCCTTTCTGCAATTAGGATCAGGCTTTCAATTTTGCAACTGTTGTTTTTGCAATATAATTAGGTCTCATTCTGCAATTGTAATTAGGACTTCATTTCTATAGTTAATGATTAGTTTCCAATTATGCAACTTATATTAAGGTTTATTTCATGCAATTTAGATATAGGAATGTCCTAAAACCCCCCACACAATTGGTTCCACCAATAAGACTTGTTGCCCTAGATTGACCTAAGTTATAGTTGTTTCACTTCTTCTTTCGTAGATAGCCTTGTACACTGCCCTAGATTGACAGATTCATTGAGAATTAATGATGGTATAATTACTACGCATCATTTTGGCATCGTTGCCAGGGAATAGTGTTGTCAGAAGAAAACAAACAGTCTAATGGCTATAATCAAACTAAGTTGTGAAAATTCATGTTAAAATCTAAATACAACAGTTGAGGAAGATAACAACTATTGACTTAATTTATGTCATTTAGGAGTAAACATGAATAAGTCTAGGGATGAAAAAGGTAGAACTACCCCAAAGGATCCCTGGCTTGTTCCATTAAGGATATCTTCATGCCTAAGGGGTGAATCACCTGTGTTTGAATTACCAGAAAGATTGATATAAAAATCACTAGTCTCACCATCACTAGAACATTCTGAGATAGGAAAATCACCAATTTTATCATCATCAAAATATCTTAAGAAAGACAATTCATCAGACTCATCATCAATAGAGAGGCTTGGACCTCTTGAGAGAACAATTTGGGAAGCTTTAACTTCTCCCAAAAAATAGGAAACTATGGCAGAAGGAGGCAATATAGATGGCCAACATGGCTATGTTCATAATGAAGGAGATGATCAGGATATACTACAACCTTCTAGAACATTTAAATATCCTATTCATCTGAATCCAACACAAAACTCTCCCATGAAGACCATTTCACCTTCAGTACTTCCAACCTTCCAAGGTGTTGTATCCGAAGATCCTGACCAGTTTTTGTTTGAATTCAAGGTAGTGTGTCAGACCTATGATTATATAAATGACAATCAGAAACTTAAGGTTTTTCCCTCAACTCTTAAGGATTCAGCATTGCACTGGTTCATGAGCTTAGATCCAAATTCCATAAGAACCTGGGATCAAATGGAGACTATCTTTTTAGACAAATATCAGGAGTATTATCGTGTAAGGAATAGAAAAGATGAGTTATTCAGAATCAAGCAGGAAGATGATGAGACATTGGAAGATTATATTAATAGGTTCTCATTTGTTCAAAGGATATGTGGACTTGTAGAACCAGAATTATGTAAAACCATATTTTTGAGAGGATTGCAAGTTGAATCCAGAGAAGTTCTGGATTTGATGGGAAAAGGGGATGTAACCACTCTCAGTAATGAGGAAATTATGGATCTCTATAGGAATTACTCTTACACTAAGCAGAGAAGAAGAAAAAGTTGTACAAATGGCATTGATGTAAAGGACCTGATAGAAGAACTTGCAAATTTCAAAACTGATATTCTAGTGCACTTAAACACTACTTTGGGGGAAATGTTTGCAAAAGCAAAAAACATAGAACCTTTGGCAATTTATTTCCCAAGATGTAGAAATAAACATGCTTTGCAGGAATGTCCTTTGAATAAAACATCTATCTCATCCATTTGTAGTATCTGTTCAAAAAGGCATTCAACTGATCAATGCCACCTGCTACCACAACTCAAAACTGTGTTAGAAAACCAAACTGAGGAACTCAACTATATTGGACCAAAACAAGGGGGAAATTTTTCTCAATATCAAAATCCCCCTCGTTTTCCTACAAATTGGGGGCATAATCCTGGTACTATGCCTTGGGGACAATCAAAACCACCCCAACGTCCTTGGAATTATCCTCAATGGACAAATTCCCAAGAATGGCCACAAGCAAATTGGAGTAACCTATAGCCTAAAATTAGAATCAAAACAACCCCTCATGGAATAAAAACAACCCATATTGGAATCAAAACAATCCAGCTTGGAATCAAAATTAGACTAATCCACATTGGATGCAAAACCAACCATAGTGGAATCAGCAATACCAGTCCTATCCAAGGTAGTAAATGAATCAAGGTCAAACTCAACATTTATTGCCTGTAACTAATCAAAATTTTCAAGAAAAACAACAACAAACACAGCAAGTGAAACAACCTCAATTGCCAGCTCAGCCAGTCACTAATCCAAACAACATAAGACAGACACCTCCTGTCTATGTGGCTAAAGTTGAAGAAAATGTTGAAATTAATGTTCTTGATTGTAGTAACATCCAACTTCATTCAGGGAAAGTTGTACCTAAACCAGTTTCAATTGAAATCAAAGAAAATGAAGAGCAAGAATCATCAGAACTAGAGAGAATCCAACCAATAATAGAAATAGAAGAAAAATTGGAACCAGAGAGAATCCAACCAACAATAGAGAAAGAGACACAAGCAGAACAATTACCAAGGATAATTCCATATCTTGAAAGACTTAATGCAATACCAAAAAATTTTGAGTCAAAATTGGTCAAAGAACTCAAAATTTTGACTATATCATTGCCCTTATTGCAAGCCATTAAGGAAATACCAGAGATTAATAGTACTATCTAAAATTTGTGCATTAAAAGAGCAAGAATAAAGAAGAAAGCATTTCCCAATACTGTGCAGGTTGAAGGAAAGATAGTTGATTTCTTATCTGGAAAACTACTACCTCCAAAGTATAGTCACCCAGGAAGTCCAGTTATCATAGTTACCATAGGTTCAGTACCGATATCAAATGTTTTAGTGGATCTAGAAGCTGCAATAAATGTCATGACCAAGGATACAATGGAACAATTACAGCTCAAACATCTCAGCCCCACATTTACAATTTTAGAAATGGTTGATAGGTCAATTGCAAAACCTGAAGGAATCATTGAAGATGTCCCTATAGAAGTTTCTTCTTGGGAATTTCTTATAGATTTTTTGGTTTTACAGCCAAGAAATTTAGCACATGGATATCCCATTATTTTGGGAAGACCTTGGCTTGCAACTATAGCAGCCTTCATAGACTACAGATCTGGAAATATGACTATTTCAAATGGTATTGATCTGAAATAGATTTCTTTATATCCTCCTGCAAAACCATCTAGCAAATTTTTAGGTCAGTTATGGTTTTCTGACTCAGAGGAAGAACCAGAAGAGGTCATTTCTACACTAGCTACCTTAGTAGTAAGAGAACACACAGAAGACATCAGTGACACAAAAAATTTAGAAAATGAAACAATCCTGATGAATGTTCTGCATGAACAAGGTTTAGAAGGGGAAAAACAAATATCCAACAATTGATAAGGAATGAGGAGAATAAAAAATCTTAAGATGAACCATCTGTATTATCACAGGGAAACTTTGTTTCACTACCACATGGATGGCACCATCATCTGATTTTTCCTTTTCATTGTTCCATACAAGATATGCTTCCCTCAAGCAGCAATAAAATAGAAACTGCTTCTTTTCTCCCATATCAACAATGTCCTCTTAATCCCTTAATCACCAGGTATGAAGGAGTGAATTCAGTCCTTCTAAATACAAAACAAATAGAAGTCTAACCAGGCAAATTTTTGAACATTTACGACCGACTTACTAGGGAAGAGGAAGAAAAAATGATAGTTGTCTTGCGAAGCATGTTCATGCTTTTGCTTGGAACTACAAAGATATGTCAAGAGTTCATCCCGATATATGTACCCACGGAATCTATCTTGAAGAATTCAAGCCAGTCAGACAACCTCAAAGAAGATTGAATCCTGCCTTAAGAGATATTGTGAAAGAAGAAATTGAAAAACTCCTGGAAGTAGGATTCATTTACCCAATTTCTGATAGCCAATGGGTTTCTCCATTGGTAATAGTTCCTAAGAAAAATGGAAAAATGAGAGTATGTGTAGACTATAGAGAGTTGAATAAGGTGACATACAAAGACCATTTTCCATTACCTTTCATAAATCAGGTGTTAGATACTCTTGCTGGAAAAAAATACTTTTGTTTTCTTGATGGATTTAGTGGATATAATCAAATTCAGATTGCACCTGAAGATCAAGAAAAGACAACTTTTACATGTCCATGGGGAACATTTGCCTATAGGGTTTTACCTTTTGGTTTGTGTAATAGTCCTAGCAATTTTTGCTGATCTGACCACCAAAAGTGTTGAAATATACATGGATGATTTCACAGTATGTGGACAAACTTTTGATTTTACATTGGAAAATCTTGATAAAGTCTTAACTCACTGTGAAACATACCACTTATCCTTGAATTCAAAAAAATGCTTCATTATGATGAAGGAAGGGATAGTTCTTGGTCATCACATCTCTCCTGAAGGGATCCAAGTTGATCCAAAGAAGGTTGAAATTATCAAGAATCTTCTTCCTCCTAAAACTCAGACTAATGTCAGAAGCTTCCTAGGACACATTGGTTTTTATCACAGGTTTATTCCCAACTTTAGTACAATAGCCAGTCCTATGTTTGCCCTATTGACTAAATATTCTGAATTCTCCTGGACTACAAAGTGTCAGGAAGCATTTGAAGCTCTGAAAGAGAAATTGATAACTCCACCTGTGCTCAAAGGACCTAATTGGACATTACCATTTCACATACAGACTGATGCCTCCAATACAACAATTGGAGCAGCATTAGGACAAATTGATAATGGTGAACATTATACGATCTACAACATTAGCAAGAACTTGACAAGAGTCGATAAAAATTATACAACCAAGAAGGAATTCCTAGCAGTAATTTATGCCATCAACAAATTCAAGCATTATATCACAGGTTATCAAATATTTATTCACATAGATCATACAACCATTAAGTATTTGATGAATAAACCTATGGTAAGTGCAAGAATTATTCATTGGTTGTTGTTGCTGCAAGAATTTGATATCACTATAATCAACAAACCAGGAAAAGCTAATGTCATGGCAGATTTCTTGTCCAGGTTGCAGAACACGGATGAATGGAAATTAGTTGATGAAACTTTTCCTGATGAAAAACTATTTGCTATATCATTCCAATCACCTTGGTTTGCAGATATAGCCAATTATTTGGTCACAGGGAAAGTTCCTCCACATTTCACTTCAAAACAAAAAAAACAATTGATCAAACAGAGTTCTTTTGAATGGATTAAGGGTATGCTTTTTAAGTGTAGTCCTGACCATGTGTTACGTAGGTGCATCCACAAGGATGAAGTGTATGATATCCTTAGAGCTTGTCATGATGAACCCTCAGGTGGACACTATTCTATAAAAAGCATAGTTAGAAAAATCTTAGGGACAGGATATTATTGGCCATCTCTTCACAAGGATGTGAGAAAGTACATCAGGCATTGTGATGCATGCCAAAGAATTGGGAAACCCACTCATACAAATGAGATGCCACTGCAACCTCAAATGGTTTTAGAACCATTTGAGAGGTGGGGGCTTGATTTTGTAGGACCTATTGATCCACCTTCTCAAGGAAAGGTGCATATTCTAGTATGCACTGATTACCTGACAAAGTGGGTAGAGGTGCATGCTTTCAAACATGCTCATGAAGAGGTCGTTGATTTCTTGTATACTCAGATTTTTTAGAGATTTGGAGCTCCACGGTCTATCACCATAGACCAAGGACCCTAATTTGCATCCAAATTCATAAAAGCATTTATAGAATTGTATGAAATCAAACATAGGAAATCATCACCTTACCACCCACAAGCAAATGGCCAGGTTGAAGTAACAAACAGGGAACTAAAATGCATCTTGAAAAAAATAGTAGCTTTTCATAGGATAAATTGGCTAGATAAATTACCTGAAGCAGTTTGGGCCTACAATACTACTTGGAAATCCACTACTGTATTCACACATTATGAACTAGTCTTTGGTAAAAAGCCTCTCTTACCTATTGAATTTGAGCTACTAACATTACGCACAGCACTAGAAATTGGAATTGAATTGTCGCAGGCACAGACAGATAGGATTCTCGTAGCTGAATGCATTGGATGAACTTAGATTGGATGCTCTGCACCAAACTAAGGTAATTCAGGAGCAGAGGAAGTTGTGGCATGACAGTCACATTCAGCAGAGGAAACTTCAACAAGGAGATTGGGCTTTACTATTTGATTCTCAATACGAAGACTTCCCTAGAAAACTGAGAACTAGATGGTTGGGACCTTACTAGATTGAGGAGGTATTTAACAACGGAGCAGCTCATCTATCCCCTATTGATGGATCACGAAGAAAGTTGGTAGTGAATGGACATCGCCTCAGGGTATACCATACACCTCTGACTAAAGAAGAATTCTTGCAACAACTTGATAGTTTGGATACACAGTAGGTGGAAGAGATTCCCTCTTCCACTTCAAAACAATCAACATGATCAGTGGATTTCAAGAAAAAGTAAAAAATACAAAAAAAAATAAAAATAAAAATAAAAAACAAAAAGATGAATAAATTCTGAGTATGAATTCCTTCACGGGCATGGTTTCAGGGGAAATCATGAAATTCCTTCATGGGCATAGTCAGGATCAAGAAAAAGAAAAAAAAAAAGAGAAAAGGAGAGGTAAAAATTTAAAAAAAAAAAAAAAAAAGAGAGAAAAATGAATAACTCAGTAGTGAAAACCTTTTCTTAAGGCACTACTAAGTTGGTGTGCATGAAAACCAGTTTTCTGGCATGCATAACCTTGAGAAATTTCTGAACCATCATTGTACAAATTCACCAAGTGCACTTGTTTTGAAATGTTGCAGAAAATCTCAACAGAATATCAACAAAGGCAGTCATTCTTCAAAAATGGCATTAACTATTTTTATCAGGTATATATTTCTTATATTTTTTCATTGTAAAATTATTGGTATATAGTATGTGACAATTAACCATTAGCATAAAAATTATTCATACGAGTTGGCATACTTAAGACATGTTTTGAAAATGAAAATATTGATTTCAGCCTAATCTTCAAAACAAGAATGCCAAAAACAGTGCCTACTGTATTATCTTTGGATTGAAATTATCTTCAGAATGACAGCAAAATGAATGTTGCACGTTGTCTTTAGAAAGAAACTTTATCTTCGGAATGACAATTTGTCTTTAGAATGAAACTTGGTCTTCGGAATGATGACTTGTTGCATCATCTTTGAAATGAAGATTTGTCTTTGGAATGAGGATTTGTCTTCGGAATGAGGATTTGTCTTCGGAATGATGATTTACCTTCACAATACAGCCTGATCTTCGAAATGAGGATTGATCTTCGGAATGAGGATTAATCTTCGAAATGAAAATTTTGCAAAGAAGATTTGTCTTCGGAATGAAGACCTGTCTTTGAAATGAAGTCATAATCTTCGAAATGAGGATTTGTCTTCGGAATCAAGTCATAATCTTCGGAATGAAATTTTGTCTGCGCAATGAGTTATAATCTTTAGAAAGAGCATTTCCACATGGCATCCAAGAAAACAAGGTATGACAAAATCAAACTCTTTTTTGTATGTGAGGAAGGAACACCTGTCAGTCAGCACATGGTTTGTTTTTGCACCCATTGGAAATACAAAGAACATGACCAACCATATGCCACTAGTTTTTAATGCCAATTAACATGCACGTGAGAATCTACAAAACTAATGAGGTGGATCTAACGACAAGGACATCCATGCAATCATCAACGAACAAGTGTACAATGCAAAATTAGAAATGTGTGCCACCTTTCTTTTCGAAGACATGTTTATGAAGTATAGTGCACAGGTTACGGTTCATTCCGAAGAAGAAGACGAGAAATAGAGCAACGAAGGTTTTAAACTAAAACTCTGTAAATTTGCAACATTAAACAACCAAAAATCTAGTAGAAGAATAGCAGTCGTAGTGTACGATTTTTAAATAGAAAAGATGGGGCGAAATATCATAATAGAGCCTATAGATACCACTTACCTCCAAGAAAATCTGACAGTCATGCAAATTTTTGAAGATGGAGGGTTTATGCCATTTTTGGATAAATTCAATGGGTCTTCTGAATATTTGGCTGGCATGTTTGCCCATACATTCAAAAACAACCGAGCACATGTTAACGGCATGACTATTGAGGTAAGCCTTGAAATTTTAAGTCAGATTATAGAGCTGCCATTAGAAGGGATTTCAATTTCTAGATCTGACAAGAACACATTGGCAAATGTAGTTAATCAGTTTGTAGAAGAAAATGATAAAGAACCAGAGTATTTAACCCATAACAACACATGCAAAGGGTTAAAAATGGCCAACCTGCAGGAACCCTAGGATGAAGTAGCCACCTGGGTAATTAAATTTCTAACCTATGAAGGGCAGTATGTGTTATTATCAGGGCATCATCTACGAATTTTGAACCATCTTAGACATGGTGGGCAACAACTAGAAGTTAGGGTAAATCTTCCCTTGTATCTGTATCAAGATTTAAAGAACATGGCAAAGAGATATCAGGAGGGTAAAGGAAGCCTTCGCCATCATGGCCTCATCAAATTAGTTTGCCAACATCATTTTAGAGGGAACCCTAGGAGTTTTGATAGGTTTTACTCTACCCTAAATGATGTCATTTTTAGGGATGAAAGTGAGGAATAAGAAGAACCAAATGCTGTTGATGTTGCTGCAGAAGAGGAAATAGCTGCTGTAGAAAATGTTGCAGAAGATGCTACAGAAGAAACTACAGAAGGTGCCCCTGAAGCTGTTACAGAACTACATCCCATAGCAGTAGCAGAAAACCTTGCTCCTGAACCCTCAACTTCACGAGCTAAGAAACAAAAGAGAAGAGGATCTGGAACTGGTAGCAGAGTAGAAAAATAAAAGAAGGTTTGTTTTGCTGAAGCTGCAACTAATTTTTTAGAATAGAGAAGTGAAGCACTTAACCTAATAGAGGTAGAAATAACAAGGGAACCAGAGGCATCTGAAACTGACCCCATGATCCCTACTGTCACCAAAAAATAGAGCAAAAAGAAGAAGTTTGCATCTGGAACTAGGAGGTCTACAAGAATCCATTTGAAAGAAACTACAGAACAGGTCATGGAAGAAGAAGATAGACCAAGAAGCCCAGATGTCACAGAGATACAACCAGCCTCTAAAAACTTTCCAAAATTCCTTGAATAGATAGCTGAGGGAGAAACTGAGTAGGATGGTTTGGAGGAGGTTACAGTTCAATAGGCTACAGATATGGTAGTTACCCTTATAGACAGTCTCACAGAGCCTCCTGAACAAGAACAAATTGTTGCAGAAGAAGAGGAAATATTGGTTGAGCAGCCAACTGCAACTAATTTTTCTGCATCAGCTTCTGAAGCAAAAATAAAAGTGGAAGACATCACAGAGTAGCTGAGGGAAGCAAGGAGTGTTGTCAAAACACAAACCAGATGGATTTCAGAGAAAGAAAGCATCATTGAGATGCAAGAAAGAAAAATTGCAGAGCTTCAGTAGGAAGTGGTAGAATTGAGAAAACTGCTGTCACAATCTAAAAAACAACCAGCTATATCCAATGATAAAGACAATTTGGCTCAATTACTTCTGGGTCTATCAAGGGCAGATGACTCTATTGAGGTAGACATAGGAGTTCATCCTGAAATAGCACTCCTTCATTTTGAAGAAGTGTCTGTTCATTCTGAAGCAGCACCATCTTATTTTGAAGCATTACCTTCTTATTCTAAATATGCTTCAAAAATGGTGAAGAGCATAGCAGAGGATGTTGAAGATGAGCCACCAACATAGGAATAGTCCCAATAGCAAGAAAATGTTCAAGTAAGTACTCCTATTAAGGCCCCTGCATTTCAACTTGTTACACTTCTAGTAGAAACAACAGATAAGGGGGTACAAGTAGAAATACTATCTGATGACAACCCCATAGAAATAGCAAATAAGGGGGTGCAAGTAGAGTTATTGACAGATGAACAACCAGTGGAAGTGGCAGAAAAAAGAGTTCAGATAAATTTGTTGCCTAGGATCCCCTCTGTAGTCAAACAACCTAATACTGTGTCTCTAGAGCAGTACAATGCAGACATAGCTAGCTGGATGATTAGATATGAGCAGCTTGCCACTAAAACTAAAAAGTTCAGATTGGAAGCAAAACATCTAGAAGCCAAGGACAAAAATTTAGGCATTGAAAGAAAAGGTGTCTAACTTATGCCAAATTGCTAAATTTTTAGTCCAATTTAGACGACCAGCCAGATTTTACAGCCTTATTTTGAAGGAAAAATACCTTAGATGGTAGGTCATGAGGATTACTTCAAACCTCCCATATAAATTGGACACTATTACAGATTTTTTGGAGGCATATTTTGATAGTCCTTTAGAGCAGAAAAATATTTTGTGTGAACTGTTTTTACATAGTTTCTTCATTCCAGAGGAATTTGACTCTCATCCTCAAATCTACATTGGAGATGTTCAGTTGAGAGCATTTATGTCTACTTTGCAGAATCAGCTTTATTGGGATTAAGAGAAAAAATAGAATAAAGTGATTGAAACAAGGGCTGAGTTGTTAGTTAGAGCAATCTAGCCAAATCACCTAGTTATCACCAGACAACACTTCTCAATGATGAACAGGGATGATATAAAGAGAATGTACTTGAACAATTTAAGGGACTGTGTGGCCATATTTAACAATTTTTGTGATCACAATTTCTTCCCAACATTGTCAGTATGCAGAGACAAATGGGCTAAACTTTCCATGTCTTTGAGGAAAAGAGAACCCATCTCTCCCATCAACATAGAATGGTCTAGAAGAAGAGCAGAAGGTGTAATCCAGCAGATTCAGATCATGCAACATAACTGGATAGGTCTCAGGTTCAGGCCTCCGACCATCATTACTCCAGTTCCATTCTACTTTGAGGAAGATGCCCAGCCTGATGAACAATTTGAAGATTGGCTCAGAAACATTAAAAAAAAAAGGGGGTATTACATAGGCAAGAAATTATTCTATAGGTCATGGAATCTAAACATGGACATATGTGATTCCATAGCCCAACAAAATGCATGAGGGCATGCATTAATATAAGTTGGGGGGAAAATGATGAGGCCTGGAAATGCCTCAATCATAACATGTTTTGAACACTAAAAATGCCTATAAACTCTTATGTTTTATCTGATACGTTAGTTAAGTTGATTCAATATGTTGTATATTAACCATTTTGCATGATCAATGTATTTGAAATATTATATGTTGATTTTACAGCTTTTTGCGTAGTTTTGTGTTCTTTTTGCTATGATTTGCTAAAATGAGATATGTTTAGAATAATAGCAGCATTTCACTAATCATATTTTGATTTGTCTCAAGCATTTATTTCACCTAAAATCTGGCAACAGTGCAAGCAAACTGTTGCTGTGCAGCAAAAATTGGTCTTTCCCATGTAAATTCCAGCCAGCTGTCCATAAATAGCAAGGCATGGAATTCACATGAGGAAAGGGATGAATACCATTGGAATTTGATCTTAGGAGATAACCCACCTAAGAGATGCAGAAGAGATCATTGGAAAAGCATACATTTTTTCATTCCGAAGTATCTTTGGAATGAACAGATATATTCGAAATGAAAGAACACGTCTTCAGAATGAGCGGATCTTCAAAATGAAGAATGCAGTATCTTTAGAATGAGCGAATCTTCAGAATGAAGCATGCAGTATCTTCGGAATGAGCGATCTTCGGAATGAGAATGCAGTATCTTCGGAATGAGCGATCTTTGGAATGAGAATTGCATTGTCTTCAGAATGAAACCACTTATCTTCGTAATGAAAATAGAGTGTGCTTTTTGACTTGTTGACCAATTTCTAAAGCCGGAAAAAGGGAAATAAAGGTTGGAAAAGGTAAAGGAAAAAATCTTCCATATGTCTTTGCTGTCATTGCCAACCAAAGCCATCATTGATAAAACCAGAATTTGTTGTAGCATTGTAGGATTAGATCTTTTGAGATATTATTTGTTTGTAATTAGACCTTAGGACATCTATAAATATTGCTCCTATTTAGGTTGATCCGGGTAGTAGCATATAGGATATAGAGGCAGAAGAAGTAGAAAGTAAGGAAGAAGCAGAAAATAGATAGAAATTGACTGTTACAGTCTTGTAACAGTTTTTTAGCAGAATTATTGTAATCATGTCTTTTAATCAATAAAGTGCACCAGTTCTATTTCATATTACTTGTAAATGAGTGTGATTAAGATTTACAAAGAGAGATAGACTTACACCTTCTTCTGGACAATGAGGCTAGCCACTTCCAAACCTAGGAGGAGGACTAACAAGAAGGTTTTTATTCTGATTTTGCTGCAGCAGAATGAGTTGTAGAACTTGTTATTTCAATTGCTTGTAAACAACTGACAATATTTATAGTCTTAGTTTATTTATGTTTAGATTAACATTGTTCTTAATGTTTTATTTGCAATATTACTTTCAGCAAAGCTTCCACTTTATTTCAGACTGTTATTTCCAGAATTTATTGTTTTTCTGTAATTTTCTGCATTTTATGTTTTGCTATCAAATCCTGCACAGAAGATTGACAACCTTCTATTATAGAACTTTGACAGTTTTCATTTCCATATTAGAATTATACTTTCATTACTACAAGAGTAATTAGATTTCCTTTATGCAATTAGGATCAGGATTTCAATTCTGCAACTGTTATTTCTGCAATATAATTAGGTCTCATTTTGCAATTGTAATTAGGACTTCATTTTTGTATTTAATGATTAGTTTCCAATTCTGCAACTTAGATTAAGGTTTATTTCATACAATTTAGAGATAAGAATGTCCTAAAACCCCCCACACAATCGGTTCCACCAATAAGACTTGTTGCCCTAGATTGACCTAAGTTATAGCTGTTTCACTTCTTCTTCCACAGATAGCCTTGTACATTGCCCTGGATTGACAGATTCATTGAGAATTAATGATGGTATAATGACTACACATCATATCCATTCTCCAGCAATCAAATGGGATAAAGGTCCTATGTTGTAGAGAGTAAAGGATGTTAGAATCGAATGTCATTCTAGGTTACTATACGAGTAGTATGTGAGGATTCTCACAAACCTACTCTGGTTGTGGAATTGCCAACAAGAACCATGGCTAGTTTGCTAGCCCATGAAGTTGGAAGGTCCAATAGTAGATGGTATGGGTAGTTTTACCATCAACTAAAATTGGGTCTGAGACATCTGGTCCAAAATCCATGCGATGGTGGATCCTAGTTAAACCTTAGTTGATGGTCAATGACTAGGAACTGGCATAGATATGTAATCTCAGGGTATGAAACTTTAGGTATTGATAGTTCAGTGGACCAATAAGGACAATAATGGGATTTAGAATCCAAGTTCACCATGCTTTGAGATGAGGAATTAGTGCATCCACCCTTCCTGGTGTGGTGGACCTAGGAAGGGCAACCCCATGCCAAGATTGAGAAAACTTGAGAAGGAAGTAAGGATAATTTTATGGCAACCTATTGTGGGAAGTTGGCCAGTACTGAGCACTTAAGATACCATTTGTAGTGGTAAAAAATCTTGAAGTGTGATTCTCTATGCCAAAGTACTAATACAAAGTTGGGTATTACTACGTAAATGTGTGACATTTATGTTTGTATCAAGCAAAGTTTTGAATTTATGTTTTGATAATCAGGTGAGTAGACCTGGGTTGTTACAATATCTATGAGCTAGGGTTCATATGATGGGAGTAGCAATAAAGGGCGAGGACATTAGTGAAGCATGAAATTTTTTTGCACATAGAATTGTTTTAGCTAAGTTTCATTTATCCCTTCATTTTATTCAAAGTTTTGTATGCATATTATTGTAGGTTTATTTTCAAATAAAATGACTGTTGTAGGATATACTAGTGAATTTTAGCAGATATTAAGTTATAGTTTTCCTCCTATAGATAAATTTATAGTTAAATATTTAGAATCATACATAGTAGTTGTAGAATTGATAAAATATCTAACCTACATAAATGTAATAATGTAATCAACTTGATAATATGAAATTCATGTAACCATCATAACAAGAAAATAAAGGAATAAAAGTGTTCTTATCATTAATTCTCAAGCATATATTTACAACGGGTTACAATAGATACCTCTTAGGGATTCACAAAATTGATACAAAATTACATCAATATTCAATAATAAGTGTTCTACAAAGATCTCTTGTAATCTCCTAAACTGATAATGGAGGGTTTTCCTAGCGATCTTCACTTGATGACACCAAGAAGGATGGTCTTGATGATGACTTACTCTTGATAAGGCTTGTAACCTACACACATAAGAACCTATAAATCATCAATAGCAAATGTGAATCCTCTCAAGATGAGGTCTATTTCATGATAATGCAAATGGAAGTTAAGTGCTAAAAACAATGAATAAATGCATGAAATATTGAATGAAATTACTGCTAAACTATGTCAAAAATAGAATTAAATGTTGCTAAAAGTGATCTAATTGCTAAAATAGGGGAAATTGAATATCATAGCAAGGTCATCCTTTATTATAATATAGGGTATTTTTAACCATCATCGGTGTTGATGGTCGTGCCTATGAGCCATTTTTAAGAACAACGATCACCAAACATAGACTCTATTCTCTATGCTCGATTTTTGGTGACATTCAATTCGAGTATTGAATTGATATTCAAGGTTTGTTGTGTTTTGAAACATGGTTGGATTGTGAGTATTGGCTCCAATTTATGGTGAAATGATGATGAAAATGATGTAATTTTTCCTTTAAGCTCCAATGCACTCCATGGATGTGAATGCAAACTTCATGATAAAATATCGGTAGCATTGTGACACTTATGAGAGATTGTTCTCTCTAATCACAATATTATAGCACTTCATTATAGAAAATTGAATCCCTTTGGGTGAAGGAAATACCCCAATTTATAGATTTTACTCCAATCACAATCTTGGCTTCCTGAATAAGCCAATATCAAGATTCATAAAGGCTCAAGGAGGTGAGGTGTCGCTTATGGAAGCTTATGGCGAGTAACCATTCAAGATAAATTGCCTTGTAATAGATTTTACTTATCTATGGGAGATCAAGTTAGTTATAGATAAGGTCATCCTCAATAGGTACAACCTGCTATGATGTCATCATCAAGTCCAACGTCCATCACACAGTCGCTAAGAGGGACAACAACCTAGGTTGAAAAGGACTAGTTTATCCTATTTAAGTGGTTAGAACCACTATTAGATCTTGGAAAAGTCTAATATGATTTATATGGTCTAAAACATTGTCCACATAAGTAGACTCCTCAATGTGATGTATTTTAGGTGTCTACAAATGCTCCTTTTCGAGATGCATTGTGGGAAAACACAACATTGAGCAAAAATAGACAACCTAATGCTACATTGCAGGTTGATTTATGTTCATTGATCTAGTCAACTTTAGATACCCCAATCATGGAAAGAGCATGCATCTTTGAATCATTACCTCCAAAAAAATTGGTAGGCTTAATTTGATTAAAAAATTGATGAATCTAAAGGTATTTAGATAGTGTTATCAAGCTACATGGTGAAGGTCATATTGACAAAAGTTTAATTTAGTATTTTTGCTTTTTGATCCTGCAAATAGGAAATCTTATGATAGATGTTAGCAATGATTCATGGAAAAATGCAATTTGCATGATTAATTTTTTGATTGTTGATTTTTATTATGAATTCTTTGATTATGACTACCCCCTCAAGCGATGAGTTGATGGGGTAATGGAAAGTGATGAAAGCAACAAGTTGCTTGACCAATATTACTGATGTGGACATTGCAAGACAATAATTTTGTAAAGGAAAATTCATGTTACAACCATGATTTCAACCATTATGAGTAATTATACATCTATATCCCATGGAGCAGTCCATCCACATGGCTTTCTTAAGGAATCAAGAGGATAGCAATTCAGTTTAAGCATATGATGAATCGATGATTTAATAAAATTTCATAGAATGATGAAACATACACCTCATTCTCATGGAGCAGTCCAGCCACAATGGCTTTCTTCAGGATTGAAGTGAAGACATTTCAATTCGTCAATGAATAATTTGGTTCAAATGGACTTATGGTAATTTACTCATATTATTGGATTGCATAAATAGTCAATATTTGCAACCACCAAGTGTATAGGGCAAATAACTAGGTATGAAGCACATTTGTAATTTTGTGTATTTGATTTTTTGGGTTAATTTTGCAATTTATGATGAATATGGACTGGTATATGTGATTAAATGTCCAATATGAAGCTCATGGTGGTGAGAAAATGATTCTATTTATTACCAATTAGAGGCCATCCTAAGGAAAAATGGTAGATATGTACAAATTCTTTGGTTTTCATGAGGTCCAATGATTGCATTGAAATGTGACCACCCTTCAAAGGAACGACTGCCAAATTGAGAAAATATAAAAGCTTTTTTTACAATTTTTATTGTCATTTTATAGCTAGCAGTGAGAGAAAAGTAAGATCTGAGGGAGGAGAGATAAATTGATATAGAATTCTATCAAAATAGAGATAGACCTACATGGTGGATCAGCCCGAGGCTTTGACAAGTAGCAGAGTCAAAGCTCTTAAGGTATACTCTCCATCCAACTCTCATGAGATGTGAAATGTAAAATGAATTTCAGTAATTGATGGGCTAAATGAACCACATTAAACTACAGGTAATGAACCTCACCTCTAGTTTAGTATTTAGTTTAGGATAGCTTAATGGGAGGGAATGTTTTATTTTATTATATTTTTGGTTTGGGACAAGACCCTTTGTGGGTGCCACTAAGGGGCCCATCCTAAGTAGGATTGACACATGACTAGCAAAAAGGAGGCCATCATAGGGTATATCGGTGATGTTTGAATTCCAATGATTAGAAAATTAAACTTTGGTGATGGCCATCACTAGCTTTGACAGTGGCCATGGTGGCCATCAGGGCCCTAAGAAACTGGTAAATTTTAAATTTTATTAAATTTTTTTGATGTTTTTGGTGAATTTTTTATTTATTTTTATGTTTTGAGAGGATTTTTTATTCTTTTTATTTATTTTTGGATGATTGATTGATTATTTGCTTTAAATTGCATGATACTAGGTGTCAAACTCTAATATCTTGGGATAGGGAGCCTAAAATTTTCTTGGAGCTATGACTGATGCTTGATGATGATGACTAGAAGTGGTTTGAGGTGATCGACCTCAAAAAAGTTGTGCACCTATCAACTATAATACCAAATCAGTCTTACCTCATGGTCCTGGATTTTTGCTGGGATAGTAGGACCAACACATTCCATCTCCACACTTGTGAGATAATTATGACACTAGAGGATGTGTATCAGATTTTTAGGTTTCTCATTTATGGAGTAGCTATCACTTCTTCTACAACTTAGGATTGAGAAAAAGTCCTAGAGCGAGTTTTTGGTGCTAGAGCTATCAATGTACTAGGGGATATAGATCATGGTGGGGTCCTATTCTAGAGGTTGTATGATGCACACATAATCTCTCATTGTTAGGTAGTGTTGATGCACATCATATCAAATGTGCTACTACCAGATTAATTAGGAGTGAGGTTCCCTTTGAACCTCCTAGATGTGGTGCAAGGCTTAGTAGAGTACGACTGGTAGGATCTAGTGATAATGACTTGGGAAAGCACTCTCTTGGCACATCTCTATGATGAGCTATATGAGATATAGAATTGAGGGTGGTTGGGAGTAGGATGCAGTCTACTACTTCAGATCTGGGGATGGGAGCACATCTAGGTAGATCGACCCATTAGATTACCTATGTCTTGATTTGACTTAGGGGATGATGGCATTGGCTACGTAGCACAGTGGCCATAATATGAGGAGGTTGGCGAAAGTTGGCCACATGTAGGTATGCTAGCACATTATACTAAGTCACTGGAGGAACTACAACATGGTCATGTTATATGGAGGTCCTACTTGGATTATCCTGATTGGCCTAATGCAGGGAGGTACCTAGCCAGAGTGAGGTGCATCATATGGCTTGTGGGGTTTCCTAGGAAGGAGAGAAATTATTTCTATTACTCTCGAGTGACTAGGTAGTTTGGCATATCTTAGGATATTCCAGAGGAGTCTATCCTCTATTATTGTAGACATGTCAAGACACAATTTGAGCTATCTAAGAACATGGTGACAAGTTTCACTATTTGAGTTAGTTTAACATTTGGATCGTCAACTCATGACTAGATCAGCGTGGTCGTGAAGTCCATTTCCAAATGTTGTGCTAGGATTAATCAAACATATCATTCCTTATGTACTCGATGTATATGAATGCTAGATTTACTTCTCCATGGAAACACATAACTCTCATGATGTAACCCATGTCTGTTTGAGATTGAGATTATAATCATATGATAATATTCAACAAAAAAATTTATAGACAAATGTGCTAATTGTACTTTTGGATTTTTGATGTTGTGGTTGCATGCAAAGCTGAATTTGAATATGAATACCCCCTCAAATGAGGAATCAGTAATGAGGTGAATGAAGTGTGATGAATTGATGATGCAGCAATTGATAAGATATCAATGCATGATTAATATGATTACAAGTGAAGTTTAAAAAAAATAAATTTTAAAGGTTCCTAGGGTTTTATAGGCCAATTGCCTGCTTTCCTAGGGTTTTGGGGGTGTTTTGGCTGAATTTGCCACTCGAGGGGCGAATTTGACCTAAATCGCCACCCAAGGGGCGAATTGGGTTCATTTCACCCCTTGAGGGGTGAATCGATGATAAATGCATATTTAAGCCCTAATTTGCTTGGAATGGGCTCATTTTGACTTTGCACGATAGTGAAAAGTGATTTGTGGAGGCATCCAACGGCACGAGGAGAACAAAATTGATGAATTTTGGAGTGACAATGATGAGGGGACATAGAGCATCTGGAAATAGGCAGAGGAACCCACCGATAAGTGTTATTTTGCTTTGTTTTTGTTTTTGTTTTAATTTTCTTGGGAAATGTGAATGAAGGGGGGGAAGGTTTTCGTCCCGATTTAATTTTTTTGTAATTTTTAATGGAATTTTGAACATGTAGTGGTATACGAGCCAAATGGGTACCCAAAATGTGATCCATTTCAAAATTAGACTTTTTTTATCGTTAATTTAACTGGGTAATGAGTAGAGTCGATATGAAGTTTGATTGTCAGTTTTTGAAGTAACGGTGTACTGACATTAACATATTTTTACATTTTGTTTTCTAAAGTAGGAAATGGGTATTTTGTTATGTGACTATTTTATTTTTTTGACTTCATTTGATGTGATTTTAGAATTTGTCACTTTTAGGAGTAATATATCAAACCTAGCTTGTTAGATTTGCCATGTTAGAGGTAGAACTTTTGAAAACCGATGAAAATTTCACCATAGAAGGGCAAAATGGGTGTCCAAAAATGTTAGTTGTTTTGGTGATTGACTTCATTTGGTCTGCCTTTGATTTGCATGCCAAGGTGTAGATGATATTAAACTGAAAATGAGCTGTGGAGAGCCCGATTTAGACTGTACTCAACGTTTTTTTGAAATTTCACCCCTAAGTGGGAAAATGGGTATCTAAAAATATTACTGTTATTTTTAGATTGTGTGTCTAGATGTGTGTTCAATTTTGGTGTATTTATGACAGAGTTGATTGTTAGATCTATGTAGATTGGTGAATTGTTTTTGAATTTTATCAACACATTTACTGATAAGTGGGCAAATGGGTATCCAAAAATGATATTTTTTTTGTAGATTTTGTTGTTTGGATTATGTTTGATTTATATTTCAATTAATAGGTAGTTGTAAATTTGAACTGGGTTGTTGGGAGTCCAAATGATGTTTTTTGTAATGTCAGTTCAAAATTTTTCCATGAAATGTTAAAATGGGTGTCCAAATGTGTGATTGTTATGTCGATGTGTTTTGTCATGTGTTTTGTGCATTGTTTTGCTTTGAAATGTGTGCTAAATTAAATAGATTTAATTTGAAAATTATGATTGATGCAGTTTTGTTTGATTGCATTGTTATGTGGATTATTGATGCATGGTTTGTTGTGTTTTGGATAGGTGAAGATGCTTAAGCCCCGACATTAGGTACGTAAAATGAAGGGTGTATTTGCAAAGGTGATGAACCAAGAAGAGAAGCTTAAGTGGTTAGATGATATATAGTTTTGATGTGTATGGAAGTGCACTAGTATACACACCAATAGGGCCTATATATTTGCATTGTGTGAACGGTGGGATGCAGATAGGAATACCTTTCATTTTCCCAATAGGGAGATGACTATTACATTGGAATATGTGTACCACATCTATAAGCTATCGATTGAGGGAGTACTTATGAGGGCGGTGGCTGATGAGAGTAAGGATGCGATGTTGGAGCGATTCTTTGGGGTAGAGTGGAGATCGATAGATATCTCGAAGATGGACTATGAGTGGTTGTGGTTGTAGAAGAATATATCTGATTGACAGTATGCAACCATGATGATGATACCACATATGCGTTGCCTGATAGTTCTAGGTTTTTGTTTACTTGGAATATGTTAGACTTTCTTAGTGATATGGTGCAGCACAAGGTTGTGTTTGCTTGGGCACCTACTCTGTTAGCCCAAGTCTATCGAAAGCTTTAGAGGTTGTTCGGGGTAGGAGGACATGATTGAGTGTGATCCCTTTGATGTAGGTATGGGCATGGGAACACATTGTTATTAAGAGGCCACCTCTATTTCCCCACATTATGCACATTGAGGGCAAGGAGTATTTACCCTATGATTTGAGATGGATAACAGTGACTGAGTAGGGTATTAAGAGGCCGTATGAGGGTGACCCACTATTTTGGAGGGGTAAGTTTGGGGATGCTACTATAGATGATATTAGGTGGAGACCCTAGTTGGATGGAGTGAAGTGGGATGAGGACGATGAGCAGATGTGAGCCATCAGATAGGGAAAATGGTTGGTGGGGAGGTATGCTCTATAGACTAAGTATTTTTAGTTTGATCGAGTGAGGAGGTAGTTTGATTTGTAGTAGGATGTCCTTGGGACTCCTGTAACTTACTTTAGGTGATGAGGAGATAGAGGAGAGCGGCTTGTGGTTCCACTATGGATTGGAGAGAGGGATCCTCATATGGATATCCTAGCTGTAGGGGATGATGGGATGACTTCAACATTTGATGCATGGTGGGCTTGGCAGAGTTGGGTGCCTAGCAGGGGTGTAGTTGATTGATGGGTGGCACCTAATGTTGGGTTACCTCCCTCAGTGGGGAGGCTGGGTAGGAGAGCTTGAGTCGAGGGTGTGGTTTTCAATGCAATGGAGGTTCCTTGATGGTGCTCATGATGTCACTTGGGTGGTGGAGCAAGCACCCAAGATGTGATGGTGGAGCAAGTGCTTAGGGATGTTCAGTTGGAGGAGGTGCAGACAGATGTAGATGCTATTATGGAATAGGCTATTGGGGCTAAGGTAGAGGGAGGTGTTGATACTATTGTGGGTGATGTGGATGACACCATTGATATTGGTGTATTTGTGGATGTGGCAAAGTAGATTCCTATTGATATCTTTGCAAGGGGGGATGTAGTTGATGAGGCACGCGTACTATGGGATAGATTCCATTAGTTGGAGGTTGATTTGGAGCAACTATGGGTTGATATGGTCAGGCAAGGGACTGAGACAGAGTAGCTGAGGGTCACGGTGATGAGGCAGGATCAAAAAATTATGAGCCTGACTGGCCAGTTGGGCATGGATACTACTATGAGGTTATTGTACAAGACTTCCCTATCAGTGCACGTGATTCCTCTCCCTAACTATACATAGGTGGTGTCACAGTATGGGACAAATTCATGAGTACGAGCACTCTCTCATCAGAGTCAACACAATGTTTCTCTAGTGGTAGAGGTCGGTGCTAGATTTGAGGTGCAAGATACACCTACTAGGGAGCATCCTATGATAAATCTAGCTCCAGAGGTCTTTCCAAAGTCGAGTCAGGTAGCAGAGAGACGTGTAATCCAAGAGGGGCATGGGAAGAATCATGGTGATATTTAGGAGTTATATATTTGGTTGTAGCCTATGGGTATTTTTGATATTATATGTGATGGGCATGGTCCCAAGTTGTAGCCTTCGAGCATTTTTGGATGATGATATATATACCATGATTTTGATTTTTATATATGATTTATGATTTTGATGATTTGAAATGTGTTGTGTTTATGTTTGCATAGATAGCACAATATAGTTTTTAGGCATGTATGATTAGTAGATACACATGTATGAATGGTTTAGATCTATTATCATTCTTTCATATGGTTGAATTTTAGAATAGTATGCATGATTATGTTTTGAATGCAGTGTGATGTGATATCGAATGTGATGTTATTGTATATGTATGTAGGATGAATGCAATGATGTAATTTAGCATTGGGATTTATGTGAAATAAAATGTAAGAATGTGATTTGCTATTTTAAATGCATATAGGATGAATGCATGGTCGTAATGTAAACTAGGTGTATATGACATAGATGCATGAATGCATGTATGGAATTACTGAAATGTGCTAAGGAAGAACTTGAATCATGGCATTGACTTGTATGGATGTGATCCATTCCATGATTTTAGGGTCGATGGATAATGTAAGGCATATGTAATGGTTTTGACTAACATAGTTATGAAAATCAAATCTCAAACCCTTAGCTATACAAGTTTTGTGGCAACTTATAACATAATCGGGCTGGTTCAAAGTCTGTATTGGACCTATGTGTGTGAATGTGTAAGGTTCATTTATCCATTTTGATTGAGGTAGGATTAACCCATTGTATATGCTACCGAACTAGCTAGCTTATCCATCCACGACAGTGATCTCTACAAAAGCGAGATGCTAATGTGAGAGATATGTTGTCACTTGTAAGACTATTCCATTGGTAGGTAGGCTCTTGGAGACTATTGCTAGCGATGGGAATCATCCCATAGTGTTATGTTGAACCTAAGGACCAAAGGCGATAAGCATAACATGTGTCCTATCAAGAGGCGTTTCCTTTTATTTTCTACCCCTGTTCTAGTGTTAACCTATCTGATTGTGGTAGTGCTCTTTTTGTTTATTTTCATTTTTCTTTTCTTTTCTTTTTTGCTTTTTTTTATGGGTGATGAAGTTTTTTTTCTACCTAGTTATTTAATTTTGCTTATTCTTGATCCCTTTTTTATCCCCGGGTCGTATGTTGACCATGTAGGCGATAGGACGTGTAGGGGATATTTTTCACTAGATGGCGATATCTACTCAAGATATCCTCTTTCCTAGGCTCAAAATTTTTAATGTGTAACCTTTTGTGAATGATCCATGAGAGAAGTTGAACAAGCCTAAAATACCATAAGAAGAATGTACAATACTCAGTAGCTATGGGTGACACTTGATTGCCTAAACTACAAAGTAGTCAAAATTAAACATGACACCTATGTATACCTTGATCCTAAAAATGGGGAATGGACATCCAGATGGTGATGCTAACAAATACATGTATTATTCTTGTTGAGGTGCATTTTAGGGGAGAATGTACAAACATGAATTAAAATTTTAACTATAAAGTATATGAATGTGTGCAATGGATGTAACTGTAAATGATGTAAGTGGAGTAATGCGATATTTACAAGAAGAAAGTTATGTTGTGTAGAAGGAGAATTTTAGAAGAACCTATTTACATATGAGTGAAGTGTGTAATTATGACAAAAAGCACGATGCTATGATCATGGTTACCCCAATGTGTGGGGTGTGTGTGTGTAGTAGATGTATAAGCTGTGAGCTGTATAAGTGTATGTAATAGTTTCCAAGAAGAAGGAATATGTGGGAGTGGAATGTATAGGTGGAAGAAGTGAGAAGAAGTAGGCTTTGGTAACTAATCAAGAAAATAGGATCACCAAAAGCCAACAAATATAGAAGAGAAGAAATGAATAAACGTATGTAAGAAGTAGAAGAATGAGATAGAAGAAGAGTAACTAAAACTACTATTGGGTGAAATGGTGTAGATTTGGGTGGGAGCAGGATGGTGAAGTGATGACATGGCTAAAATTGTGGCTAGAGCCATAGTTGGAAATGTTATGAATATAGCGAGTGGGCACTGTCAGGGTACTGCAAGGTGGTAAAGTCCTGGGAGTGGTGCGACACAGAGGACTGACAAGTCAGCTAAACATAAAAGAACACTTTGGTGATGGGATATACTTGTCATGCAACATGTTGTGCACTAGGGTTTTAAATGATCTACACTCTTTGATATCGTGGCCTAGCTAGTGATGGTAAATAAAAAATTGATTCTCATTGTAGTTGCATGTTTTAGTATGATATGGATCAATAGGTCAAATCTCAGGTAGGTCGATAAGGCCCTGATGCATGAGATGAAACATTTCAAAAAATGGTGTGTGTGGAATAGGCATAGGATAGATGTATGGGTCTTCTAGAGGTGAGAGAGTTCTGGGTGAAGAATTATCTAGTAATGGAGGCATGGGTCTGGGTTCCAGCATGGGTTGAGTTTGGGTTCGAGGAAGGGGTCTACATGGCGGTGAGGATGGACGGGTCATGGGAGACTGTCATGGGTGAACATGGCAATGACAGTGGCTCCTATGCAACTCCAAATATTTGATACAAGAGATGATATATTGTATCTTATGGTGTGGCAGTGATAGTATTAGGCAAGGATGCAATCAAGATTCCAATGTGAATGGCATGGCCTGATGCATGGTATAAAAAGGATGAGGCTACGATGAGGAGGCAACGAAGTGAAATGACTATGGTGATTGTAAAATTGGTTAGGGCGGTAAGCCTCACAATAGTGAAGGGGGTGTTTTGAGGACCGATGGCATAGGTGATGGCCCTAAGTAGTGATGTGAATGGGAATGAGGGATGCTTATGTGACTATATTGGGTAGCTTGGGCCACATGGGCTTGCAAATCCTGGGTGTAGGTAGACTCACCATTGGGAAGAGGACCTAGTAGAAATGCAAGGTGAGGTTGATGATGTGTATATTCCCTATTAGGTGGATGGTAGGATCCTATGGGATGGTGTAGGTGATTTTTAGGTGAATAGTGACATTTGAGATCATCAAACGAATGGGAGGATTATCCCTGTGCTTGGGGTTGGGTAGATTCATCTTTGTCATAGAAAGAGGACATGGTGATCTGGTTGTCACCAGAGTGTGGAAAATAAGATGAACCTCATTGGCAAGGGGAGTGGTGTCGAGGTGAGGTGTGATGATCTAAACAATATGAATGCAAGAAGCACCTGGTATGAAGTGCAGTTGGTGGTTAGGCAAGATCGATCGATGTAATGGGTTTTTGCTACGGTTGCAGATGGTCCTACATGGTGGTAGGTGAGGCTGCTATAGAGCTCTCCTACTAATGATGTGAGTCCTATAAAAGGAAAAACAAATACCCCGGGCATAAAAATGGTAGAAAGGTGAAATTTACATGTATGAAGAAATAATAAAGCAAAAGTAATAGATTCACACGGTGATGTGCTTGGTGATTTACTTCTAATACTATGTGACACTTGTGATGGTGAATATGTTTATGTATCATGCATTGAATGCACGAAGGTGCAAAATGTTGATGGGTTCAGGATCATTAATACCTTCAATATTGTCCAAATGATATGCTCCTAAACCATATTTGTGTGTGATAATAAATGGGCCCAACCAGTTTGGGGTGAATTTATCATGTTGTTGATGAGGCTGACTTGTGATTTGCTGATTCTCTTTAAGAACTAAGTCATCACTATTAAAATCATGTTGATGTACCTTACTATTATAGGCATGGTGAAGGCAATCTTGATATGCTCATGTGTTCTCAATGGCATGGATGCGATGTTCATCGAGGAGTGTTAGTTGATATAGATGAGCTTAGCGAGTAGTGTCATCATCAATGAAATTTTTCATAGATATCTATAAGGAGGGTATCTCAAGCTCAAGGGGCATGATAGCTTCTACCTCGTAGATAAGTGAAAAAGGTGTTATCCCAGTAGGATTATGAATGCTCGTACAATATGCCCATAAGGCTAGGGATATTTGATTATGCCAATCCCAATGAGATTATACTATAGTTTTACGGAGAATAAAACAAATGGTTTTGTTCATGGCTTTTGCCTGGCCATTTCATTTAGGGTAATGTGGGGTTAAAAAGCTATGGTGTACATGAAATCTATGATACAGGGCTTGGATAGTCTTGTTTTTAAAATATTTCCCATTATCTAAAATAATTTGGGAGGGAATTCCAAAGTGGCATATGATATTCTCCATGATGAATGCTGCAATTTTAGCTCTTGTATTTTGGACCAGTGGGATGGATTCAACCCACTTTGTAAAATATTTTGTTGCTATGATGATAAATTTATGATTAATGGAGGAGGTATGTGTAATTTTTCCAATTATATCCAAGCCCCATTGGGATAAGGTCCACGTGGATTGGATAGGTTGAAGTTCTTGGGATGATAAATGCGTTAGGTTGGCATGTTGATGGCATTTGATGCAATGTTTGACATACTCACAGTAGTATTGATCCATTTTAGGCCAGTAATAGCCCATACATAGGATGTTTTTGGTAATCACCATACCACTGAAATAGCCACCACAAGTATCATCATGGGTTTCTTGTACAACTCGTTGCTATTCCTGCAGTTCTAGGCAACACAAGAGTATGCTATCATAGATGCGGTAGTAAAGGATGTCCCCCAACAAGGTATAGCGGATCGATATTTTTTAAATGTTTGGCATTGGGTGTGGGGAAAATCACATGGTAGGAAACCTAGTTTGATGTACTCTTTGATCTGTGAGAACCATGGGTTGTGAGGTTCGGTATTTACCACACACACACCACCATTCTTTATAGGCGGCTTGGGTGATATAGCATATTGCGTAAGTGTATGAATGGATACCGATGTTGTGTTGGACATTGGGTTTTATGGGATGAGGGACCTTAAGGAGACCATAGTGTCTGGAAAATGATTTGATGATCATGGAGTGGCTTTGAGGTAATACCATTCAAATTGGGATAGGAGTTGTTGGGTGATTTTCTTGTATTGTTGGAGAACTGGGCAATTGCATAGCCAGAGTTCCTACACTTGATTGACTATCAAAAGTGAATTTCCTATGATGTGGAGGCATTCGATGTGCATAGAGTGTGCTCGTTTTAGTCCTAGGATTAGGGCTTCATACTCTGCATTGTTATTGGTACAAGGGAAATCAATTTTGAATGAAAATGGGAGTGGTTCTCCTTCAGGTGTAAAGAAGAAAATGCATGCACCTCTAGCATGGAGACACCTAGAACCATCAAAGAACATGGTGAGGTCAGCCACGAATTCTAGTTCTATGTATTCCTCATCTTCGGTTATGTGGAATATAGAGTCATCAACAAGTTGAATGAGTAGGGGTTGATTGTCAGTTATAGGGGCTTTAGCCAGTTGGTCAGCAATGACTTGCCCTTTGATAGACTTTTGAGATACGAATTCTAGGTCAAACTCAATTAGGAGCATGATCCATTTGGCTATGCATGAATTATGATAACTTTTGTTCATCATGTATCAAAGGGGATTATCTCAGGTGATGAAAAAAGTTATGTGGTTCAACATGTAGTTTCTTAACTTATGGGTGGTGAATACTACTACTAGGTATAGCTTCTCCATGTATCTGTATCTTGTTTCATAACTAACTAGTGTGTGACTGATGTAGTAGATAGCATGCTCTTTGTCGAGAGTGTTATTTTGGCCTAGGAGTGTACCTAGCACAATTTCTATGGCTGATATGTATAGATTCAATGGTAATTATGGGTGCGGTGGTGACATGAATGATAGTGACGTAAGGTAAGTTTTGATAGCGTTGAATGGTTGGCATTTGTCTGATAATTTTGCTATAAATCTATGAATAGATGTAATATTTCCTTGGAGGTTGTGCAATTGCTTTAGGGTGGTAGGAGGAGGCATCTCAATGATGGATTTCACCTTGCTAGGATCTACTTAAATGCATCATTGAGAGACAATGAATTCTAGTATTTTTCCTGATGTAACATTGAAAATGCACTTTTTTGGATTGAGGTGCACATGGTATTCTAGTAGTCGATCAAAAATATGACAGAGATCTTTGAGATGGTCGACACATTTCTTTTATTTGGCTATGATGTCATCTACATAGTCTTCCACATTTTTGTGCATTAAATCATGAAATATGTAGGTCATGTCTCATTGATAGGTTGCCCCAGCATTTATAATGCCAAAGGGCATGACCTTATAGCAAAAGGTCCCCCAAGGTGTTGTGAAGGAAGTTTTGTGTTGATCGGTTGGGTTGATCCTAATTTTATTATATTCAAAAAATCCATCCATGAGGAAAATAATTTTGTGACCTAAGATGGAGTCAATGAGGGAATCAATGTTGGGTAAAGGGAAGTTGTATTTGGGACAATCTTTGTTTAGGTCATGAAAATCTATGCAAACATGAACGTCACCGAATGGTTTGGGGACAGGGACCATGCTGGATACCCACTCGGGATAGTTTATGGGTACTATGAAATCAACGTCTAGGAGCTTTTGGAGCTCATATTTTACTATCAATGTGATAGTTGGATGCATGTGTTGTAGCTTCTGTCTTACTAGTTTGGCATTGGAATCTAGTATAATATTATGCACTACTATGATAGGTTCAAGTACCAACATGTCTTTGTAATACCATGCAAAGACTTTTATATACTTGCATAGGAAGTTCATGAAGGCGATGTGCTCCTCGAGTAAGAGGCTAGCAACTAATTTGAGGATGTGTGGATTTTCTAGATCATCACCAATGTCAACATCAATTGTGTCCTCGATAAGCATGCGAGATCTTTCATGAAACTATTCAGGGACAATAATGAGATTTAAGTCATTTATGGCCTCACTGAACTCGTACTCATCATTTATGTAAATACCCATGTGATGGACCTGAGGGGTTTGGGATGACATGGATGAGGAAGGGGAATTTAATACCTGCAAGAAGTGAGAAGAGAGAAGAAAGTCTCTAGGCACTAGTATGTGTGATATGTGTGCTGGATTGATAAAGCTTAGGTTTGGGGTATCGTCTTGAATCTGCTAGTGGTTGTAGCGGAGGGAAGAGTGTAAGTCTACCTCAACCATGTTAATCAATGTTTTAGGTGAATTAGGTAGGGTAGATTCTAGTGAGGTAGGTTGTATAGGTTGTGCGCATCCTAAGAGACTCAAGGGAGGTCACAGGATGACTGGTGGTGAACGAGTATGAGAGGCTCCTCTATGTAACTATCTATGTATAGGCGAGAATATAGGAAAGCGTATCAATGGCAAGTTAAGCGGCACCGGATTCTAGCTCTATTGGTGGTGGATCATGCAAAAGTGTGTTTGGCTCTATTGGTGGTGTAGCAAAGGATAAGGTAGCAAAGTATTCTACCAATATCTGAACATCATAGAACAAGGATGTATCGGGCATAGGAGATTTATGGAAAAAATCATAGGGTATGGTGATAGTTGATGTGGGCGAAGGTGTGTCTTCCAGCATGTCCATATCAATGTACTATTCTAAGGTGTGTGTTGTGTGTGTAAGAGGATGTAAATATAGATCTTGGATCTCATATTCTAATGTATATATAGTGGTTGGGTGATAAACAAGACTGATTTTCTTGGTAGGTGATCGAACACGAGGGTTAATGGGTGTATGTAGCCCTTGCTCATAATGGACTAGCCTAAATCAATGCCAATGAAAGCATTGTAGGTAGAACAAGGAAAATTGAGGGTTGGCTAGGTGTTTAATTGCATCACTAGAGCTAAATTATGGTGGTGAAGAAGTTGGTGAGGGGATAAAAGAGTCTACTCTGCATACACAAAGTTGGTGTGGTTTTCAGGACTTCCTAACTATATTATGGTTTAGATAGTTAGTACCGAGGCTGAAGGATGGCCAAAATATTGGGTAGATTGGATAGGGGTGTCACATACATGGGCATCACGTATGTTATAGTATCCTAAGATATTTTTTGTCATGAAGATGCATATGCATGGTGTGGCACACTCTAGGTGGCATATCTAAATCATATGATGAAGGATAAAGTTAGGATTCCATAATGGTGGTAGTTGAAGGGTGTGGAGGTTCATCCGAATTGGGTGTTGGTTGTTCAGGTTCATGATGTTTGGTTTTTGTGGCTTGAACAGGCTATTTGTTCTGCGTAGGGGACAACATCAGTATAGTTGCAAGGATGTGTGGAGACGTGAATGTCTTAGGTTTTGGTCGGAAGGGAAGAGGAGATATTTGTAGTGTAGGAAGGATAGGGGCTTCCATACTCGATGGTGGAGGAGGTAATGTAATTGGTTGTATTATGGGTGGCAATGGTGGTTGCGACACTACGGGTGGAAATTATAATGGTAGAGGTTGGGAGGATTATGGAGGCCATAAGAATGATGGAGAGGAAGGCATGGTATCAGTTTTAGGTCCCCCAAAAGATGATGCTAATGGTGTAGATATTAAGGCTTGTGTTGATTATGAACACTGGGATGTTGGAATGGAAATCAGGAAGGATACAGATGCTCCTACTGACTGGTGAGAGGATACAAGGAATAGTTGGAAATATGAGAATGAAGGTGTAAGGGGGATGTCTATGATATTACAAAACTTAAAGGGGTCTCCATAGGCTCGAACACAGTGCATGAGTTCATTATGGATGTACTTGAGGCAGTGGTGCACTATGGATGGGAAACATTGCATGTATCTAATCCAAGGGCAACTAAGGAGAATATTTTATTGCATTTCTCCTTGGATGATGTGAAATAGGATGGGGATCATACAGATGCCTACATGAATGGTCAAAACTATGGATCCTATGGTAGGTCTCATGGAACCATCGAAAGCATGTAGGTCTAGGGAAGGTGTGGCAAAATGTGTTGGAGAGAGATTTAGGTGATGCAGGGCCGCTATGGATATGATGCTGATGGATGAGCCTATGTCAACGAGTACCTTCTTGTAGGTAATATCATTTATGTTAGCTTGTATGTGAAGGGGGGATTAGCTCCTTCACCAATGAGTTCTATTATATCATGGTCATGGAAACTAATTGAAGGTTGAAGGAATCATGGGATGTTCCCTATGAAATTGATAAAAGCATTTGTGTCATGTATCTCTAATTCAATCAAATGTAGGATGTCATTCAATGCCTCACGATGGGGTTGAGACTACTATAGGATATCGAATATGGATAGTCATACGATGGCATTGCATAATTGATGGGTTAGACTACCACGAATGGTAATCATATTTTGAGGTGGTGGTGGTACAATATTAGGCATTTGGGATGTTTGCAAGGATGTAAAATAGATAGGGGGAGAAACAATAGGTGTTTTCTAGCATGACGAGTACCATTGGTTCCTCGTAGTAAGGTTGATCATGCCTACTACTCCACATTATGGAGGATCACGTTGGACATTGTTGACTTGGTGAGGTGGCACTGGAGAATTTTTTGGAGGTCTAGGGAGATTGGGTCCTCTGTGATTTGGTAGAGGATTTTGAAAAATCCCTAGGTTTTGGTTCTATGGGGCTAGAGGTTTTTCTACCTAAATAGTACCCCTCTCGATTATATCTTGAAATTACCCTTGAAAAGAGTGACACGAATCGATATTATGACCATGCTGCCTATGAAAGGGATAGAAAAGTTGCTCATTATAGTCACAAGGCTTAGGTGAATTTGGATCCAATGGGTGGATCTTGGGTAGAACGAGATGGTTTCCCTCATACAATCTATAGAATAGGGCTAGTAACAGTTTAGATAAGGTTTTAAAGTTGCACAGTGGACCCTGTGGGTGCATGTTGCAGTATTTCTATGGTCGAGGTGGGGTAGGAGCATTAACTTGGAGTGCTTGTAGTTGTGGTGTATAGGGTGGAGGATTTGGTACTAGTTCTAGGGTAGCAGCTACAACTTGGTTGGTTTGCGGTGGTTGTGGGTAAGGTTGATTTGGTGTGGGTCTATTAAAGCAAAATTTTGAGTTATAGTTGGATTTGGCTCTCAACTTAATCTTCCCAGACTGGACCTTAATATATTTGATCACTTGTTCTTACGAGATAGCATATTCAAAAGTATGACTTTGGCGAAGTTGGAGGGATGTGGAAATGTGTTTGTGGCAACTCTTGGAAAAGAGTGTCACAATTTCTAAGGTAGGGAGGCTATGGGTGAGGTCATGGATGATCACTCTCCATATGGAAAAAACTTAGTAATGGGTTTATCGTCTGCCTGTCGGAAGGTGTAGACATCAAAAAATATGGTCTTTTTCTTGATATTGATGGAAAAGTGCTTTAAGAAGGAATTTTCTAGCTGTTCGAAGGTATACAGGCTAGGCTATGATGTGGTAGTATGTTGTACCAATCCAATGTTGGCCTAGTGAGGGAAAAAGAGAAGGTACACAACATAAATGGGTTACTACTATGAAGTTGGTAGCAGGATGAGTGGTAGTTGTGCACATGTTATTTGGGATCTTCCTTACCTCTATACTTGTCAAATTTTGGTATTTTGAAGCAATAGGGATAAGGGGGAATGGGAACTAATGGGTGAACTAAATCATTGCATAGTTCATCATAACAAGGCTTTTGTGGCCCATAGCTAGAGGTGCATAGGTTCAATATTTTGATTTCATCTCACAAGAGTTGAAGTTCGGGTGTCATAGGAGTCAAGGGCTAGGCTATGGTAGGCTGAACCTATGGATGTGGTGGATATTGGTATTTTTGTTCTTCACAATACTATGGGGAATACTATTGTGCCTGATCATGATAAGGCAAGTACTGGGTGACATGTGTTGTCGTGTCTATAGGCACACTAGGTTGTGGGGTAGGTGTCTATTGAGGATAATAGTACTATGATTGGGCAACATGCGGTTGTGGCATGGGTACTTGTTGGTTTGGATCCTACTATATTGGTTGGACCATGGGTGGTGATGACCAAATTGGAGGAGGTATAAAGAAGCCAAGTGTAGCTAGTGGTATTGTAGGTTTCGGTGTTATTGGTTCTAGGGATGATTGAGACGAGGTATCAAAATATGGGATCTGTCTCTGCCATAGAGGGTAGGAAGTAGAGAAGCTAAAATGTGTGGAATAATTTGGTTGAGTGGGTGGATAAGCTATTGGTTTCGGTTCATAGGTAGGATTGATATGGGTAGTGGGAGCCTAAAAAGGAATAGGTGGTGATATCCTAAAGGTCATCGTAGGCAAAGGTGGCTTCAAGTGTTGGGTTTCATGCACTCCGGATACCTGGGAGATAGGTGAGAAAGCTATCAAAAATGTGGGATGAGCTATCGGGGTAGGAGCTTGGGTTGAGGGGAAAGTGTAGGTGTACACTCCTATTTGGGTTTGTGCATCTTGCTCCTGAATAGGTTTTTTAGAGGTACCCTCAAATATGGTGAAGAACGACTCTTGGGAAGAGGGTGGTTGGTACTCTTGTGAGGAGTACGAGTGTGAGGTTTGATCAAATTCTTGTGGTCCCTGTTGGGTAGGGATATATTGTGTAGTTTATAAGGATGGTTTATGGCTTCCTACAGTGGAGGAATATGTTTCAAACACCATTCCTATGGTAGGGGCGAATGATGCAACCTCAGGACAGGTACAGTTTAGAAGGGAGGAATCATTCTCAAATAGGTATTGAGATAGATTCTGGAAGAAGGGATGTGCAAATGTGGGTGAAGTAGGCATGACATCCTCATCTATGGTGAAGGATGGAGGAGATTATCTTGGTGTTGTGTAGATCACATGGTCACAGAACGTGGTCAGCTAATTAGGTGAGTATGGGGTTGAAAGGAGCGATTAATCTTCTGCGAGTGAAGTAGCAAGGATTTCACTCAAAGTTGATGTCTCCATGTGAGGCATCATGTGTGTGAGTTGTACATTAGATTCTATGCGTGAATCAAATGTGTCTATAATAATCTCCTTAATTATCAAAGGAGTAAGAGTGGACTGACTAGAGGAAGGGGGATGCCATTCCTCCATAGAGCATGATTTCTCATGCTCTCTACTATGGGTGACCACAGGCATAGTAGCATGTGTAAAAGGTGTTTTTTAAAAATAAATCCTATGTGATGTAGACTCCAATGTGTCTAATGTGAGTGTGAAGTAAGTGGCATGTTGTGTGTAGAAAAACAATATATAGTGCAGTGTGTTGAGACCGGTCTATGATCACGCAAACAATGGTAGATTAGAATCAATTCTAAATGCTAAGAAAATAAAAGTGTTCTATTCATTTTGTGTGTTGTAATTTTGATACTCCCTATGTAGAATCATGGGTAATGGAGTGAATACTCTAGTAAATCAATAATTTCATCAATATCAAACCTCCTACAACACACAAAGATGCACAGGATAGAATGGTACCGCAACATACAAATGGTGACCTGTATGGAAGGTGCAATAAAAAAATATTCTAAAGGGGTGGAACTCACTATACTAAAGTTAGTTTACAATATTCTCTCATGAGAAGAGGTGGCACTGTATCAGACCTGTACCATCATACCCATGCTTTTGCTTCACCATCAGGTGTGCTTAGTCAAGAATGACAGTTACCAATTCCACAAATTATACAAGCCTTGTGGATGAAGGTGCTAATATTGTCCCACTCCACAAGTAACCGTTGGTGATGAAATCCAAGGCCCAATCACAAAAGTGGGGGATTTTACGATGATGAAATCTAGAAAACTATTCATGTGGGTCTGCTAGGCTTCTAGGGGGGTGAGCTGATGGAGAGTGCAACTCGATCCACACCAGTCTCGAGTGATGGATTGGGGATGAAGTCCAATCTCACCACTTGTTTAAGGTACCAAGTGATTGTGTGTGGGTTAGTGTTTTTCTAACAGTGTTTGCAAGGTAAGAGACTAACTAATTACCTTTCCAAAATAAAACTAATCCTAATGCCTTTTCAAAAGCAAATGATTAGCTAGCTTATAATATTTGTAAAGAAATGGTCTAGCTTAAATGCCTTTGTGAAGCAAACTAATATAATTTGCAAAGCATAGAAAAATGCAATCCAAGTGTGTAAAATATAAGGGATTAGGAAACCCTAACTTGAACTTTAGAATGAAAAATTATTTCATAAATGTAAGAGGGGATTAGAAACCCTAATTTAACTTTAGAATGTAAAGTTATTTTTAGCAATGGAAGCTATAAATGAAGGAAAAACAACCTAGGCTTATGCCATATGCAAAAATAAAAGATAAATGCAAATTTATTTGAGAAATAAATTTTGTGAAGTTGTTGGAAAGTTGTAGGTCCTAAAAATTTTCGAAACCCTAAGGATTCAAAAACTTTGCAATGAAAACGACATTATGTCTAGCAATGATTATTTAACTAGTTAATGAGATTTTTGTTTCCAAAATTTGCAACAGAAGCATAAAAGATGATCATACCTACATTCTGATGCTAATGGGGGTATTCTTGACCAATGAGAGAGTTAATCCTATGGATTTGGTGGTTTTTGAGGCTTCTATGCTCAAATCGCAACCCGGGGGATGAATTTGACCCAAAGTGAGACCTGGGTGGTAAATTAGGACTAGTTTATAGGGTAGGGGTGAATCAAGTTCAGAGGCTTCAAATAAGCAATATGATGGCCTAGGATGGTTCCTAGGGCTTTGGAGGTCTCTGTGGAAAATAGATTTGGTACCTGCAAGACACATAAATAGAGGATAATGTTAGATTTACCAAGAAAATGAATTTAGCACTGTCCATTGTGGAGGTCCCACCAGGCGTGCCAGAATGAAACAACCAAAATTTGACATTTGATATAAAAATAAGTAATAACACAAGTCATTCAGAATATTGAGAGGCATTCCTATTATTTCTCTTAGTGTGTGTGGGATTCTTTGTATGTGGTCCACCACTGGGTTGTTGTTTGTTGGTGTTCTTCTCCTTCAAATTTGTTGAATAACCTGAAAGAAACTTGCAAGAAGGGGTCAATACGTTGGGGGCTTGCCTTAGTCAGGCCCCATATTTATAAAGACAAAATTATTGTAAAATCATAACAAAACATGAAATAAACTATGCAAAAAGTAATAATATAGTGAAAGGGAGCTTACCACCCAAATATGGAGTGATTTTGGGTCTGTAGACCCAATTTGCCACCCAGGGGGTGAACTAAGGCCGGATTCCTAGGGCAAGGGACGATTCGAGTTGTGATGCCTCTTCTGCAAAATCATTTTGGTGGGTCAACTCATACGTAGTTGGGATGCATCTATGCATCATTGAAATCCAACTGTGTGCTCAGGGAAGTGACTGTTCAATATTGGATTTCCATTTTAGTAGAGTAACTATGCTTTGTTGAATTTGTGAATCAGGATTAATTAGGGGTTTGGGACCCATTATTTATAGGAAAAGGCAAGGTGCAGGGGGGTTATATAGACTAAACCTAGGTTTGATTCTGACTAGGGTTAGGTTAAGAAATACAATGTGGCAACATCACATTCCTTATGAGAAATATGTCATCCTCACATGTGTGAGGATGGATTAGGGCTAATCTTGATTAGGAGGTTCTTAAGCCAATTTAAGACATAATTAAAGAAATGTCTCAACAAACCCTAATTTCACACATGTAAGAGGATGCAATTAGTGCTAATCAATATTAAGGGTTATTTTAATCAAATTTACCCTAAAAAGGTGACTTAAGTGAAGTCAACATTAAATTAGAATTTGGTAATTGAATTATTAATTATTTTGGTCAACTAATACCTCTTGGGGACCTTAATTGCATTTGAATATACCATCAAATGATATACCAAAGCGCTTGATGTAATTTGGAAGGCTTATGAGGTTTTATTACTGAAAAGCCAATGGAGTAGTACATGGGTGTCTACACGATGCTATGATAATCTATGGCGATCTATGCATGACTACACATGACTACAATCATCTACACATTACTACAACAATCTATGCATGTCTAGGAGGACCTACAATAGTCTACATTGGTCTACAATAGCCTAGTGGTACCTAGGATGGCCTATGTAAACCTACAAGTATTCAGAAGGATCTACAAGTACGTAGGTATAGCAGTGTGCAATGTTTGGGTGTCTACACTATCTCATGTAGAGTAGTTATCATAGGAGGTGTACCCTCTAGTTGTAGAGATAGGTTTAGAGGATCCAAGGACCACTATTGAGTATGATACTTGGTGGGTCTCTTGGCTATGATATGTTGGCAGTATTATAGGTAGACCTAGAGAGGTGGTAGTGGAGAAGGGTGGCGATGATGATGAGTGATGGATTTGTCATAGGATAGATGGAGAGTGATAGCAAGCTATAGTGTATATGGATAAGCCCTAAGCTAATGAGGATGGTGAGTAGGATGCCATTAGTTATGAGGTAGTGCATCTATGGGTACAGGTGTAGAGCTTATAGGTACAATTGTAAGCTTCTCAAAGGTAGGTTATGGATCGAGATACCAGTATTACTCTAGTCCAAATTCAGTTTAGTGTTGGATAGAAATAGTGGAAGGGATATGTAGAGAAGAGATCTACTCTCTAGGCTTAGGTGAATACAACCACGATGATGATAAATACTCTACATATATAGTTGGATTCTAGGATGACCAAAGTAGATGGAAGGACCACAAATCAAGATGCTCTAAGATTTTAGTTACATATCACACCTACAGAATCAAGACAAGCCACAATAGGTACACTGGCTATAGGAGATATGGTAGGATTGCAAGCTTAGCTAACAGGGTTGTAGGCTCAGGTGGTTAGATTGCAGGGTTTGGTTAATCAGTATGATGATTGAAAAAAGTCTGATGGTGCATATATTTTGTAGTTAGAGGGATGGATAACCATAATTTGTGGTACTTTATCTGTGTGATCTATTATATGAGGATATCATAGGAGTTAGTGTAGTGAGTCTGGATAGTCCTCAGTGCACCCTAGTAACAAGTCAACTTTGTAATCAGAGAGATCAATAGGTGGTGGATCTAGACAACCTCATAGATATGGGACTAAGGGTGGATGTGGGTCAGGGGGTGCAGGCTCTACTTGATATGACATGATGTCTTTATCACATTTGAGTATAAATTCTAAATACCTACATAGTTGTAGCCTACAAGAATTTTTGTATCCTGATTTAATTTTTTTTATTCACACATATATATGATATCTTCTTCTACGACTCATTATGTGTTATGATTATGATTTTATGTTCGTGTTATGGATGCATTGATGGATGTAATGCTTATATGACGATGTGATGTTTGATATGTGTGATGTATTAATGACATGCAATATTTGTTTGATTAATGTATGATTAGATGGTATGATCTAGATGTGTGGATGCACTACTATGTATGCTTATGTGGATGCAGTAGTGACTATTAAATGTATGTTTTATTTTTTTTAATTATTCATGCATTTAATATGTGGTTATATGATATGGTGAATATAATGTGTATGTAATGCATTAATTTCATGTGGATGATCTAATGCAAATATACATGTATCCTTTAATAACTTCAAGCATAAAGAATGAATAATTTGTGTTTAATAGACTAATTACGGATACCACAAAATGTATGATAATCATGAATGAAAATGTTAACTCTTATCATAATAATTAATCATTTATACATCCATATATGAGATGAAATGATGGGGGATGTAGGGGCTTTCCCTATAATATTTTGTAAACTATAATATATGCATAAAACAGTTAGTGGCCATTTGGATATCATTGCTAATATCCATTTGGTATCTATCCTATCCTATGAACACCCTTTAATAAATAAAATTTCATAAGGAAAGTTGTGATTGTTTGATGATATGATTTGTTTCTATTAGGGGATTTTTGAGGTTTTCCATGAGACTCAAACACCCTAGTTGATTGATTCAAAAGTTGTATAATGACTACACAAGACTCCTAAAATATACAAGCTTGTTAAGAAGACCCAGATATTCACTATCCCTGTGTGTGCAAAGTGAATATATTAGATGGGGCATAAGACTACCTAATTTCTAGAGGGTTTCATTCAACCTATTTTTATAGTGAGAATCACCATATGATCATCATAATCCTAAGGTTGGACATAGTTAGACTAGACTACTAGGTAATGTAGGCCACCTAAATCTATCTCATCCATAATTTGACATTGGTCTATACAAAATAAGGTCACTAATGTGATAGACATATCACCATGTGTAAGGCTACTCCATTTCTAGGTGGGTTTCATTCAACCCATTTTTTAATGGAGATCATGCCATGGTGTTTGAATGCTGAAGATTATAGGGATTCAAGATCGTTACCCCATTCTTTTCTTTAATCGCTTGGGATAGTTGCTCATGCTTAGTGGTGAAAACCACTGTTTATTTTGTATTTTAATTTTGTTTTCTTTTTTTGAGCAGGGTATTTGCTTAGTGATGAAAATCACTATTTATTTTGCATTGTTTTGGGAATTTGCTCATTTTGTGTAAAATCAAGGGATTTTATGGGTAGGGGGGAGTTTGTATTTTTTAAAATGTTCATCCTTCTAGACCATATGCATAATAATATGAGAAAGTAAAACCTTTCACTTCAGGTGACAAGAACCACTTTGTAGTGTCATATTTCCTTGTTCAAACTAGAATTGTGAATATTTAAAA
Organism: Wollemia nobilis; assembly: GCA_028583015.1. Lineage (NCBI taxonomy): Eukaryota > Viridiplantae > Streptophyta > Pinopsida > Araucariales > Araucariaceae > Wollemia > Wollemia nobilis. The sequence goes on from JAQPPZ010001917.1 coordinate 317,743, forward strand.
TGGTGTTGGGGTTTTGAGATATGCAAGGTGCTATCAAAACTAGACCTTACCTTCGAAAGCCTAGATAGATTTATACAAAATTTGAAAAGATAACTAGGGATGGTTGAATGACCAAAAAATCCTAGTATATACCCTATAGCAACTCTTAAGTTGTATTGAAAAACACAATTACTCACAAGGATAATATAAATGATAATGATAGGTGGATTCATGATTGACATACGAACATGGTGCCATTCGTAAGAATGCAAACACAACCTATCCTAATGAAAATGCAAAGGATGAATATGCCTAATGCAATACAACTAATGACATCTAATAAAAATTCATGAAAGCATAATGCACATGTTTTTGTTTTTTGATATTTTGAATTATTTTTGTGTTTTATGTTTTCTGATTTGTTTTTATTTTTTATGTTTTTTTTTTTGTGATTTTGATTGTTTTATAATATATGTATAAAATACCCGTAAGTGAATAATGTTGAGAGGTTTAGTATCTTCAACATTTTCGAGCGAAGTTAGGTGATAAGTTATGGGTCCTATATTCTATGTTACAATGAAGGGACCTAACAAATTGGCTACAAATTTATATCTCATATGAGGAAGTAGGTTTGAATTTTGTTGGTTCTCTTTAAGAAAAATATCCCCAACCTTAAATTCTTTTGGATGGATTTAATAATGTAAGCTCATCTAAGATGATCCTGGTAAACACGGAGATGCTCAAGAGAATTCACTTATCATTCATAAATAAATATCAATTGATCTAGGTGAGCCTGTCACGAAGTGTCATCATTGATGAAATATTTCAATAAGACTCACAATAATGGAATTTCCAATTCCAAGGGAATAATGGCCTCAATGCCATATACTAGTGAAAATAGGGTTACCCTAGTGGATTCCCGTATGCTGGTTCAATAAGCCCATAAAGCTAGAGGTAATTAAATGTGGTAATCCTTATGAATCTCCTTAATTATTTTATTCAATATGGAAACTATTATTCTGTTAAAGGCCTCTGCTTGCCCATTTTCTTATGGATAATATGGTGTTGCAAAGTTATGTTGAATGTTATATTTGGACTTTAAATCCCACACATATTTATTCTTAAATGATGTTCCATTATCTGATATGATTTTGGATGGAATACCAAATGATATATAATATTGAGTATAAACTCCACAAAATGAGATTTAGTCATAGTGATCAAAAGGATTACTTCTACCCATTTGGTAAAGTACTCAATGGCTATTATAATGAATGTGTGGTAGCTCAAATATGGAGGAGAGATATTCCTAATTAGATTGAATTCCTATTGAGATAAATTCCAAGCTGATTGAATCAACTGCAAGGCTTAGAATGGTAGGTACATGAGGTTAACATGATGCTGACATTTACACACTTCCTAACATACATGCAACAATACTTATCCATCATGGTTTTATAATATACCACTATAAGGATGCACTTATTGATATCCATGCCATTAAAATGGCCATCGCAAGTACTATTGTGAGCTTGCAATATTTCCCAAGCTGATTCTTAGGGATCGAGACAACCAAGGAGGATTCCATCATAGCTTCATCGATACAAAATATCTCCTAGCAAGACATATCTTGTCACTTTTTATTTAAATACTCATTTTTTGGCATGTGATAATCCTTGAGGGATGCTACCAAGTTTTAGGTAATCTTTTAATTGGGTGAGCCAATCTTGATAAGCTATAACTTCAACTATCTAAATGACTTGTTATTTTTGTGATTCAATTTGCAAAAATGCAAATTGGAAAATAACCTTATGATGAATGGTAGTACCATTCTATGAAGGACCCTACAAGATCAAGGACCCCAAGGGTACTTGTGTTAGAAAGTATCATGCTTTGTAGAAGCATTCACGATTTGGTTCTATCTAAATCATGTGGATTAATTCCTTGTTGTTTGGAACCTTACACAACATCATGGATTGTGAGAGCATCTTAAACTATGTGGTGGTGAAATCAATAGAATTATTATGAGGGATTAAGGATCCCAAAGATACCATAGTACATACAAATCTATTAGATGTACAAGGGATTGACTCAATGTCATACCAATACAGTTGGGCTAGATATGCATCCACAAGCTCTTTGTAAGATTTTAGTATGGGACATCTACATTGATAATTTCCTTTCACTTGGTTTACCATGAGTAAAGAGTCATCAAAGATATTTAGCTTTATAATCTTCATGGTGAGAGTTTTTTGGTGACCCAAGATTAGGGCCTCGTATTCAATATTATTTTTGGTGCAAGGGAAGTTGATTTTAAAATACAAGGGTATTGGAGGTCCTTGTGGCATGAAAAACATGATCTCTATGCCACCCCCTTGCTCATGCTTCAAACCATTAAATAACAAATTCATGTTGACTTTGTTATCTAGTTCTTTAGTTTTGGGTGACCCTAATAATGCAAATATTTCATCATCAAGAAGTACTATGACAAGAGACCTATCATCCCAAAGAGGTGCCTCTACTATTTGATCTACTATGATCTAACATTTGATAGATTTCTGACTGATGAATTCAACATTGAATTCAATCAATAACATGATCCACTTTGTAGTATGTGTATTGTGATACGTTCGACTCATCATATACTACAAAGGATTTTATTTGGATATGACATACATAGTATGTCTTAAAATATAGTAACACAACTTCTTAATAGCAAAAACCACTACTAAATAGATTTTTTTTATGTATGCATATTTTAGCTCATAGTTGACCAGGGTGCGACTAATATAATATATAGCCTGTTCTTTGTCTTCTTTGTTCTTCTAGGCTAACATGGTTCCCAAAGCAAAGTCTATGGTTGATATATATCATAAAAAAGATACACCTGGTCTAGGTGGAGCTAATATTGGCAATGATGCCAAATGTTGTTTGATTTTAGTAAATGCTTTCTGACAGTATTCATCTCAATTGAATGGGACTCCCTTGTATAGCAATTGATTCATGGGTTGATATTTATTTGATAACTATGTTATGAAGCACTTAATGAATTATAATTTACCTTGTAGGCTATGGAGCTCTTTAATTTTCATCTAGAGAAGCATTTTTAATATAGATTTTACCTTTGTTGGATTGACTTTGATCCCTCATTTAGAAATGATGAATCCCAAGAGTTTTCCTAATGTAACACTTAAAATACATTTTTTGGGTTTCAGCATGACAATATGATCTATCAGGTGATCAAAGTATTTTTTTAGGACCTTTACATGCTCTTAATGCAATAATAACTTGGCAATAAAATCATCAATATAATCTTCTAATATTTTATGCATATAGTCATGGAAAATGTTTGTCATGGCCCACTGGTATGTTGCACCAGCATTTTTTTGGAAGTTGCATCCATAAGAGTGTCAATATTTGGTAAAAACAATGCATCCTTTTGTGTTGCCTTATTCATGTATCTAAATTTTGTGCAAATGTGAATTTTCCCATCATGTTTTCTTATAGATACCATCTTTGATACCCATTCTAGATAGTCGATGGGTTGAATTAACTCTACATCCAATAAATTTTGCAATTCATCTTTAACCATCAAAGCGATGGTTGGATGCATGTTCCTAATATTTTTCTTAACCGATTTCATGGTGGGGTCCAATGAAAGGTTGTGTGTAACCATTTTTGGATCTAGACCCGACATGTCTTTGCACATCCAATAAAAAAGGCTAGGTCTATCTATAAGTAGAGGTATGAGGATGGATCATTCCTTAGGAGATAAGCTTTCTTCAAACTTGAATTTCTTAGGATTATTGGGATATGAACTAATATCCACTTCAAAAATCTCATCTATCGACATATGGGATCCCTCCTTAAGCTAGTGAGGTGTAGGGATCATACAGATATCATCTACTATGTTCAAGTGATCTACCATATTAGGTTCAACCTTAGAATTATAGATATCATGAGCAAATCCTATGGTAAAATGGAAAGGTTGTAAAAATTTTTCATAGGGAAAGAAATCCTCAAGCGATGGGGGTGATACGACATGATCAAATCCAATGGCCTCAAGGTTGAGGTACAATGGCTTTCAAGGATAACTTGGGCTGCAAAGTGGTGTGGTTAAATAAATGTAGATTATATTTATGGATGGAATGTAATTTCCATGACCACTAGGGTAGAACCTATCACTTGTTTATTTCTCTAGATGTTCCAAGTTTGGACTAGGAGGCATAGGTATTTTGGGATCCACTCTAGGAGGAGATAGGACAAATGGATCCTCAAGTGAAAGAAACTATGCTAAGTTAGGCAAGTGAGAATATATCGTTGTGATAGATATCATATACATTAACAAGGGACCTTTCAAGCTCAATGGCTTCTATGTCATTATTGGGATGATTAATATGGGTAGGAACTAGATATGTAATCTTAGTTGCAATCGCATACTCATCATCTACATTAACCTCATAATTTTTAGGAATATCTTCTGATTCAAATTCCTCTTCAAGGATGTTGTCATGATAAATTTTAGGATGTTCTATGGAAACCATGGTGACAGGGCAATAATCCCTCCATAAGTGATAAGGGTTGGGGTCAATGTATGGATTCCAATCAACATCTACCCCAAAGACTAAGCTTAGGCACTCTAAGGAGATAGATAGTAGCTCATTTGGCATGCAGATAGAGTACCCTAATCTAAACTTGTTTGTTGGTAGTTGATACTATGGTCGATAAGGTGTATTATGACCTTTATAATTAATCCTAAGCCATTTACATGGCAATGGCAATGGTCAAAATACTTGAGAGCAAATTTGGGGTTTGACATGTAATAAACATTTCCTATAAAAGATTCATCATCATCATTGATAATAAAAGAATGATATGTGGCTTGGTCTATTAGGATTAAATAACAAATATGAGCAATAATATAATGTGGAAATAAACACAAAAGAAATTATACAATACACAATAGAAATAGATATAACGTGGTTCATCCAAATCGGGCTACTCCATGGAGAAAATAACCAGGACCTTTGTCTTCCATCCAGAACACCCCTCAGTACATAGCCACACACCTCATTTCATATTTAGTCATCGTAGAACCACCTCTTATAATAATGCATTCCAATTTTAGGGAAAAAAATTGCCTAAAATCTACCATTCAATATGTGACCTAATATCAAATGGTCCAAATTTACATAGAGGAAAAAATATCTATTTTTAGCTTCGAGGGCGCTGCCCCTGAAACCCCCACCAGGGGGGCTCCATAGCTATCACCGCCCCCCTAGACCCCCCTGGTGATAGTAGTAGGGGGGATAATGCCCCCATACACCCCCCTCTTTCATGTAGTGGGTCTAAGTGTGGCTGAAACAAAGACCCCCTATTTAATCAAGCTCCATAATCAATAATCTTCCACTTGGATACTGATCACAACTCCATCGCTACTGCACTTGTTGTACTATGCTTCAGCTTTGGGCTTGGAAATTTTCTCACCTTTTATTGTCATGCTTTAAGACCAACTAAAACTAAGTATGAACTTAGATTCTCCTTGGTTACTACCTTTGTGAACATATCTACGAGATTCTGGCTAGTGTGTATCTTCTCCAATTTTAACTGTCCATATTCCAATACTAAGCATATGAAATGGTACTTGGTATGTATGCGTTTAGTCCTAGAATGGAAAGCTGAATTCTTTGCAATATGAATGGTACTCTGACTATCATTGTATAATGTGCTATTCTCCTGCTTCTTTCCCAAATCCTCCATAAACCTTTGTAGCCAAATCATCTCCTTACTAACCTCTATAACAACAACATACTCTGCTTTTGTTGTTCATAGTGCAATAGCCTTCTATAATTTTGAAATCCAGCTTACTGCAATTTCACCTACAATAAAAACATACCTTGTGGTACTCCTCATACTATCTATATCACCTACCATATCTAAATCAACATATCCCTTTAAAGAAATATTAGATCCTTCAAAGCATAATACCTGATTGACAATACCTCCCAAATACCTGAGAATCCACTTCACTGCCTACCAATGCTTTCTTCCGGGATCACTCATAAACCTGCTCACAACTCCCACTACATGTGCAAAATCTAGCCTTGTGCACACCATCGCATACATAAAAATGTCAACTGCTAATTAATAAGGAACCTTGGACATGTAGTTCATCTCCTCCTGTGTCTTAGGACACATCTCTTTGGCTAGTTTGAAATTATTTTCCAAAGGTGTGCTAATAGGTTTTGCATCCTGCATATTGAATCTTTCCAACACCTTCTCAATGTACTCACTCTGAGACAATGTTAATTTATGATTTTTCTTACCTCTTGTTATTCTCATACCAAGGATTTAATTTGCATCACCCAAATACTTCATTGCAAATGACTCTACCAATTTTATTTTGAGTACAATTATATCCTACATGTTAGACCTTGCAACAAGCATATCGTATACATATAATAATAGGATAATGTATTTAACATTATCCATTCTCTTAAAATAAACACAGTGGTCAGAATAACGTCTACTATAACCCTAATCTGACATAAACATATCAAATTTCATATACCACTGCCTTGGATCTTGCTTCAGGCCATACAGACTCTTTTTCAACCTACATACTAATTTCTCCTTTCCTTTGCCCTCATACCCTTGTGGCTTCTGCATATAAATATCTTCTTCCAAATCCCCATGGAGAAAAGCTTTTTTTACATCTAACTGTTCAAGGTGTAAATCCTTTACAGACAGCTTAAAATAGCTCTAATTGAATTTATTTTAACAATAGGAGAAAAACTCTCATCATAATCAATACATTTCTTCTATGAAAACCCCTTTACAACCAGTCTAGCCTTATACCTATTTTTTCCTCTGTCTTCTTCTTTCACCCTGTAAACCCATTTGTTCTGGGATGCTCTTTTTCCTACAGGCCACTGAACCATATCCCAAGTTTGATTATTTATCAAAGAGTCCATATCCTCTTCCATGCCTTGCTCCCACTTCTTCTTGGTTTCTACCTACATTTCTTCTTCATATGTTTCTGGTTCACCAGAGTAAAAAAATAATACATAATATAATGACGAAGAGTAACATACAAAAGGTCTAGTTATCCTGGTAGATTTTCTAACAATAGTTGTAGGAGTTTGAGGTGCTATTTGTTGTTGTTGTTGATTTTCTAGCACCTTTGGAGTTTCAATTTCATCAAACACTGTGTATTCTATATTTTATTTTCATGTTTCTTTTCTTGCAATTGATATTTATACATGACCTTCTCATTGAATATTACATCTCTACTCCTAATGATTTTATGATTTGCATAATCCCAAAAATGATAACCAAAATAATTAACTCCATATCCAATGAAAAAACACTTCTTGGATTTTGCCTCAAGTTTAGTTCAATTTTATTTACTGATATGCATGAAATATTCACAACCAAAAGTCTTTAAAAATGAGTAATTAACAGGCTTACCTATCCATGCCTCTTCTAGAATCCCAGCATCTAGGGAACTTGAAGGTCCTCTGTTTATTAAATAAACTGTAGTATCCACAACATCTGCCTAAAACTGTAAGGGAAATCCTGGATGTATTCTCATGCACCTAGCACATTCCATGATAGTCTTGTTCATCCTTTCTGACACACCATTTTCTTATGGAGTTCCTGGAAGCATCTTCACTCTATGAATCCCATGGTATGAAAAATAACTATCAAACTATTTGTTGCAATACTAACCTTCATTATCAGATCTGAGACACTTTAGCTTATTTCTTGTCTCATTCTCAGCCAAAATTTCCATTTCTTAAATGTATCAAAAACATCTGATTTCTTTTGAATATATTAAATCCATGTTTTTCTAGTTGCATAATTAATAAACATAACATAATAATGAGATCCACCAAGATATGATACCTGAGCTGGTCCCAATACATCTAAATGTACAAGCTCTAGCTTTTCACTCTTCTTTTCTTTACCAACTCTGATAAATCTGACTCTTCTATTTTCCATATATGCAGTTCTCAGAGAAGTCTAAATGAACCTACTTCAAACTTGGAAACAAATTTCTTTAATGGATAATCTGCATCCCCTTCGCACTCATGTGCCCAAGCCTATAATGCCATGAAGTTGTATCCACTCCTGTAGAAGCTAAAGTAATAGAAAGGTTAGTATTACCAGTACATACATACAATGTACCTTCCTTATTTCCTTTTGCTAATAACATTGATCCTTTAGTGACCTTCCATGAGTTTGCTGAGAATGTAACTGTACATCCTTCACTGTCCAACTGCCCTATGGAAATTAGATTTATTATTAATTCAAGAATATGTCTTACCTCTTTCAACAACCATTGGTTTCCATTTGGTAACTTTATTTGTATGTTACCCTTTCCTCTGATTTTACATGGTCTATCATCACCCAGATAGACCTGTCCAAAATCACCCTAAACATAATCTAGAAAATATTTCCTATGGGGTGTAGCATGATATGATGCACCAGAATCTAGCACCCAACAACCATTAATATTATCTAGTGAAAGAATTAAAGCATCTTGCAATACATCACCTGCAACGTTTGCTTCTTGATTACCCTATTTTTCTTCTCCATATTTTTTTTTGAATTCCAATAATCTATTTTCAGGTGTCCTTTCTTCCCACAATGCCAACATTCCAACTACTTCCCTTTGTATTTGGACCTACCTTTATTTTATTTTCCATGATTACCTAGGATTTTTCCTCTCTCCCTTTGTCTCCCCCTGTTCTCTATAGTCAAAGCATTACCTGATGTTTCACATGTACTTTTCTATCGTATTTCCTCACGAAGGATAACACCAATAACATCATAAAACTTTAAAGTATTTGAACCAGAGACAAAATTACTCACAACCATTACCAAACCATTCCAGATTTCTAGCAATGAGCACAAAATCAAGAGAGCCCTAACCTCATCATCAAATTTTACTCCTACAGAGCTTAACTGATTTGTAACCATGTTAAATTCATTTAAATGATTAGTAAGAGACCCACATTATGACATTTGCATATTAAATAAACATTTCATAATAAATACCTTGTTCAAAGTCAAGGGTTTTTCATATAGTTTAGCCAATGTACTCATTAAACCCTCCATTGTATTTTCCTTCAAAATATTTAAGGCCATCAATGATGCCAAGCACAGCCGTATTTTTCCTAGTGCTTTTCTATCCAAAACTTCCCATTATTTGTCAATCATTGATTTTGGCTTCTTTGCTACTCTGCCTAATGGTAGGTAAATATATTTTTGATAAATATAATCCTCCATTTGCATCTTCCATAGCTAGTAGTTTTGGCCATTGAAATTCTCAACCCTAAATCTATCTTCTTATACCATTGCTCCCACTCAAAATAGAAACCCTCCTTTCAAGTGTATTTTCAAACATACCAGTTGTTAGGATTAAATAACAAATACGATCAATAATTTAATGTGAAAATAAACACAAAAGAAATTATGCAATACACAATAGACACAGATATAACATGGTTCACCAAAATCGGGCTACTCCACAGAGAAAATAACCAGGCCCTTTGTATTTCATTCAGAAAACCCCTCTGTACACAACCGCACACCTCATTTCATATTTAGTCATCGTACAAACTCCTCTTATAATAATGCATTATAATTTTAGGGAAAAAAACCTGCTTAAAATATATCATTCAATTTGTGACCTAATATAAAATGGTCTAGATTTACATAGAGGAAAAAACATATTTTTAGCTTTGGGGGCATTGCTCCCGAAACCCCCACCAGGGGGGAGCTCAATAGCTATCGTAGTTCCACCATGGACCCTAAGTAGGTGGGGCTAATGCCCCCCTACACCTCCCCTCTTTCATGTAGTGGGTATAAGTGTGGCTGAAATAAAGACCTCTGATTTAATCAGGCTCCATAATCAACATGGTCAAAACCCCCGTATATAAAATTGGTTTGGTTAGATGGTATCCTTAGAGGTATCAGCATACCAATGGGCGATGGAGGAACATGGGGCCTCCCCATATCTTGCATAGATTAAATTATTGGCATAAATGTTATATTATGAATAAAATATTTTGCTATTTTAGGATTAACTAGATGAACTATCACCTGCATTATGGATGATGTAGTAGATAAAGTAGGTGAGGTATTTTGATGTACATCATCCACTAGGTCATGTGAATCATCCACATCCATGGGAGTCAAAATCTCCACTATAGCTACATCTGGTATGACTTTAGGCTCTTCTGCCATAGGAGCTTTAAGCTTCTATTTGTTCTTTGGATTTGATCATGATGAAGGTTTTTTAGAAGCGATAATTGGTTTAGGAGACTACGATAGTGCTAAGTGTATGGATCAACCCGTACTGACTTAGACTTACACTCTCGATGCTTAATAGGAGACAAGGGTATAATATACAAATGCGTAGATGTAAGGACAAACTTCCCTAGATTACTAATATGATTAACATATTTGAAAGGTTCTTCATCCGATGGGATGACATGGACCTGTCCCTCATAGACATACTTGATGCATTGATGTAATATGGAGGGGATACATCTCATGTCTTGGATCCAAGGATGATTGAGTAAGATGTTATACTACATAGCGCCTTCCAGAACATGGCATAAAACATATATGGTTTTAAGTACCACCTGAATAGGTAGGACTATGGTACCAACTTTTGAGCATAATGCATCATTTAATTTCGATAATGTGAAGGTAAATTCCACTATATGTGACTCTAGAAGACTTAAATTTCTTGAGGCTATCATCGTAATGATTTTGATCGATGAGACTATGTTGATAAACACTTGCTTGAATGGAATCTTATTAATACAAGCAATGATATGGAATGGTATATTTTCTATATTAGTTGAGACTGCTTTGATTTTATGATCATAAAATGTGATTATAGGCTCTTTGCAATTTTGGATGTGCCCCACAAAATTGGTGAAATCATTTGGATTATGGAACTGGAGCTCAATGCATTTAAGGATATCCATAAGTGTCTCCCTATGCCTAGGGGATTTTTGAATGATCTTGTAGGTGTAAAATTTGGTTGAGGTCTTTTTTAGACTTTGAGTAAGTCTAGTTCTAATAGTAATCACTAGTTGTGTCGGTGGATCTAGCAACTAATTTTCGATTGGAACTTACTGGGGTGCAATAGGTATCTGAATAGGGGCCACATGTGGGTCAGGTTGGTTATACATACTATTGCAGGTTACTATGTTGATCATGCTAACGAATTCCTACGTGGGTGGATCTATGTGAATTTTATTGGCATGCCCCATTTGATTTATCTTAGCCTCATGGTTAGGCAATGACTCTTTTAATATTCCCAACTGTTGTTTTCCTAGGTCTAGAGGATTGTTAATTTGTATTTGGTTCCTATCAAGCATATATTGTACCAAGTTTTTGAAACCATAGCACCCTTGGATATCATGTCCATTTTATCTATGATAAGCATGATATTGATCCTCTCTATACCCTTTTGGCTTTGGGTATGCTGTATGTAGCAATTTGATTTTTGGTAGTTTTATCACCTTTGCCTCACATAATATGTTAAAAATGGATGCCAAAGACTCAGGTAATGATGTGTATTTTTGAGGGATGTGATGTTGTTTATCTTACCCTTGATTGTGCTAAAACTAATTATTGTATTGCATCGAAGGGGTTGAGCATGATAGTTAGGCTGTTGTTGGGATTTAATTTCTTTTAGAATTTTTAGAACAACCTGGTTCATAGGTGCTAGTTTTTCCTAATGAGGATTGTTACAAGTGTTTTTATTCCATTATTTCTTTTATAGTTTTAGCTCTCCCTCATAGACCTTAATTTCCTCTATCACTTTAGCTTGAGCCAAAGTTTCCTCGAATGTTTGATATTATTGTAGTTGTAGTAGAAATGAGATATGCTGAGAGCAACTCTTAGTAAATATTCATGTTAACTTGAAAGCAAGAATGGTGAATGACAAATTTTACATGATTTTGCACCATCTATTTCTATAATCCATGACTGGCTCATCATAATATTGGCATAGATTCAACACGTCATACATATTGGTCTTCTTGATACTGAAAGAGAATCATTCAAGAAATATATTAGCTAGTTGTTCAAAGATAGATATGTTATGCCTAGGTAGCTGATTATACCACTCTAAGGCAAATCTAGATAGTGTTATCATAAATGAGCGCAATAGCAAAGCATCATTATTTTGGAGCTTGAAGCACAAGTTCATGAAACTTGTGATGTTCTCCTAGGCATCATCATCTCTCCTAAATTTGTCCAACTTTAGCATTTAAAAATGCTTGGGGTAAGTTAGACTAGGCACTAATGGATTAAGGGGTTGGTTATATAACTTTCTTAGCATGGTTTTTTGATAAACCACACCTTGTTTCATGAGTTATTGGATTCACCCCATGAGCACTTTATAGGCCTACAATGAGATAATATCATCTTTCTAAAGATATCACTTAGAATCAAGATTTGAAAGTTTTTGGTTTTATCAAGTTGGTAGATTTTGATCATCTACCAAGTCCTCACAAGATGGCTTAGGATATGTTTGGTAATGTTCATCTTCTTTCATCTCTTCATAAGTTTCATATTTTGGTATGTTTGGTGCTAGGCATTGTCTTTTCTGAGAGTTTTGCATTGAGGTGTGAAGAGGATGGGTTTTTGTCTACTTAGGAGGTAACTCTTGATGAAGCGCAGTGCACCTCATGGTGTGTTGTTTCCTATAGGTACTAGATGTAAGTATTTATTTCTAAGCTATTCTACAGGATTGTTATTTGTGTAACTTCTACTCAAGGATTCTTTCTTCACATAGTTGATGTTCATACAAATGCTGATGATGCAACCTTTGTTGTTATACATTATTGTGGTCTAAGAACTCTTGCTCATTATGCAAATCCTCCAATTGATATTTGAGTAGTTGCTCTCTTTGACTAGCATTAGGCCAAGGTAGCCAATCTGTGCAATCTATTTTGTAAGGTTGCTAACTTATCACCTTGATGTGAGGGGTTTGGGTATTTTTATTCCTATAGAAGCGAGATTTACCCTCTTACCTTGTTCAATTGAGGTTGCATTCACTCTATGTTCAACCCTAGGTGACATGTCCTCATGTGATTATGGTGTGGGTGTGTGGCATTCTCATGTAGAATACTCACCGTGTACATATGTAGGACAAACTATATCTTCATTGCTAACACTCTCAAAATGAGACTAAGTAGAAGAAGGAGCTCTAAGGGTTGCTTTAAGACCATACATATCTAAGTGGTTTAGCTTATGAGTATTCCAATGTTGGTTAGGAGGAGTACTCCCCCAGATTGAATAAGCAAAGACATGTACCCTTATCCAAGCTCTGAAGTGTTTGTAGATTTTTTGGATACACGATGTGTGCAACCCCTCTATTAAGCCCCTCATTGGGCATATTTTTTTGGAAATATCATATGATGAACGAGGTATAGAAGAATCCTCATCATGGTCATGAGGATTTCCTATAGGAGTCTTCTTAGCAGGGGTCTCTCGATGAGAATATCCGCCATTGGTAGAGTTATCTCCATGAAGAGTACCTGAATGTTGTTTAGGTAAAGGTTGGTTATGTGGTATATATCTAAGGAATTTTAAGCCTTCTCACGCATTTCCAGTGGCCTCATTTTGTATTGGATTTGGCTTCATGTAGTGACCATTTTTTTTTATTATGCATGTAATTAGGAAACAAATAATGTATACAAATGATTATCTTGTTTAAGAATTAATTGTGTTTCCTAGAAACTAGCTTGTGTATTGTAATTCATTGAATTTCTTTCTTTTCTCCTATTTGAGTTTGAAAAATGTTGATGTAATGCTCAATGTTAAAGGTTTTTCACCTATACACTCTCACACACTAATCCAGTGATGAATTTCAGATTGTGAAACCCACCAAAATATGGAGATGAAGCCCATATCCTATGAGGGAGCACATGTCCTACCAATCCTCACCCAGTTTATCGTGATCAATGATATACCTTCTGAAGAAGATTATGTGCTATTTTTCATGGCTATTATGATTCTTGGAGCTAGACTTGGCCAAAATAAGGGTACAAAAATCCATAATACAAGCCAACAGGTGGTGATGAAGGCCACCGTTGGTCTTGATCAGCTCATTGGATGTCACTTCCAACTCACTAATGTTAAAATTGATACATGATGTGTGTGTGAATTAATTTTATTTAATGCAAAATAGAGCATATAATGAATTTTCACTAATGCATGAAGATACATTTTAAATTCCCAAATATGCAAGTAAAAACATTTTAATTTTTAGAAACTTGAAATGCAACCCTAAATGAAAACAACCTTTAAGCAGGCCACATGTAGGAAAACACTAATAATAAATTTAATAGGGGTTGTCTATATGAAAATGGTATGTAGAAGAGGTTGTCAGACACAAATTCGATAAAAATGTGGGCTGCTATATCCTGAAGCGGCTAGCAGCAGAGGCCGCTATTCCCAATAGCAATTACCAACAGAGAATTTGAATCTTAAAATTTTCCTTTAAATTTATCTAGATTTTCAATTAAATTGCTATTCTATATTTTTTTGGAAAAAAATAGAAAAATCAAGTACAGATCCACTTACAGGTGTAGCCATCATTTTATGAATATGTCATAAATTGAATTTTTTGCACTCTATTTCGAAGTTGTCAGAGGTCATAGCAATGAACTTGTTGACCATTAGAGTTGATGGTGGTGACCACTGTGAGTCGTGCCAACTCAAAACAGTGGTACCTGCAAGTTCAAAATAGTAAGAAAAATCAAGTTAACAATATTTTTGGAAAATTATGGGAATGGTCCTGCAGTGATTGCCACTAAATAAAATATAAAGATCTAACCTCTATAGAAATGTAAAATGAAATCAACTTGATAAAGTAAACTATGTAACCATCATGACAAGAAATAGAAAAAGAAATGTGCCCTTCTCATTGATATTCAAGAATTTTTTTACAATGGGTTACAATATAACCCTCCTAGGCATTCACAAAATTGATACAAAATTACATCAAAAACTCAATAGTAGATGTCTTCCCAAAATATCTTCTATAATTTCCCTAAACTGATAATGGAGGGTTTTCCTAGCGACCTTCGTTTGATGATGCCAAGAAGGATGATCTTGATGATGATTAGCTCCTGATAAGGCATGTAACCTACACACATAAATACCTAAAAAGCATAAATATCAAATTTAAAGCCTATCAATATGAGGTATATTTCATGATAATGCAAATGAAAGTAAATTGCATAAAACTATATAGAAATGTATGAAATACTGGTAGAAATGATGCTAAAATACATTATAAATAGATCTAATGGCTGCTAAAATTGATCTAGTTAAGAAAACAAGGGAAATAAGACATCACAAAAAGACCATCATTGATCAAAATGGTTGGCAAAAAGGGAATTTTTCCAATGCAGAGCATGAACAAGCATTTCATCAAGAAAGGAAGCGAAACTATTTTTTGCTCCAACCTGGGGTGAAACTGGAATTTCGGTGCGCTTGGGGGGGTTTCGCTAGTGAAACTACCAAAAAATGTTTTTTGTTTGTGCCTAGGGATAAAAAGGAATTTTGCTCTGATTTTTCCCAAAATGACACCCACCAAACACTTAGAAAAATTTCAACAAAATTTTTAATGTGGCAAAAATGCTCAAAATGGATTTCGCTAGAAAAATTGCTTTCATATTTGGGCAAAATTTTAACAAAATTTTAATGTGGTAAAAATACCAACATTTCTTGTAGCTCGTGGGGTATTCAACTCACCTGAATGCAATCGACCCTAGGCCTTTATTCATTGGGCTTAGAATTTTCACCTCTAGTTGCATCTGATTATCTATTGCTCGCACCAGTGTCTTCCTGCTTTCTGAGATGCAAAGTTGTGGCTTCATACACCATGATGGCTTAGCCCAAGCATCAATATTAATCACCTCATGAGCATTGAGTGTATCCATAATATACTAAAAATTCTCAACCTACTCCAAGTCTATATAGTTGGCCCTCTAACTGAGCTCCAACAATCTTGACTCGATGCGGGTGAATTTCCTCATTAATGGTAGCACGTGCTCTTCGATGATGGGCTCTTCCAAGTCATCAATATCTGAAGCATCATCTACAAAAATAGCCCATACCACATCCAAGTCTTTCTTTTCCAGAATATTCCCCTGATCATCGATGAAACTGGGGAAACCATTGGCTACTATCGTATCAAAGTAAACCAAAAAAATGTGCCTCTCTTGCTCAAATATCTCTAGTAGATTTTGGGCTTCTTTAACCAGATCCAACTTGGAGAAATAACTATGCAATGTGATCTTGGCATTTTCCCAAGCATGGGCTATTTTTCTCAGTGGGTAGAATCTGAGATCCATTTGAGCCATTACTTGGATCTTCATTGCCATCTCCAGTTTTGGTTTGAGGTTCTCTTCTAAATACTCCACTACATGCAAGTCGTACGAAATGACCGTCTGCACCTCCTGAAGGAACATGAGAACCAACATTACTTTTGTTGCTATTTTTGAACAATCAATTAGTAGATGACTGTGAGCCTCCTTAATTTTCTCCTTCATGAGGGTTACCGATTACGTCACCTTCACTGCCAACTAATTCTATAGATTCTTGGAGCTGGTCCTTCAAGGCTTGGATCTATTGTTGCACTCCCTATTGTGATTCTTGATGCTACTTGGTTTCTCGCTTATATCCCTCAATCTCACCCTCTAGGCTCATCACTTTTTACTACCATTACTGAGATTTTGATTGTGCAGCATCTAATTGGGCTTTCTATGCAACCAAACCCTCTTCTAACTTTACTATCTTCTCTTTGGCCTGGAAGAAATAATCTTTGTAATGCTCATCATGCAAATAGATCAAACTCATATCCACCTGTATATTGCCCATTTTCTCAATCCATATCAATATTTGTGAGGTCCTCGATGATGACTTGATATGAATAATCACTGGGCACCATCTCTCCTTGAGGTTTTTGGACCTGAGGGACCATCTTCATAGTGTGCACCTCCATAGCCTTTGGATTGAAAGTGACCTTCTTCAATGGTTTAGTTGAGGCATGTGCATCCTTTCACTTGTGATTCTTTAACCAACATGAGGAACTTCATCATTCTCTATTAATATTCTCTACCATAGGGTGCTCTGATAGAAGCTCCATATCAGAAGCCAATGGCTCCTATACTACAAAAACTAGGGAAAATAGGAAAAGGGGCTACTGAGGGTTTGGATCAATAGAGGGAGCAGAGGTGGAAGGCACTATAGTTACACTTACCCTAAGTGGGGCTTGCATACTTATAGTGGTAACAATATTGGTAGGGATGGAAGATGGAATGGAGGACAATGGAAGAGAAAATGGATTCGGGGTGGATGCGAATGAACTAAAAGAAAGATAAATGGAGGGAATGTAGGAAACTAGGGGAGTGCTAGTGACCTACAATTATGAAGTGGAAAGGGGAACTAAAGATATGGGTACAGTTAATGGAGGTAAAGTGGATATGGGGACTACAGACAGGGAGGCAATGGTCACCAAGTGCTTATCAGTGAGAGAAGAAGAAAGAAAATGTGTACCTAGGAGGCTTTGATACCATTTGAGTTAGCAACAAAATCTACTGCACTACTAGCTCTTTCTCTTTCTCTGCTTCCTCTTCTTCTTCTTCTAGATCTACTATTGTCACCATCGGGCTTGATTGTTCCTACTAATCCGAAGAGGAAATATCCTTAAAACTAGTTTGCTCAACCATAAGCGAAGGAGGTGGCTTTGTGCTAAGAGTAGAAACTGCACCACTTTTGGAAATTTTTACCATATTGGGGAAAGGTACCCTTATATCCACACTCTTCGTTTTGAGTGAAATCTACTCCTCGGGTAGTGGTTTCTTATCTTCTTCTTCTTTGATAACTACCCTCTCTTCAACCAATGCCTCCTTATCTCTTACCATGTCTTCTTCCTTATCAGGACTTTAGATACTTTGAGGCATCGAGTCAATGAAAGAGAGGGGTTGGTACTTTTCACAATGCTCATCATAAATTAGCAAAAATACCTCATCCATAACCAATGGATAACTTGACCTAGGCTTCCCTCGATGGACCCTCATGACCCACCAGTTGGTGATCTTCTCCTCAAACCATCCAGGCAATTTTGCTTTCATTTGATTGAAAAAATCATGAGGAACCTACTCTGGATGATTTGTAGGATCATATTCGACCTCCATTTCATAAAAATCATGCCAAGGAGGGAGTGACATCATATTTTCAATGTGCCACTCAAGGTCACGCCCCTTGGGATTGTTCCTCTACTACAAGATGTCTTCTCAAGGGTAGCAATGAAAATTATTGGCCTTGATGAATCTCCCAAAAACACCCAAAGGGTCGTACCACCATTATTGGGGAAGCTCAATCAACCCATGGTTATACAATGTTTTAGTGATTAATTCATTTTTCCTACACTGAGTTACTTTAACATCACCAAATTGAAAAGGCATAGTGCACGTAGCTCTCTTTTCTCTGTCTATCCTATATGTGTCATTTGCAAAATCATTCTGTTGAGCTACCTCCAAGGCAAAAATATGTTTAGTGGTAAAATATAGCAACATAAAAGGTTTTCTAGTGAAGCCAAAAATTCTAACGACCACTCCTTGCGTCAGCAAAAATATGTCACCCTTCTCCTTTTTAATGACCTCTTCTTTCATTGCTCTTGGAACTCTATCGCATACCCCATAAATAAGCTCAAGGGTGAGCCCCAAAAACATCTCATTAAAATTATAATAGGACTCCTTCCTCAACAAAATTTGAGTCCATGAATAAACTAGCAATATTCTCCCTATTTCATCTACCTTCCTTATTGCTATGAAATAAAAATGGGGATGCATGTGATAGAAAAAGTACCATACCAAAAAAGAGCAATACCTAAAGGTGACATCTTCCCTGCTCTGCACCTTTTGCAACTATGTGTGCATTCTCTAAGCTACAAAATCCACCCAATCGAAGAAAATCAGATTTGTGGTTGTTGTCATGGTAGTCAGGATGTAAAATTTAATTTGTGAAATACATTCCACCAAAAAATCTTGCCACTTGTGCATTGTGGAATTTGAGGATAGTCCAACCATCCATGCTAGCATCGAATATAAATCTAGGCTCTTGAAATACCTAAGCAGCATTGGAAACTATAACAAGTATCCAAACCATGGTGTCTTTAGAAACTGATTCTCCATGAACTGTCACATTGGAACCATTGATTGGTATCTCTCCTCCTGCTCTAAAATATTAAGCTTTTTATACATGATGTTGGAAGGATATCTTGCACCACAGGTGAAAGCATCCCTAATCGAGCTAGCTAAAATATTGAATATATTATCTCCATTGGTATTTTAAATAGTTCTCGTAGTAGGATTATAACATTGAGCAATCATCCATACCAGCTTAGACATGATTTCACCAACATACAAATATACCAAAAGATATGGGAGTAAAATTCCATGGTGTGAGAACTTTCAATAGATACCCTATGTAGAGTGAACTCGACATCTAACTATAATTTCTCCACATCTTTATTTGTGATTGTGCAGTCATCGATTTGTGCCAGACGATCATAGTAAGGTGCCAACTCTATTTCTTCCTCTTCTTCTCTAGCTTTTAGCTACCTCTTTTCTAGGTCGATCTTCTTTTGATATTTTTCCCTCTTGGCATCTGATATTTTCTTTCCCATTTAGAACTCTCTTTGAACAAGCAATAAATAACATCAAATATTGGAACAAAAAAAAATTCACAGCAACTCTAAAAATGAAATCTATAGTTCTTTTGATTTTTTAAACTAAAATGTTCACCTTCTTATAGTTTTCCAATCACACCAATGAAATTAAATACCTGTGGTGTGCCAGCTAAATTTGGGGTACATCACACTTTCCAATAATCCAACAATTTCACCCACCTCTTCTCCAAATGCTCTGATTGGTTGTTTTAATTTTTTAATTGCTTTTTCCATCTTGGGAGGCGCAACTCACTGTTAATGGTTAATTTTGGAAAACATGCTTTGCTGCTTTTTACCTTGAACTACATGATGGGTGCCTTGTTTCATTGATGTGGAGTGCCAAAAATATATTTTGCTGATTTTTCTAGAGAAACATCATGCATTCTGGGAGTTTGCTAAAAAGTAGGGCAAAAAGGCATTTCGTCCCCTTGGTTGCCGAAAATAGCTTTCGTCAGTTAGTTTGCATGAAAAGCATGTGAATGGAGTTGCCAACTTGTGTTTCGCTCTAAAAATGGAAGATATGCATGAGGGAAAATCTTTTCTTGGATGAAAAATGCTTTTTATCTCTTTTTTAATTATTTTCTTTTCTTTCTTTTTTCCTTTCCTTTCCCTTCACTTTTTGCCAACTTGAGCGCCCAACTTTAAAAATAGGTGTGATTTTACTTCCCTTCACCTAGAAAAGCAAAAATTTTAAAGCATACATGCTTTTTAACTTTCCTACTACCAAAAAAGCATTTTTGGGGTGAAATACCCAAAACAGGCAATGAGGAGGAGTTTTGTTGGCAAAAATGAACTACCTTCACCTAGCAAAAATAAATTTCGCTTTTTTTATTTTTTTGATCCAAGGGAAGGGGCGGAGAAGGTTTTCGCTAGAAAAATCAATTTCTCCATTCAAAATACCTTTTCCCAGTGAAAAGGAATTTCGCTTCCCATCCTTAGTCATTTTTCAAACAAAAACAACATTAAACAAAACTATGTACATATTTACACCTTTGATCCCAAATTTTTTACTGGTAGTAGGCCTTCAAATGAAGACCATTCACTGGAATTGGCAACACACGACCATCCATATCTTGCAAGTAATATGAATTAAACTGATTTACACTAGAAATCTAGAATGGGCCCTCCCAAATTACCTCAAACTTGTGATGCTTGCCTGGTTTTACCTTGTTCTCATTCCACTTTAACACAAGATCACCCTCCTTAAATGCCTTCTCTAAAGTATTCTTGCTAAACCAATTCTTTGTCATCTGAGCATGCTCCATGAATGCATTATATACTTTCTCCCTTTCTTCCTCCAACTATAATAGTTGAGCCAACCTTGCACTCATGGGATCAAATTCATTATCTTCATCATCAAGCAATTGCGAGGATTGAAGGATCAACAATTCAATGTGAATAGGCAAGACTGCTTCCTTACCATACACCAAGGAATAGGGGGACATCTTGATAGACTTTTTTACTGAGATGCTATCAGCCCATAAAGCTTGGTTCAAGAGAAAATGCCAACTTCGCTTGTTGTTACCAAGAGTCCTCTTCAAAATCCTAAGTAGATTCTTGTTTGTGGATTTAGCCAAACCATTCCCCTACGGATAGTAATTTGATGAAGTTTTCAAATAAATGCCATACTTACCCATAAAATCACTTATTTTGGCATCGATGAATGGAGTTTTCATTTTCTATTACAATCGCATATGGTATGCCAAAGTGAGTGATCAATCCTTCAAGGAAAGTGATGACTACCTCTTGTTCTTCCTTCTTGGTTGGGATTGCTTTAGCCCATCGGGTGAAATAATTAGTTGCAGTTAAAATGTATTTATGTTTGGCATATGAATTAGGATCAATGACCCCAATAAAATCTAAACCCCATTGTTGAAATGGTGCTTCTACTTGGATTGGGTGAAGAGGTAAAGATGCATTTCTACTCCTGTCAACATACCTCTGGCATTTATCACAACTTTGACTGAATTTGAATGCATCTGCAAAGAGAGTGGGCCAAAAATAACTTGCTTTGATAATTTTTAATGCCATGGGTCTCCCTGCATAGTGGCCACCTAAAAATCCAAAATGGAACTCTTCCAAGATTTTTTGCTTTTTTGATTCTTTGACACACCTAAGAAGAACCCCATCAATGTTCTTATGAAACAATCCATTTTGTAACATAACATACCTGAGGGCCTATAGTTTGAATCTCCATATTTGTGAAGCATTGAGATGTGAAGGACACCTTTCTAAATTGAAGTATTTTATGAGGTCCTCTATCCAATCACAATCACCTAAGGAATGATTGGCCAGATTACCCTCACTTATTGAATCTTCATATTGGCAAACCATTGATTCGGAGGCAGTGCTCTTTGCAAGATCTTGACATAATGTTCGACCATGCACCAGCTTGGTTGGTCAGATTTCAATATCATATTCTTAGATTTTAGAAACCCAACTAGCTCTCTTGTCTCCAATCTCACCCTAGATAATGAAACTTCAAACATCTGGATGAACAACATACACAATTGTTTTACTTTAGGAAATAAAATACTAAAATTTCTTCAAGGACTTCATCATTGCATACACTTGCTTCTCAATGAAATTGTACTTTTCCTCATGTGGTTGGATGACTTGAATCAGGAATGCAATAGGTCGCTCATTTCCATATTCTCCCTTCTGTGTGAGCACAACTGCGTAACTCTCTTGCTCACCAATAACATAAAGGATAAAATCCTTTGAATAATTAGGGTTTACTAAAATAGGGGCCTGAGAAATTCTTTCCTTGATTTCCTAGAATGCTTGCTTCATTTTCTCAATCCATTTGAACTCAACATATTTCTTCAAGAGTTCAGTCATTGGCTTCACAACTTGGGTGAAATCTACAATAAACTTTTATATGAAGTTAATTTGACCAAAAAATAATTGCAAACCCTTCTTGTTGGCTAGTAATGGAAGCTTCAAAAGAGCCTCAGCTCTAGCTGGATCAATAGCTAAACCCTTTTCTAATATTACATGGCCCAAGAGCTTTCCCTCCTTCACCACAAAGATAGACTTCTTTGGGTTGATGGATATTCTGAACTCTCGACATTTCTCAAACACTTGTCTTAAATGCAAGCTATGCTCCTCCATATTATGAGAGAAGATAATCATATCATCCAAATAAATAACAATGACATGATTTAGTAACTCACCGAAAGCTACATTCATCACTCTCTAAAAGGTTGCTCTAGCATTTGAGGGACCAAAAGGTATTCATTGATTGTAGCCAGAGAATCCATCTAATAGAGAAAATATTTGAGCTCTTGCAACTATGTGAAGAATCTGATCAATCTATGGTAAAGGATAATGATCCTTCAGAGAATCCTGATTTAAATTTTAGAAATCAACACATAGGTGAATATCTCCATTCTTTTTCCTCATAGGGACCAAATTAGCTACCTAGGTAGAATGCTTGATTGGGTAAATAATTTTAGCTTCCAGCATCTTCAACAATTCAACTTTCATCAAAACTTCAATTTTGGGATTGATTGGTCTCTATTTCTACCTGAAGGGTTTCACTCCTTGTAGTTCAATAGTATGTTGGATCACATCCTTGTTGTAACCTTTGAGATCCTGGTAACTCCAGGTGATGATGTCTAGAAATTCATGGTATAGCTCCTTGATCTGCTCAAGTTCTTTTGGAGTGCAATCAATGCCAAATTTGATTGACTTTTTGGGTCCCAACTATAGCTCAATGTACTCCTTCTCATCTACTTTGATCTTATGTTTTTTAGATCTATCATTCTAATCAAAGAGACTTTTGAGCGTAATCAATCCTTTCGAGATATGATTATTTCTCAATTGGATTAGTCCCTCAGCTTCTTCTTCATCAAGTGTTCTTCCTTCCACATTACTAGCTTCTTTTATCAAGAAGTTCATGATCTACTCATCACTTTTGAACACTTTCTAGTAGATATTCTTATTAGGAACTGAAGGCCTATAAACCAACCTCACGATCTTTGGTTTCTTCACCATGTGCTCAACTAGAGAAAAGTTGGTGCCAAGGGATGCCAAAATATCTGCATGTTTATTTTATTCCCATGAAATTGCTTGGATGTTCAACACTATGTAGGCTTCAAAAAATCCTAAAATTTGTTGTGGTATACCTTCAAATAGTGTTGTTTGGAGACACACTTATTAGTCACTTGATTAACAATAAGTTCTGAATCTCTAAAAATTTGGAGTTGTTTGATCCCAAGCTTCTTAGCTTTCTTCAAGCCTAAGCACAATGCTTCATATTCAATGACATTATTTGTACAACTCTAGGTCAACCGGTATGAATATTTCTTCTGTATGCCAGAAGGATAAATGAGAACGATCCTTGCTCTTGTGTTATTTTTGCATCTTGCTCCATCAAAGTAGAGCTTCCACAACTGATCTGGAATGGGATCTTGATCAACAAAAACCTTCACTTCAGCCTTTTTAGGCTTAGTAATGGAGTAACAACCAATCTCAGTTTCCATCATGGCATTAAAATCACTCATTGAAAATTCATCTTCTGTATGAAGCTCATCCAAAACTTCTTCCATTAAATCCAATTCTTCTAATTCTTCAGTAACCATGTTGATAGAATCCATGGATTTTTCTTCTTCCTTAATCCTTTCTACATGAAATATGGAAGGATTCTCATTGTAGATTCAAATTCTTTTCCCTTTGATAGGAACTTCCAAGTGTGAGTAATCCAGAGAAAGATAGCCTCCCAACTTGGTAGTAAACTCTCTTGAGAGGCACATGCTGAAATATGGCTCTAGGTCAACTACAACCACCTCTTGGATCACAGTGATTTGAGGTATTTTATGCAAGACAATGGGGATATCTTTGATGACTCCTACTATTCTTACAAGAGTACCATCCAACTGCAAAACACCTGGGCTACTCCTGGTATACTCCATGCCCATAACATCACAAACTACCTTCGACATGACAGTCATCATAGCACCAGAGTCAATCATGCAGTTATGCACAATCCAACCCTCCATCCTGAGAGAAAAATAGAATGGTGGTGGTCTATTCTTTCTAGTAGCCAAAGTTGTAAGTGTCTGAGCTAACATAGTCTGAGTGGGATTCTTATTTTTCTCTTTAATAGACTTCAAGGATTCTTGCAACAAATCAACTTGTCCAAGTAATTGTAACGCATCATAGAGACTAACCTTGGCAGGGATCTTCTTTAGTTCTTCAACAATGTTGTATGTAGATGAACTAGACTCCCTTATTTCATCAGCAATCTCATACTTGTTTTGATACTATTGCATGGCTTCCACCCTCTGACGCTTGGTCAAATATGGGTATTTGAGGTGTTCTTTTGCTTGTTCCTTCATCTCAACTTGCACTTGCAAAGTTGATGCCTTCACTTGTAATATTTCTTTTGCTTGTGTGGGTAAGATATATTTAAATAGGATAGGTTCTTCTAAATTAGATTTTTTACAAGGTACTTTCACCTATGAATTTCTCTTTTTGTTCTGCACCTTTAGCTCAGCAAGGACCTTCAGCGACTCCATCTCAGCTAGATCCATCGTGACCAAGTTTTTTTCTAGCTCTCATGAGAATTGAAACTTGTTCTATGGAAGGGACCATAAAATTATGATCAACTTCTCTAATCATGTTGATATGACCACTAGAAGAACTATCTGCCAATGTCTGCACGTAGTTCAGATGAACCATGCAAGTTTCTTCACCATGCAGATCATTGCAGGTGGAACACCAGTACACTTTGTCTGATGGGCCAACTTCTTCATTTGTTAATATGGTTAGATTCCTTTCAGGCACCTTGCTGGTCAAAGTTGCTTGATCTCTGGTGATTGGTAGAGGTTGAAATCTCCTAGGCTAGAAATATCTCTCAACCTACTTTTTCTTAATAACTATGATCTCATTGCTCATCGCTCTTATTTTTGAGTTCATTGATTGCATCTCTTTTAGCAACTTCTCTTGGGGATCAGTATTTGAGGGTGCTGGAGGAGCTATGAATGGAAGTGGTACTAGCAGAGATGGTAGTATTGTAAATGGAAATAGAGTAGGTAGCTATAGAATGGAGGGAGTACCAAGTTGCAGGATAGAAACTATTATCATGGTTTGAGATGAACTTGGATTCCATGAAGGGACCGAATACATGGGGGATATTGGTAAGGACTAAGAAGATGTATTGAAATACAAATTTTGTAGGAGATCAAGAAAGATAGGCATCATCATCTTTGGTGGAAGCTTACAAATAGCAATCAAATCTTCCTAAGCCTTTTGCATAGTAGAGTACAAGGTCATGAATGTATCAACATTGGACTGATGAATGGCCATGCTAATGTTAAAATTGAAGGCTCGAAGGTAATAAAATATGGCTTTTTCGAGAGTCGGTCGGAGACCATCAAGGACTCTCTGCCAAGTTTGAGAGAACCTAACATTGAAGTCAACAATTTCCTCATGTGGATGCCTCTGAATATTAGTAAATTGATGCAATAGAGAAAAAGGATCCGCTTGTTCATTGAAGCCTTTTATCATTAACTCAGCCAATTGGTCCCATGTGGTGATAGTGGCAGGTGGTAAGGACCGGTACTAGTAAAGAAACTTCCCTCTAAGAGAGAGCATGAGCAATCTGACCATGACATCTTCATCCATGATGCTATGGATAGTCACCAAAGAAGCCACATCTTGGACATGCTCATAAGCTATTTTTCCTATACCATCGTAAGTAGGCAAAGCCTTCAATGCTGTTGGCGGGATCGGGTTCTGAGCTTGTAGATTCAAAGCTTTGAAGTGGTTCCAAGCTAGAAACTGTCTTGGTGGTGGTGGTGGATTTTGGGCCATTTGAACCAGAGTGTTTTCTTGGGGAGGAATGCTAGTGGTAGTACTAGAGGGACTTGAAGGAATAGAAAACACACCAACTACCTATGAAGAGGTTCCAACTGATGGAACAGTCAGAGTGACTAATCTAGGATGCTCTCCTAAAATTTGGGTGTCAAGCTCAAAGAACTCAACGGGATTTTTTGAAATTTTGGCCTTCGATCTTGTGATCATGAAGTAAATATTTTTCCAACTTCACGTTCGGAGGCTTCTGGGTAAAATTGAGTCTCTAGATGTTCTAATCAAATAGCAAAATATGAACATCAAATCTTAATACTGCTTAAGGTGGAACTTTTAGGGTCCCACTAGGTGTGCCAAAAATTATTGGTCATGAATCTACCTAAGTGTAAAAATATGCACCCTAGACCCGACCAACATTGAAAGGCCAAAGGAAAGAGATGTCCTTCGGGCCAATCTCCAGAGAGGGTTGGTTCCCTTACTAATCTAAAATTAGGTGTAAATCTTAGGGAGAGAAATTGATAAAAAGATATGGGAAATATGGTTGAAAATAAGCTATGACCAAAAACATAGAGTGGGGATGAACTAACAACTAAATAACCAAGTTAAGTCTTAATCAACATTCAATAGAAAGAATAACACAAGAACCAATCATAGATCGTAAATATAAAACTTCCAATTAGCATTTCAACATTCATTTCTTCATTAGAAATTAAATTCAACTGTAGAATTTAATCTATCTAACAAAAGCATGAATAAAACATAAATGATAAGCAAAAAGTAATCACATACACAACTGATCCAGGAACCAGAGTCCAACAATATTTCTATTAAGGCAAAAGCTTAAACTCAAAGTATTTTCTTCAGTAGAATGTCCATCCTCCTTTTTTACATCAAGTTTCTTAGTTTTTATAGAGGATTTTACCTCCAAAATTAAATGCTCATAAAATAAAAACTATGGGAAATGACAAAGTGGTCGATCACAATTCTCTCCTCGACAGCAACAATGAACCAATATGGTGGCTCCTTGGGAAGCAATGAGTGATTTCAAGAGATGGCATATTAGAACCTGGCTGGAATCATCAATAAGATTCATCTTCATGGAAGCACCTCAAAAATAGTAGGATCACACCAAAGTCAAAAGTGGATGACATTCAATTTGGATGATCTCCTGGCTATCTATCAAACCTGATTCTTATTAGAAAAAATCCTGAGAACTATAACTCTTTTCACCCCCAAAATTAAATTTGCTAGCCTTGAAATCCCCTCCAGTCTGATTTTACTTAGAGTACCTTTGACCATGATTTTTGCCTAGGGAAAATAGTGCAAATTTATTTTGCTAAGGTGAAGCCTAAAAAGGACTTTCACTAGGCTTCTAACCTGAAAAATGTTGAAATATGAGCAGGTTTTGTTGTCATTGATGTCAAGAAGTCGACACCAACAAGCATCAATTTCAGTGAACAACATTAGTTTTAGGTTTCCTAAAAAAGTGTAAAATAAATATTGCTCCCAGGTAGTCAGATGAGGTTTAAAGGGTAAAATGAAGGCCCAAGAAAAATAATTTTATAATATTTTATTATAATATTAAAAGGACAAGACCCAAGGATTTAAATTATAAATTAATTATAATAGTTTCATTATAAATTAATTTAATTAACTCTTAGAGTTATTAAGTTAATTATAAATTAATTATAATTTAATTATAAATTAATTTATATATTAATTTAACTAACCCTAAAGGATAGGGTTATAAAGTTTAAATTAATTTGAAATATTTGAATTAATCGAAATCGTCGACGTCATCGAATATATGACATTATGCATATAAAGGAAGGAAAAAACCATGGAATTTAATTCATATGTGATCTATGTGTTATAAGTTATTTTCGTGTGCATTACAAGGGTGAAGAGTGTGTGCTTTCAAAGGTTTTGTGATGCAGAAGATAGGACAAACCAAAGGGGATTTCACTTTATGTTCCAAGGCACTATGTAGCACAAATGGAAGGCAAGGGTGGCACTAAGACTTTGGTAAGTGTGAGGTTTAGGGATCGAATCTCATGGTCCGCATTTTGGTGAGCAAGGTCTTTTGTTGGAAACTATGCAAGAGGAAAAGGAAAAAGAGAAGGTTCTAGCATTTCCCTTTGCATGGAGGCACGTAGCCCATGTGGTGGATACACACCTAGAAAATGCGCTCAACAGGGAGAGGTTCCAAGTTCAAAACCCACTCAGGAACCTTTTGGTGAATGATAAGGTATGCACTAAATTGCTTGGTTCTAAAATTTGCAAAAATAATTTTTTTTAAAGGTTATAAAGTGGAATTACATGTTATAAGGTTTTTGTGAGGGAGATAAAAGGATATGCATCATTTTATTTTAGGGTTTTATTTTTGAGTGCTTTGAGATTATTTAGAGGAGTAATAAGTTGTGTCAAAGGAGTTAGATAGATTTGTTAAAAACTAAGTTAATAAAAATTGTATTGAAAGTAGAAATAAGGTTGAGTAAGTGTTGATATTTTGACTTGGTGAAATATTTTTGTGAGAAAATATTAAGGATAGATATTTTCTATCTAACCCTAGTATTGGCAAAAGGAGTGGTTGTGATTGAGACAGTGTTTGAGGTTAAATCATATTCAAACAAGAGATTGAACAAGATTCTATGTGAAGCTTGTTTTTGTGATTGAAGAGGATTTTGTGTTAGATTGAGTTGAGTTGAGTAAGATTTTGTGGAAGCTTACAATACATATTTGAGGTAAGTCTTAGTGAAGACTTTTTGAGAAGATTGGACAAGTTCTATTGAGGACATGTTGAGCAAATTTGAGATAAGTCTTTGTGAAAACTTGTTGAGCTGATTGAGCAAGTTCTAGTGAGGACTTGTTGAGTAGATTGAGTAAGTTCTAGTGAGGACTTATAGAGCATATTTGAGGTGAGTTCTAGTGAGGACTTGTTGAGAAAATTTGAGGTAAGTCTTGGTGAAGACTTGTTGAGCAGCTTGGACAAGTTCTAGATAGGACTTGTGAACATATTAGTGTGAGAATTTGTGGAAGCTTACAATGTAGATTTGAGACAAGTCTTTGAGAAGACTTGTGAGCATATTTTACTGATTGATTTGTTCAAACCTTGGGTTAAGATTTGGATTAGATCTAGCAGAGTTGATTTGTGATTGAGATAAGCTTTGTGTTAAGGCTTGAGGCAAATTTAGGGATAGATATTGAGTAGATTTGTGCTAGACCGAAGGACCGTGTTTAGTGCATATTTGAGGACAGAGATTGAGCATATTTGTGATAGATCGAAGGAACGTGTTTAGTGCATATTTGAGGACAAATATTGAGTATATTTGTGCTAAAATGAAGGACTGTTTTAGTGTAGATTTGAGGATAGATATTGACCATATTTGTGCTATACTGAAGGATTGTGTTTAGTGCATATTTGATATAGAGATGAGAGCAAGCTTTGGAGGTGATAGAGTATAGAGGATGATAGCCTCCAGTGGATAGAGTTCATTTAGCCATTGTAGTGAATATAAGTCTTCTGAGTGAGGGTAGGAGTCTTCAGTGGATAGAGATCCATTAGAAAGTGTAATGGAGGTAGCAATTATTCTAGGTGATCACCAACCATAGTAGAGTAGAAAGGAGTTCTCATGTGGATAGAGATACATGAACTAGTTGAGGATATTGATGTCTGTTATGGATAGAGATCTATGAACTTGATTAGGGGATTGGTGTCTCCTTTGGAAAAATTTCCATAAAAATTGTAACAGGGAAAGGATTCCCAAGATATTTTTTGAGAAAATTTGAGTGAAATATTTTCTTCGTGGAGTAGCCCACATTGGGTGAACCACGTTAAATTGGTGTCTCTATTGTGTGGTGATCTGTGCATTGATTTGATTATTGTTGTTGATATTGCCATTGATATATAGCACATTTAAGTCAAAAATTTCCTCATGTGGATGCCTCTGAATATTAGTAAACTGATGCAATAGAGAAAATGGATCTGCTTGTTCGTTGAAGCCTTTTATCATTAACTCATCCAACTGGTCCCATGTGGTGATAGTGGAAGGTGGTAAGTACTGGTACCAGTAAAGAAACTTCCCTCTAAGAGAGAGAATGAGAAATTTGACCATGACATCTTCATCCATGATGCTATGGATAGTCACCAAAGAAGCCACATCTTGGACATTCTCATAAGCTATTTTTCCTATACCATTGTAAGTAGTTGAAGCCTTCAATGTCATTGGCGGGATTGGGTTCTGAGCTTGTAAATTTAAATCTTAGAAGTGATTCCAAGCTAGAAATTGTCTTGGTGGTAGTGGTGGATTTTGGACTATTTTAACCATAGTGTTTTCTAGGGGAGGAATGCTAGTGGTAGTACTAGAGGGACTTGAAGGAATAGAAAACACACCAGCTACCTATGAAGAGGTTCCAATTGATGGAACAGTCAGAGTGACTAATCTAGGATGCTCTCCTAAAATTTGGGTGTCAATCTCAAAGAACTCAACGAGATTTTTTGAAATTTTGGCCTTTGATCTTGTGATCATGAAGTAAATATTTTTATAACTTCACGTTCAGAGGCTTTTGGGTAAAATTGAGTTTCTAGATGTTCTAATAAAATAGCAAAATATGAACATAAAATATTAATACTGTTTAAGGTGGAACTTTCGGGGTCCCACTAGGTGTGCCAAAAATTATTGGTCATGAATCTGCCTAAGTGTAAAATATGCACCCTAGACCCAACCAACATTGAAAGGTCGAAGGAAAGAGATGTCCTTCAGGCCAATATCCAGAGGGTTGGTTCCCTTACTAATCTAAAATTAGATGTAAATATTAGGGAGACAAATTGATAAAAATATATGGGAAATAACTGAAAGAAATTGAAAATACAACTATGATCCAAAAACATAGTGTGGGGAATGAACTAACAACTAAATAACTAGGTTAAGTCTTAATCAGAATTCAATAGAAAGAGCAACACAAGAACCAATCATAGATCATAAATATAAAACTTCCAATTAGCATTTCAACATCCACTTCTTCATTGGAGATTAAATTCAAATTTAGAATTAAATCTATCTAACAAATACATCAATAAAACATAAATGATAAGAAAAAAATAATCACATACACAATTGATAGGAACTAGAGCCAAAAATATTTTGATTAAAGCAAAAAATTAAACTCAAATTAATTTTTCAGTAGAATGTTCATCCTCCTTTTTTACATCAAGTTTCTTTGTTTTTATAGAGGATTTTACCTCTAAAATTAATTCTCATAAAATAAAAACTATGGGAAATGATAAAGTGGTCGATCACAATTCTCTCCTCGACAAAAAAAAGGCACCAATATGGTGGCTCCTTGGGAAGCAATGAGCGATATCGAGAGATGGCATATTAGAACATGGCTTGAATCATTAGTGAAATTCATCTTCATAGAAATACCTCAAAAATAGTAGGATCACACCAGGGTCAAGAGTGGATGACATTTAATTTGAAAAATCTCCTGGTTATCTATCGAACCAGATTCTTATTAGAAAAAATTCTAAGAACTATAACTCTTTTCACCCCCAAAATTAAATTCACTAGCCCTGAAATCCCCTCCAGTCTAATTTTACTTAGAGTACCTTTGACCATGATTTTTGCCTAGGGAAAATAGTGCAAATTTATTTTGCTAAGGTGAAGCCTAAAAAGGACTTTCACTAGGCTTCTAACCTGAAAAATGTTGAAATATGAGCAGGTTTTGTTGTCATTGATGTCAAGAAGTCAGCACCAGTGAGCATCAATTTCAGTGAACAACATTAGTTTTAGGTTTCCTAAAAAAGTGTAAAATAAATATTGCTCCCAGGTAGTCAGATGAGGTTTAAAGGGTAAAATGAAGGCCCAAGAAAAATAATTTTATAATATTTTATTATAATATTAAAATGACAAGACCCAAGGATTTAAATTAATTATAAATTAATTATAATAGTTTCATTATAAATTAATTTATAAATTAAATTAATTAACTCTTAGAGTTATTAAGTTAATTATAAATTAATTATAATTTAATTATAAATTAATTTATATATTAATTTAACTAACCCTAAAGGATAGGGTTATAAAGTTTAAATTAATTTGAAATATTTGAATTAATCGAAATCGTCGACGTCATCGAATATATGACATTATGCATATAAAGGAAGGAAAAAACCATGGAATTTAATTCATATGTAATCTATGTGTTATAAGTTATTTTCGTGTGCATTACAAGGGTGAAGAGTGTGTGCTTTCAAAGGTTTTGTGATGCAGAAGATAGGACAAAGCAAAGGGGATTTCACTTTATGTTCCAAGGCACTATGTAGCACAAATGGAAGAAAAGGGTGGCACTAAGACTTTGGTAAGTGTGAGGTTTAGGGATCAAATCTCATGGTCTGCATTTTGGTGAGCAAGGTCTTTTGTTGGAAACTATGCAAGAGGAAACGAAAAAAGAGAAGGTGCTAGCCTTTCCCTTTGCATGGAGGCACGTAGCCCATGTGGTGGATACACACCTAGAAAATGCGCTCAACAGGGAGAGGTTCCATGTTCAAAACCCACCGAGGCACCTTTTGGTGAATGATAAGGTATGCACTAAATTGCTTGGTTCTAAAATTTGCAAAAATAATTTTTTTTAAAGGTTATAAAGTGGAATTACATGGTATAAGGTTTTTGTGAGGGAGATAAAAGGATATGCATCATTTTATTTTAGGGTTTTATTTTTGAGTGCTTTGGGATTATTTAGAGGAGTAATAAGTTGTGTCAAAGGAGTTAGATAGATTTGTTAAAAACTAAGTTAATAAAAATTGTATTGAAAGTAGAAATAAGGTTGAGTAAGTGTTGATATTTTGACTTGGTGAAATATTTTTGTGAGAAAATATTAAGGATAGATATTTTCTATCTAACCCTAGTATTGGCAAAAAGAGTGGTTGTGATTGAGACAGGTGTTTGAGGTTAAATCATATTCAAACAAGAGATTGAACAAGATTCTATGTGAAGCTTGTTTTTTTGATTGAAGAGGATTTTGTGTTAGATTGAGTTGAGTTGAGTAAGATTTGGTGGAAGCTTACAATACATATTTGAGGTAAGTCTTAGTGAAGACTTTTTGAGAAGATTGGACAAGTTTTATTGAGGACTTGTTGAGCAAATTTGAGATAAGTCTTTGTGAAAACTTGTTGAGCTGATTGAGCAAGTTCTAGTGAGGACTTGTTGAGCAGATTGAGTAAGTTCTAGTGAGGACTTATAGAGCATATTTGAGGTGAGTTCTAGTGAGGACTTGTTGAGAAAATTTGAGGTAAGTCTTGGTGAAGACTTGTTGAGCAGCTTGGACAAGTTCTAGAGAGGACTTGTGAACATATTAGTGTGAGATTTTGTGGAAGCTTACAATGTAGATTTGAGACAAGTCTTTGAGAAGACTTGTGAGCATATTTTACTGATTGATTTGTTCAAACCTTGGGTTAAGATTTGGATTAGATCTAGCAGAGTTGATTTGTGATTGAGATAAGCTTTGTGTTAAGGCTTGAGGCAAATTTAAGGATAGATATTGAGTAGATTTGTGCTAGACCGAAGGACTGTGTTTAGTGCAGATTTGAGGACAGAGATTGAGCATATTTGTGCTAGACCGAAGGAATGTGTTTAGTGCATATTTGAGGACAAATATTGAGTAGATTTGTGCTAAACTGAAGGACTGTGTTTAGTGTAGATTTGAGGATAGATATTGACCATATTTGTGCTATACTAAAGGATTGTGTTTAGTGCATATTTGATATAGAGATGAGAGCAAGCTTTGGAGGTGATAGAGTATAGAGGATGATAGCCTCCAGTGGATAGAGTTAATTTAGCCATGGTAGTGAATATAAGTCTTCTGAGTGAGGGTAGGAGTCTTTAGTGGATAGAGATCCATTAGAAAGTGTAGTGGAGGTAGCAATTATTCTAGGTGATCACCAACCATAGCAGAGCAGAAAGGAGTTCTCATGTGGATAGAGATACACGAACTAGTTGAGGATATTGATGTCTGTTATGGATAGAGATATATGAACTTGATTAGGGGATTGGTGTCTCCTTTGGAAAAAGTTCCATAAGAATTGTAACAGGGAAAGGATTCCCAAGATATTTTTTGAGAAAATTTGAGTGAAATATTTTCTTCATGGAGTAGCCCACATTGGGTGAACCACGTTAAATTGGTGTCTCTATTGTGTGGTGATTTGTGCATTGATTTGATTATTGTTGTTGATATTGCCATTGATATATAGCATATTTAAGTCAAAAATTTCCTCATGTGGATGCCTCTAAATATTAGTAAACTGATGCAATAGAGAAATTGGATCTGCTTGTTCGTTGAAGCCTTTTATCATTAACTCATCCAACTGGTCCCATGTGGTGATAGTGGAAGGTGGTAAGGACTGGTACCAGTAAATAAACTTCCCTCTAAGAGAGAGCATGAGCAATTTGACCATGACATCTTCATCCATGATGCTATGGATAGTCACCAAAGAAGACACATCTTGGACATTCTCATAAGATATTTTTCCTATACCATTGTAAGTAGGTGAAGCCTTCAATGTCGTTGGCGGGATTGGGTTCTGAGCTTGTAAATTTAAAGCTTAGAAGTGATTCCAAGCTAGAAATTGTCTTGGTGGTAGTGGTGGATTTTGGACTATTTTAACCATAGTGTTTTCTAGGGGAGGAATGCTAGTGGTAGTACTAGAGGGACTTGAAGGAATAGAAAACACACCAGCTACCTATGAAGAGGTTCCAATTGATGGAACAGTCAGAGTGACTAATCTAGGATGCTCTCCTAAAATTTGGGTGTCAATCTCAAAGAACTCAACGAGATTTTTTGAAATTTTGGCCTTTGATCTTGTGATCATGAAGTAAATATTTTTATAACTTCACGTTCAGAGGATTTTGGGTAAAATTGAGTTTCTAGATGTTCTAATAAAATAGCAAAATATGAACATAAAATATTAATACTGTTTAAGGTGGAACTTTCGGGGTCCCACTAGGTGTGCCAAAAATTATTGGTCATGAATCTGCCTAAGTGTAAAATATGCACCCTAGACCCAACCAACATTGAAAGGTCGAAGGAAAGGGATGTCCTTCAGGTCAATATCCAGAGGTTTGGTTCCCTTACTAATCTAAAATTAGGTGTAAATATTAGGGAGACAAATTGATAAAAATATATGGGAAATAACTGAAAGAGATTGAAAATACAGCTATGATCCAAAAACATAGTTTGGGGAATGAACTAACAACTAAATAACTAGGTTAAGTCTTAATCAGAATTCAATAGAAAGAGCAACACAAGAACCAATCATAGATCATAAATATAAAACTTCCAATTAGCATTTCAACATCCACTTCTTCATTGGAGATTAAATTCAAATTTAGAATTAAATCTATCTAACAAATACATCAATAAAACATAAATGATAAGAAAAAAATAATCACATACACAACTGATAGGAACTAGAGCCAAAAATATTTTGATTAAAGCAAAAAATTAAACTCAAATTATTTTTTCAGTAGAATGTTCATCCTCCTTTTTTACATCAAGTTTCTTAGTTTTTATAGAGGATTTTACCTCTAAAATTAATTCTCATAAAATAAAAACTATGGGAAATGATAAAGTGGTCGATCACAATTCTCTCCTCGACAAAAAAAAGGCACCAATATGGTGGCTCCTTGGGAAGCAATGAGCGATATCGAGAGATGGCATATTAGAACATGGCTTGAATCATTAGTGAAATTCATCTTCATAGAAATACCTCAAAAATAGTAGGATCACACCAGGGTCAAGAGTGGATGACATTTAATTTGAAAAATCTCCTGGTTATATATCGAACCAGATTCTTATTAGAAAAAATTCTAAGAACTATAACTCTTTTCACCCCCAAAATTAAATTCACTAGCCTTGAAATCCCCTCCAGTCTGATTTTACTTAGAGTACTTTTGACCATGATTTTTGCCTAGGGAAAATAGTGCAAATTTATTTTGCTAAGGTGAAGCCTAAAAAGGACTTTCACTAGGCTTCTAGCCTGAAAAATGTTGAAATATGAGCAGGTTTTGTTGTCATTGATGTCAAGAAGTCAGCACCAGTGAGCATCAATTTCAGTGAACAACATTAGTTTTAGGTTTCCTAAAAAAGTGTAAAATAAATATTGCTCCCAGGTAGTCAGATGAGGTTTAAAGGGTAAAATGAAGGCCCAAGAAAAATAATTTTATAATATTTTTTTATAATATTAAAAGGACAAGATCCAAGGATTTAAATTAATTATAAATTAAATATAATAGTTTCATTATAAATTAATTTATAAATTAAATTAATTAACTCTTAGAGTTATTAAGTTAATTATAAATTAATTATAATTTAATTATAAATTAATTTATATATTAATTTAACTAACCCTAAAGGATAGGGTTATAAAGTTTAAATTAATTTGAAATATTTGAATTAATCGAAATCGTCGACGTCATCGAATATATGACATTATGCATATAAAGGAAGGAAAAAACCATGGAATTTAATTCATATGTGATCTATGTGTTATAAGTTATTTTCGTGTGCATTACAAGGGTGAAGAGTGTGTGCTTTCAAAGGTTTTGTGATGCAGAAGATATGACAAAGCAAAGGGGATTTCACTTTATGTTCCAAGGCACTATGTAGCACAAATGGAAGACAAGGGTGGCACTAAGACTTTGGTAAGTGTGAGGTTTAGGGATCGAATCTCATGGTCCGCATTTTGGTGAGCAAGGTCTTTTGTTGGAAACTATGCAAGAGGAAAAGGAAAAAGAGAAGGTGCTAGCCTTTCCATTTGCATGGAGGCACGTAGCCCATGTGGTGGATACACACCTAGAAAATGCGCTCAACAGGGAGAGGTTCCAAGTTCAAAACCCACTCAGGCACCTTTGGGTGAATGATAAGGTATGCGCTAAATTGCTTGGTTCTAAAATTTGCAAAAATAATTTTTTTTAAAGGTTATAAAGTGGAATTACATGTTATAAGGTTTTTGTGAGGGAGATAAAAGGATATGCATCATTTTATTTTAGGGTTTTATTTTTGAGTGCTTTGGGATTATTTAGAGGAGTAATAAGTTGTCAAAGGAGTTAGATAGATTTGTTAAAAACTAAGTTAATAAAAATTGTATTGAAAGTAGAAATAAGGTTGAGTAAGTGTTGATATTTTGACTTGGTGAAATATTTTTGTGAGAAAATATTAAGGATAGATATTTTCTATCTAACCCTAGTATTGGCAAAAAGAGTGGTTGTGATTGAGACAGGTGTTTGAGGTTAAATCATATTCAAACAAGAGATTGAACAAGATTCTATGTGAAGCTTGTTTTTTTGATTGAAGAGGATTTTGTGTTAGATTGAGTTGAGTTGAGTAAGATTTGGTGGAAGCTTACAATACATATTTGAGGTAAGTCTTAGTGAAGACTTTTTGAGAATATTGGACAAGTTCTATTGAGGACTTGTTGAGAAAATTTGAGATAAGTCTTTGTGAAAACTTGTTGAGCTGATTGAGCAAGTTCTAGTGAGGACTTGTTGAGCAGATTGAGTAAGTTCTAGTGAGGACTTATAGAGCATATTTGATGTGAGTTCTAGTGAGGACTTGTTGAGAAAATTTGAGGTAAGTCTTGGTGAAGACTTGTTGAGCAGCTTGGACAAGTTCTAGAGAGGACTTGTGAACATATTAGTGTGAGATTTTATGGAAGCTTACAATGTAGATTTGAGACAAGTCTTTGAGAAGACTTGTGAGCATATTTTACTGATTGATTTGTTCAAACCTTGGGTTAAGATTTGGATTAGATCTAGCAGAGTTGATTTGTGATTGAGATAAGCTTTGTGTTAAGGCTTGAGGCAAATTTAAGGATAGATATTGAGTAGATTTGTGCTAGACCGAAGGACTATGTTTAGTGCAGATTTGAGGACAGAGATTGAGCATATTTGTGCTAGACCGAAGGAATGTGTTTAGTGCATATTTGAGGACAAATATTGAGTAGATTTGTGCTAGACCGAAGGACTGTGTTTAGTGTAGATTTGAGGATAGATATTGAGCATATTTGTTCTATAATAAAGGATTGTGTTTAGTGCATATTTGATATAGAGATGAGAGCAAGCTTTGGAGGTGATAGAGTATAGAGGATGATAGCCTCCAGTGGATAGAGTTAATTTAGCCATGGTAGTGAATATAAGTCTTCTGAGTGAGGGTAGGAGTCTTTAGTGGATAGAGATCCATTAGAAAGTGTAGTGGAGGTAGCAATTATTCTAGGTGATCACCAACCATAGCAGAGTAGAAAGGAGTTCTCATGTGGATAGAGATACACGAACTAGTTGAGGATATTGATGTCTGTTATGGATAGAGATCTATGAACTTGATTAGGGGATTGGTGTCTCCTTTGGAAAAAGTTCCATAAGAATTGTAACAGGGAAAGGATTCCCAAGATATTTTTTGAGAAAATTTGAGTGAAATATTTTCTTCGTGGAGTAGCCCACATTGGGTGAACCACATTAAATTGGTGTCTCTATTGTGTGGTGATTTGTGTATTGATTTGATTATTGTTGTTGATATTGCCATTGATATATTGCACAATATTATTTAGGAAAGAAAAGTAAAAAGTGATCTTATACTGTTCACCCCCCCTCTCAGTATAATATTGTGTTCTTCAATTGGTATCACAATGGGTTCCTTCGAAAAAGGTTAAACAACTTGAAGGAAGATCTTACAAGAACATAAATGGCAAAGAAAGGCAAAAGTAAAACCATGAGACACAAGAAGAAAAGAACATACATGGTCATGAAATAAAAGGAAGATGAATTTAATGTTGTGTTAGGAGGATAAATTAAAATAGATTCAAGATATTAATCAAGTAGGGGAGAAAAGGTCAGATTGATATATTTTTGTACCAAATGTAGAAAGAAAAGTCACCATGCAACTTATTATCCACAAGAAGGTGAATAATGTTTTGTTTTTGGTCAACTATATCATGATGTAGGTTATTGCAATGGGTTTAGCAGCAGTGAAGATGAATATGATACTTTCAGAATTGAATTCCTAGAGGATGGTTTAAAAATATATAATAGGGACAGTCAAAATAGGTATGAAGAAGAAAATCTACTTTCAGCAATAGAAGAAATTGAAGACCAAAGAAAAGAGAAAAATTTAGAAAAAAAATAAGGAATCCATACTTAAGGAACTTGTTGAGTTGAAAAGGGATGACTTATATTTAAAGTCTCAACTACAAGAGGATGAGAAATGTAAGACAACTTCTACAAGATCTCTCTGACTTAAAAGATAAGGTTGAAAAGGCAAGCATAGTTAAAAAGGGTATGGTTGAACAATCAAAGGTTAAAGAGATAGAATGTGAAAGACTTATTGTTAATATTGAATAATTAAAAAGGGAGAATTTAGGATTAAGGGTTCAAGCTCAATAAGATGAGAAAGAAAAAGCAAAGTTTCTACAAGAGCTCACAAACTTCAAAATCAAGGTTGAAGAAGCAAGGAAAATTGAAGAAGGTATGGCTAAAAAATTAAAGATAAAATAGCTAGAGTGTGAAAAATTAGAACATGAGATAATTTCACTAAGTATGGAAGTAAAATACTCTAAGGAAAAGCTACACAAGATTGAGAAAAATTCAAAATCCCTGAATAGGATTATCAGTGCACAAATATCATCAGTCACCAAAACAGGACTTAGTTTTGAAAAAGAACAAGGGAAATAGGAAGTAGAAAAAGGAGAGTTAAGCTCAAGCACCAAAGAAGAAGAAGATTCAAAAGAAGAAAGTGAAAGAGAGAGTGAAACTTCTAAGGATAATTTTGACAATAGAAATTTTAACAAGGAAAGGAACAATGTACAAATAAGGAACAAATGGACCAGGAAACAAGATAGAGTAGAAGAGAACAAGAGACCAATAGGATCAAGGTAAGATTTATTCAATGGATGATGCTTCTCATGTCACAGGTTTGGGCACAAGGATACACAGTGCTAGACACATGAAAAATAAGAATATGGAAACTTCAAAAATAAGCATCCTTTTCAAGGGTATTGCTACTCTTGTAATCAGTTTGATCACAAGGTAGTGAATTGTAGGGTTCATGACAGGAATAGATATGGCTTTCACTAGGATAAATACTAAGACATTTTCACCTCCAATGAATAACAATACTAAGTGTTGTAAGTGCAATAATGATGGGTATACAACAATATGGTGTAGAGAAAAAATTCCAAAGACAAGCAAGGATAAGAATATTCAAAGGAATCAGAAGGATCAGTTGAGAAAGAAAGTGGACAAAGATAAATATCAGTGCATGCTAGGAGTAGAAATAATCCCACCCTAGAATTAACCACCTCAAGATGAGGTGGGAGAGGGGCTAATATAGGAATCCCATTCTTAGCCCTGAGCCCCAAAGGTGACCCTTTTCCATTGATGTCAAAGGGAGAGAGATTTAAGCAAGGGGGAGAGATTTGAGTTATGGGGAGAGCATTTAGTCAGGGGGAGCAAAACATGAAAAGGTAAAAGATAATTGGATTTCCATTAATGAAAAGGAGGATACTATTGGAAATATGAGCAGGTTTTGTTGTCATTAATGTCAAGAAGTCAGAACAAATAAGCTTCAGTTTTAGTAAGCAAAATCAATTTTAGGTTTCGTAATCAAGTGCAAAAGAAAGATTGCTCCCAAGTGGTCAGATGAGGTTTAAAGGGCAAAAGGAAGGCCCAAGAAAAATAATATTATAATATTTTATTATAATATTAAAAGGACAAGACCCAATGATTTAAATTAATTATAATAATTTCATTATAAATTAATTTAATTTACTCTTAGAGTTATTAAGTTAATTATTTTTTACTTTTATTTTTTATGAATTTACATGGTGGAATCAGTAGCCACCATGAATCTAGGCAGGTTGTCCAGATTTTATGGTCGCCATAGTATTTTGCATTGTCTGCCCTAGAAGCCACCACACAGTTGTTCGCACAATCCGCCCCTATAACCACCATGTCACAATAATTTTAAACCTTTTACGTCGCTGATAGCACAAGGAAAGTTATTAAGTTAATTATAAATTAATTATAATTTAATTATAAATTAATTTATATATTAATTTAACTAACCCTAAAGGATAGGGTTATAAAGTTTAAATTAATTTGAAATGTTTGAATTGATATAAATCATCGACGTTGTCAAATATATGACATTATGCATATAAAGGAAGGCAAAAACCATGGCATTTAATTCATCCATGATCTATGTGTTATAAGTGATTTTTGTGCGCATTGCAAGGGAGAAGATCATGTGCTTTCAAAGGTTTTGTGAGGTAGAAGATAGGACAAAGTAGAGGGGATTTCATTTTATGTTCCAAGGTAGTGTGTAGCATGACTGGCAGCCAGGGGTGGTACTAAGACTTTGGAAAGAGTGAGATTGAGGGATCCAATCCCATGGTCTATGTTTTGGTGAGGAAGGTTTTTTATTGGAAATTGCATAAGAGGAAAAGGAAAAATGGAAAGCACTAGCCTTTCCCTTTGCATGGATGCATGTAGCCCACATGGTGGGTGCACGCCTAGCAAAGGTGCTCTACTGGGAGAGGTTCCACGTTAAAAATTCATGGAGGTACCTTTTGGTGAATGATAAGTTATGCACTAAATTGCTTGGTTCCAAAATTTGTGAGGTTTCGAAATTTGCAAAAATATATATTTTTTAAAGGTTATAAGTGGAATTGCATATTATAAGGTTTTTGTGAGGGAGATAAAACGATATGCATCATTTTATTTTAGGGTTTGATTTTTGAGTGCTTTGGGCTTATTGAGAGGGGTAATAAGGTGTGCCAAAGGAGTTAGATAGATTTGTTGAAAACTAAGTCAATAAAAATTGTATTGAAAGGAGAAATATGGTTGAGTAAGTGTTGATATTTTGGCTTGGTGAAATATTTATGTGAGAAAATATTAAGGACATATATTTGCTATCTAACCCTAGTATTGGCAAAAAAGAGCGGTTATGATTGAGATAGGTGTTTGAGGTCAAATCATCTTCAAACAATATATTGAATAAGATTCTATGTGAAGCTTGTTTGTGTGATTGAAGCAGATTTTGTGTTAGATTGAGTTGAGTTGAGTAAGCTTTTGTGGAAGCTTACAATACATATTTGAGGTAAGTCTTAGTACTTATTGAGCATATTGGACAAGCTCTAGTGAGGACTTGTTAAGCAGATTTGACGTAAGTCTTTGTGAAGACTTGTTGAGAATATTGAGCAAGTTCTAGTGAGAACTTGTTGATCAGAATGAGCAAGTTCTAGTGAGAACTTGTAGAGCACATTTGAGATAAGTTCTAGTGAGGACTTGATCAGATTTGAGGTAAGTCTTGGTGAAGACTTGTTGAGCATATTGGACAATTTCTAGAGAGGAATTGTGAATAGATTAGTGTGAACTTTTGTGGAAGCTTATAATGTAGATTTGAGATAAGTATTTAAGAAGACTTGTGAGCAGATTTTATTGATTGATTTGTTCAAACCTTGGGTTAAGGTTTGGAGAAAATCTAGCAAAGTTTATTTGTAATTGAGATAAGCTTTGTGTTAAGGCTTGAGGACAAATTTGAGGACATATATTG
Organism: Wollemia nobilis; assembly: GCA_028583015.1. Classification (NCBI taxonomy): domain Eukaryota; kingdom Viridiplantae; phylum Streptophyta; class Pinopsida; order Araucariales; family Araucariaceae; genus Wollemia; species Wollemia nobilis. Next base: position 360,914 of record JAQPPZ010001917.1, read on the forward strand.
AGTATATTTGTGTTATAACGAAGGACTATGTTTAGTGCATATTTTAGGATAGAGATTGAGAATATTTGTGCTCTACCGAAGGACAATGTTTAGTGTAGATTTGAGGAAAAATATTGAGTATATTTGTGCTAAATCGAAGGACTATGTTTAGTACATATTTGAGGATAGATATTGAGAAGATTTGTTCTAGACTGAAGGATCGTGTTTAGTGTAGATTTGAGACAAAACTGAGAGCAATATTTGGAGGTGATAGAGTATAGAGGAAGAGAGTCTCTAGTGGATAGAGGTCCATTATCTAGGGTAGTGAAGATAGGTCTTTTGAGTGAGGGCATGAGTCTTCAGTGGATATACATCCATTAACTAGTGCAGTGGAGATAGTAATTCTTCTAGAAGATCACCAACCAGAGTAGAGAAACAAGGAGTTTTCTTATGGATAGATATCCATGAACCAGTTGAGGAGATTGGAGTCTCCTGTGGATAGAGATCCATGACCTTGATTAGGGGATTGGTGTCTCCTTTGGAAAAATTTCCATAAACATTGTAATAGGGAAAGGATTCCCAAGAGATTTTTTGAGAAAAATTTAGTTAAAGATTTTCTCCATGGAGTAGCCCATATTGGATGAACCACATTAAATTGGTGTCTCTATTGTGTGTGGTGATTTGTGCATTGCTTTTATTACTACTGTTGATATTGCCATTGATATATTGCATAATATTGTTTGGGAAAGAAAAGTAAAAAGTGGTCTTATATTGTTCACTTCCCCTCTTAGTACAATCTTGTGTTCTTCAAAAAAATGTCAAGTGTTATTGCTAATTTAACCCAAGGGTGCACGAAAAGGAATTTCACCCAAAATAATGCTCAAATGAAGGTTTCACCACTACGATGGGCAAAAAGGAATTTCACTATCAAAGAAAGGGTATTTCACTAGAAAAGCCAACAAAAGGGCATTTTTCCAAAAAAAATGAGCAAAAGGGAATTTCACCAAGAAGTGGGTGAAAAGGAAATTTTGCCATTGCTGAGCATGAACAAGCATTTTTCCAAGAAAGGGAGTGAAACTTATTTTCACTCCAAAATGGGGCAAAACTAGAATTTTGGTGCGCCTGGGGGGGTTTCACTAGAGAAACTTCCAAAAATTAATTTTTGCTAGTTCCTAGGGGTGAAAAGGAATTTCACTTTGATTTTTCCTGAAATGACACCCATCGAACACTTAAGAAAAATTTCAAAAAAAATTTAAAATGTGGAAAAAATGCTCAAAATGGATTTCGCTAACAAAATTACTTTCATATTTAGGCAAAATTTTACAAATTTTTAGTGTGGGAAAAATGCCAATATGATTTTACCCTTTATTCCTAAAGGTATTTTCCTAGACATTTTCTCTTCTAAAGAGGAAATATATAGAATCCTGAAAAGGGATCCTTAGTTTATGGGAAGAGTAGGACTCTTCCTTACTCATTTGATTTGAAGGATTTGCACCTAAAAATGTATATCTATTCCTAGTATTGTTTTGGGTTACGATGTATGGGTTACCCATTGAATTATAGAAAATGGATATTTTCAAGGAAATAGGCAACACTCTAGAAGAATTCCTTAAGATTTTAGAAACTACAAAATATAGAGTCTTGGCTATTTATGCTCGAGTATTGGTCATGATTGATACCAATAAACCTTTACTAGAATCAATCATTCTTAAGTATGGGGGTAAGTTGCAGATCTAAACCATGGATTATGAAAATATATATTTCAAATATATAGTATGTCATGAGGTGGGTCATATTGAGAGATCATACCCTAAAAAGAGTCCAACATAAACATATGTAGAAAACCACAAGAGAAGCTTACAAATGGATATGGATGAGGATAATTTTTAGTTTCTAAAAAATAGGTTTAGATAGATGAAAGTAAATAAACAATGGAGACCAATAAGTAAAGATATTAAAAATACACCAATTATTTTGAGTCTTTATCCTATGAAGAAAAAGCATATAAGAGCTTAGAAGACATGGTACAATAGGATCACAATATTAATAAGGAACGATCTACTCAGTCTAAAACCAGTTTAAGGATGAACATTCCTACTAAACCTTAGAAATATTTCTCATCATATTTTTAAATCTTGATGTACCATGCACCATTCATGAAAAGGAAAGTGTCAGAGAAACTGTAGTGTTAGATGTTAATACCTCTATCATTAGCAAGGAAATACTAGAAAATGAGCAGGATAAGTCAAAAGCTTATTTTGTAGAGCCAAGACAGGACATATATAATGAAAAGGAAAGTTGTGAAACAATAATGATAAATAGAATAATAACACCTACCCTTGATACTGGCAAGGAAAAAAGAGAAAAACCTTCAAATTATCAAGAGCTAGGGAAGCAAGAGAAAACATATAAAAAGGAACACAATCTAAGTTGCTTGAACTTCTTTTTATCAAATAGCAAAATGGTATTATTAATTCATAGGAGGGGCCAGTAGTCCTTAATGATACATGATTACCATATTATTGAATATAATGAGTGATAATTCCCCCTTAAAGCATAGGTCTATGAGGGACCTTTGTTTAAAAAATATTCCTCATATTATTTGTATCCATGAAAATAAAATTACAAAGGAAGAAGTTTCCAAAACCATGATAGTATGGCCAAGTTGTGAGTGGGATGCTATTTATTTAAAAGGAGCGACAATGAGAATTATAACATGTTGGAGTCCAATTAGAACCTCTTGTGCAATCATTCATAAAATTAGACATTGGGTAGCCTCATTAGTCACACGCTACTTTGTAGATATTTGTTTCATCCATATCAATATCTATGGATATACAACTAAGTAAGGTAGATTTAAATTATGGAGCAGGATTGAATCCTTTATGAGAAGTAAATACCAAGAAAACAAATGAATTATCATAGGATATTTTAATGCCATAACCAAACTAGATGAAAAAATTAGGAGAATTAGTAAAATAATATAAAGTATGAGATATTTCTTAGCTTTCATTCAAAATAATAATCTATGGGAGGTTGAGTTTGAAGAGGACAACTATGCATGGACCAATAATAGGATATAATAGAACCTAATATCAGAAAAATTAGACAAATTAATACTCTCATAATCATCGGCTACATCAATGGTATTGTGCTAAAATTATTACCTTGAAAAGGATTGGTTCAAATCACTAACCAATATACCATATTATAAATATGAGCATCTATTGGAAGACCATCCTCAATTTGTTGATATGGTAGCACAAACATGAAATTATTTAGGAAATGGTGGGCTGTGTATAATTCCAAAACAAATTCAATCAATGGCATCACACTTTTAGAAATATTTTTGAGAAGAACGAACTAAAAGAGAAACTTTCAAAATTCCAAAAATATGAGTACAATAATCCAAGCTTGGAGGAAATGGAGTTGCTTAGTGAATATCCTAATATTTTGAGTAAGGAAGATAATTTTTGGAGATTAAAATCAAGATAGACTTGGTTAAAAGGAGATAAAAACACAATTTTTTTCATAAGATGGAAATAGTATAGAGATCAACATCTAGAATTAATAGAACTAAATCAGTAGAAGGGGTTTTGATTGTATACTAGAGAAAAATTAGAAATGATGCAAGGCATTTTTACCTAAATATTCTAGGATTAAAGGAGATTGAACTTTTTAAGGATAAGCTACTACAAGAAGTACCTTCAGCTATAATAAATAAGGATAATAGCAAACAGATGGAACCTATTACTCTAGAATAAGTTCATTAATATTTTTCTTGTTTTAATAAGGATAAATCCCTAGGTTTAGATGGACTCTTTTTAGCATTCTATCACCATAATTGGAATATACTAAAGGATTTTTTATTTGTGGTAGTGAAATAGCTTAGGGTAACATAGTACATACCTTATAAATTAAATGCAACATATTTTAACTTTATTTAAAAAAAAAGGATGAAAAATTATTTGATTCATTCAAGCCCATAATCCTATGTAATATGGAATTTAAGATAATCACCAAAGTGATGGTAAATCAATTTAAACCACTATTAGAAAAAAATATTTTAAAAGAGCAAGGAGGATTTATAAAAGGGGGATAGATTCTAGACAAGATCATAGTAGCTCATAAAGTGATGCATTTAATAACTTCTAGAAAATAAAGATCAATGATCGTTAAACTTGATATGAATAAAGCCTATGATAGGGTTAAATAGATTTTTTTTTGCAGTATTAGAAAATTTTGGATTTGAGAAAAAATGGTCAAATAGATTAAATCTTGTCTCTACAGTATCATATTTAGTGCTAGTCAATGGACTAGTAACATAGTCATTTAAAGCCAAGAGAGGTCTTATAGGGATATCCTCTCTCACCATATCTATTCATTATTATGTCATAGATATTGGGAAGGAACCTAAAGAATGCATAGAAATATGGGCTAATAAGCATATTTGAGGTTAGTAATAACATGTGCAACATCATCCATAAATAATTTGTAGATGATACCCTTTCTAGGAGGGAAGAAAAAAATGAGGCTAGACCTTCGAATAACTTATTAAAGGAAAATGAAATATTATCTAGGTAGAAAGTTAATAGGATAAAATCTAAAATTTACTTCCTAAACACTCCATCTAGAATCAGAGTATGGATATACATGTTACTTCAAATGGAGGAGGTAAATTTACAAACAACATTTATAGGGATGCCCTTCTTTGAGGGGAGAATGAGGATAGAATTATAAAATCTAATTATACGTAAAGTTTAGAATAAAATATAAGGAATGATTGATGGTTATCATTAGAAATAAGAGTGCAACTAATTAAATTAGCCTTAAAGGTCATTGCAATATATTATATGTCCTTGTATATTATGCAAAAATTTGTAGAAAATGTTTAATCTATATTAAGTAGTCATTTTTGAGGTTAGGATTACATGATAAATGAAAATTTTATTTGGGAAAAAATAGCATGGTGTGTGATGAAAAAAATAGGAGATGTCTTGGTTTAAGAGTTCTTGCATATAAAAAATTAGCTCTAATGGGAAAATTAATTTGGATATTGTACAAAGAGAGTCAAAGACAATGGGAAATATTTTTTCTAAGTAATTACGTTAATCCCTATGACACAAGATTAATATTTACTACATTCTCACTACCAAATGGTTCTTCATTATAGAAAATTTTTAAAAAAATTATCTAATGGTTAAATGTCTAAAATGGATGGTGGGAACTAGAGAAAAAAAATCCATTTGAATGGATACTTGGTGTAACAAAAGATCTAGATCTAATTTTAAAACCATCAATAAGATTACTTCAAGAAATATATGGTGATAGGGTGTAAAATGTTATGTAAAAGGATAAAGAGGGGAGATACAAGTGGAAAGAAGATAGTTTTACAAGAATACCAAATATTGTTGCTAGGAGGTAGTTGAGTAGAAAGATAACATTAATGATTATTCTAATGGAATCCAAGGATAAGCTAATTTGGGATTTGAATAGCTTAGGATAATACAAAGTAAGTGGGTATAATGTAAAGCATAAACAAAATAGGAATACCACAAAAATATGGAAAGATATTTAGGATAGCTCAAGCATCCTAAAATTCAAAAAAATATATGGCTAGTAGGTCATAGAAAATTTGTATCCTAGGATATCCCAAAGAAAATAAAATTTCATGGCCCCTCACAATGTGTTCTATCTAAAAAGTAGAAGCAAAGTATAGACCATCTCTTGGTATAATGCTCAATAGTCTAGGAACTTTGGCAATGGATTTTTAATATGTTTACTAAATACATGGTGATGAATAGAACAATTGAATAATGGTTAGAGCAATGGAAGAGGACTTTAAAAAGTGAGTTGTTATACTAGGATACATCAAAAGATACAATACTTTGGACTACATGGATGGAAAAGAATAAAAGAATATTTAAAGTAGAGAAAAGCAATTTAAAGCTAATGAAAATGAAGATTTGTTTAGCCATAAAGGAGTCTAAACTAGCCCTATAAAATATTGAAGCATAGAGACTTGATATATGGATTCAAGTCATCAATTGAAATTATGATGGTGGGTACAAGGCAAACAAATGGAAGGCAAAAAATATAAAGTGGAAACCATCAAAACCTAAGTTGTTCAAATTGAATTTTATTGGAGCTTCTAAGGGAAATCCAGGACCAATAGGAGGAGGAATAATTAGGAATAATAAGGGTGATATTTTATCACATTATGCTTTCTATAGTGGATTTATAACCAATAATGAAGCTAAAGCTTGGGAACCTTTTGAAGGATTAAAAGTATTTAGACAATTGAAATGGAATAAAGTATGTATGCAAGGTGATTCACTAACAATAATAAATAAAATTTTTAGGAAAGCAAAGGCTCCATGGAACATAGAAGAGATCATTGTAGAAATACAAGACCTTTATAAAAATTTTAAAGAAATCAATTTTAATCATAACTTAAGGAAAAAGAACAAATGTGAAGATAGGCTATATAATAGAGGGGTTTTAATAGAGGATCATGAAATTTAATTATATTTTCCATGGTTGGAGGAAGTAGTAATTTAGCTATTACTTAAAAGAAAAATTTGAAAGGAGCAAATTCAAAATAATGTTCTAGAGGATTACAAAATATTTTAAAGGATCTATTTATAGATCAATGCATTGTATCAAACTAACAGTCCATATTTGGTAAAGTGGACTATGATTTTGTGAAGTGAGTAGATTTTTTGTACGTTGAAGTACAAAAAGATAATATCATATGGGTGTCATGGATGAATGGATTATGTGAGTTGTTAATTGTTTGTTGGATTATGGGAAAAAGTAGGAATTGAAACTTTCAACTTTTCTGAGACTGCTAAACTATTTACTAAAATAATACCTTTATGATTTATTAAAATGTCATTATAATATGAATGAGATTCATTTTATAACTCACTAAAATGAGAAAAAAAAAATTAATTGGTTATTTAGGATTAAAATGAATTCCATTTGTATTATATAATGACCCATAGTTTAGTTATTATGCATATATTCCTTGATAAAATTTAGTCATGAGCTTTTAACTTTTGGAGACTAATAAACTATTTATTACATTTATTGTGGTTGCACATATTCTTATAGAAGGAAACTAATGATCTAGATTTGATACAGTAGACTATGATAACATGATGTTTTGGAAATATTACTCTACTAAGATGCAATGCATAGATAGTAGAGGTTGAATTTTGGTATTGTGATAACTTCTATAGGAAAATATCATGAAGAAGGATGTTGAATTCTGGAATATTTGTATTTACAAAGAAAATTGAAAAATATCCAGAAAATTAAAGTCAAGAATTTAGACTTTTTATGAAAAAGGATGTAAGTATCTAGTTATAGCAACTCAATTGAGATGAGAATTGAATCTCATTGTAAAAATTCAATATCTAATAGATAAAATTGTAATTTTTCAATGGTGAGGGACTTGAGTACAATCCCCTTTTCTCAAGCACATAATTCATATCATATATGTACAAGACAAGTTATCTAAAATGACATAATTGATATGATATAAGTACATGGTGGCGTATTTAAAAGTACAAAATGAGTGGTGTATTTAAATGCACATAAATTATTCACCCCTAGGTAGTGGCCTCTTAGTCTATTTAATAGATAAGCACCTAGGTGGCTTGAAAAATGTATGATTAGTGTATTTAAATGCATATAAATGATTTAGTTTATTTCAATGCACATAAATGATTCATCATATTTAAATGCATATAAATTATTTGATATATTTAAATACACATAAATTATTTGGTGTATTTAGATACACATAAATGATCGATATATTTAAATGCACATAAATTACTTGTATTTAAATACACATATATGATTCACCCCTAGAAGACCCTTAGATACATAAATCCCTTGAAAACTCCTATCTAGGGTTTTTGACATCCTCATGAGTCCCATTGATCATCCACTAATCCTATCCTGGGGGAGTGCACTATTAGTGCAACTCTATAATGAGTTGTACCAGATTACCTAGAGGATCAGAGTTGGCATTGGGTGCAACTTGTTACTATATATCTAGGGGTGGTAGCATATCAAGATTGAGCATCCCACTGAGCTACCTCTAAGGATTGGCACCATTGCGGTGGTATGCCAGTGTTATGTTGCATGCTAGCCTCATGAGTAGGAGGGCTTTAGGAGCAGGTCTCATGTAGGGGACCTAACTCATTACATTGCATGGTTCTTAGGGTTGCAGGTAGATCATATTGACTAGCACCCCTACCTAGACTGCCCTCCATGGACGAAGGCTGGTTACTGGTTGTGTTAGGCACGTAGAGACAAATGGCTTCTTGGATGTGTAAGTCCAAGATACGAGAGTTCTTCTACTTATCATGCATCACCTAATAGTTTGGAATTAGGGAAGACATTCCAGAGCTGCCTACCATCTATCGTAACCTCACCTTAGAGAGGGACTTGACATGGTCTAGGGTTAATCCACTAGATGACAAGGACAATGACTTTCAGGAGTTGGGCTTGATATATGTAGGGACCACTCCTGATTATAACACTTGGTGGAACCCCAAGGTATGTCGAGGCTTTGAGGACCTCTTAGGTAGGGTATATGATGATTCTACAAAGGGCGACGAGGGTGAAGAGGTATACCCTCATTGTCATCGAGTCTGTAAAAGGACCAAGGGTGTATAGGGTGAGGGAGTTGCATAGGAGGTACGACCAACTAAAGAGGAGGGTGACACTCTTGAGGAGGGTGAGGCACCACCAGACAACGATATTGGGAAGCTCACGGCCTAGATTTTCAGCCTGTAGACTCAGGTAGGCTCTCTATAGACACATCTCTTGTATCAGGATACCACCATTGCCACTTTGGAGGTAAGGATGGGGACCTCCAGTATTGAATCATAGTTGGGAAGACTCGGTGGTATATCTATGAGGAGGAGAAGACCACTCTAGAGGCTAAGATCACTACAAATGATATAGAGATACATAATATTATAGGGTAACACATCCTCCTCCAATCTAAGCTAGATGCTTTGACAACACATATTATTGCACTCCATGTTGGGAGTTTAGATCCCTCATCATCATAGGTTGCTCTAGTACCTCCAATTGCTCTAGCAATACCACAAGTGCTAGTAACACCAGTAGAGTAGGGATTAGCAGGGTTGGACCAGGGAGCAAAGATCTGGAGACTCCAGGCCCTAGTGCAATAGCACATCAATGATGGTATACAAAGTGTTGTCTACATATCTTATCTGAGAGGAGAGATTGGACTACTCAAGGGCAAGATTATAGCGATAGGACTCACACTCGAGAGATAGGCCAATCCTAAATGAGCTCTAGTCATAGATATCATAAGTCAGAGAGGACCTCCAGTGCTAGCTCTAGGGGAACTCATAGATATGGTGGAGGTGACGTTAGGGCCTCGTAGATTGGGGGCATAGGCCCTAATACTTAGTATAAATCTTATAGATGTCATTGTACCATTTTTGTGTGTAAGGTCGAGGACCTACATAGATGTAGCCTACGGGTATTTTTGACACATGCCAGTGTACTGCTCATTATGTATATTTTTGAGACACACACACACACACACACACACACACACAATATATATATATGATCTGACATTGAGACTCATTATATGTGTCATTTTATCATTTTTATTATTTTATGTTTTATGAGATGCATATGGATGCAATGTTTAGATGTGATGCTTATTTTATGCTATATGATGTGATGTATGGATGACATGCTCTAGCTAGATGATGGATGTATGATTTGAGATGCAATGATATACATGTGTAGATGGACTACTTATGATGAATGTATATGAATGTGATGTTTTATGTTAAATGCATGTGTAATTTGCTATACTTGTATGCATTTAATATATGTTGTTATGACATGATTTATGCCATGTATGTATTGCATAATTTCTTTGTTTCTTTGATAATGTTTTTTCTGAAATGGATATGTATGCTTTAATCTCTTAAAACATCATGTATGAATGCAATATGAGTTTGACAATCTGATGGATGACACCACCGAATGTATAACAATCATGAGATGTAATTGCTATATCTTATTATATGCTTTGATCTATTGGGCACCCATATGTGAGATGCAATGATGTATTGTTTCTGTTCATAAGATTTTGTAAATTAAAATAATATGTATAACATAGTCAGTGGCCATTTAAATATCATTTCTGACATCCATCCGGTATCTAGCCTATATTACAAATAATTTCTAATAAATAAACTCTCATAAAAGAAAATTGATTTTGATGATTGCATTGAAAATTGTTTGTTGCTATTTGAGAATTTTTGAGGTTTTCCATGAGACTCAAACACCCTAGTTGACTTATCAAAAGTTGTATACTGACCATACTAGGCTTCTGAAACATAAGGCTTTCACTAGGATAGACCCTAACTGTTCATTATCCCTATGTGTGCAAATGAGTATATTTAGATAAGGCATAAGCATACCCCGATGTCAGGCAGGATTATTTCAACCCATTGCTAAGATTGGGGATCCTCAAATGTCTATCCAATCCTAGGTTTAGATTTAGTTAGACTAGACCACTAGGCAATCTGGGCCACCTAAAGCTAGCTCACTCGTAAATTGCTTAGAACTACCCCTTCAATGACAAGCGAGACTCTTTCAACCCATTATTGAGATTGAGGCTCACTCTATGGCTTTCAAGCATTGATAATTCTAGGGATTCAAGCTCACCCCCTTCTTTTATTTAATTTTTTGGGATACTTGCTCATATATAGTGATAAAAATCACTATTTATTTTGTATAGTGATGAAAATCACTATTTATTTTATTTTCTTTTTCTTGAGCAAGGGATTTGATACTGATTTGATTTGATTTATGAGGATTTAACTTTAGAATTTCACTCGGGTATTTTTCTCCTTCATTTGTAAGCAAGGGATTTATTCGGGTAGGGGGTAAACTTTTCCTTTTTCCAATGACCACTACCCTAGACCATTGCACCTCACAAACTGAGCAAGTAACAAAACCTTTCACCTAAGGTGACCTGGACCACTTTTGTAGTGTTCATCCTTCCTTACCCTAAGTAGGATTGTTCAAATGTGTTTGATTAGTGATAGGATTCTGATATGCTAAGTGCTATCAAAACTAGACCTCATCTACAAAAGCAAAGCAAGCTTTCTACCAAACTCTTGAGAAGACCACTAGGTATGGTTGAATGACCAAAAACCCTAGTATATTCTTCATAGCAATAATAAGGGTTGTGTTGAAAAACATAATTACTCACAAGGGTGATGAATGATGATGATAGTGCAAATATGCATGATTGAAATACAAACATGGTGTCATTTGTAAGATTGCAAACACAACTATCCTAATGCAAGTGTGATGGATGGATATGCCTAATGCAATGCAATATGAAATGCATGCGATAACTAGAATATGATGATGCAAAATGAAATGCAATGATGCAAATGAAATGTAATGCAATGTTTTTGAATTTTTATATTTTCCAAATTTTTTATGGATTTTATAACTTTTTGATTTGACCAAAGGGCTTACAGATGCCTTTGGAGCCTTTTGATGGATGACCAAAGGGCTTACAGATGCCTTTGGGGCCTTTTGATGGTTTTAGGCATAAAATGCTTTAAGGTGAAGGATTTTGAGAGGTTCGGGCTCTTCAACCCCTTCCAGCGATGTCAAGCGGTATGTCCTAGGTCCAATATTCTCAGAGATGATATATGGACCTAACCAATTAGCTACAAATTTATCTCACATTTTTGGTGGTAAATTTGAGTTATGTTGGTTCTCTTTTAGCACAAGATCACCAACCCCAAAGTCTCTCAGATGGACTTTGTCATTGTAAGCTCATTTTAAGTGCTCCTGATAAATGCAGAGATGCTCAAGGGAATTCACATGATGTTCATCAAGTAGTATCAATTGATCTAGGTGAGCTTGCCACATGGTGTCATCATCGATGAACTCTTTCAATGTGATGTGCAACATTGGAATTTCCAACTCTAAGGGCATAATGGCCTCAACACCATATACTAGTGAAAATGGAGTTGCCCCAGTGGGTGTTCCGAATACTAGTCCTGTAAGCCCATAATGCAAGGGGTAGCTGGATGTGCCAATATTTGTGGTGTTCTTGTACCATATTTTTCAATATGGATACCACTATCTTGTTTGAGGCTTCAGCCTGATCGTTTCCCTGTGGATAATATGGAGTCACAAAACTGTGTTTGATCTTGTACTTAAATGTCAAAGCTCTCACAATTTTGTTTTTGAATGATGTTCCATTATCCAAAATTATCTTGGATGGAATCCCAAAATGACTTATGATATTGGTGAGTATGAACTCAGCAATACATGCTCCAGTTGTCATTGTTAATGGGATTGCTTCCACCCACTTAGTAAAGTACTCAGTAGCCATAATAATAAATGTATGCCAACCCGATGATAGAGGAGAGATCTTATCGATGAGATCTAAACCCCACTAAGCAAATGGCCAAGCCACCTGAATGGGTTGTAAGGCCTATGATGGCAGGTGTGCAAGATTAGCATGATGTTGGCATTTAATGCATTTCTTGACATACACATTGCAATCCTTCTCCATAGTGGGCCAATAATAACCCATGCAAAGGATGCACTTGATGATAGCCATGCTGCTAAAATGGCCACCGCATGTACCGTCGTGAGCTTGCAAAATTGCCCAAGATGATTCTTGGGGCTCAAGACAATGAAGGAGAACTCCATCATAGCTTCGATGATACAAAATGTCTCCTAACAAGACATACTTTGTCACTTTCTATTTAAATGTGCACTTTGCGGCACACGATAATCCCTGAGGGATTACACCAAGCTTAAGGAAGTCGTATATTTGTGACATCCAGTTCTGATAGCTCTCAGCCTCAACTGACAAGACAACATGCTCCCCCTATGGTTTAACATTCACAAATGCAGACTAGAAAACAACCTTATAGTGAATGGTAGTACCACTCCCTGTAGGATCCTATGAGATAAAAGACTCCCAAGATGCTCTCTTGAGAAAATCTCTAGCTCTGTAGAACCATTCATTATTTGGTTCTATATGGATCATGTTGATTGACTCTTTGTTATCCAAAGCTTCGCATTGCATAGTAGAGTGTGACAACATTTTTACATGGATGGTAGTAAAATCAGTAGATGGATTCTGAGGGATTAAGGATCCCAAAGATGCCATAGTGTCTGCAAATTTGTTCGATGAATGAGGGATTGCCTCGATGTCATACCATTCCAACTTAGCTAAATATGTATCAACAAGATCTTTGTAAGACTTCAGAATGGGACATCGACATTGAAAAAGTCCCTTCACCTGGTTAACAATGAGAAGGGAGTCACCAAAGATATTTAACCTTTTAATATTCATGGCGATAGCTATTTGGAGGCCCAAAATTAGGGCTTCATATTCAACATTATTGTTAGTGCAAGGAAAGTCCAACTTGAATGACAAGGGCATAGGAGCACCTTGCGGCATGAACAACACTATTCCTACACCACCCCCTTGCTCACACTTTGAACCATCGAAGAACAAGGTCATGTCGACTTTATTATCCGGCTCTTCGGGTTTGGGTGCTTCTGATAAGGCAAAAACTACATCATCAAGAAGCTCAATGGTGAGGGGCCTACTATTTTCTAGAGGCACCTCAACCAGTTGATCAGCTATGACCTATCCCTTAATGGAATTTTGGCTAATGAATTCCAGATAAAATTTTGTCAATAGCATGATCCACTTTGTAGTACGTGTATTATGATATGTCTTGCTCATCATATACTACAAAGGATTTTGTTTTGATATGACATATGTCATATGACTTAACATATAATGTCACAATTTCTTTGTAGTGAACACTACTACTAAACACAATTTTTCCACATATGCATATCCTAGCTCATAACTCACCAAGGTTCGGCTAATGTAATATATGGCTTGTTCTTTGTTTTGCACATTCTTTTGGGCTAACATGGTCCCTAATGCAAATTTAGTCATCGATATATAGCAAAAATGGCTCATCTGGTCTTGGTGGAGCTAGCACTAGTGGCATCGCTAGGTATTGCTTAATCTCAGTAAAGGTTGCTTGATAGTCCTCATCCCAATTGAATGGGACCCCCTTGTGTAGCAGTCGATTCATGGGTCGACATTTATCCAATAACTATGTGATAAATCACTTTATGGATGCTACTTTGCCCTATAGGCTCCTTAATTCCTTGATATTCATGGGTGGATGCATTTCTAAAATTACCTTTACCTTTTCTGGATCAACTTCGATGCCTCACTTTGAAATGATGAATCCTAAGAGCTTTCCTGAAGTTATGCCAAATACACACTTCTTAGGATTCAACCTAACATTATGCTCTATCAGGCGATCAAAGACTTTTCTCAGGACCTCAGTATGCTCTGAACATAGCAATGACTTCGCCAATAAGTCATCGATATAATCTTCTAAGATCTTATGCATATAGTCATGAAAGATATATGTCATAGCCCACTGATATGTGGCACCAACATTTTTAAGACCAAATGGCATAACCTTATAGAAAAATGTCCCCCATGGCATTATGAACATGGTTTTATGCTAGTCTTCGGGCTTAATCCAAATTTGGTTGTAACCAAAAAAACCATCCATTAGGGAGAGCATTTCATGACCTACAGTTGCGTCTACGAGAGCATCTATGTTCGGCAATGAGAATGAATCCTTTGGTGTTGCCTTATTGAGGTCTCTAAAATCCGTACAAATACGGATCCTTCCATCAGGTTTTCCTATAGGTACCATGTTTGATACCCATTCTAGATAGTCGATGGAAATGACAAACTCTACATCCAATAGCTTCTGCAATTCATATTTTACCATTAGGGCTACTGTCGGATGCATCTTCCTGAGTTTCTTCTTGACTGGCTTCTTTGATAGATCTAGCGAAAGGTTATGAGTAACCAATTTTAGATCTAGACCTGGCATATCCTTGTAAGTCCAAGCAAAGAGAGCAGGTCTCTCTCTCAGTAGAGGGATGAGGTTGGCATGCTCATCAGGAGATAAAATTTCTCCAAATTTAACCTTCCTTGGATTGGTGGGATCATTATTGATATCCACTTCAAAGGTTTCCTCTATCGACATGTGGGATCCCTCCTCAAGCTGATGAGGCATAGGGATCAAGTGGATGTCATCTACTAGGTTTATGGGTTCCACATTGGAAGCATCCTCAGCATGATAAACATCATGTGCATAGCCTGGTGCAAAGTGAAAAGGTTGCAACATTTCTTCATTAGGGAAGAAATCTTCAGGCTCTAGTGGTGAGTCAACATGATCCCAATCAATAGCATCTACATTTAGACACAATGGTTTGGAAGGATCGACTAGGTTGTGAAGTGGAGTGGTCAAATAAATGGAGATCATATTGATGGAATGGATCATGTCTCTAGGACCACGTGCATGTGACACTATATTGATATAAATTCCATCCCCAAGATGTGGTTCTGGGGGTATGGGGATCTCTAGATCCGGTCTATGAATAGACTCGAGAACAGGATCGCTAGGCTCGAGGAGCTCTCTGAATGTCGATGGATCAGGGAAGACCATATGATAAATCCTATTCAAACTAGGTGGTCTTCCTATGAGGTGTGGATGAATATTGATATCTCTATGCATATTCACTATAGTGTACAATGCATTACGATGACATAAGTAGGGAGGCCCTAGATAGGATCTCTCTATTTCATCTTCATCATCACTGTCATAATAGAGACCTTCATCGCTACTAATTGGAATCGAGTGATTGGGAAGGTGGGGCCTCATGAAAGCCCACTCTCGATAACTTCTATCATCCATGAAGGATTGATTATCCTCAATGACTATCTCTAAAGGTAACAGATGATATAAATTAAGAGGGCCTAGATAAGCCAACTCAATTTCATCCTCATATTGCTCATCGTTTGAGGACTTATCATCATCACCACTCTCATATATGCAACTCGGTCCACCTATCTCAAATATGGACTCTGCTCTCTCCTCATCAAAGTGATCTTCTAACTCGGCTTCCTCTGCTATGCCAACATTGTGAACCTATAGGCCTATGTCATTGGTCGCTGCACAAATTTGTTCACCCAAGTTTTCTCTTGGTATATGCTCTGGACCGGTCTCCACCAAGATATCTTCGTGATATGTCTCGGGTGGTCCTATAGTGACATAAGACACTATCTAGTTATCCCTCCAAAAAGAGGCAGGATTAGGGTGATAAGGATTGAAGTCGACTTCACCCCCCAGACTAAGGTACAAGTGGTCTAAAGAAGCCATGAGGAGTTCAGCCTATCCTCCCATATGGTATCCTAACCCAAACCTATCTGTAGGCAACTGATACTGAGGTTCATACGACCTCTTACGCCCTTGCTCAAATAATTCGAGACCGTAACCATGCCAATGGTAACGCTCAAAATATCACAAGGCATACTCTAGGTTAGAAAGATAATGAACATTCATGGTGAATGGTTCATCATCATCTTCATCCATGGAAGTGCGAGATGCAAGCTGGTCAAGCCCTCCATAAATAAAATTAGTTTGGTTAGGAGGTACCCCTAGTGGTACCACCATCCCTACAGGAAAATTATGGGCTTGTGGTTGGCCCATGTCTTGTGTAGTCTCGATGATTGGCATGAACATCACATTTTGCACAATATATTCCCCCAATCTAGGATTAACCAAATGAATGGTCACCTATGGTGTAGATGACCCTGCTAAAGACATAGGCGAAGTAGGCTGAGGTGCCTCTTTGACTCCTATATGAGCATTCTCTACTTCCATGGGAGTAGGAACCTCGATCACAACTAGTTTGGGCATTTGCTTCTTCTCTTTTTTACCCATTTTAGCTTTTAGCTTCTCATCATCCCGATGCATTATGGATGTCGATGGTTTAGTAGAAGTAGTTATTGTGTGCTTCGATCATTGAGATATGGACATTGTAGGCTTAGCACACACTTCTCCTATTTTACCTCCTAGATATTTGATCGATGATACAGGTCGTATGTCCAGGTGCATTGAGGGGAGCACAAAATCCCCTAAAAAATCTGCTAGATTCACGTATTTAAATGGTTCTTCATCGGAAGGCACCATGTGAACCTACCCCTCATGCACATATTTGATACATTGATGGAGAATAGAGGGGACACAATGCATTTCTCGTATCCAAGGCCTCCCTAAAAGGATGTTGTATTGCATGGTGCCTTCAATCACATGACACATCACAGGGATGGTCTTGAGTCCAACCTGGATCGAAAGAACTATGGTACCTACCATCGAGCACAACACATCATTGAATGCTCTCAAGGTAAAAGCGAAAGGTACAATATGTGATTTCGAAAACTTCAAATATGTCAACGCCTTGGTCATGATAATGTTGATTGATGATCCTATATCAATCAACACCTACTTGAAAGGTTTTTGGTTTACACATGCAATAATATGGAGCGGTGGGTCCGCTATGATAGTGGAAACCATCTTGACTTCATGATCATGAAATTGTATTACCGGTTCTTGGCACTGCTGCACATGTCCCATGAAGTGTGTGAATGCTTTTGGATCCTAGGACTGCACTTCTATGGACCTTAGAATGTCCATAAGCATCTCCCTATGCTTGGGAGACTACTGAATCAGCTCATAAATCGACAACTTTGTTGGAGTTGTCTGTAGGTTTTGGACTAACCTACTCTTGATTGTCACCATCGGTCTAGTTGGTGGGCCTGGAACATTTTGGGTTGGCCTTGGAGGAGGCGCAGCTTGGACTTTGATGGGAGCTGGAGGTTGATTTGGTCTCTCATACCTCGCATGTCTAGTGACAACATTGACCATTCTGACGAACCCATGGGTTGGTGGTTCGATGCATACTTGATTGACCTAGCCAATATTGTTCCTCGGTACCTCATGGTTAGGCAGAGGATTTTTGTAAATTCCCATGTTCTTATTATCTAGTGCCTAAGGATTATCCACAGTTAGCTCACCTCTTTCTATCATGTTTTGTACTAAATATTTGAAACTCCAACATACTTCAATGTCGTGTCCCTTTGATCTATGGAAAATATAGTACAACTCATCCCTATACCCCTTTGGTTTGGGTTGATTAGGGTCCAACAGTTTGATCTCTAGCAAGCATATGGCCTTGGCCTCACATAGTTGATTGAATATCGAAGTCATCGATTCCGACAATGGTGTGAACTAGTGAGGTGGGTGTTGTTCCTTATTCTTACCCTTTTGATAGTTGTTGCGCTGCTCATACTATGTAGGAGGAGGTTGGGCTTGATAATTTCATTGTTGTTACCCCTTATCCCCTTTCTGAAGGTTCAAAGCCACCTGATTGATGTGGGCTAGCTTGGCCTACTATTTCTTAGTGCTTCTCTTGTTCCATTCCTTCTTATTCCTGAGCTTCAAGTTACCCTCTTGTAACTTGATATCCTCAATCACTTTGGCCTGCACCAAAGCCTCCTCGAAGGTCTGGTATTGTTGCAATTATAATAATAATAATAAAATGTGCTTGGTGTAACTTTTCATAAACATTCTAGTTAATTCAGAAGCAGGGATGGAGAATGGTAGCTTTGCCATCATATTTCTCCATCATTTCCCATAATCCATAACTGGCTCGTCATCATGTTGCATTAAAGCAGCCAGCTCAGATAAGTTCACCTTCTTCTTGATGCCAAAGGAGAAGCATTCAAGAAATGCATCATCCAATTGCTCAAAATTGGTGATACTATGCCTCTTGAGTTGATTAAACCACTCCTGGGCTGGGCCTGAGAGGGTCATGATGAAAGTCCATAGGAGCAAGGCATCATTGCTTCCAATATGAAAGCATACATCTAAAAATCTCGTGACATGCTCCTGAGCGTCCTCCTCTCCTCTAAAATTCTCCAACTTAGGCATTTCAAAATGCTTGGGATAAGGTGGAGTAGGCACTGATGGACATAAAGGTTCATTATGAATTTTATTCAAGGTTGGCTTTTGATAAGTTGTTCCTTGCTTTTCTATAGCTTTGACCTTTTCTTCCAGGACTTTATAAGCCCATGAAGATAAGAACTCCTCTTCTATGGATTGCCTGGGAGGCACCTTTGGAGGCACGTTCCTCTTTGGTCTAGGGTGAAGGAATAGGCTCATCCTCCTCCTCGACTTGGGAGATTTTAGGATATTCTTGATCTAATTCATCTCCCACTTCTTCTTCATACTGCCTATGCCCATGATGTTCAGGCGGAGGGCACCCATCTCTATGTTGGGTTGTATAGTGAGTATGGGTATCTATATACTCAGGGTGCAAATTGGGTTGCGAAGCAACTCATCTATCAATGCACTCCCTATGCTCACTATGAGGGTGTAAACCGACATTGGCTAGTCGATCCTCCCTCTCAACATGCTCCTTTTGATCAAGGATGCATTGCTCATGCATTCATTGTTCATATAAGCATTGTCTTATGAACCTCTACCTTTGAGTGTTCTCATTTTTGAGGTGTTCCCATTCTACGCGAACATCCTCCAATTGATCTTGGAGAATCTAACGTCTTTGCTCTGACATTAGCTTGTGAGATCTATCTATGTGATCAGCCATTTGAGGCCTCTAGTGTGTGTGCTCTGTTCGAGCAGATTTATGGGTGTGTCCCCCAATGGTCTGATCTGCTATGCTCTTGCCCTTGTCTATGAAGATGGCATTTGCATCCAGATGTTGCCTATGCTCTGTGCCTACATGAGATGCAGGGGCACGCATATCTCGAGAATGCTTGGAGCACTCTCCAGGTTCTTTGATAGTCCTAATGGTACTACTACTATGCACACTCATAGGATGAGAAGGTGCAGGAGTAGGCTTATAACCTAACTATCCTAGAACTTTACCCAAACCATCCAACTGTCTACTACGCCATGGCTCATGAGGTGGCGTACCATTGGCTCCCACTTTAGATACATCTATGGTGATCCTACAAGGCTCACCCTTGTTGGGATTTTACCCCTATATGGGTGGATCCTGACCTTGTATATACTTAGATGTTGGGGGCCTCAAGCCTCCCTTAGACATAGGATGAAGGGGTACCAATCTGGATCCCTCAATTACAAACTCCTCAATAGATCCCATGGATGCACGTAGAGTGTGGTCATGGTAAATGTTGATATGCTCAGAACCCCCATGTTGGGAAGCTCCATGTTCTGATCTATGTCTTGAGGAGTATCTAGTAGCTCCTCATACTAGGGTATTCCCAACAAGATCTTCATGCATAGAATTATCCCCTCTAATACTCATCGAATGATATTCGGGAGGATTCTATGATTGAGGGTATTGTGTGTCTTATTGTGCATTGGGTGGAGCTTTAGCCTCAACCTCATATCTACATCCGGGTTAGCCTCTCTATGTAGCCACCATGATATTGTATTATCTCTTATGTAAGTTTTAAAACAAACAAAGTAAACAGTGGTGATTATCTCTTTTAAAATTTAAAGTGAACCCTAAACTATTTGATGTGTTTTGCAATTTGTTGTATCAATAAGTAACTCTCATCGTGTTTTCAAATATGTTGATTATATACTCAATTGTTAAAGGGCTTTCACATGTATACTCATAGCTCGACAATCGGAAATGAAATTCATGGTCACGTAAACCCCTTAAAATGTGGAGATGAAACCCACACTCGAGAAGGGAGCATAGGTCCTCCTGATCCTCACCTAGTTCACCCATGTGTAGTGATACACCCCTCCGAGGAGGAATGCATGCTATTTTGCATGGGCTATGATGGCATCTTGGATCCAGTATTGGTCTAGTAACAAAAGTATCGAGGGAGTTGGGCCAACGGATGGAAATCACTACCACCATTGTTGAACCCTACTAGTGGTTGGATGTGACTTCCAACTCACTAGTGTTTATAATGTGTCATGGTGTGTGGGGTTCCTTTTATTTTGCATGAAAGTAAATGCATAAAACAACATCCATGACTCTTCTACATGCTATGCAAATTAAAAAGAATGTTTTAACTTTCAGAAGTATGCATGATTAAGCTATATGACTTTCAAAGCAAATGCACACTAATGACAATGATGAAGTGGCCACTAGATGGGCCTCATATAAGCAAACCAACATACAAGAAGGGCCTAGACTGCTGGAGACTAGGGTGGACTACACTCAGAGGTCTGCTATTCCTAGCAGCGACTAGTAGAACCTAAGAAAAGACCTAGGGACTCAATGCATTTTAATTTCTTGTCGCATTCCCTAATTATGCTAGCAATTTTGATCATTTTGGAAAAAACATAGATAGATAAATAGGGAAAATCAGAGAAAAATGGATCCTACCTCAGATCCTCATCCGATTAAGCTTTTTCTCCCTATTGTATGACCTGTCAGATGTTGACCATGGCTCTGTGGCATGGCTGAGACTATTGCCCATGGGTGTCAACCATGGTGACAACTTTTGACCATGGTTGTCAACCGTGGTTAGCACCTGTCATCACAAAACCCAAAATTTAGTGATCTATGGCATTTTATGTAGAATTCCCATCGTGATCACCTTTTGTAACCACCAAAAAGGCTCACACCTAAAAAAAAAGCTCGCACCTAGTCTAACTATTGCAATTGATGAAAGATACACAAATAGGCATGCATAAATTGACAACAAGAAATAAAATGAATACAAGGAATCCTTTATTAATTTCAATGGAGTCAAATTATAGATTCATCCCTCTTAGGGATACCCATTTGATACATCAATTACAATAGTGTCTAATCCCTCTCAAGGGTAGATGCAATCAAAATGCCTTTTAGGATGACATGAACTGCTCCAAGGTGTCGATGACCTTCTTCTCCATGATTAGAGGTATTTGTTGTGTTGAATGGCATGACCCTATTAATCCTGCATTCAAGAAACAACAAGAAGCAATTAGTAACAAAGGAGGCCTCTCTTGATGAGGCTTTTAGGAGACATAATATCAAAAGATGACATAAAGAGTATGAAATCAAGAAAGTGAATAAAAGCATGCTAATCTAGTTGAAACATGATAATATGCTATTAGAAACATGCAAGGAACATATATCAATCTATCTAAGCTCCTAATTAAGCAAATGACAACATTATAACATGAAAAATATCCATTATGCCCTACTTGCAAACATGAAGGAAAGATGCATAAAACTCCTAAATCCTATGGTCAAAAATCTCTAAGAAAGTAAATGAACTAGTAAAATGCCTAATCTAACATACTAAAGTAGATTGCTAAACTAAAAATCAAGGAAATGAGGGATTATACCCTAACCACAACTCTGTGGCATGGTGAGCACTGTTAGCCACTCTTGATAGCCATGGCGAGGCTTGAAATGTGTTTGCCCTCCAATCAAGGGTCAAATCCTCAAATATCCTTGACAAATTGATGGTCAAGGGTCACCTTTGTGTCCTCTAACATATTTGGTGGTTGAATTGCTCTAATTGCACGTGGAATTGGTGTAATTGTATTTCTTGGCTCTCCTAGCCTCCTAGGACCTCCATGGCTTGAATTGTCATCTTGATCTCTCAATTGCAATGACAAAGCTTTCTCTCAAAGAACACAAGTGAGTGTTTATCTCGACAGGGATTCGTTGCATACAATTGAAAACTTCTCTAGAATTTTCCTCAATTTGGATGGGGTTCTTATAGCACCTTGGAGGGCTATGTCCTAGCTTCATGAGGAAGCCAAGATCAAGATTGGGCAGTTAGAGTTTTTTGGATGGAAATATCTAGAACCTTCCTCACTCAAACCACTCCAATCCACAACCAATTGGCCATTTGGAACCAAATTTGACTTGGTCAAAGGCCAACTGATTTTGAGGCCTAATCACAACTGACAAGCGCGATCAGCTCTGCTAACCATGGGTGTCAGCAATGGCTAGCACTGACTAGGCAAAGGTGCCCAAATGAGTGGTTAAAACCACTGCTATACCTTGGTATTTGTCCAAGGTCTTCCATATGGTCTTCTAGCATGTCCCATATGAGTAGTCACCTTGACATGATGGATTTTAGGTGTCTACAATTCTATTATCATTTTTTGTTAATTTTTGGCATGTTAGTCTTTCATTATTTTTCTTTTGTAATAAACATCTATAAACATAAACAACTACAAACATAGAACCACATACTTTAATCTACTCATGTTAAGTCTACAATTATTACCTATAAAATATTTTTCCTTTGATGTTTCCCTTCAAAAAATTACTATAATATTTAGTGTAAGAGATATCCATGATATTTGGTATTGTCTAAGACTAGAGTTCTTCACATGTATCTTGATTGTAAATTGTTAAGGGGACTTAAGTCAGTTATTAATATTATATTTTCTAAGTTTATGGCACATTTATGGAATATTTAGACATATTTCATTTTGTTTTTATTTGTACTTGTTCTCTTTAGTAATAGAGCTAATAAGAAATTTTAATTCCATAGTGTATGTTTTTCCAAGTTTTTCTAAATTGGATATTAAGAGCTGAATCTAATTATCTTTAGCCATTGTGGAAGAGAGATAGATGGCTAAAATGTCATGGGTTTTGGAAAAATGCATTAAGTTGAATTCATATGGAAATCTTATTTAGTTATATGCCTTCACAAGTGATGCTACAAAATATTCTAACTTGTGACATAAGAAGTTGTACTACATTAGTAGCAAAATAGAAGAATTCAAAATGAAATAAAATAATATTTGAATATCACATTTTAAAGTCTATTGGACATGTTCACTTGTTTCTCTCAACTTTATTATATATTTTGCATAGCTTTCTAAGGGAAATTTATTATTTCTAGCTTTCATTAGGGTATTACATCACATGCACATTATACTTGTCAGTTATTAATTTGTATTCATGAAAAGTTAGAGTTTATTTTCTACTAGCCTATGATTTTGGAGGAACAAGTACATTTTATATTACATATGATTATCTTAGACTATTAATATAAGATTATAAAGTTATGATCAACCTTGAATATATTATTGAACAATTTTTCGAGTTCTAATTTCTTATTTATTCTATTTTTTGGTAAACCTATTTTCAAACGAAGCAATTCTTAGGTGTATTTTAATTAGATATTAACTAGTTTTAATAATTTAGGGTAAATTAGTATATTCCTAGCATACTCAAAATGTACTTAACAATATTTGTCACAAAGTCAAAATATTAGAATTACTTGTTGATTATTCACACACTAGTTATGTCTTATTTTTATCTAGAGGAATGCATCCATGAAGATTAGTTATTTTGAAAATGATATATTTGTTGATTATTTTTATTTAAATATTTTCATTGTGAGATGTGTTGAAGTACATCGATGAAGAGGTGGTCTAGTATTATGATACATTTAAATTAAGATGTGCGCATATAGTTTTTGAAGTTTAAAGAAATAAATTTAAATCTGAAACAATTTTATTCCATATTTTATGAAGTAAGATTCAATTTGTAAACTAATTGCATATGAGCTATGTCAATATATAGTTCATATATTCTCTTGCAATTCTAAATTTTGTTCTTTACACTATAAATGGATAACTTTAAGAATTATCACAGGCATTATTTTAATTTAATTTATCTATAAAATTATAGTTGTAAAGGAATTTTTTTTGTCTTATTATTTAGATTTGTAATAGATAATACCATATTTGGGGGAATGTATATACGTAGATATAGTCTGTAGATTCTATAGTCATTTTATAAAAGACAATAAATGGTAATATTTATATTGCATGATACCAATTTATATGGGTAATATATCTAAGTCTATGCCAAAAATGTATTTAATATATATCAATTTCTCTTCTTAGCTTGTTAATAATGTAGTATTTATAATTCATTTTCTCCCTCGAACAATATCATTATCTATTCACTTGAAATATCTATTTGTAATTTTTTCCTGTTCTTTTCTCCAAAAAAAAATAGTACACCTATAAAAGCATTAGTTGCCTTCATATTCCACTTGTTTCATTAGCTCATTAGAGAAAATAAATACTCAAGTAAAATCTTAGATTTAAATTGTGTATTTTCTCTTAAGTTCATTAGTTATTGTGGTCTATCATAGGAAATTCCTATAGTAGTGCAAGTACATAAAGATATTTTCTTTAAATGGTTGTTTTCCTTTGGAATGTTCCACACAATCGTCCAACACAAGGAGAAAATTATTACTTCTTATGTAACTCTATTTTTGTTGCATTTAGTTCTACACGAAAAAATTATCATGGCTTTCTTGACATTGTACATCATTCTTCATAGGGGATATATTTGGATTAATTTATAGCAATATTAATAGTAATATTTTGATTTATTAGTACAACTTACAAGAGCATTTGATTTGGTTTGTAAATTTATAATTTTTATCATTTTAAGGTTACAAATAAAATGCATAAGATATTTTCAACAACTTTTTGAATTCATTTTTCATAGTTTCTCTCCATTTTTTACTCCAAATAAAACTAAAATAATTGTGCATAATTTAAAGTGAAAAATATTGAAATTAACAAAATTAAAATAATTCAAATTTCTCACTTCAACATATTTTAATATAGAATTTGTATTTTAATGAGATATATATAGAGTAAAATAGATAACCCTAGTTTTGATAGAAATAAATACGTTAATAAAATTTGTAAAAGAAATAAATGAAAAAACAAAACTAATTTGAGAAAAGTGGTGTGTTAAGCAGACCCTTCTTTTATAACAGCTAGTAATGCAAATTATATTATCTTGTACGTGGTCTCCAAGCCTCAAGTATGTAGAATATTGGGAGAAGAAAACCTTAGTTTGAAGGTATTACCTTTCCTAGTTTGGTAGGAAGACCTTTACTAATAGAAAGTAAGACAAATTGGTAATGCAAGGTGCAATATACTAATGCTTTATCCAATTGTTTATTGGAGATCAAATTCTTCCTAAATAGTAGATATTGAAATAATTACAAGAGCTTGTTGCATGATGGTCTATTTTGGGGTGTGGTAATTTGAGATGGATGGAAGAATCAAATAGTTCAAGGATAAAATTATGTTATAGATGAAGTGATGAAACTAATTAAACAACATTCATCCTCCATAAATTATATGTTGGTTATGGGCCACCATATTTGAATGATATATTAGTACAACATGATGGTATTTCTCATCTAGACCAAAAACATTGACAAGGCATTAACATGCCCTATAAATATATTGAAAAAGAATGAAGATATGTATAGATGTGTTGGTCACAAATCTGCCTAAGTACAAAATATTATTTGTGCACCCTAGACCCGACCAACATTGAAAGGCCGGAGGAAAGAGATCTCCTTTAGGCCAATATTTAGATAGGGCTTGTTCCTATACTAAAACTAACAAAAAAAATTTATAGCAATTATTAATTAGCATATAACAAAAATAAAGGTACAAGAGCCACTCATAGTTTTCCAAGATAACCTCCAAAAGCATTCCAATATTCACTCCCTCATAAGCAGTAGTTAAATCCAGATGCAGAATTTAAAATCAAAAAATAATGGAGATGAACATAATAAGAAATAACTAGTAGAATGAGATCAAATGCAATACTACTCAAGGAACCAGAAGCCGAATGTCTTTCTATTTATGCATAAAACATAAACATTTTTTGTAGAGTGTCTATCCTATTTAATTACATTAAAATGCTTAGTATTTATAGAGGATTTTTCCTCTGAAAATAAATACAAAATAAAAACAAGATACTTAGCTAGTCAAAGACCAGTCAAAGCAATTTTCTCCTCGATAATGACAATGCTCAAATTAGAATATTCTTTAGAAATAAACGATTCGATTTTCGTAGAGTGCACCTATGAAATCAGAAGAGATGGATAATAGGAAAAATATTCTAAATATTGGTACATTGAAACTTAACAATATCACGTGGTAATCAAGATCTTAGATATTAAATTATGGATACAATCTCACCACTTTATGCCTCAAAATATTATCTTCGCTAGGGGAAGCCCAAAAAATATTAAATTTGTCTTGAAAAGGAATAAAATTAATGGAGGGTGCCTTGAAAATAAATAGGATCACAATAGAATATGAGATGTAGCATTTAATATTGGCATCTCTTCAGCAAAAATTATGGAAATATTAATTTCATTTCTTCAGGAATTAAATTCCACAAGTCTTCGATATTACCCCAAAAAATATCAACAACAGTGACTCCTTCAAAAGAAAAATTTTCTTAAGGGAGGGGCAAGAATATATTTTGCCCAGGCAATTTGGTGTTTTCACCCATCAATATGTTTATCCATTATCCTGAGTAATCTCACCCGAAAACTAGAGAACTTCGCCCAAAAATGGAATGAAAATAACTTATGTAAGAAAATGGGTGAAAATAATTGATTTCACCCTCAAGAGGGGTAAAAATGATTTTCACCTCCTACCTATGATGAATTTGACTTTGACTAGAGCTTAAAGATGCTATTTCAAGACTTTCACTCCAACCTAGGTGAAATTACTATTTCTTCCCAAATGGGGTGAAATTATATTGGTAGATTCCTTCATTAAATTCTCTTTGACTTTGACATGAGCAATCTTCACTTGGATGACATTAGTTCATCATTTTTACCCTGAAAATTTTCCTCAACTTAGATTTCACCCCAAAGAAGGGCAAAAGTGATTTTCACCCCCCATTAAGGGCAACTTTGACTTTGACTTCACAAGGCACACATTTCACTTTATTTTTGCCCCAGGAAGTCTTCAATTTGAAAATTTGGCCTAAATAAGGGAAAAAAATATTTTTGCCCCTCCCCAAGGATTAATTTGACTTTGACTAATGCTCACTTATTATTTTTACCCCAAAAGTGCCCTAAAATGGATTTTCACCCCAAAAATGGATTTTCGATGGTACATCTTCCTAAAGCCATAACTTTTGATTCGTCGACCCGATTGTCTATTGTAATATATCATTGGAAAGATTGGGAAGATTTCTAAAACAATAAAATTGATGGAAAATCCATTTCATCCACTTTCATCCCTCTATAGGACATCCAACATATTCATATTGTATTTTTAAGCTACGCTAGAGAATTTTCTTGAGATGAAAACTTTAATATCTCTCAATCCGTTCAGGATATTAGGGTGGTTATTTAATGATAAGTCTAATTTTTCAATTCTCCTCCTTTGGGTAAACTTTCAAGTCCATAGGTGTCTATTTAGGCTAATTTTCAAAAAATGATCGCTTTCTAGTTTTCACCTATTTTGACTTCTGACTGCAGTGTGGCAAAAATACCAACATTTTTGGTGGCTCGTGGGGTATTCAGCTCATCTGGATGCATTTGACCCTAGGGTATTTATCCATTGGGAAATAGAGTCATAATTGTCTGCTACATCAAATCGGTTATTTCTTGCACTAGCTTCTTCTTACACTGCCTGATATTGTTTGGATGTCTGTTTGTATTTTTCACCCAATGCGAGGAACTTCATCGAGCTCGGTTGATTTTTTTTGCTTTAGGGTTCTCTATAAATAATTTGATCTCTGACACCAATAGCTCTTGTAATCCAAAAATTTAAAAAAAGGGAACATAGGTTGTTGAGGGTTTGGCTCAAAAAAAGGAGCAAAAATGGATGGGGCCATAGTTACACTCATATTTGATGGGGTTGGTGTACTTACAGTGATGATGAGATTGTTAACATAGGTGGAAGATGAGGTATATGACAATGGAATAGAAAATAGGTTAGGAAAAGAGGCCAATAAATTAAAATATGGAGGAATGAAATAAATGAGAATGATGAAATGAGCATTGGTGACTGATGACTATGAAATGAGGAGGGGAATAGAAGTGGTGGGTACAATGAATGAGAATGAAGTGGAAGGAGGTACTAAAGAATGAAGGGAAAATATCACCAAATTTTCATGATCAAGAGAAGAGAAAAAAATGCATACCTACGAGCTTCGACACCATTTTAGACAATGACATGGGTGGTTGTAATGTTAGATTTTATTTATTTATTTAGTTTTAAACCAGATCACACCATTTAGTGACCTCATCACTTTATTTTTCAATTGACCTATTTACACTATTTACACAAAATTTTACAACATGATTGGAATGCCACCACCACAAAATTGGCTTTGGGTGCTTATCTGGTGAATCTGTAGTGTTTGGACCAAATATTATTGTACTTAAGTTGATATTTGAAGTTTGGTTGGCCTCTTCCCAAATTTTTCCAGGTTGCGAACAAGATGCAATGTGGTAGGTTACCATGCATGCCAGTACTCATACAATTAATGAATAATGTGGCGAAGAGATTTACCACATGGGAGCCTTCTTCGAGTACTAGTTGTGGTGATGGCTAGAGCCAATGCCACCACTTTAGAGAGTCCACTAGATACAGAACCTTGAGTATGGGCTCCTCCAACTCCTTAATGTGATAGTAGGATTTTTATGGTGATAGCCCTTTTTTTAGAATATCCTCAATATTAGCATCTTGATGGAGTATGTTCATTAGATTTTAGTTAAATACTTGCGTGCTATGCCCTGGGACACAAGAAGGGTGTAAAATTATACCTTATTCACTCTCAAAATCTTCCACTTGAGTTTGTTCCCCTTCTTAATCCATATCTTGATGAAAACTACAAGTAACCATATTGTTCATTGCTAGAGCAGTGTTTGTAAATTCCCTTCATTGGCATTGGATGAGATCCACCTCTTGTGCTCCACATAGTTATGTTCCAGGTCTCTACACAGTTTGAGAGATCTACCATTGTGAATACTATGCAATACATATAGTGGTAAAAACTACTAGAGAGAGTAATGGAAAGGCAATTTCTCTCCACTATATTTTTCCTTATTAGAGTAGGAGTCACTCTACTTGTACTTCTTCCTAAAATACTTGAGGGAATATTTTTTCCCCAAATTATAGTAGGAGGAGGCTTATGTTTAGGTGGAAATATTGAATATAGTAGAGGTGGGCATGGTCGGGTGTTAACCAGATCTTCTCTAGAATTCTCCTCCAACTTCTCCAAAATTAGACATTGAAGTTTGTGATGCTCTCTAGATATGCTCTCATGATGGTGGAGAGGTGTATCAAGAGTTGAAATGGATCTTGAGAGCTATCAAATGTGTCAACTAGTGCTCCTACCAAATTCACCCATGAGTAGATGATCTTACACCCAAGCAATTTGTCCCACAATAGTACCTTTCCCTCTAGAGATAGGACTAGAATTCTAATCATGACATCTTCATGGGTTATGTCATGGATTATCGCTAGATCAGTAACATCTTCAAGGTGCTCTCGGGCCATTCCTTCAATGCCATTGTATTTTTTTAGGGTCTTCAGGGTATTTTTAGAAATATCATACCAACTTTGGATATTCAGAGGTCCAGGATCATCCCAACTAGGATTGAAAACCTATGCTATTATAGCAGTGGTCCTTAGAGATCATATTTCATGTTGCTAAGTTGGAGTCACTAGACGAACATTCTTTCTCTGCTTGTGAGGTCAAGGTTGTTCATCAAACCTTGATTTCTTTGAGGTATCTTCTTTCAAAATAAAAGGCATCCATCGGTCATGAGATCTAGATCTTCATTTTAACAGAGTTTCTAGGTGATTTTTCTAGATGAAGACAAGCCAGAGATTCACCAAACTTGGGCTCCCTTAAAATATGAAGACTATTTGTCCTACTGGGCAAGCCAAAAACTGTTGGTCACGAATATGCCTAAGTAAAAAAGATTATTTGTGCACCCTAGACCTGACCAACATTGAAAGGTTGGAGGAAAGAGATGTCCTTCAAGCCAATATCTCGAGAGGGCTAGTTCCTATACTAAAACTAATGATTGGTTTAAATATTAGGGTAACAAGAAAGAAATGGGAAATAACAGAAAGAAATGGGAAATGTGGCTATAAGTCGAAAAGATAATATGGGGATAAACTAACTACAAAAATTCATAGAAAGTATTAATTAGTATATAACAGAAATAAAGGCATAGGAACCACTCATAGTTTTCCAAGATAACCTTCAAAAAGTATTCCAGTATTCACTCCATCAAAAGTAGTAGTTAAATCCATATGCACAATTTAAGATCAGCAAATAATGGAGATGAACATAATCAGAAATAACAAGCAGAATGAGATCAAATGCAATACTAATCAACGAACCAGAATTTGAATGTATTTCTATATTTGCAAAAAACTTAAAGCATTTTTCTACAGTGTCTATCCTATTTCATTACATTGAAATGCCTAGTATTTATAGAATATTTTACCTCTAAAATTAAATGTAAATAAAAATAAGATGCTTAGCTAGTCAAAGACCATCCAAAGTAATCTTCTTCTCAGTAATGGCAATGCTCAAATTAGAACATTCTTTAGAAAGCAATGATCTGATTTTCATGGAGTGCACCTAGGAAATCAGCAGAGATGGATAATAGGAAAATCATTCCAGACGTCAGTGCATTGAAACTCAACAATATCATGCGGTAATAAGGAGTTTGGATATTAAATTATTAAATTACTAATTGCATATTTCTATCCTATGGAGTAGTCCAGTCGTAATGGCCTTCTTAGGGAATAAAAATGATAGCAATTCCAATTAGGCATGTGTTGAATCATATTGTCGATGATATACTAAAAATATCATAGAATAATTTCCATGAACACTTCATTCCCATGGAGCAATATTTTTAGTAGGAACTATGGAAATATTATTTTTATTTCTTTAGGAATTAAATTCCACCAGTCTTCGATATTTTCCAAAAACATATCAGCAACATTGACACCTCTAAAAGAAAATGTTGCTGAAGGGAGGGGGCAAGAATAAATTTTCCCAGGCAATTTGGTGTTTTCATCGATCAATATGCTTTTGCCCTTATCCTGAGTAATCTCGCTTGAAAACTAGAGAACTTTACCAAAAAATGGAATGAAAATGACTTATGCAAGAAAATGGGAAAAAATTATTTTTGCACCCTACCCGGGGTGACTTTGAATTTTACTGGAGCTTAAAGATGCTATTTTGGGACTTTCGCTCCAACCTGGGTGAAATTACTATTTCTACCCAAAATGGGGTGAAATTACATTGGCAGATGCCTTCATTAAATTCTCTTTGACTTTGACTTGAGCAACCTTCACTTGGATGACATCACTTCATAATTTTCACTCCGAAAAACATCCTCAACTTGGATTTCACCCCAAATAAGGGTGAAAGTTATTTTCGTCCTCCTCAGGGGTGACTTTGACTTTGACTTGACAAGGCACACATTTCACTTGATTTTTGCCCGAGGACGTCTTCAATTTGGAAATTCACCCTAAAGAAGGAGGAAATTTATTTTTGCCCATCCCTAGGGGTGAATTTGACTTTGAAAAATTTACACTTATTATTTTTACCCCAAAAGTGCCTAAAAATGGATTTACACCCCAAAAGTTCCCAAAAATGGATTTTCGGTGGTACATCTTCCTAGAGACAAACTTTTGATTCGTTGACCCGATTGTCTATTGTAATATATCATTGGAAATTTTGGGAAGATATCTATAGTAGAAAAAATTATGGAACATCCATTTTATCTATTTTCATCCTTCTACGGGGCCTCCAAAATCTTCATATTGTATTTTTAAGCTGTGTTGGAGAAATTTCTCGAGATGAAAACTTTAATATCTCTCAATCCATTCAGGATATTGGGGTGATTCTTTCACCACAAGTCTAATTTTTCAATTCCCATCCTTTGGGTAAATTTTCAAGTCCATAAGTATTCATTTAGGCTAATTTCCCAAAAATGGCCCCTTCCTGGTTTTCACCTTTTTTGACTTTTGATTGCAGTGTGGCAAAAATGCTAACAAGATGTATAAAATTCTAGGTGTATCAAACAACACTTGTCATGTCAAAACACATGTTCTAAAATAAATGAACTAAAATATAGACATGTATTGACATGTATAGTTTTCCACTCACCATTTATATTGCTAAAAAAAATACATTATTCAGTGTTATAATTGTGATTTTGGATGAAGACAAAGGTATATGTATTTCTTACATGATCTTCCCCCTTATTATTTGAATTTCATATTTCCTTTGTTGAAAAAAATATTATAATCCATTGCTTAATAGTAAAATATTATATTCTCTAGTTTTTATTTATGTACATAAATAAATAGATTGTATCATCACCCAAGTGTGGAAAATACTAGGTAAAAATACCTAGGAAAATATGAAAACTTTATTTGATAGAAAACATTAAGAATTGATATTATTTTAAAGAAAGACATTCCTTATTTTTTACTAATGGTTTAATTCTTAATATATTTATGATTTATTATTTTTATTCAATATCAAAAACCTACAATGATACTTTATTTTAATTCAAGTTGATTTCTACCTATATCTCTTAATGACAGTAGGAGCGGTAGAAAACACATAGTTTTCTACTTATCTTCAACTATCCAAAACATTAGAATATAATACCATTCCCCCATTTATATTACCCTAAAATAGATCTATATTATTACAAATATTAATAAGACATTAAATTAAGCAAATAGGTTGTATCATCTCATACCTTGCATTTTGTAATGTTCAATGCACTTGTATCTGAATGATATACAATTTATTTTACTAATATTAGTAGGTCCTTGATATCCTTGTGTGGAATAAAAGGAATTTCTAACATTGTCCTCAAAATTCTTAAATACTTTTATTTTGAAGATGATATGTATCATCCAGTATACTTGTTCCAAATTTCACTCTGATATTATGTTTGTGAATACTTCTATGAAGGGTAGGTATGATGATGATGGTTCACTCTATCTTATTTTTTCCTAGTACATTCCATTGATTTTTTAATATCTTATGAATAATATAAATATAATGGATAGAGATAGTGGTCCCCAAATAAATTACATCTTGAGACAATTAATAGTATTGAATGAAAACAATAGCTTAGTAATATGTTATTATACAACTTGAAGAGAATGTATGTTATTTCCAATGCAATCATTTTGAATCTATGGTTGTATTTAATTTAAATGATTAGTTTTTATAATTTTATTAAAATAAATATTTACATTCAATAATATTATATCCTAAATACACCTCTATGTGGATGTTAAACCGTAAAAGGCATAATTACTTCAAACTAGAGAAATAATATGATCTTCTAGACATTGAATTTGGAGACAATGTAAGATATCAAATCATAACTTTTTGAATAAAGATTTTAGATATATAACCTCCATTTAGAGTTTTTAGGAAGTAATTTTTCTAACATCCTTGAGGTTATAGGTCATATGAGATTGGTATTGTTTACCCAATATATGGTTATACCCAACCATACTTTGATTATAGAAGCATGGTGTACAACCCTTCCCCATGCAGGATTAAAACCTTGGATCTCTATTTCAAATTTCAAAGTCTCCAAAATTAGGCTACTTAGGCCATACAAAGGTTGAAATAGATTTTAAAATTTGTGAGGCCATAGGCCATATGAGACAACCCTCATGGAGGATTGTTTCTACCCAATATATGATGATCCAACCATAATCTCTTACCAAAGCATGGTGTACAAACCTACCACCCCAATATTTGAACCTTGAAGCTCTATTTAGAGTTACAAAGCCTCCACAATTAGATTAAGTAGAATGGTTGATGAATTATAAAACTAACATGATAGTTTTTATAAATAACATGATATATGGACATATATATAATCACTATATATGAACAAATACTGTGCCAAAGAAAATGCCCAGCTTACCCCTTCCACTAAAAACACTACTTATAGGTTTGAATCCTCCGTTCTATCTTCCTTGAATGTTCCCCTCTAGTATTTCATGCCCTCCAATATTCCCAAGGTTAAACTAAAAACTAAGTGGATCCCTCCTTCTGATAGGCTGGATGAAACTAAACTTTGATGGTGCAGCTAAAGGTAACCTAGGAAGAGCGAGGGTAGGAGGTATCTTTAGAGACCACAAAGGGGATGTCATTTTATCCTATGCTGAATGTCTTGGATTTCAATCCAATAATTTCACCGAGGCCAAAAATCTATGGAGAGGGTTGTCTTTAATCATGCCAAATTCCAATAGGTTGATTATCGAAGGTGATTCTCTCAACATCATCAATTACTTGAGGAACAATAAAAATTCTTCATGGAAGGTTAAAGGATGCATCGAAGAAGCTATGAAAATCATCTCTCATCATCAAGAACCCATTATTCAACACAATTTTAGATAAGTGAATAAGGTGGTAGATGCATTGGCAAATCTTGGGATCAATATCAATGGTTTAATCACATGGTCTGATGCCTTTTTTCAACATATATTTTATGTGGTCAATATGGATAAAGCTTTCATTCCTCAAATCTCTAGTGACCAATCATATCCTTCCATTCACCATTGCAATATCCAATAATTATTTGCCAAGTTTGTACTCCAAGACCATGTTGGACTTACCTTGTTATCCGTGTAGCATTATAAATACCTTCACTCTCTCCTCTTATGATGACTCATATTGCAATAGTTGTTTTTTTTGTGATTCATCCTCTGCACTCCTCCCCATTATTTATTTTTTCCAAGGCCACTTCCCTCCCCATCCCTCACCTTACCATTTTCCACATGGCATTGTCCACACATTACCCTTCAAGACCCTTTACCCCTACTACATATTCTTAAGTCTCATCATTTTCTTTCCATCAATCATTACTGATCACCTGCCTCCTCTTTTACTTCTCAAAGGGTACTTATGTTTGAGTTTCTTGCTCACTATTGGAGGGCTTTCCCATGTATCTTTAGGAATCACATGCAACACTAGCATTTTAGAGTGTGTTATGATTACTAAGAGACCCGAGAAATCCTTCAATTTCCTTATTCCTTTTGTGGATGGATTTTCAAATCTAGGCCCCGATACCTAGCATAATCATGGATGGCCCTAAGGTTTGTAATGAACCTAAGGTGGATAGGGAAGCAACGAAGGAAGTGACAAAGGAAGCAATGAAGTATGGAAGCAGGGATGCCACGTAGGTGTTGTTTGTTGGGATGAATATGAGGATGTGGCTATGAGTGGTCTTTGGGCTATATTTTTTTGGAGGCCTACTTGCCTGCATCTGGTTGGATGGTCTTAATTTATAGATTTTGTCTTGTAGGTAGGATGCCTCATTGATTTATGTTTTCCTCTTCATAACATTCCATAATGTTTTTTTTGTAATTGTTCGGAACTAAATTACACCAAGTTTTCACTTGATACTACGGTTGTCTATCTTCCTACTTTTTGTCCAGTCTTGCACCCAATAGTTGCATCTTAGCACTCAACATTGGATGGACCAAAATAGAGGTTTCTAATCCAACCTCTAGAGTAGGCTAAATTCTTGTCAATTTAGCAAGTTTTTGACACAATTATGCTCACTTAGGGTTTGGAGTTTAGGGTAAGAGAAGGTTAGGGCTAGAGAGATGTGGATAATAGTGGATGGATAGGTTAAAAGCATTGCACTACCATAAAAATCTTCCAAAAAACCATGCTAAGGACATATAATTAGATCAACATTTATCCCAAAATAGATAGTTTCATATATTAAAACACAATAGAGAAATGTTGTAGCAAGCAATTTCAATATCCAGGGAATGATAATACAAATAATAGAATTCACCAAACACCTAGATTTCATAAAAATGTACTTCCTAACCACATAATGAATTTAAAAGCAGATTTCAATTACTCTCTATCGATCCTCCTTGGGAGTGAATTACCACCTTCGATCTATAACTGCCTCTGGTTCAATCTTCTTGGAAAACCCTTGATGCTTCATCTTCCAGATGACTATTACAAATTTTGATGTAGTAATATCTTTTAAAACACTAGGATTTTGTAGCTTAACCTCCATTGTTGATTTTCTTCATCACATGATTCAGATTCAATTCGATACAAGCTAAATGTCATTCTACTTTAAAATTGATTGTCATATTTTAATTAGAAGCAACGGAATCTCCAATCCGGATCTCTGATATCTGAACATCAAATTCACTCTAGGGTCTATCATATTCAACATTATATTCTTCAATCTGCATTAGAATATTGATGATGTCACCTCTTTCTTATAGCCTTTATGGATTTCATTCTAGATAGAGCAAATGCTAATCACCAATCCGGGTCCGGAGCTAGTCACATACTTCTTCCATCACAAATCCATGCTTTCATTATTTAATTGCCTCTTCTTATCTTCATTTTAGAAATGAAAGACTTGTTCACAAATCCAAACTTTTCTCCCAATGACATCATCATATCCTTGAAACTTTTGCATATTTTAAGGTAGCATTAATTTGGAGCTGAAAACAAAAGTGAAGAACACAAAATTATACTGAGAGGGGGGTGAACAATATAAGACCAATTTTTAACTTTTTCCTTTTACTTTAGAAATCAATGCAATGAACCAATAGAAAAATCAAAGTAGTAATCAAACCAGTGTACAAGTCATAACACAATTGAGACACCAATATAACGTGGTTCACCCAAGGTGGGCTACTCCATAGAGAAACCTTTCACTAAATTTTCTCAATCAAATCCTTTGGGAATCCTTCCCAATTACAATGTTTATGGACTTCCTGTCCAGAGGAGAATCCTTTTTCTAATCAAATATTTATAAGCTTCCTGCCCAAAGGAGATGTCATATCCCCCAAAGCTCTATAAATGATACTTCAAAAGATCACTGCCTCTTTTATCACTAGCAGGTGGAACTCCTTTCCATAGAAGACGTCCTGTACTCCTTTCTTTGGCTCTAGTGACTTTTTCCCTCACTGATCACCACCACAGCTGCTCATCAAAACTTGTACTAAACATAGTCAGTTGATCCAGCACAAGTCCTCTCAAACTCTATCACAAATCTCCACCAAACTTAGTCCTCTGGTCTAGCACAA
Source organism: Wollemia nobilis (assembly GCA_028583015.1). Classification (NCBI taxonomy): domain Eukaryota; kingdom Viridiplantae; phylum Streptophyta; class Pinopsida; order Araucariales; family Araucariaceae; genus Wollemia; species Wollemia nobilis. The sequence continues at coordinate 398,758 of JAQPPZ010001917.1, forward strand.
ATCTGCTCTCAAATATTTGTTAGATCTGTCCCAATATTAATCCAAAAGCTTGAACAAATCAATCACAACTGTTCACAAGTCTTCACTAAGACTTCATCAAATCAATCCACAAGTTCCTCAACAAGAACTTGTCCAAATAAGTCCACAAGTTCTCCACAAGAACCTATATAAATCAATACACAAGTTCTCCACAAGAACCTGTCCAAATCAATCCACAAGTTCTCCACAAGAACCTGTACAAATCTGTCCTAGCAAGCTCACCAAGAACTTGCCTAAATTAGCTCAAGCAAGTTTACCAAGAAACTTGCCCAATGTGAACACATAGAGAATTTTTATATACCCAATGTGTTTCATCCAATCATATCAAATCAATCTCATAAAAGAATAAAGAGAATTGTTAGAGACTCAATATGTTCTATCCTTCAACTTTCAATCTCAACTAAAATCAATCTCATAGAAGCATAAAGAAAATTGTTAGAGACTCAATATGTTCTATCCTTCAAATCTCAATCTCAACTCAAATCAATCTCATAGAAGCATAAAGATAATTGTTAGAGACTCAATATTTTCTATCCTTCAACTTTAAATATCAACTCAAATAAATATCATATGAGTAGTATAATTTCACAAGATCTTAAACCACAACCCAAAAATTACCAATAATGCAATATCAAGGAATCAAATCCTCCAACATAGAACCATAACTTACTATCAAACCCTAGCCAAGTTAGTTTTCAAGAACACAAAGCAATCTCTCTCTAAGCATAAAAAAATGGGTTCAAGATATTTCCAACTTCTCTCAAATGAGAATGCTCAACTTAACCACATAACCAGGTTTATCAAACAAAGTACAACTTGATAAAATCAAATCTCAAAGGAACAAGCCCAACTCATGTATCAAGTAAAGCATAACTTGATCAACTCAATATCAATGGAAGCAATCTCAAAACTAAACTCTCAACAACCAAACAACTCAATTTGGGTTTCAACAACTTATAGCAATGGCATAATCTTCTCACTCAAAAACCCTAAAGCAAACTTCAAATGCTTCCACTCTCATAAACCAGAATTATACAATAAATCATAAACTCATCATGATATCATAATGCATAATCAATACTTCCACTTTCAGAAAATAAGATCCACTCCAAATAAGGAAACTTAATTTAATCCTTTTCACTCCAAACTTATTTTTAGAAAATCATCAATCAATAATAACCATGGAATAATGTGTCCATACTTTTACTTTGATGAAGAAGGAGAACTCAAAATCTGTCACAACACTAACTCTCAATTTACCTCAAATTAGAGTTAGCAATAATGGAATAATGCACACTTATAAGAGTACTAATAAAACCTTATCACTCAAACTCATCAATAATAAAAACTCACAAATATAATCAAAACTCACAAATATACATATCAACAATATTCCTTTACACCTTATAATTCCTACTTAATATATCAAAAAATAACTTCAACCTCAAAAAATAACTACAAGAGAATATCCACTCAATAACTCCAAAGGCTCTCTAACTCCAATATGAAATTAAGCACAATTATTACTTAAACCCTTATAACTCCTAAAATACATTTACTTCTAAATGCATTTACCACATAAACATTAAGCATCAATAATAACAATGTCAAAGCAATATTTCTATTTAACCTTATACCTCCATCCACTTACCAACAATATTTTCCAAGTCAAATCAAATATTCCACATCATCAACAAAAGATCTACCTTGGCCAAAAATAAATTCTCCAACCTTAGGAGAAGTGTGGAGACACCAACATAAGAGCCAAAGCACTTCCTCCTCCAAACTCATGGTCCAAGGAAACTATTGTACCACGTGCACAATAATTCGTGACCAAAAAATGAAACATGCCCGACGCAAATTGATCTCGACACCTCTGCCTAGTGAGCACCTTCGCTCCACTACCTCTGTCGTTGGAGCACAAGTGCCCAATAAAACTCTCAAGTACCACTCATAATTTTACCTTCCCTTTGCTTTTAGAAATTAAAGATAAACATAATTGTCTTCCTCATAGGCATACGAAATCGGAACTTAAACATAGAGCAATACAAAACTCAAAAATCATAGAGCAATCCAAAATCAAAGGTCACAGAGCAATACGAATTCAAAGGTAATCGCACAAATCAAAGGTGCTTAGAACCTTAGGAAATAATGTCCTTTAATAGTCTTTCATTCCATGCAAATTGATGTCGATGTTGTAAGTCTTCCACATGAGCGCCGCTAAGGGTTTAGAAACCCTTTCAATAATAATTATTAAATTAATAATTATTATTTTATTAATAATAAAATTAACTTAAAACCTTTTCAAAGGTTTGAGTTAATATATTTATTAATAATGAAGACATACTTGGAGTTTTTTTCTGCCGGGCGTTTTGGCGGGAATTCCTCTGCACTGTCGACGGCCGTGGCTCTAGGGTTTCAGTTCGGAAACCTCCTTCAGCGTGTTTGGGGTCTGTTGCAGGCCTCTGGACAAGGATCTTTCGGTTTCCTGGGAGGGCCCAATGGGGTCTCTTCCTGGTTCTCGCGAAGGAAAAAATACCTCTTATGCGGAGATTCTTCGAGAGACTCCTGCGTCTTCCTCTGCTGAAGCTCAACGCAGTGCCTCCCATCTGCTAGCCAAGAATGCGGGCAAGGGCTCTCCTGGGCACAGAATAAATGGTTGTCTCCCGCAATCTACATTAAGACCGAAAATTGTCATCGAACCAGAGCTGGTTGAAGACACGATAAACTACCGGACCACGCATGATCTGATTTGCAAGTTCATGGGCATTCGACCCACCCTGCACTTTTTGCATTCCTGGGTGAGACAAAACTGGGAGCCAATCGGTGAGTACTCCTTATGGCCCATTAGCAATGGGTATTTCATTATTAGTTTTTCTTCCCTAATGGATAGAAAGCAGAGCATTTGAATCGAGAGAAGAGGAGCCATGGCCCGGCGGGGTTATTTGTCCAACCATGGAGAGCGGGTTTTGATCCTCGCATTGAACCCACGGCTGTCCCGGTTTGGATCCGGCTGTACGCGCTCCCGATGGAGTTTTGGGGTGATCGGATTCTTGAATTGATAGGCAACTCTCTAGGTAGATTTTTGGGAGTTTCTAAGGATACCATTGAAGGAAATACTGCCGTTTATGCAAGAATTTGTGTAGAATTGGATATTAGTCAATCGCTACCAGCTGAGATGGAATTGGAGCTAGCGGGACATTCTTGGGTACAACGAGATAGACTATGAAGCCCTACCTTTCCGTTGTAGAGTCTACCATTTGCATGGCCATTTGGCAAGGTTCTGTCCAAATATCTTGAGCTCCAATGCGGATGCTACACGGGGGAATGTCAAATCGCTCCCGAGGAGGTAAGTCCACTTCGGCCAAGGAACCATCCGTCATTCCCACTTGGGTCCGAGGGCCGAGAATGATGGCTTTGAACAGCGAGAAGAGGAGAAGAAACAAAAAGAGAAATGGTAAGGAGCAAGCTCTCCCCAAGCCAACAAATCGGTATGAAATCTTCAAATCTCTTGTGGATCAAGAAGACCAACCTATGGATGGAGCAGATGGGATCCTTGAGGACAATATTATCCCAACTCATGCTCATCCTTCCTCAACCCCTGTCCTTGAACAGGCTTTTGATTCCTCTGAGTCTTTGCACCATGAAAACCTTGGGACTCTGGTTATCCACGCCCTGACCCGACCCGTTATCAAAGATGTTTCTATGGGAATTGCGAGAAAAGCTCGAGAGAAAGACCAGCTCTTGGAATTTCACGAGGTGGAGAAGAGATCGAAAAATAGTAATTCCCAAGGGGTGGGCGGGGAAATCCAATAAGGATCTAATCGCAGTGCAAGGGGATAAGATAATCAATGGAGGACTGGAAAGAACAATTGATTCGTATTTCTCCCAAGGTTTCCAATGATTATACAATCTTGGAATGTGAGGGGTTTAAACAGTAGAACCCATCAATCTGCTATTCAAATACTTTTAGAAAGAAGTAAAACAGACTTCCTGCTCATTCAGGAAACAAAAATGTCATTAGACCTCATGAGTAAAGCTGTTGGCCGAATACGGAGGGGTGCTTGGCCATATGGCAGTGGTTGCTCTTGGTGCCTCGGGAGGGATTGCTACTCTTTGGAATCCTTTGGCATGGATAGCAGTAGATCATATAGCCTGGAGAGGGGTCCTAACATCTCTTTTCAAGAATATAGTTACAGCTGAACAAGTCTTAATTACAAATTTTTATGGGGTACAGAATACCGAAGGTCAGCGGTCTCAATGGAAAGCTGTTCAAAACATGAGGTCCTCCCGGGAAGATCTTGATTGGATTTTAGCTGGAGATTTCAATGCTAAATTATCCGCTAGAGATCAGGAAGGTGGCATCCCTGTTCTGGATACAGGGGATAGGCTATTTATTGCCCACGTTCAGGCCTTTAACCTTGTTGACATCAAAGGTCCTGGTACAAACTTTACATGGACTAATAAGAGAAGAGAGCCATACAATAGGAGGGTTAAGCTTGACAGGTTTTTGGTCTCGGAGGAAGCTTATGTTAGATGGAATATCAAATTCCAGATCTTGGAGGGCCCGATTTACGATCACTCTCCCATTTTGCTGGAGGGAGGGACCATGTCAGGAAAGTATTACAAACCTTTTAAATTTGAAAATTTTTGGTTGCAAAAAGAGGACCTACGAAGGAAAATTCCACAGTGGTGGAAAGAAGGCCGTCCCCCTTTTGGAACAGCTATGTTCAAAATTCACAAACAGCTTCTCTATGTTAAGAGTAAACTGAAACAGTGGAAGCAAACTAACAAATCTGATTTCCAGCTCCAACGGGCCCCCTTGCTGGATAGATGGAATGAGGTGCAAAAACAATTCAGAGAAGGAATTATTTATGAGCATCTTAAATTTGAGGATGACGCCTTACGCAAAGCAGTTGAGGACATTGATAATCAAGAAGAGATCTACTGGAGACAGAGAGCCAGAAATACTTGGCTATTAGAAGGAGACAGAAATACTAAATTTTTTCATCGTTCTGCCTGTGCTAGAAGGCAATTGAATAACATGGAGCTCCTCCAAGATGAGTTTGGAAATTCTTTTGACACTCTTCCTGACATGCACTCCATTTCTATGGAGTACTTCTCAAACCTCTTCAAGGAAAGTCTGCAGCATGATGTGGAAGCACAAAATGAAGTCTTTGACGGAATTCCCTCTATTATTTCTCATGAAGAGAATCAGTCCCTTCTTAAGCCCATAGATCGTGATGAACTCAAGAAGGTAGTCTTCGGGATGTGCACAGGAAAGTCGCCTGGCCCGGACGGTTTCCCTATTGAGTTCTTTCAGGCCTTCTGGGACATCCTGGAGGAGGACGTGTTGGCTGTCATTGAGGAATCCCGAATTAACAAAAGAATGCTCAAGGCTCTAAATCATACCTTTATCTCTTTAATTCCGAAAGGAGAGGGGGGGGCTCTCATTTCTGATTTCAGACCTATTGCTCTATGTAATGTGATCTACAAAATTATTTCTAAACTTATGGCTGAAAGACTAAAACCCCTCCTTCAAAAGTTAATTTCCCCTGAGCAAGGGGGTTTTGTTGAAGGAAGACAGATCTTGGATGGAGTGATCTTGGCTCGGGAGGCTATCCATTCTATGCATAATTCAGATAACAAAGGAATGTTCATCAAATTGGATATGTCTAAGGCTTATGACAGAGTAGAGTGGGGTTTCTTGGTCAAGATGTTGGCAGCCTTTGGTTTTTCTCGGAATCTGGATTTCCGGGTCATGAGCTGTATCTCTACGCCTTCATACTCTATTTTAATTAAGGGGCTTCCCTCGCCACCTTTTGGAGCCTCTCGGGGTCTCCGTCAAGGAGATCCCTGCTCTCCTTATCTCTTTCTTATCTTGGCTGAAGGTCTTGGCAGACTCTTCCTGAGAAGAAGACGTCAAGGACAGATTACAGGAATTAAAATCGGAGTCGAAGTTTTGACTCATTTATAGTTTGTGGATGATACGGGCTTGGTGGGAGTTGCCAGTCTCAGAGAAGCAAGAGGAATCAAAGATACTCTTAACGTCTACCTTCGGGCTTCTAATCAAGCCATCAATGATTCAAAATCAAAAGTGGTCTTCTTCAACCTTGATCAAAGGTCGCAAGAGAGAGTTATGGAGATTCTGGGCTTCACTCGGACCTCCCTTCCTGTTGTTTATTTGGGGGTTCCTCTGCACTTTAAAAAACTGACAGCTGATTTCTGGAAGGACCTGCTTGATGGCATCAAAGAGAGAATGAATCATTGGTCCCATAGATGGTTAAGCTATGGGGGCCGATTAACTTTTTTGAAGTCTGTTATTCAGGCTATGCCTATTTACAAATTTTCAATTCGCCGCCCCTCCCTCAATCTGGAAAGAGTTGGACAAAGCGGCTAGAAGTTTTCTTTGGGAAGGTGCCAATGGAGAGAGGAAATGGGCCTTGGTTGGTTGGGATAAGGTCACCCAGCCCAAGGAAAAAGGTGGGTTGGGCTTGAGAAGCTCCAAGTTTAACAATCGGGACCTGGCTGGGAAATTGTACTGGAGGTGGATTTCTCAGCCTTCGTATCTCTGCAGCAGAATCCTTTCTAGTAAATACTTGGAGTCTTGTTCCTCCCAATGACTTGGGCCGCTATCCTCCGGAAGGTAATGGTTCTCTTGTGTGGCGGGCGCTCAAGCTTGGTTCTTGCATTATCAAAGATCAATTGTTCGGGAAAGTTGGGAGAGGGGAGAAGGTCCGGTTCTGGACTGACTCTTGGGATCAGCATCCTCCTATTCTTGCAGTGTTTCCCGATCTGCTTCCGCTAAAAATAGCTCTTGAAGACAAAGGTTGGATTCATATTCAGTCCTACTTTACTACCAGCCCTCTGGGGGAATATAAGGTTAAAAAATTTAAGCGGCTGGGTGAATGGCCTATTCCAATCCCCCCGGAGCAGGCCCCAACTCTGGAAAAACTTTTGGCTGAAAGGTTTCTATCTGGGAGTGATGAGGAGGATGAGATTGCTTGGGGATTTGGGAACCTTGGGGTTTATTCTGTGAAGGAGGGCTATGCTTCGATCCTACCTGAGCCCCCCCCACACTCTTTTCCTGTTCATGAATGGAGGAAGATTTGGCATCCCAAGAGCTGGCCGAAAGTGAACTTCTTTGCTTGGCAACTGATGCATAATGGTATTTTGACCTTTGAAAACCTTAGAATTAGAGGCATCATTGGTCCTTCCCAGTGCGTCTTATGTTATAGGAATGAGGAAACTGTGAACCATCTTCTGTTTGATTGCTCTTTCACACAGCAGATTTGGCAACGTTGGTTCTCCCACTTTAAACTTCAGGTGCTTGGAGATCTGTCCCGGACCAATTTATGGGAAAGCTGGAAGAGAGGTAGATTTATTTCTAAAGCTCTTCGTACTGGCTGGGAGATCGGTTTCCTTTTTATTTGGTGGCAGGTTTGGTTGGAAAGAAATGCTCGTATTTTTCGTGAAACCTTCTCTTCGGTGGAGGGGATTTGGCAGATCATTTGGAGCAAAGTTGTGGAAACCGTTGCTATCTATGCTGAGAAGGAAAACCAGCCTGCTTCTAGGTCTTTGAGTGGGAGAGGTGCTGATCTGGAGAGACAGGTAAGAAGTGGTTGGAAACCTCCCCCAGAAGGCTGGGTCAAAATCAATACTGATGGAGCTGCTAAAGGTAATCCGGGCAATGCTGGCAGTGGTGTTATTTGCCGTGATCATGCTGGGACTGTGCTATATTGGGAATTGCAAGGTCTGGGATATGCCACTAAAAATGAAGCTGAGGCCTTTGCTATTAAATCTGCTTCCATCTGGGCCGTCAAGCATGGCCATAGAAAGATAATCATTGAGTCTGATTCTCAAATCTTGGTTGGTGCTCTTGATTGCATGCGGAACTTTGCCTTAAAAGCTTGGAGGCTCCAGATTTTGGTTGCCCAAATTTTAGAGCTTTGGAAAGAAATTGAGGATGTGATTCTTGTTTATGCTAGTAGATCTCTTAATAAAGCGGCCGATTTCCTTGCTAAGTTGGGTGCTGAGAGAGAGGTTGGGATTCATCTGCATAGCAATTTTCCTGTGGAGAATGTCGAGATCAGACAAGGCCTTGATCAATTCCTGAAATAATGTGCAAAAGTTTTTTTGCTAAGGGTCCTTTCTGTCGTGATTTCGTGACATGTTGCCCTGTCGCGGCTGTTGGTTGGTTTCTGTAGCGATATCGCGACAGGTTGAGTCTTTGTAGTCTCCGACTGGTTTCTGTCGCGATTCCGCGACATGTTGCGTTATCGCGACATGTCGCGTTATCGCGGGTCGCAATTCCGCGACATGTTGTGCTATCGCGACATGTCGCGTTATCGCGTGACGCGATCCCGCGTCTTGTTGCGATATCGCGACATGTCGCGATATCGCGACATGTCACGTTTTCGCGCCTCGCGATTCCTCGACATGTTGCGATATCGCGACAGGTCCTGCCTTCCTGGCGTCTGGGTGGTTAACTGTCGCGATTTCGTGACCTGTTGTGATGATGCTTCTTTGTGCTGGTTTTTGTCGCGATTTCGCGACAGGTTGTGCCCTCCTGGTCTCTGGCGTTTTTCTTGCGCGATTTCGCGGCATGTTTGGCTCCTTTGCGACTGGGTGGTTTTCCGTCGCGATTTCGCGACCTTATTGAGGCTTGTTAGTTGCTTTCTTTTTCTGTCGCGATGTCGCGACGCTTTCTGCGGGTGGCTGTCGGGGGCCTTTCCTGTCGTGATTTTGTGACATGTCACGATTTCGCGACATGTCGCATTTTCGCGCCTGTTGGTGCCTTAGTGGCCGTGTTGGGTTTTCCTGTGGCGATTTCGCGACATGTCGCGGTTTCGCGACCTGTTGCTGTTTCGTGCCTTCCGTTCTCTGTGCCTTGCGGTTCTTTGCCTTGCCTTGGTGCGCCTTCCCTGTTGTTTTGCTTGTGGCTCTGGCTCGGGATGTGTTCTCTCCCGCTTGTATCCGGTTCTTGTTTTAATACAAGTTTTTCATTTTTCAAAAATATATATATATATATATTTATTAATAATAAAAATGGACTTTTAAGGTTTTTTCAAGGAGGAAAAACCTTTTCACTAAGCCAAGATGGTTTTAATAAAAACCCTTAATGAATCCAGATGGTTTTAAGAAAAACCTTTAACCTTGTCACCATGGTTTTAATTAAAAACCCATAAAAAAACATCATGGAACTTTCAAGATCTTTTTGTCACCAAACTCTTTTTGACATCAACACAAATTCCTTTTGACATCAACACAAACTCCTTTTGACATCAATGACAACTCACAAACATGAAGCTAGGCAACATACCCAAAATTTCCAACAATCTCCCCCTTTGTCATTGATGGCAAACCACTACTGAAACCACTACTAAAACAAACTTTCAAGCAACTGCCAACTGTCAAAACTGAAACCAACTAAAAACCATCCTCTAAAGCTTTGCTCCCCTTGACTCAAGGCTCTCCCCCTTACTCAAATCTCTCCCCCTTTGTCATCAATGGCAAAGGGTCACCTTTGGGGCTCGGGGCTAAGAATTATCCTCTTAGCTTAGCCCCTCCCCCACCTCCTATTGAGGTGATTAATTTTGGAGTGGGAGTAAAAATCCCACTAGGCACTGATCATCATCAGTGTCCATAGCTACCTTTCCATGATTTTTCTTGATATCCATGTCCATGTTCCTATTCATGTACTTGTTCATATCCTTGTTCTTGTTCCTATTAAAAACCATGTTCCTATTCATGTTATCATCCCTATTTATTTCCAATCCATTATTCCTATTCCTTTCATTATTCCTATTCCTACCATTATTCTTGTTCCTATTCATAGCCCTGAACCTGTACCTTGGAACTTCTACTCTACACCATCTGGTTGTATTTCCTTCATTATTGCACTTATAAAATTTGACAATATTATACCTTTGATATGTACCTATTTTCTGAATCCTCTCTGTTGGACCAAACCCATTCCTGTTGTTAACCCTACAATTAACTTCCTTATGCCCAAACTGATTACAAGAGTAGCAATACCCTTGAAATAAATTACCATTTTTGAAATTTCCATTAACATTTCTTGCTTGAGCCTTGCACTATGAAGCCATGTGTCCAAACCTATGATATGCAAAACATCTTCCATTGAACTTTCCTTGCCTTCACCTCATAGGTCCTTTAGTATTTCTCCCCTTATGCTGATTCTTGTTTTCTAATTTTGTGCTATCTGAATTACCATATTAAAACTTACTCTTTGAAGTAATCTCTTCATTTGAATCATCTTATTCTTGGTAGTTCATACTAGATTCCTCAACTTGTTCCTTTTTCTTCTTTCCAAAACCAAGACCTATTTTATCTGTTGTCCTTCGTTGATCCTTGATTATTGATTTTACCTTATTGGAACTTTATTCAAACCTGTAAAGCTTCTCCTTGTACTCTTTAGTTTCCTTTTTCAAGGAAGCTACTTAATTTTTTAACTCTTTACACTACCAACTCTTCTTTGAGTTCCTGTGTCTTTGCTATAGAGATATCAAGATTCCCTATAAGCTCATCTCTTTCATAATAGTATTAATCAAACCTACCAATGAGTCTAGCATATTTATTTCTTTCTTTATTTAACACATAAAGAGCATTAACAAGTTTAGCCTCAAGATCTACTTCTCCCTTTTCTGAAACATTCTCTATTTGTTTACCTTTTGAAATATCAATATCATTTTCTGATTTCTTACCACTAGAGGTGCTACCTTCATCTAAAGCCATAAGAAGATCTTCCTCATAATTTTTTGAAGCATCCTCATACACAACATTACCAAAATTCCAACCATCATTTGTACAATCATCCTCAAGGTGACCAAAATTTCACATCTAAAGCACTTAAGCACAACAAATATATTCCTCTTTTCTTTTCCTTCATTTTATGTTAGAAACATCTCATTTCTATCATCACTTGAAGAACTTCCATCATCACTACTAGAACACTTACTTGCTTTGTATGTGTAGAAAATTTTCTTGTGTTTTTGGAAGTACCTCTTCCCTTGACTGTTTTGATCATTTCTATTCTTCCTTTGATACCTATTCTTCTCAGATTCCCTGTGCTTATAATCCTATTTTTCTTCATCACAATAATCTTTGGGTTTCGAACAGTCAGTAGCATAGTGACAAAACTTTCCACAATTAAAACATTTAATAGATTTCATACCTTTGTACTTTCTTAAGAACTTGCCTTTCCTGTTGTAGTTTGCTTCTTCATCACTAGAAGACTCATCACTATCTTCTTGTTTTTTATCCTTGGACTTCTTGGTAGCTTTGAAAGCTACCTCCTTCTTAGTATCACGTACCACTTTAGTTCTTAACTCAAAAGCTGCAAGTATACTATGAAGCTCATCCCTTTTCAATTTATCCAAATCCTTGGCTTCCTCAATAGATGAAATATTTTCACTAAATATATTTGGAAGAGACCTCAAAATTTTATCACAAAAATCATTTTAAGCAAGCTCAAGACCTAGTTCCTTCATGGAATTAACAATATCATCCATATGAAGCATATAGTAACTAATATTTTCTTCATCATTTATCTTGAGTTGTTCAAACATACCTTTGTAATATCTCAATTTTGCTTTTCTGACATTTGCAACACCTGTATGAACCACTTGCAATTGATCCCATATTTGCTTTGTTGTATTACAATGAATCACCTTTGTAATATCTACCTTTTGTAGACCTTTCATAATTGCATTCATTGCCCTTGAATTATTGTGATGTAGAAGTTTTTTATCTACTGTAGTAGGATGAAGATTTGGAATAGTGTACCCAAACTCAACTGATTCCAAAAATTCATTTCCAAGAGCAATTAGATGAACCTTCATCTTTATTCTCCATAGACCAAAATATGTCCCATCAAGGATAGGTGTTGAATTACCACTTGTAAAATCCATTGTGTTCTTTTCAAGCTTTTCCTTCAAGCTGTGAAACTCTTTCGAAGGAACTTGCTCTGATACCAATTGAAGAACACATGCTTATTCTAAGAGGGGGGAGTGAATAGTATAAGACCACTTTTTAACTTTTTCCTTTTACTTCAGAAAGCAATGCAATGAACCAATAGTAAAATCAAAGCAGTAATCAAACCAATGTACAAGTCATCACACAATTGAGACACCAATATAACGTGGTTCACCTAAGGTGGGATACTCCACAGAGAAAATATTTCACTAAATTTTCTCAATCAAATCCTTTGGGAATCCTTCCCAATTACAATGTTTATGGACTTCTTATCCAAAGGATAATCCTTCCCCTAATCAAATATTTATGAGACTCTTGCCCAAATGAGATGTCCTATCTCCAAAAGAAGTATTTATGAGCCTCCTACCCAAAGAAGATGTCCTATCCCCCAAATCTCTAGAAATGATACTTCAAAAGATCACTGCCTCTTCTACCACTAGTAGGTGGAACTCCTTTCCACAGAATACGTCATGTCCTCATTTCTCTAGATCTAGAGACTTCTGTCCTCATTGATCACATCCATAACTTCTCATCAAAACTTGTACTAAACATAGTCAGTCGGTCCAGCACAAGTCCTCTCAAACTCTGTCACAAATCTGCACCAAACTTAGTCCTCTAGTCTAGCACAAATATACTCTCAAATCTGTGTCATATTTGTCCCAAGCTTAAGCCAAAATCTTGAACAAATAAATCACAATTGCTCACAATCCTTCACCAATACTTCATCAAATATGTCCACAATTTCTTCAACAAGAACCTGTCAAAATCAGTCCACAAGTTCTCCACAAGAACCTGTCCAAATCAGTCCACAAGTTCTCCATAAGAACCTGTCCAAATCAGTCCACAAGTTCTCCACAAGAATCTATCCAAATCTATCCTAGCAATCTCATCAAGAACTTGCCTAAATTAGCTCAGGAAATTTTACTAGGAAACTTACCCAATGTGAACACACAAATATAATTGTTAGATATCATCCAATAATATCAAATAAATCTCATAGAATCATAAAGAGAATTGTTAGAGACTCAATATGTTCTATCCTTTAACTTTCAATATCAACTCAAATCAATCTCATAGAAGCATAAATAGAATTTTTAGAGACTCAATATGTTCTATCCTTCAAATTTCAATCTCATTTCAAATCAATCTCATAGAAGCATAAAGAGAATTGTTAGAGACTCAATATGTTCTATCCTTCAACTCTCAATCTCAACTCAAAACAATCTCATAGGAGTATAAAGAGGATTGTTAGAGACTCAATATTTTCTATCCTTCAACTTTCAATATCAACTCAAATAAATCTCATAGGAGTAGTATAATTTCACAAGATCTTGAACCACAACCCAACAATTACCAATAATGCAATATCAAGGAATCAACTCCTCCAACATAGAACCATAACTTACTATCAAACCCTAGCCAATTTAGTTTTCAAGAACACAAAGCAATCTCTCTCTAAGAATCAAAAAAGGGGTTCAATATATTTCCAACTTCTCTCAAATGAGAATGCTCAACTTAACCACATAACCAGGTTTATCAAACAAAGTACAACTTGATAAAATCAAATCTCAAAGGAGCAAGCCCAACTCATGTATCAAGTAAAGCATAACTTGATCAACTCAATATCATTGGAAGCAATCTCAAAACTAAACTCTCAACAACCAAACAACTCAATTTGGGTTTCAACAACTTATAGCAATGGCATAAGCTTCTCACTCAAAAACCATAAAGCAAACTTCAAATGCTTCCACTCTCATAAACTGGAATTATACAATAAATCATAAACTCATCATGATATCATAATGCATAATCAATACTTCCACTTTCAGAAAATAAGATCCACTCCAAATAAGGAAACTTAATTTAATCCTTTTCACTCCAAAATTATTTTCAGAAAACCATCAATCAATAATAACCATGGAAGAATGTGCCCATACCTTTACTTTGATGAAGAAGGAGAACTCAAAATCTGTCACAACACTAACTCTCAATTTGCCACAAATTAGATTTAGCAACAATGGAAAAATTCACAATTATAAGGGTCTTAATAACACCTTATCACTCCAACTCATCAATAATCAAAACTCACAAATATACATATCAACAATATTCCTTTACACCTTATAACTCCTACTTAATATATCACAAAATAACTTCAACCTCAAAAAATAATTACAAGAGAATATCCACTCAATAACTCTAAAGGCTCTCTAACCCCAATATGACATTAAGCACAATTATTACTTAAACCCTTATAACTCCTAAAATACATTTAATTCTAAATTCATTTACCACATAAACATTAAGCATCAATAATAACAATGTCAAAGCAATATTTCTATTTAACCTTATACCTTCATCCAATTACCAATAATAATTGCCAAGTCAAATTAAATATTCCACATTATCAAAAAAAGATATACCTTGGCCAAAAATAAATTCTCCAACCTTAGGAGAAGTGTGGAGACACCAACGTAAGCATCAAAGTGCTTCATCCTCCAAACTCGTGACCCAAGGTAACTATTGTACCACGTGCATAATAATCTGTAACCAAAAATGAAACATGCCCAACACGAATCGATATTGACACCTCTGCCTAGTGAGCACCTTCACTCCACTACCTCCGTTATTGGAGCACAAGTGCCCAATGAAACTCTCAAGTGCCACTTATCATTTTACCTTCCCTTTGCTTGCAAAAATTAAAGACCAAAAAAATTGTCTTCCTCACAGGCATATGAAATTAGAACTTAAACACAGAGCAATACAAAACTCAAAAATAATAGAGCAATCCAAAATTGAAGTTCACAGAGCAATACAAATTTGAAGGTAATCACGTAAATCAAAGGTGCTTAAAACCTTAGGAAATAATGCCCTTTAATAGTCTTTCATCCCATGCAAATTAACGTCAGCACTGTAAGTCTTCCACATGAGCACCACTAAGGGTTTAGAAACCCTTTCAATAATAATTATTAAATTAATAATTATTATTTTATTAATAATAAACTTAAAACCTTTTCAAATGTTTGAGTTAATTTATTTATTAATAATCAAAATGGAATTTTAAGGTTTTTTCAAGGAACAAAAACCATTTCATTAAGCCAAGATGGTTTTAATAAAAACCCTCAATGAGTCTAGATGGTTTTAAGAAAAATCGTTAACCTTGTCACCATGGTTTTAATTAAAATCCCATAAACAAACATCATGGAACTTTCAAGATCTTTTTTCCACCAAACTCTTTTTGACATCAGCACAAATTCCTTTTGACTTCAACACAAACTCCTTTTGACATCAATTGACAACACACAAACATGAAGCTAGGCAACATACCCAAAAATTCCAATAATAAGGACCTTCCTAGAATCAGATATTAAATATACAAAGATACCATTCTGCACTTTTCCACCATGGATTTCATCGTCTCTTAGGAACTTTTGTGGATTTGAGATCTGCCATCATTCCGAAGTCGGAGTGAAATCACCCATAATCACTCCAAACATGAAAACTTCACTAACTATTGAGTGGATTCATATCTTCTAACCCAGTTCCACTTCAAAGTGTACTGCAAGGTTTGTAGAATGATGATTTTATCACTTAGTCAAAATTATACAAAATTTTACTAAGTATGTGGCCATTTTGGGCCTACATTTTGGTGCCTCCTGGGTGGATTTTCTTGCAAAGCCAATCGAATCTAGAGTCTTATCCATTGGGCCTTAGGAGTCAAAACAATACTTATCTTTGAATATATGTTTTAAGAAATAATTTCCATACAAACACTACCCTCTGAAAGCTCAAATTTTGCCTAGAGGGTAAAGGTTCATATAGAAACCATGCCAAAAACATCATAAAACTCACTTTTTCAACTAGAGACTGTATCCATAATATCAGTATTACTACTACCTTCAAAAACTATACACAACTCTTCCTCCTTTATAAGGCTTCATTTCAAAAAATTCCTTCACACAAAAATGCTACATTCTAGGCTTCATGGCTTTATTGCTTATTTCTAACAATTGTCAGAGTAAAAACAGAAATACAAAATCGATGTATAGAAACAAATAACTTATGTATATGTACAAACAAAAATTAAATTATTTAAGTGTGAGCCCCTCTTGGGCCTGTAGCTACTCAATATTATACTCATTCTTCTATAGCCTCTTCATCCTCATCTTCTCTTTCCTCTTCTCCCTATTCTTCTAGAGCATGTACTCTCTGGTTATCCTCACTGGAGGTGTATCAAAAGAACTGGACCATTGATTCCAAATATTGAATAGCCTATTTCCATGCTTCCTCAGAGGGATTTGATGTTTCTTTAAGATGCTTATAAATATATTGTAGTTCCTAAACATCATCATAATTAGCAGCATTCCCTCTAGTCACCAGATCCTCCATGAGATATCGTAATCGGATGTAATCCATAATTAGTTTGGCAGCTTGTTCTTGGGATAGTGGCTCTTCCAGTGAATCAATTCCAGCCTCATCCTGTAAGTTATCCTTGATGCTTTACTGGGCTTCTTCCATAGATAACAAGCTATGATCCTCCTTCCATATTCCTTTGAAACCAACATGAATTATTTTCTTATTTATTTTAATGATGTCTTGAATTCCTCTTTCCATTATGTAAAAAAAAAACCAGGATCTCTAAAATACCCTATGCTTGTTATCATAGTAATTATCTCTTGTGTTGGAAAATAGGGGAGTTCCCTTAGGGGTTTTGACTATTCTATTTTTAGAATCATAGAATTGAATCATAGCAGAGACTAGTTTGGGGCAATGATGCACAAAATCATAGATATAAGATAACAAAAAGGATTTTATGGCTATCATACCTTGTCACTGCATTGGCTTTAATTCAAAATACAAAAATTCAAAACTTGTCCTAAGGTGGGTTCTTCTCACTCTTTTCATCACTGTATCTGTGACTTTTCTGGTCTGATGTACATGAACCTGCAATCTTGTCACTATCTTTGATGATTCGGTGGATGACTTTTTGGGTTCCATCCTGACAGTAGTAAAATTCATCCTCCTGATTTGTAGTAAATTCTCCAAGGTATCGTTGTACTTTTATACCTTCTTGTAGATGCAAGGGGTTTCCAAATAGATTTTGCATATGATTTTTATTACTTCTCTCCTCTGGAGTCCACATATCTTTCACCATTAATGCAGCTATTGTATGATATCTTTGTTGTAACATTTTCTAATCCTTTTCATTATTTCTTTGGTGACTCAAAGTTGGCGTCCTATCTTCTTATTGGTCAAATTTTGAAATTGTGCTGCCATCTCATCATATATTTTCGGCTACTCTTTGGTCCATGTGTGAGTTCGTTAGAATTGAATGTGGGAGCACTCTTTAGCCTCCACATGTCATATTGTAACTTGTTGTTTGACTTTGGCCTGATTCTGCTCTGGCTATCTCCAAGTTTGAGAGGTTCCTGGATTATCATCATTCTTTTTCCTTCTCTATGTGGGATAGAAACTGATAGACCACTCCACAGAAATCTGGATTTAACCATACATAGTTGAGGGTGGAATGCCATTTCGAAGAGTTTTACATAGTACCATGTGTGGAATGGAACATTACCATGCATTTGGCCAACACTTAATCATTTCTTGCAAACTTTTTTTTTTTTTTTTTTAGAATTACTTTTAAAAGAACTAATTACAAAGTGCAGAAAATAAATAAAATACAAAGTGCAAAAAGGAATGGGAAATATTTGTACAATGTATATACATATGTTACAATGAGCTTACTTCTTACATATAGTAGAGCTTGAGGTGGAAAACATTCACCGAAATTGGTTGTATGTTTCCCTCTAGACCCTTCAACTGAAATACATTAGACTCTTTAGCTTCCACTATTTCAAAAGAACCATCCCAAAAAGAATTAAATTTTCATGCTTTTCTGGTTTTGCCCTATCAACATTCCATCTAGGAACTAAGTATCCAACTTGGAGTTTTCTGAACCTGGCCTTTTTATCAAACCATGCTTTAATGTCTAATGAATGCTTTTGAAAATGATCATATGCTTGAGTTCTGCTATCTTCCAATTGTAGCAAGTGTGTCAACATGGTTTTTACTGAATCATCCTCTAATTCTTCTTCTGTACTGACAAGCTTAAGTGTTGGGATCTCTAAGTGAATTGGTAATACCACCTCTTTTCCATATACCAGTGCATAAGAAGAAGTTTTGATGGATTTTTTAATAGTAATCATATCTGCCCATAGAGCATGGTTGAGCAATAGGTGCCAACTCCTTTTTTTACCTTCCAAATATTTTCTCAAAATCCTTAATAGGTTTTTGTTGGTATATTCTGCAAGTCCATTACCTTGTGGGTAATAATTTGAAGTATTTTTAAGAGTGATGCCATACTTTTTGGCAAAATCAATGTACTTGGATCCTATGAAATTAGGGCCATTATCACTCACCAAAGCTTTCGGGACTCCAAATATGGAAATCAAATTCTCCATAAAGTTGATCACAACTTCCTGGTCTGCCCTCTTTGTAGGAATGGCCTCCACCCATCTGGTAAGATAGTTTTTACCTATCAAATAAAATTATGCTCTAATGAAGAATTAGGATTTATAACTCCTATGAAATCTAATCCCCATTGTTGAAAAAGCTCCTCAACTTGAATAGGTTTCAGAGGAGATGAAGCATTTCTGGTTCTCCCAACGTACCTCTGACATTTATCACAAGTCTGGGTAACTTTAAAAGCATCATTGAACACAGAAGGCCAATAATAACCTTCTCTTATTTTCTTCAAAGATGTAACTCTTCCCGAGCTATGACCACCTGCTGACCCTCCATGAAATTATTCTATGACTCTTTTTTGTTGGTCCTCCAAAAATTTCAGGAGAATACCATCCAAGTTTCTTTTGAACAACCCTTCAGGTAGTAATACATATTTTAGAGCATGAATTCTATACCTCCTTATTTGAGAAGGATTCAGATTAGGTGGGTAGATCCTAGTTTGGAAATACCTGGTCATTTGCTCAATCCAATTAGAATCTGGAGTGTGTACAATCTCTATTTGATCCTCTTTTGTTATTTGACAAGCTATCATTTTTGCCAATGTTGAAGCATCTATCAATCCTTAGCACAAGGCTCTACCTCTTACTAGATTTGTGGGATGTATTTCTACATCATATTCCTAGATCTTAGTAATCCAACCAGCCCTTTTATCACCTAAGTCACCTTGTAAAATAAAACTTCTTACATCTGGACGAACCACATATACCAAGGTTTTGCTCTGCACCAGATATAGTATAAAATTATTTAGTGACTTCATCACAGTGAACACTTTTCTATCAATAAAGTTATATTTTACCTGATAATCATGTAAATTTTGACTCCAAAATAACATAGGGTGTTCATCCCCTTGCTTATTTCTCTGGGTGAGTATCGAGGCATAACTCTCTTCAGCTCCATAAGCATAGATAATAAAATAATTATTAAAATTAGGATTTATCAAGACTAGGGTTGTTGCAATGGATTGCTTGATAACCTCAAAAGCTTACTTCCTAACCTCAGTCCACTTGAACTATATATTTTTCTTGAGTAGTTCAGATATTGGCCTTACTTTTTGTACAAAATCAAAAATGAATTTTCTAACAAAATTGATTTGACCTATGAAGGACTGCAAGGTCTTCTGATTAGTAGGAAAAGGAATAGCTAGAATTGCTCTGATTCTTTTTGGATCTATGGCCATACCTTCCTTTGACACCACATGGCTTAATAGTTTTCCCTCATGTACTACAAAAATGACTTCTTAGGATTCGGTGAGATACCAAATTCTTTGCATTTTTGAAAAACTTGTTCCAAATGAGATAGATGATCATTTTTATCATGAGAAAACACCGTCATGTCATCTAAGTAAATTGGAATAACTTTTTTTATAAGTGTACCAAAGTCATAGTTCATAGCCCACTAAAATGTATCTCCAGCATTAGACAGCCCAAAGGGCATTCTCTGATAGGCAAATGTACCCCATTTTGTGGTGAATGCTATTTTGTATTGGTCTTTGTCTTTTACCCAAATTTGATTATATCCAAAGTAATCATCCAATAGTGAGAATCTTTCTGCTCCAGCTACCACTTGTAATATTTGGTCAATCTGATGGAGGGGGTAGTGATCCTTGAGGGATGCTTGATTTAGATTTCTAAAATGTATGCACAGGCATATATCCCCATTCTTCTTTCTTACGAGTACCAAATTGGCTACCCAAGTGGAATGTTTTATTGGATATATTATCCTAGCATTTAGTAGCTTTAAGAGTTCCTCTCTCATAATGGCTTCTATCCTCATATTGAAAGGCCTCTATTTTTGTCAGAATGGTTTAGCATCGTGCTCTAACTCAAAAATATGTTGGATAATCCTTTTTTCATACACCTTAAGGTCTCCATATGACCAAGCCACTGTGTCTTGGTATTTTAAGCATAAAGTTTTAATCTCTTCTGCTTCCTTAGGTGAACATTGGATCCCAATATTGAGCTTCTTTCCTATTTCGACCTCCACTTCTTTATAGATATTTTCACCAAACTTCATGGCTCCAAACTTCTTTCTATCTTCATTATCAAATAGACTTTCCAAGGTGACCAATCCCCTTGGAATATGATTGTTTCTTAATTGGATAAAGTCTTGGTAATCTATTTCCTCCAAGTCTTCCTCTTGGAAAATTGAGAGGTATGCTTCTCTTATCATAAAATCCATAATTTTTTCATCACTTTCAAAAACTGATGTAGGAGCATCCGACGGTAGCAGCGCGATCTTGCATCAACAAATTTTTTTCTAAGTTTTTGCAACATAGGAAGGAGATAGAAAGTGTAGAGAAAACACTGTCATGATTTCATGACATGTCACAAAATCATGACAGTCAGAAGGAGAGGGAAAATGCCATTGAAAAGGTCACAATTTTGTGATGTCATGAAATCGCAACAGTCAGTAGGAGAGAGAAAGTGCCATCGAAAAGCGTCACAATTTCATGACGTGTCATGAAATCATGATGGAGAGCAGCCGAGGGAAGTCACTATTGGAATCATCATGATTTCATGTGTCGACCGTCATGAAATCATGATGGAGAGCAACCAAGAGAAGTCACTGTTGGAATCATCATGATTTTGCGACATGTCACGAAATCGTGACAAGAAGGAAGCCGTGGGAAGATGCCTATGGGGATGTCATGATTTTGTGACATGTCAAAAAATTGTGACTGTCGTGAAATCACGACAAGGAGGCAGCAGAGGGAATATGCCTATGGGGATGTCACGATTTTGTGACATGTTGCGAAATCATGACTGTCATAAAATCGTGACAAGGAGGTAGCAGAGGGAAGATGCCATTGGGGATGTCATGATTTCATGACATGTCACAAAATCGTGACCAAAGTAGGAAAGTAGGGGGCATCCGAAGGCAGATGTCACGATATCATGACATGTCATGATATCGTGACATGTCACGATATCAAGACATGTCACAATATCGTGACATGTCATGATATCGTGACATCAAATATAAGAAAGGCAGCGTTGGAGGAAGATGTCGCAATATCATGACATGTCGTGATATCGTGACATGTTGCGATATCATGACCCGAAGACGAGGAAGGTAGAGATGAAGATAATATGTCGCGATATCATGACATGTCATGATATCATGACCAAAAGGGGGAAGGAGCACATGGAAGTTAAAATTTCATGATATCGTGACATGTCGTGATATCATGACAAATAGCTAGTTCATGGCTCAAAAATACATGCACTCTGAGGTGGTGTTTTCGAGGCGGTCAAGGGTCTCATTAATGCATGTTTTCATATCCAATAAGTTTGCTAAACACGATAGCCTCTCGAATGCTGTGTCTAGAGGTCAAAAATGTCAGATGGTTCTTTAAGGTATGCTTTCATGGCGGATCAAGGCAGTTGCCCATTTATGGAAAGAAAATGGAAAACTCGGTCGAGGAAGCTGACTTTGAGGTTTTGTTTAATGTATTCTTCTAGGTGGGTCATTAATGGCCTAGAGGGTCGAGACCTCGATAAAAACTCAGTGATTGTAAGAGAAAGAGGTGGTGGATTGGAAGATCGCACGCAGAGTGTGGTAGAGAAAACCAAGCGAGCACTGGTTATTGTAAATCCTACGGGTTGTTACTGTAGGTTATTCCAGATTAATGCATGAAGAAAATTTGGAATTGTGTGAGTGCAATTTTCCTGTCCCCCATCAGTGGTATCGGAGTGGAAGTTCCTGAGTGTGTAACAGATCGTCGGACGTGAGGTAGTTACACTAGGATCTGTGGAAGGGCTTGTGAGAGAGTGAGCAAAATGCCTCCAAGAAGAAACCCTATTGGTGGGAGAGGCATGGCGGCAATGGAAGATGTCCGAGTTTTGCAGAGGCAAATGCAAGCCCTGCAAGAAGAGATGCGTAGAATATTGGAGCCAAGAAGAGATGAAGGTAGTGAAGACAAAGTTGAAGAAGAAGAAGACCAGTTTGAGGAAGAAGAAGAGGTTGTAGATCCTACACAGGCTAGGTTGTACAGAGCCATCTCCCAAATTGGAAAGAAACCAAAATTGGGGGTTTCTACATATTCTATAAACCTAGATCCAAAAGAGGTGATTGACTAGATAAATGATCTAGAGGAGTATTTTGAATATGAGGATGTTGAAGACCCTAACCGGGTCAGATTTGCTAAGACAAAGCTAAAGGGTCATGCCAACATCTGGTGGAAGGGAGTGCAGCTAGAGTGAAATAGAAGAGGAAAAGAACAGATAACAAAATGGGCATGAATGGTGGAGAATCTGAAGAGGCAGTTCATCCTAGGTGATTATGAATTGGATCTGCTAAGGAAAATGCAGAGTTTTAGGTAGACAAGCAAAACTGTCCAAGAATACACAGAGGAGTTTTATAAGATCTCCATCAGAACTGGCCATTTAGAGGTGAGCAAGGAGAATGTGGCCCATTATATCAATGGGTTGAGACCCAGTATCCAGGAAGAGTTAAGCCTAGTCAGGATGACCACCATAGAGGATGCTTACCAGTTTGATCTGAAGGTTGAAGAGAAATTGAACAGAAGGTTTGAGAGAAAGCAAAGAGGAAGGGGTCGTGGAGGAAGGACTGGTGGAAGAAAAAATGAAGGAAAAGAGGAGAAGAAAGAAGAAGTTATCAAAAGCCAAGAGCAGAAGGTAGGTGATGATTGCAGACCCCAAGTTCAGAACAATGGCTACCCAAGAGGATGAGATAGATCTGGACATGGGTATGGAAGATAAGTATTTCATGGAACCTTTTTCCACTATGGCGAAGAAGGACATTGAGCATTCGAGTGTCCACAACATCGAGAAATGACAAACAAGAGACATAAGGGTCCTACCAGAGCTGCTGTAGCAGATGAAAGAACCGAATCAAAAAATTCTAAGGAGGCAGAGAGAGGAAAATTCATGGTCACAAGGAGAGCCATGCTAATTGAGGAAGACAAACGAGAGCAGAGGAGAAGCCTGTTCCGCACGAGGTGCAAAAGCACAGGTAAAGTCTATAATGTGATTATAGACAATGGCAACACTGATAACTTAGTCTCCAAGGAAATGGTCACTAAGTTGCAGCTGGAGAGGAGGAGACACCCGCATCCATACCGGATTGCATGGTTGTAGAAGGACCACAGAGCATGGGTCCATGAACAGTGCTTAGTCATGTTCAAAGTTGGGAGATACCAGGATGAAGTCCTGTGTGATGTTTTTCCTATGGATGCTTGCCATTTGCTGTTAGGAAGGCCATGGTAGTTTGATCGGAGTGCAGTGCATGATGGCCATGCAAATACATACTCCTTTATGAAATATGGAGTGCAACACAAGTTGAAGCCCTTGTAGGCAGTGGATGAGAAGGTGTGCAGTAGTTCCAAAATATGTCTGGTAGAAGGTAAATTTTTTTTTGGCCAGGAGACGAGGTTTAAGCGGGCTACAAAGGTAGGTGCACATTTGGAGATGTTGCAGAAGACGCTAACCGAATAGCACAGAAGTGAAGGTCACTTCTCCATCAACATCGGGTGTCTGATGCAGGAGCATCTAACGACAGCAGCACGATCTTGCATCAACAAATTTTTTTCTAAGTTTTCGCAACACAGGAAGGAGAGAGAAAGTGTAGAGCAAAAACTGTCATGATTTCACGACATGTCGCAAAATCATGACAGTTAGTAGGAGAGAGAAAATGCCATTGAAAAGGTCACAATTTCATGACATCGTGAAATCGTGACAGTCAGTAGGAGAGAGAAAGCACCATCAAAAAGGGTCACAATTTTGTGACGTGTCATGAAATCGCAACCGTCATGAAATCATGACAGAGAGCAGTCGAGGGAAGTCACTATTGGAATAGTTACGATTTCACGATGTTTTGATCGTCGTAAAATCATGACAGAGAGCATCCAAGAGAAGTCACTGTTGGAATCATCATGATTTTGTGACATGTCATGAAATCATGACTGTCACAAAATCGCGACAAGAAGGAAGCCGTGGGAATATGCCTATGGGGATGTCACAATTTCATTACATGTCATGAAATCGTGACTATCGTGAAATCATGACAAGGAGGTAGTAGAGGGAATATGCCTATGGTGATGTCACAATTTTGTGACATGTCGTGAAATCATGACTGTCACAAAATCATGACAAGGAGGTAGTAGAGGGAATACGCCATTGGGGATGTCACGATATCGTGACTTTAAGATAAGAAAGGCAGCGTTGGAGGAATATGTCACGATATCGTGACATGTCGCGATATCATGACATGTCGCGATATCGTGACCCAAAGGCGAGGAAGGCAAAGATGAAGAGAATACATCGTGATATCGTGACATGTCGTGATATCATGACCAAAAGGGGGAAGGAGCACAAGGAAGTTAAAATGTCATGATATCGCGACATGTCGTGATATCACGACAAATAGCTGGTTCATGGCTCGAAAAGGCATGCACTCCGAGGTGGTGTTTCTGAGGTGGTCAAGGGTCTCATTAATGCATGTTTTTGTATCCAGTAATTTTGCTGAACACGACGGCCTCTCGAATGCTATGTCTAGAGGTCAAAAATGTTAGATGGTTCTTTAATGCATGCTTTCATGGTGGATCGGGGCAGTTGCCCATTTATGGAAGGAAAATAGAAAACTCGGCCGAGGAAGCCGACTTTGAGGTTTTGTTTAATGTATTCTTCCAGGTGGGTTATTAATGTCCTAGAGGGTCAAGACCTCGATAAAAACCCAATGATTGTAAGAGAAAGAGGTGGTGGATTGGAAGATCGCACGTAGAGTGTGGTAGAGAAAACCAAGCCGAGCGCTGGTTATTGTAAAGCCTGCGGGCTGTTTCTGTAGATTATTCCAGATTAATGCATGAAGAAAATTTGGAATTGTGTGAGTGCGATTTTCTCGTCCCCCATCAGAAACTTTCCAGAATATCTATTTGTCTAGCACTGCAGGTCTGAAAACCATTTTAATTGCCTTGGTCTTCTAATTTCCAAAACCTACAGGAGGATTGAAATTATCTCCCTTTGTTGCCAATGAATCTTCTAGGTGATTCTCTTCTCTAGGCACAAAACTTAGATTCAGGGCATCAAATGAATCCATTAGGTCTCATACCCTATTTATATAAGCTTTTAAGTAATTGTGCTTACTGTTGCACTTATTCCTTACCTGATGGACTATCAGCTCAGAATCACCATATATGTTCAAAATATTGATGCCCATGCTTTCTTCTTGCATCAATCCGAGGTATAGAGCCTCGTACTCTAGAACATTGTTAGTACATAACCATGTCAATCTATAAGCAAAATTCTTTATCCCTTTTGACTGTGATTTTAGAGCCACACTAGCCCTTGCACCATTTCTACATTTAGCACCATCAAAATGCATAATCCATGTTTCCTTGTTTCTTAGGGATTTATTAGAAATAGAAGGAAGTTTATTTTCCAATTTAGTTGTGATGTTGTATGTATCCATACCAGTTCTAAATTGACTATAGTCTTCTATGAAAGACAACTCATATTCAATGTCTAGATCCTCGATGTTTTCCACTAGCTCAAATTCCTCCAAAGGATTAATATTGTACATATATTCTTCAATATTTTCAATATGATAAGAAATTGGTTTCTCAAGTGTTATCCTTATCCCTTTTCCTTTGAAAGGTATTACCATGCTAGAATAATCCATGTACATACATCCCCCTAGCTTTGCAGTAAATTATCTTGAGAGACATAACCTGAAATAGGGTTCTAAGTCCACCACCACTATTTCCTACACCATCGTTACCTCGGGAGATTTGTGCAACCTCATCAATACATCTTTAATAACCCCAAATGTATTGATAGGTGTCCCATCTAGTTGCAACACTCCAAGACAAGACCGAGTATATTCCATACCCATTTCTTTATAGACTACATTAGGCATTACTATGGTTGATGCTCATAAATCAATCATACAATTTCATAATACACATCCTTCCATTCTTAAGGATATGTAGAAAGGGGGAGGTTTGTTTTTAATAACAGGTGTCATTTCTTTATTTTCTGGTGGTATACTGAGGATGGTGGTGATTGGTCTGTTCTAGGGGTTTTTTCTAAGGGAATATTTAAGTAGGTCACTCTGACCTGAAATGAAAATATTTTCATACATGCTAGCTTTTTATGGAATCCTTTTCATCTCCTCAACAATGTTGTACTCATACTTGGTCAGGGATAGTATTTCCTGTCCTCTATCTGGCTCACCATATTTCCTTTTTTTATTGGGTTGCCTCTAATATTTATCTTTTGGTAATAGATGGGAACTTGAGCCTTTCTTTTTTTTTGGTAGATAAGATACTATAGCATTAATACCTGGTTTTACAAGTTGACATAAAATATTTTACAAAAATTAGCCCAGGGCTATTGATGAACATGTCCTTACTAAGGATCCTATATATGTAAAATCTACATGCTGTCAAAGCCATTACATCCGATAAGGCACATAGCATGTTATCAAAAAGAAACTTTCCATACAACATTTTGGGTATACCCTAAGAAAACACACCTACATCATAATTACAAAAAAAGAAACAGACACGGATCCCTTCCTTGAAACAGTGGAGAAACAAAAAGCTGCAGACACACATAGTAGAGTACTGAAAAAAACTCCCACAAGCTCTGTATTGATAGTTAATCTTAATAATTCTTTGGTAATTACTTTCTTTAGTATATGACATGCTTTGGGACCACATCCCATCTTGTCAAATCAGCCTTGGAGAAGTCAACCTGCTAGCTAGATTTATGGCGATGGCTATCTGGTGGTCCACATGGCTCTGGTTCAAACTATTATATTTTTGTTTCTTTCCTACCCTATGATTATCAACCAACCTCAAATTACTAAGATGACTAGGAGCCATGTTATCTAACATGTGACTGTCCCCATTAGTCTTTGTGGTATTTCCAAGTAGCATCCATGAAGACTGACAACTCGGATAATTTTTATTGTGAGTCCATTTCAAAAAAGAGGCAAGAATACTCCTAGCCTTCGAACTTATAGTGCCTTCCCTATTGGTAAATTTGACTATCATTGTTGAAATTTTTTTTTAATAAGCTCCTCTGCTTTGCTCAGGACACCGTGTTCCCATTTGAAAAGTCTATCACCATCGAAACCCAAATTGGCCAGCTTATCAACAATTTTGTTAGCTTCCCAAAAGACATGTTGGGCTTTTCTATCCTATCTTCCTTGGAAAATTATCCTAGCCTCTTCAACAATTATTTTAATCCTCCAAGGAGGTGTTTTCCAATTATTGAGGAGATTTATAACATGCATAGAGTCTCCTTATACGATCAAATTGCCTTCTAAGTCTTAAGTCATTTGAAGGCCTCTCCACATAGCTCTAGCTTCAGCTTCGTTGTTCATCCTTGTTCCCAAATATTCAAAAAATGCAAGCATCATATTCCCATTATGATATTGCACAATACCACAAATGCCTACTCTTCTAAGATTGTCCTTATCCTCTCTATCAAAATTAAGCTTAAACCAACCCATAGGAGGTGGGTACCACTTAACATTGGCTATGGGGTTGACTACCCTAGGCACAGACTCATCTAACAAGGTTAATATTAAATATTGAGCAATCATGGTCTCCTAAAGATGAGGTTTACGTCTATCAAAAGGGATAAGGTTCACATTCTCATTGGCAAAGGATAGGATCCTGGAAATGATAGTTTGATGATCATGGATAGACTCATTAAAGACTTTATGGTTCCTTTCTAACAACACATACCAAATATAGTGATTAAGAAAAAATTTCCACATGTATCTAAGTCTTTGGATTGAAAAGGGGTAAGGCCACTGGATGAACAAATAAAGTAGGGTGGCTGGTTTAACCCAGGAAATATTGAAATCCTAAAAAAACCCACTTAGGAAAGTCAAGGAAAAAGGGTACTCAAGGAAAATGTGATAAATGGTCTCCCAATTAGCCTTGTACAAATAACAATGATTAGTGATACAAATACCTTTATGCATTATATTATAAATGGTTAGAATTATTCCTTGGATAACTAGCCATGAAAAGATTGCAATTTTTGGAATAATTTTTTTAATCCAAACTAATTCCTTTTGGAGGAAAAAATCCTCATCATCAAGCATAAGCTTGTAAGTTGATTTAACAGTGAACTACCCATTTTCCGTAGGATCCCAGGTCACTTGATCTTCCTTGGGTCTCATGGGGATAAACTGTTTCCCGATAATGTTACAAAGATAATTTGATTTCACTTGAAATCCCTGAATCCTTATTTGTTTCCACTTCATTCTACCTCTGTACTCAACCATATAATCAAAGACTTTTCTACCAATGAGTTCTTTCATGATATCTCTGATTCGGGATAAGTTAGTATATTGCATCAATGGTTCGTCCTTAGCCCACCTATCATTCCAATAATTTATCCTCTCACCATTGCCTAAAACCCATATTAAACCTTTTTTGATGATTTCCTTACAATTGAGAATTGCTTTCCAAAAAGCAAAACCTTTGATTAGAACTAAGTCACTTATAAATTCCATATTTTTAAGATACTTTCATTTGATGATAGTGGTCAATTCATTTTCTTTAGCAAAAATGAGGTGCCACACTTGCTTAGCCATAAAGGCTGAATTCATATGAGCAATTCTCCTTAGAACTAAGCCCCCATTTTCCTTGGGTCTGCACACTTTGGTCCATCCTACAAGGTGTATCCTTTTTTCTCCTCTGATCCAGTCCATAAAAAATATTTTTGGAGTTTCTCAATTTTTTGGAAAACCTTCCCAGGGGATTTGATAATGGAGAGGAAATAGACTGGAATGATCTGAAGAGAGGCCTTAGTGAGGGTCAGATTTCCTTCTTGAGATAGAAGATGACCTTTCCATCCAACAAGTTTTTTTTGAATTCTTTCAATAACCCTGTCCCACATTGACTCTCTCGGAGAACCAATGAAAAGAGGGAGATCAAGATATGAAGTGGGGAGGTTTGATATATCACACCCTAAAATTTTTGCAATCCTTCCTTACCTTTGAATGGTGGTGTTCAAGAAATATAACTTGCTTTTACTAAAATTAACTTTCTAACCACCAGCGTCCTTGTAGAGTTGTAGGATTTATTTAATTCTTTTGGCCTCAACCATCGATGCCTTAGTCAAAATAAGGGTATCATCGATGAATTGTTGATGAGAAACAACCCTAGTGAGAGATTTTTCCTTTATTCCCAATATTAGCCTTAAAATACAAGCATTTTTTATGGTTTTTCCTAAAGCTTCTGCCATAATGATGAATAACTTGGGGCTGATAGGGTCCCCTTGCCGAATTTTGAAAGTAACCAGCAGTTGTTCCATTAACCAGAACCAAGAACCATGCTTTATAAATGCATTATTTTATCAAATTAACCCATTGGTGGTGAAAACCAAACTTAAGGAGGACAATAATTAGAAAGTCCTAATTTAGCCTATCAAATGCTTTGTTCATATCAAGCTTGAGGGCAAAAACATACATGTTAGTATTATGAGTAGAGTGTAGAGCTTCATGAACTATGATAACTCCATACAAGATTGACCTACCCTGTATAGAGCTTTCCTGACACAAATCTATGATATGGGGAAGAACATCTCTCATTCTATTTGCAATGGCTTTCATTAGGATCTTGTAAGAAACATTGCACAGACTGATTGGCCTGAAGTCAACCATAGATTCAGGGGTTTTCTTCTTAGGAATTAGAGAAATAAAAGTATATTTGAGACCTTTTGGGATATGATTGCTTGATTAGAATTATCTAATAGTATAAATTACATCCTCACTTATGATGTCCAAAAAATCTTGATAGAAATGAGGGAGAAAGTCGTCGGGTCCTGGGGCTTTGTCTAGCTCCATGCTAAACAAGGATTCCTTAATTTCCTCATCAAAAAATGGAACTAGAAGATTAAGGTTTATATTCTCATTTATTATGATAGGAATGGATTTCAATAGAATATCTTTGGCCTCCTCATTGCACTGCGATACCTAATCAAGGATAGAATTGAAATAAGTTACTACCTCCTTTCTAATTTCTGTTAAGTCTTGAGTAATAGAACCATCTGCTTTTTTTTTTAATTTTATCTTGTTATTTCTTTTGTTTCTAAGCATGGTGACGTGAAAAAACTTAGAATTTGAATCTCCATATTTCAACCAAAGAGCCCTTGATTTTTGCCTCTAATAGATTTCCTCACAAGCCAAAATATTATGAAACTTTGCTAGTTTTGTTCATTCCTTCTGCCTAGTAGTTTCATCAGCATCACCATGTTGAATCCCCTGATCAATTATCTTCAAAATTTCAACAACCTATTTTTTATTTCAAAGAGGTTCCCAAAGACCTCTTTGTTCCAAGTTTGAAGATTTTCCTTAACAAACTTTAATTTTCTAGCAAGTTTAAAAGTTGCACTACCCCTGACAGGCTACTGCCACCACTAAATTAAGTTATCTCTAAAACTAGAATTTTTGATCCACATAGATTGAAATTTGAAAGGTTTCTTGAAGGATAGAGAGTTAGGGATATCCAAAAAACGGTATTATGATCAGAGGCAATTTTAGGAAGGTATTGCAGGGTAGAATCATCGAACAGAGTTGTAGCCTCCTTTGATAAAAAAAACCTGTCAAGCCTTTCTTGAATGAGATGACACCCTATACATCGATTGCTCCAGGTATAATTTGTGCCTCTAAGTTTTACATCCATCAACATGTTGGAGTTCACAAAGTCATTGAACTCATCCATGCTCTTGATAGGTGGTCCATTTCCACTTATTTTGTCTGAAGGGTAAATAGGAGTGTTAAAATCCCCAGCCATAATCCAGGGGACATTATGAAATATTTCACTCAAATTGCCTAAGTACTCCCATAGTAGAGATCTCCCTTGAATTGAAGTTAGGGTATAAATATTGGAAAGGATCCACAACCTGTTGTTGTTTATTTCCTTAAATAAAACACTAAGAACCCTGTCATCTTTCTGAATAATGGTGCCTTATACTATTTGGGGATCCCAAAAAGTCATAAGGTCTCCAGATGCTCTTCTGGATGATTTGCAAACCATCTCCCCTTGATTCCATATTTTTTTTGCTATTTTTTTTTACTAAATCTCATCCATTTTTTTTTCTTGCAACATGACAATAGTTGAATTCACTTGATTTATTATTGCACTGACTTCCCTATGTTTGGGTAGGCCATTTAGGCCTCTCACATTCCATGAGAGTAACTTCATTTAGATTATTTGGTATTTCTTCCTCTCCCCCTCCCTTGAGGGGGTTTTCCTAATTTGTTGTCTTCAGGACCTAGAATAACTTGTTGAAACAAAGTTCTATATTTTTCATTGGCAATGTCATTATCAGTTTTAATTTTTTTATGCTCAGCATTTGATATTCTCCCTCTTATTTTTTCACTACCAAAATATATAGGAGACTTCACAATGCTCCTGGTTTGTTTAGGACTAAATTGGGGGGAGGCAATTTGTTGCAGAATTGGACTACCATATTCCTCAGTCTAAAGAGTGTCACATATCTCCACCCCTACATCTAAATATTCTCCTTTTTTCATGTATTCCCTTGGTCTGTGGGATGACCCCTTAGTAGGATTCACCTGGATTCTAGTGATGATGTTAGGGAGATGATATTTTTTATTTTATAATGCCTCAAATTTCTTCCTAAGTTCTTCAGCATTATGGTTTGGCTTTGGGATGCCCACTAGGCTTAAAGTATTTTCAGAATTGGGGTTTAAGGTTTCTTGATCCTCACCCTTGGATCTCATTCTATCTCCTTATACTGCTATTTTAAAATTTTTAGGGAGACTATCTATCTTCTCCTTCCCTCTAGCTCGAGGAATAGGAAAAGTATCACTACTTTGAGGGGGAAGTCAACTTTATTTTGATAAGGGACCTTGAGTTGTCACATCTTCTAGGGGTCTACTTGTAAAGCTTTCTTTCCAGACCTTGTCATAATAGCAATTGGACTTTCTTCCTCTAACTCTTTTTTGACCATGATCTGATCAGGGTGCCATAACATATTAACCCTCCCCTTCTAATTTCTTTTATATTTATCCATAGCTTGTTGAACATGGTGTTGATACATCACACAAGATTGTGAGTCATGGGGATCATTGCATACCAAACACCAAATATTTGCAAGAGTGGTATCTACAGAACACTCCAGCTCCTCATATGCTACATTCACCCTAACCCCAATACTATTACCAGGACCAAGCCTTTGATCTTTGTTTACATATGGGAATCTCTTTTGTTGTGACCTTTCCTGATATCTCTTTTCCATCGAATTCATTCTATTACTCAAATTTTTATGGTATTTTTTATATCCATAATAGTAGATAATTCTTGAGAAGGTTGACAAGGAAGGGGAGGAAAAGGAGGTATGGAGGATACAGTTTTAGACTTAGAAATAAGATTCATTTATGAAGATGGAGATGGTAAGGAAAGATGATCCATGTAGGAGGGCTTTGTGGATTGCTCATGGCTACTATTGGTTTTTGAGTTATAGGGCAACACAATTTTTGGGGGAATTCTTTCGGCATTGATCAAGATATTTTTAGCATGGATGACTTCATTATAAACTTGGGGGAAGGTTTCTACTCTAGATTGTTGTGTTTGCAAACCTAATTCTGATCCTAGGTCTTGAATATAATACATGTAAGCCAAACATGCAACTGGTCTAGCAGTGGGGGGAATTATCTTCCATGTTCTACTAAATCTCAAATTAAAATCTGAGACTGTTTCTTGTTGGGTTTTTTACATGGTTGTAAATTGATTCAGTAGAGAAAAAGGATCAATAGATTCATTAAATTATTCTATGAATGGCTCAACCAATGGTTGCCATGAAGTGATAGAATTATCTTCTAGAGTTCTAAACCGATGCAATATCTTTTCACGAAAGGACATGGCTAGAATTTTGACAATAATATTTTCCTCTTTTATGTTGTGGATTTCTACCTGATTCAATATATCTTGGTAGTGCTCATAAGTTATTTTCCAAAATCCATCATACATGGGGTTTGCCTTAGATATAGCATGGGGGATGGCATCTATTTGCTCTAATCTAAGGAGCCCAGTTGAATCCCAATTACGGTGCTTTTGTAGTGGCTGATTAGGAACCATATTTTGTGCCATATTTTTGGTTGCAGGCCTTCTTGGGGGAACTATTGGGTTTTCATCTAGAATCTATTCTTCTTCAATAAAATCTTGATCTAAAATTTTGACAACAACAACCTCTCTTTGAGGCAACTCACAATGAAAGAAATAATTTGGATTTTTCCTCTTGAAAGACCTGGTATAAATGAAAAAGTACTGGTCTACAATACTTTTTTTGGGTCTTCTGACTAGGGAGTCACCAAATGAACTTTCTTTTCTCCACTAATAAGGTCAATAAAATTCACCAAATCTTGATTCCTTCGGGTTGAGATAACAATAACTCTTTATATGGGTTTCGTGTTCCTTGTGAACGGTCCCACTAGGCATGCCAAAAACTGTTGGGCATTGAATTGCATCAAGTTTTTAGTTGATACTATGGTTTTCTATCTTCCTAATTTCTATCTAGGTTTGTACCTGATAGTTGTAGCTCAACACTCAACATTGGATGGACCAAAACAGGGGTTTTTGATCCAACCTCCAAAGTAGGCTAGTTCCTTGTCAAATTAGCTAGTTGTTGACACAATTATGCTCACTTAGGTTTTGGATTTTAGGGTAAGATAAGGTTAGGACTAGAGAGATGTGGATAATAGTGGACGGATAGGTTAAAAACATTGCACTACCATAAAAAGCTCCCAAAAAACCATTCTAAGGACATATACTCAGATCAAAATTTATCCCAAAACAAATTATTTCATATATTAAAGCACATTAGAGAAATGTTGTAGCAAAAAATTTCAATATACAGGGAATGATAATCCAAATAAAAAAATTCACCAAACACCTAGATTTCATAGAAATGTACTTCTTAACCACATAGAATGAATTTAAAAGCAAATTTCAATTACTTATAACAACTAGTAATCTAAAATTCAGCACAAACTAACCATCAAAGTATTTATAGAAATGCAACTAAGAAATTTGAACCTCTGACATCAAGCATGAGAATGCGAACTTGAGGTGAAGATCAATGTATTGCTCCTTTCATTTAGCTCTTCTAAAATATTTATAATGGTAAAGGTAAACACACTAGATCCGACCCTTAAAAATGAGGGTTCAACCTCTACCTATAGGTTTTTCATTACAATAAAAAAGAAACAATACCAAAGATCTTGTTACAACAACACAACAAAGATATTTAGCTGGAATTAGCTCATTGGTCCATCCTCTGGGAATTTTGCTAAGGGAAATTCCACCATGGAAGCTTGGAGTCTCTGCAACTTGTTGATCACTCAGTGGAACTAAAGTTAATACTATTAAATATCATGCATCTCCATCAATACTTCTTGGGAGTGAATTACCACCGTCGATCTATAACCACCTCTAGTTTGATCTTCTTGGAAAACCCTTGATGCTTCATCTTCCAGCCGATTGTTACAAATTTTGACACAACAATATATTTTAAACCACCAAGATTTGGAAGCTTAACCTCCACCGTTGATTCTCTTCATCACATGATTTAGATTCAATCCAGCATAAGCTAAATGCTATTCCACTTTAAAATTGATGACATCATATTTTAATTAGAAGCATTGAAATATCCAATTCAGATCTTTGATATCTGAACATCGAATCCACTCTGGGATATATCGTATTCAACATTATATTCTTCAATCCGCATTAGAATATTGATGGCATCACCTATTTATTATAGCCTTTGTGGATTTCATTCCATATAGAGCAAACTCTAATCACCAATATAGGTCCTGAGCTAGTCACATACTTCTTTCATCGCGAATAAACACTTTTCTTATTTTTCTGCCCTGTCTTATCTTCATTTCGGAAAGGAAAGACTTGTTCATTCTATGAATCACCAATCTGCACTTTTTTGCCAGTGATGTCATCATCTTCTTGAAACTTTTATAGATTTGAAGTTTGCATTGATTCAGAGCCAAAAATAAAAGGACCTTCTCGAAATCAGATATTCAATATGCAAATATGCCATTCCGCACTTTTCTTCCACTAAAATCATCGTCTCTTAGGAACTTTTGCGGATTTGAGATATGCCATCATTCCAGAGTCAGAGTGAAATCACCAAGAATCACTCCAAACATGAAAACTTCGCTAATAGTAGTGTTCATATATTTTGACCCGTTTTTGCTTCAAAGTGTACTGTAAGGTTTGTAAAATGATGATTTTATCACTTAGTCAAAATTATACAAAATTTTACTAAGTATGTGGCCATTTTGGGCCTACAATATGTAAATTTAAATTTTTTTCAATGCATAATTGAGATTGTATAGAATGATAATGTATGTTGTCCACCTGATAAATATTTCTTAAATTAATCAAAATAAAATAAATATAGGTATTTATGGAATGGAAATAAACATTAGATTTAATTTTTAATAAAAAATAATATTATATTTAAATAAATTTTGTTTTAATAGAAAGTAGAGAATTATTCAAAAATCCCTTTTGATGGTTTCTGTAAAATATTTTTAAAAAATATAAAAAATTGATGAAATATGAAAAATATTACAACCACACTTTCTTCTTTGCAAGACTAAAAGTGTAATATTTTAGGTATGCATAGATTATCCAAACCCCGTCCCCTATCTATAATAGTAGAACCAAAATGCAAACACAATATTTGAAATTAAAAAATGCATATGCACTATAAAGCATACAACCATTTAGTATTGATTTAATCTCAAAATAAATTGAAGTGATTAATAAACTAATTTCACATCTAAAGTTAAAAATCCATGCATGTGTTCTACTTTAAAATAAATTGGCTTCATAAATAGAGCTCATCATGTTGAATATGGCATAAATGGTATTGAATGAGATATAAAATATTTGACTTTAATATTATAGTATAGTATTATAGTTTTTAAGGATAATCTAGATTTAATAGTGTTTTTTAAACATATAAATAAGTGAAAATGTCTTTTGTTTATATGATAATCTCTTTTCAATGATATATAACTTTGATGACATACTTGATAATAGTACAATTTAATAAACCATTTATATTAGCATTTGGAATAAATTTATAACGTGAATGGATTCTAATAACTTTATTTTGTGATCATATAAATATAAGTTATAAAGTTGTATCACCAACAAATGAAAACCAATAAAATTATTTTTATGATCATTTAGGAGGTTTATGATCATAGAAATATGTGGGTTCACAATAAGGGTGATAATATTTACAAGGATTCCAATTATTATGGTTGTTGGTAATCATAGAGAATCCCACCTCTCGAAAGTGTTTTAGATATCATTCATGAGGTTTTACATATGATGAACATAAATATTTGTAGAGTTACTCTATTTAGTCATGGGATCCATCACATTTGAGATATTGAGTCTTTCAAGTATGAAGGTGATATTTGTAACTTTTTATGCTCTTAATTATATTGGATGAGTATTTTTTTAAGCATATAGTTATATTATATTCAAAACATTTCCACACATCTTGCAGGATTAATTGCCTATATAGAATTCAAAATGTTTTCAAATGCAACTACTAGGCATCATATCCTTGCCAACATTAATGTAATCCATACTTTAAATGATGAAATAACAATACACATAACTTAAGCATTCAGTTTGGATCAACTAATTATGCTTCCTCAAGATTGATGATCCACTTTTCTTCAAGTAGCTCCTCTCACAGTTGGGTTCTCTATTCTCTCTATACCCATAGCATCTTCCTTATGTTATAACTCTACTAGGGCCTGCTTATTTTCTTGTTTTCCTTCTAGCTAATTTCTCCCATAATTTTGTTATCATTTCACCCACTATCATTCATTTTGGTAAACTTCTCTTTTTTCTTTGTAATTTTAAGGTGCAAATGGGTTGTATTTATAGCCTCATTTTATAAATTATTTTCCTTCCTATTGTGCTCCTACCCAATGTGGGAGTAAACAATTGTAGGCCAAAAATGGCTACATCCTTAGAAATTTTTTGAAAATATTTTCTAATGCATGAAGATATTCCCAGCCACTCAAAACATAGTATATTTTCAAGCAGCATAGTGTAGGATGCTCCATGCCACTGGTAGAGAAGCCAATTTGCATTACGACCACTTTGGTAGAGTGGAATAAGGTATATTTTATAGTGATACAATGAAGATGTTCCCAACCACTCAAAACTTAGTGTATTTTGTAGCAACACAACGAAGATGTTCCCAACCGCTCAACACTTAATGAATTTTCTAGTGATACAGTATAGATGTTCCACATCACTGTCAATTTAGGTCAAAGTTGACATCAGTATTCTCCGAAGAGTGGCCTAGCACATATTGTCCCAACCCACGCAAATAATTGGCTAAGTTTTGATGTGTTCCATGCAATTGAGGTCCACGTTCATTTTAGAGCGAATCAGAACACATACTCCACATTATTGGTCAAAGAGATCAATATGCTTGAAATAGAACATAAGAGAGCGAAACAATGCATACTCTCATGAAAAATCATTTTACACTCTTTCTCGAGTGGCCTGGTGACATGCTCTATTCTACAAACATATTTGGTCAAAACTCAAAGAAGTGGATTTTGAGTAGGATATGAACAAAGTGTTCTACATTGCAGATGCAAAAGTGGATTAAATAAATTTAAGAATAAAGGGGAGCGGCTTGGAAATATGCTCTATTATTCTTAGATTATAGTGTATTTATTGATGTGCTTCATTCATTGGTCAACAAAATCAATTAAATCCACAAGCTTCTCCAAAGAGTGGCCTAGAGACATGTTCCATACCGCTCATCTCTAAGCATTGCCAAGATTTAATCATAATCATTCATGGGTGAATCAATGGTTAAGCTCATACTGATATTTTCTCAGGGATATAAAAGCAAGGTCTTTGTAGATGAGAAAAAATTGATTCAAATAGGTAGGTGAAGCGTCCATGGAGCCAAGAACCAATAACTCAGGTAGTTCCAGATCGATGACCACATAAAGTCCCCAAGAAAGATAGACAACTTAGATATATAATATGACAATTGGGAGCCTAACTACCATTATAGAGTGAGCAAGTTGTAGAGTTGAACTACTATGGTGAATGACAATACATGGATTTCCTAGA
This sequence comes from Wollemia nobilis, assembly GCA_028583015.1. NCBI lineage: Eukaryota > Viridiplantae > Streptophyta > Pinopsida > Araucariales > Araucariaceae > Wollemia > Wollemia nobilis. The sequence continues at coordinate 437,477 of JAQPPZ010001917.1, forward strand.
CTTCAAAGGTGAATAAAATAATGCCACCACAACATTATGTTGATTTGGCATGATTCTATCCTTGTAATGTTCCATATTCTTCTTTCATTGTAAAAACTATTAATAGAGGTTGAACCCTCAATTTTTAGGGTCGGCTCTAGAGTGTTTTCTTACACTATTATGTAATATATTTTACAAATAAATAGGAGAATTACTTGGATTTTTGAATTATAAATTGGTGTCTTTGATATTTCTTTTGAGAGATTCAAGCTATGAATTACTTTTTTCAATGTTGTTATGGTTAGTTTATTCTATTGATATTGAATTACTAGCTTTAGAGCAATTGAAATCTCTTCATAATTGAATCTATGCTCGCAAGAAGTTATTTTCTATAAAATCTAGATACCAATATTATTCTTCTAGATTGGATTATTAGTATTGTGGATATTGAAATAGCTTCTTGGAGTATGTCTCCATTTTGTGTTTTCTTGATAAAGATACCTCAGTTTTCTAGGTGCTATTAATATTAAGTATGGGACACTAGAAATGATTTGTTGAAAGGTCTTCCCTATGGATACCTATGTTGTTAGCTCTATCTGACCACTATTTCAATCATAATTTCTTAACCCTAAACCCCTTTCTAACCATATCTCTTAAATAATTACTAAACTTAATTGAGTAGCACCCTATCATTTGATAAGAAACCAGCCTACTATGGAGGTTGGGTTAGAGCAATATTTAGCCCATCCAATGTTGTGTTCTGAGTTGTGACTAGCAGGTGCAAGCCTAAACAGAAATTTGGAAGATAGATAGTCATAGTATCAAGTATTTCTTGATGTCAATTCAGATTCCAATAGTTTTGGCACACCTGATCGGACATGTTTTTGAGAAACACTATTTAATCCACTTCTTTATTTTTTTGTATCCCATCAAAGGAATCAAGATTTTGTAAATTGTCTTGACCTTGTTAAGAAGTGAGTAGTAAATTTATATAGCAAATCCCTAAATGCAAGAAACCATAAAAGCCATCCCTATAGCTTGTATTTTTTCATGAATACTAGGTCATTTGCAAGGAATGACCGTAGTTCTTTCATCTACTATGAGCTCCCTTTTAGAGGATCTATCGTCATAAGATATTTGAATCAAGATTTTCATTCAGATGAAACTCCTCCTAAGAAACATATTGTAGGGCCCCTAAGACCACCTCTAGCAATAAATACCCAAGTAAATATGGCTTAAAATGTACCCCCTAATCTGCCCTACATAAATACCTCAACTGGAATACAGCTAGCCCCCTAAGATTAGCTCATATGTATGATATTCCTTAGGTGGTAACTAAATCCATTCCCACATATGATGGATGAGTCAAGACTGCATATTAACACTGTCAAGATATTCTGAATCTAGTAGCCATCCATAACATAAAAAATAAGGATGTTATCATCATAATCCTAGTCCTATCCTTCATAGGGAATATTCTACACTAGTTTAGGACTTTAGAAGATAATATCATTACATCATGGGTAGCATTATTAGATCCCTTTGTAGAAGAGTTCAATGATTCTGTTGATCCCTTTTCCCTCCTCAACCAACTTGCATCCATGCAAAAGCATCAACAAGAGTTTATTTTAGATTTTAACCTGAGATTTAGTAGATCCTAGAAAAAAATTCCACCTGAAGCCAAACCAGATGCAACCCTTGCTTCCATGTACTACACTAGAGCCCTCGAGTCTAAATTGGTTTTACAAACCAAATAGTTAGGGATATGTAATTTCCCCCAAGTCTTCAATGTATTTGTCCAAGATGAAAATACTCTTATCAATGTGGGAAGATTACCCCCTAAAACTGTCATGCCTTATTGTTCAAAAATTCCTAGTGTTTAGAACTAGATAGCCCATCTTCTTATATGGATCCTCCATTATCATCCTCGCTTCCTCAAATAACCCTCATTCCTCACCCCAATGTATCATCTACTGTAGTTCTTTTTATACCACTTTTTGTTCAAACATCCCAAAAATCCATTGTGCTTATTGATGTACAAAAGACTCTTAAAACACTCAGTAGTAAGATGATCTCAATTGAAAAAAGAGAGATAGAGAGATTTCAACAAAGAATATTTCCTTATGTCAATAGGGACCAAAAACCTAGTACTATAAATAGCACAAGAATTAGAGTAAATTCAATGTAGGAAGACCCAGGGTGTTCCTCTAAGACAAGTTTGGTAAATGTATGGTGTCTTGTATGCAATGATCCCCATGATTTAGAATAATGTGTCATGTACCAACACCATGTGCAGTAGGCTATGGAAAAGGTTAAGAGGAATCATAAGGGTAGGATCAATATGTTGTGGCAACCAGACCATATCATGGTTGGATATGATATAGATGAATAAGGGCCCATCATAGTTAGGAATAGATCAGGAAAGAAAACCTTATAGGTTGATCCATAAAATATGGATCAGTTTGAAGTCCCTTCCCAAAAGAAGGAGGATTATATCCCTTAAGATAATGATATTTTACCTATTCCTCAAGCAAAATAAAATAGGGATATGGTCCCAAAGGGCCAAGAAAAGGAGTTCAAATTCCCTAGAATATGTGATAAATAAAATGACAAAGAAGGGATGAGATCCAAGAGTGAAGCTCAATAAAAGCTTAGATTCCCCTCTGTTGTGGGCCAAACAAGGTTAACTTCTTTTCTACTTTTGTCACATGCCCATGCATTTAATTTATCAATACAGGGAGCTTCGTAAACTTGTGAAGGGTCTTGAACAAGATTTCTTACAATACCACTTGAGATGAGTCCGCTAGTTCTACTATTGGGGGTGTTTCAATGGTCGTAAATCATTCATACACTCCTCAATAATTTATGTAAAAACAATTAAATCTACAGAAAGGAAATATTCACGCATTCTTGGAAATAAAACTATTGCAATACTAGAAATAACAATGCGATAAACAATATTATAAAAGAAGTAAACTAATCTAGAAAACACAGGAAAAATAGGGGAATAAATACTGGCTTGGAGTGGGCCTAGGCTCTAGCAGCTTCCTCCCAGCTGAACACGCACTTAGAAACTCTTAGAACTGTATTATAATTATCAAAGTATTACAATGCTTCTTCTGTATATCTCTTCCAATTTACTATCAAAATATTCTATATATCCTTAGAGAGGTCTGTGTGTGTTTATATAGCACACCCACAGATTTTTTGTTACAAATAAGTTATAACAATAGATTCATTCCAAACTAAACTAAGATAGTATCGTAAATGTGATCGATGTCTGCTAAAAATGACATTCATTTCTAATGGTGGCATGCTCACTGATTGGTTTGTGCTTTGCCTGGAATTGGTAGGACATTATCATACATCGATGTGATCCCCAATTTAACTCTACATGACGTAGAGCTGGAATTACACCAGTATCTATTGTCCACGTCGTGCTTGTCTGGTCAACGGGCGAAGAATAGGGGCGTCTTCCCTATGAGGAATGTGCCTAAGTATGTCGGGCACCTTCTCTATGCGAAAGAGGAAGGCACTTATCTTCTATTTGCACCTTCCTATGAGAGGAATGTGCTTGCCTTCTAGTGGTGCCTTCCTATTGGCACCTTCCTTATGAGAGGAAGGCGCTTGCCTTCTAGTGGCGCCTTCCTGTCGATGCCTTCCTCTGAGAGGAAGGCACTTATTTTCCTTTGGCACCTTCCTAGAAGAGGAAGGCACTGGCCTTCTATTGGCACCTTCCTAGGAGAGGAAGGCACTTGTATTTCCTTGGAACCTTCCTAGAAGATGAATGCACCTACTTATGCTTGGCACCTTCCTGGAAGAGGAAGGCACCTACCTTCTCTGCATTGATTCCAAAAGAAACAAAGTACCAGGTCCATGAAAAGACCTCGACTGATCCAAATTTGACTAAATCAACTACAATTCTACAAAAACACACTAAAAACACATGAATTAGATAACACACATAATTTCATCAAATAATTATATAATTATTCATAAACATATGCAATCCTTATTATACAGCCGCATAATAATCAAGAAAATGTATACAAAATATGAGCATTTTTTATGCTCATCATCCCCCCATGCCTAACATATGTCATGCCCTCGTGGCATAAAAACTATAGGTAGCCCTATTGACCCCTCATAATTGTTGTTTCTTGGTGGATCTATCTATACCTATGGCCCGTGTTTGCCTCTTCTATGCACTAGAATCTAGAGGTGTGGCTCCTCTTTTTCTATGCAGGGCTTTGCTTTCCTCATCCTGGCCACTATCGGAAGTGATCTAGCCAGCATTATCTCTGTTGTCTAAAATGTAGCTTCTATAGCTTACCATAGGTCAGCGTCCAAAGTTCTGACCACTACAAGAGGGATATTTGAATTATCCCTCTTGAGATGAACTACTTGGGCTTTGTACAATCGGGCTACTTAAGGAGTAAGCCCTGCGTTCTCCTTTGCAATTGTAGCGACTTCCAACTCGAGGTCATATACCCACCATAATTAAAAATACCTTCTTATCTTGGAGGGTCATCCCTTGGATGATGCGTAAATCTCCCAAAAATAGTTGTCCTCTGTCGGATTGATGTAGATACCAGAGTCCCCTTGCATCCTCCAGGTTGCCTTCTTGGTCTCTGTAGATGTTGTCATCTCTTTGAGCAACCATTCAAACTATATTCACCTCTCTGCAAATGGTTGCATATCCCACTCATCTTATTCTGGCTCGACAAATGTCACCTTTGCCTTATTTCGATCCATCCTAGGCCCTTTTCCTTTGGCCTCTACAAAAAATACGACGGATCAAATAGGGGTTTTCCCTTTCTCCCTGGCAGACATCTTCTCACTCTGAGGGACCTGCTCTACAATCCCTGGATAATTCTCTTCACTCTGGGGGACCTGTGTTGACATCCTTGGGGGTGCTTCTTCAACCCCTTGTTTGTCTTGTGCCAACCCCTTAGGTTCTCTTTCTTCCTTAGGTCCAGGGAGTTCTTCCTTATCCCCTAGTCCTGTCTACTACTGTTGGCCCTCATTCTACTCTATATCACTCAGGTCGATGATAGGGGGTGTTGTGGGACTTATTTCCCCTTCACTCCCAAAAATAGAGGAATTCTCCCCTGACTTGGGCTGCTCTATCGGGCATCCGGTCAAAATTATCCCAAAGAGAATACTCATTCTACAGATGTGGGAGAATTCTTCGGGACATCTATTACCTAGTCAGTTTGGGTTGATGCATCCCTTATTTCTATTCCCCTATCTTGGAGTTTTTGGTTCTCCTCTCACAACTACTAGACCAACTGCTCGAGCTGGATGATTCATATTTGTTGTTCTTCCAATTCCCCTCTATGCTCATTCTGGTAGTCCTCCAAAATTTTTTGGGCCATCAGCAATTGGTCTGTCACTCTAGTGCTTCCTCCAAGGCTACATCAACATGATCATTGCTCTCGAAAGTCTATACATCTTGTAGGCTCCAATTTATCAATTACTAGAGGGTTTAGGCTGCAATGTCGTCTTTTGGGTCGTTCTCTTCTTCTTTTGTCAATAGGATTCATCGCAAGCATTTCCTTGTGGGGATTGGTTCTAGCAACCAGAACTTGGCCTCATTGCTAATAAGCGGCGCTCCTTCCTCTTCATACTCGAGAACTTGGGAATGCCCTCTTTCCTCTGTGCATTCGAGCACTAGTGAATGCCCTCTTTCTTTCATGAAATTAGGCAATGCCAATTATTCAATACTTACCATCTCCTCTGTAGGGATTCCCTCTTCTTGCCATGTTTTAGCAATAGCATCCTGTTGCCTTTCTTGGCCGCCATCTCCCTCTACATCGGGGTCCTGCCTCTATGCTTCTGCATGGCAAACCAGTGTTGATATCAGCCCATGGTGGGACAAGGTGAATTATGCTCCCTTCTGGTACCTAGCCGCTTCTTTCTTCAGGGCATTTTCTAGGTAGAAGGGCATGTTCAACTTCCTTCCATGCACCAGGTGATTCATAAACTACACATGGTTAGTGTGCAAATGGGTATACTTCTCGATGCATGTAAAGAATCAAGCAACCTACTCAAATATCTTTTACAGATTCATGGGAAGGCTAATTTTGGGTATCCCTTCCTTATATATCTACACATTTTCTCTTGGAAGTAGCACTTCAGCGTATGGCTTATATGAATTCACCTATGAGGGGCAATCCAGTCGCCTACGAGATGTATTCAAGGGTGAGCAGAATTTCTACCCCTTGCACTTGAGCTACGTCAGCCCTCAAGGAGGTAAAGAATTCCTTGGATGCCTCTATATCCTAGCCCTGACTAACCAAGGTACAATATTCAAACCATCCCTTAGCCTCGAACTATGTTTTTACCATTCCCTTAATTCCTTCCGTATCACTCGGCTCATTATTTTTCACCACATGATTCTTCGACCTTCCTCCCATGGCCCCTTCCCCTACTATTGTGCTTCTTTTTTTTTTTGTCTTTACTTATTCAGGAAGGTGCCTTATTATAGGGAAGGCACCTAACCTTAGAATTTAATTCTAGGGTACACCTTTTGAGCCATATCATTGGCAGGTGGTTCCAGCCATGGGGGTATATTATTTTTATGACGACAATATTTTTTTGGTACTGCATAATTTATGAATAACTATATAAATATTTGAATTAGTATGCACATACCTTATTTTGTGTTTCATGCATCATGAAGAGCATCGATTCACTGACTTGTGACATGGGGGAGGGTATTTCATTTGTGTAGATTACGCTGGACTTTGGTGCTGAGTTGTTTGATGGTTGGTGCTGAAGACAGACTCTTGATTTTCTCAAAAAACCATCTATCCATCATCCTTGGAACATGTGCACTGATCTCTCCCCATAATTCTTTGAGATTTTTTTGATTGGGGTGGATTTCCATCAGATGGGCGATGGTGGTAATCTAATGTCGCTCGTTCATGTGGTGATTTCATTCTGATCGAGGCATCCATGAGACTTAAGTGTTGGCTATACATGAAAGGTACTCTTTGGTACCTTCCCAATGTGGAAGGTGCTTATATGGTGCCTTTCCTATGTGGAATGTGCTTATATGGTGCCTTCCCGATGTTGTTTGTGCTCTTTTAATGGATGCACCGTCTAATGGTGGAAGGCACCCTTCTAATGATGGCGCCTTCCTGCTATGGAAGGTGCTTCTGAATGGGTGCACCTTCCTAATGTGGAAGGCACTGCTGAATACCTACACCTTCTTGGGGTGGAAGGTATCATTGTATACATGTGCCTTCCTGGGGTGGAAGGCACCTCGAGCTCTTTTTTTTTTTATGTGGTGCCTTCCCGCCATGGAAGGCACCTATTTTTTTTTTATGTGGTGCCTTCCCGATGTGGAAGGTGCCTAATTTTTTCTCTTTTTTTTGTGTGTGCCTTATTTATAAGGAAGGCACCTTCTTCTAGCAGGGTGCCTTCTTCTGGTGGGGTGCCTTCTTCATAAGGAAGGCACCTTATTCTGGCGGGGCACCTTCTTCATATGAAAGGTGCCTTCTTCTAGCTGGGCACCTTCTTTATAAGGAAGATGCCTTCTTCTATGCCTTCTTGATTTGGAAGGCACTTTATTCTTGGAAATCATGTTGCGATTGGTTGGAAAAGGGTGATCAAGCCTTCTCAGTCTTGCTTCATGCTACCTCAGCTTCTACCTATGAGTGTCGGTGTTAGAATGCTAAGCCAAATTAGGTCTAGTTTCCTAGATACCTATTCCTTGTGCTATCAGGTCCTCCACCTACAAAAAGCAAATGAAAAAAAGAAAAATAAAGGCAGTTAGATGCATTTCATGCCTATTAGGCCGTGGATTAGGATACCTGTAGCTTGCATGTGAGTGTCATCCCTACATAAAACACCATAAGAAAAAAACTAAATTAACTGATTTGGGTGAGCACCTCCATGCCCACTGTTTTGCCTAATAAGAGTTTGGTCCAGATCTAACAAGATGGGGTCTCCCCCACGTCTATTCTGGATTCCACCTGTAAGGTTTTGGATGTGTTATAGGGGCATAGTTTATGGTCATTGACCATTAACACGATTTTGATGCCATCAATTGTTCTAACACGTACTGCCCCATTCTTGATGAGCTCTACCACCTCATATAGTCCCATCCATATTTGCATTAATTTACATTTCCTTTCTTGGAATCGAGAATCATACAATAGAACGCATTATCCTTCTTGGAACTACTTTAGTTTAATGTGGTGATCATGCCACCACTTTCTTTGCTTTTGTATGATTTCCATTCTCTGCAAAGCGTCCATTCGGATTTCATCCAACTAATCTAGCTATTGATTCCTTTCTTTTTAAGCATCATCCAAGCTCAATTTCAATTTTGAAGCTGACCTTAATGTCTTGATTTCAAATTCAATGGGCGTCATCGCACTCTTCCCATAGACCAGTTGGAAGGGTGTGAATCCTATGGTGGATTTCCATGTGGTATTATATGCCCAGACTACCTTTGGAAACTATGTAGCCCAATATTTTCTATGTTGTTACATGGTCTTCATCAGGATGTTCTCTATTTCTCTGTTCGTCACTTCCACTTGCCCATTTTCCTACGGATGGTAGGATGTAGTTTTGTTGTGCCAAACTCTGTATTGCTCCATTAGCTCCTTGATCAACTTGGAGGTAAATTGAGGCCCTTGGTCTATTGTTATCTCTCTGGGGACCCTAAATCATGTAAAAAAATGGGCAAATAAGAAATCAGTGACTGTTATTTCTTTTGAATCTCTCAACACTTGAACTTCAACCCATTTGGTGACATAATGTATATAGACCAAAATAAACCTCCTCCCTATTAAATGTGGATTAATTGGTCCCACGAAGTCCATACCCCACTTATCAAAGGGTTTTAGGTGTACCCGAGGCTGGAGGGGTATTTTGTCTTGATGGGTTGATCTACCCATTCTTTGGCATTCATCGCACTTGCTAGCGTATGCAACCACATCCTTGAACAGAGTGGGCCAAAAGTACCCAGCTTGTAGGATTTTTTAGGCAATTCATTTCCCTGTAAATTTTCCTTCGCATGGTTCATCGTGACACGCTTTGAGTACTTCTAAGAACTTATATTCTGCTATGCATCTCATTATAATCTAGTCATCCTATTTTGAACAAGAGGCCATCAATCCATAGGAACGATGCACTTTTCTCTATGACCGCCTGCTTTTCTCAGAAAGAGAGAGTAGGTGAAGTTCTTTCGATGGCCAAGTAATTGGCTATATCTTCATACCACGGGATATGATCACTAATGGTGAATAAATTTTCATCCAAAAATTGGTCTTCCACTATTGTATGGTCTAGCGGTATCAATTTGGATAGAAAATTTGCTACGACGTTGTCTTTTCCTACTTTGTCGACTATTGTGATGTCGAGTTACTACAGTAACAAGAGCCACCTGATAATTATTCCACCAATGGACGGCTTGCTCATCAAGTATCTAATGGCCATGTGGTCCATATGGACAAATACCTTATACCCGATGATATAATGGCAGAATTTTTTATGGTGTGCACAACTGCAAGGACTCCTTCATCACCGTGTAGTTGAGCTTGGCTCCTGCAAAGTTTTTGCTGACATAATAAATGGCATAAAATTCTTTGCCATCCTTTTATCCGAGGACTACTCCAATCACATTGTTGGATACATCACAGTAGATATGGAATGGTATGGCCCAATTTGGTCCTCTTAAAATCGGTGCGGATATCAATTTATCTTTAAGCAATTGAAACGCTTCTTCACAGTCTTCCATCCAATTGAACTCCACATCTTTAGATAATAGAGTGTGCAATGGTTTTGCAATTTTTTTGAATTCAGCGATAAATCGCCGGTAGTACTCGATTGATCCAAGAAAAATCCTCACCTTTCTCTACATTTTGGGGCTGGGTAGGTCTCTTAAGACCTCAATTTTTCTTTTATCAAGTAGAGAGGTGGTGTTCCAGTACGATGCCTTCTTGCATCATCATAAAGCATTTCTCATTGCTCAGGGACAAATTGTTTTCCTTGCTTCTTTTGAGCACTCTTTCCAAGTTTGTCATTGCTTCACCAAATATTTCTCCATATACGGTGAAGTCATCCATGTATACTTTGACCGCATCTCCCATAATGTCTAAAAATATGCTAAGCACCACCCTTTGAAAGGTGGTAGGTGCATTGCATAATTTGAAAGGTAATACCTGATAGGCAAACGTTCCCCATGGGCAGGTGAACATTGTCTTATCTTGATCCTCTTCTCCTATCTAGATCTGGTTGTATCCACTAAATCTATCCAAGAAGGAGAAATACTTCCTCCTAGAGAGTGTATCTAAGACTTGATCAATGAATGGGAGTGAGAAGTGGTCCTTCTTGGTCACTTCTTTTAACGCTCTATAGTCCACACAGATTCACCATTTACTATTCTTTTTAGGGACTACCACTAATGGTGATACCCACTTGCTATTAGAAATTAGATAGATGAATCTGGTAGTCAAGAGTTTTTGCAATTCTTCCTTGATAATGTCTTTCATTGTCGGATTCATTCTTCTCTGTGGTTGCCTACTTGGAGTTGCTTGATCATCTAGGTATATACGATGGGTTTAGATCTCTGGGCTAATACCCTTCATATCTGAGTAATCCCATGCCAATGCTTGTTGGTGTCTAACCAAGAGCTCTTCTACTTTCGTCAATTGTGTGGGAGTCAACCCACTACTGACATTCAACATTCTTCCTGGCCCGATGTGTATTTGTTGAATGTGGTGATCTTGGGCACCAGCCAATGGTGATTCAAGTGCGAATATGGAGGACTCCCCATGGATGAACTCCATAATATCACCATCTTCATATTCTTCTGTCAACTCATCCAATGTCATCACCATCTGGATCATTGATAGCTCAAGATTTTCATGCTCGGTCAACATGGGTTCTCCTAATGAGTCGATGAACTGCGTTGGGGGTGAAATAGTCAAAATTTTAACATTTCATCCATTGGATATGGTCATCAGCCCATCTTGATAGCTAATGTAAGCATCATCTATTTCTGGCCATGGCCTTCCCAAGATGATCGCGTAACCACCCGACCTAGTTTTAGATTGCAAGACTAAAAAGTTGGCTGGGTATTCCCATGCACTAAATATCACTATTATGTCTTCCAACATTTCTTTTGGTGCCATGATCGATCCATCGGCCAGCTGTAGCACTATCATAGTGGGTTTCAGGTTCATGAGCTATAGCCTCTACATGGTCTCCTAAGGCATTACATTGATGGCTGCTCCGAGATCGACCAACATATTGGACAGGGAATGTCCCTCAATTTTTACAATCAGCATCGGGCTTCTCGGGTCTACATACTTAGGATGGCACATTTTTCCCATCATCAAATATGCTAGTTTACCCATGACATTGATAGTCTGGGTTGCTCTTCGTCCTGACTTCCTTAGACACATCTCTCTTATCACCTTGGTATATATCGAAAAATCTTGGATGGCTTGAAACAATGAAATTTTCACAATGAGGTTCTTCAAGCTAAACAAGATATCGAACTTCGGTTGCGTTACTTTATTCTATTCTTGTAGCCAATTGGGAAATAGAGCCTTTGCTCTCTTAGGCATTTCTTCTATCATCTCTTCTACAAGAGGTGTTTCTCCTACCTCTTTCTCCTCTTCTACTATTGGAGGCATTCCTACTCCTAGCTATCTACCAGACCTAAGCTGAATATGGTACATTGAATACATCTCACCCTCCATGTTGTATGCTAGATGGTTCACCCTATTATTAGGATTTATTGTCAGTTGTGTGGGTATCTACATAGGTCTCACTACTGGCAACATTGGTAAATTTTGTTGGAGGTGAGCTAGTGCTACATTCTATGGAGCCTGATTCCATGTAGTGTGGCCTCTCCACTGCTGACCAGGATATGGATATGGCATCCATGGTTGCTAGTTCAAGAATGCTGCTGGGGATGCATTGGACCAAGGTGATGGCCCCTCCCACCCCATGTTATGTGGTTGAGGTGGGCCTTAGGGCATGTATGGTCCTCCCCCATATGATGATATTTCGGTTGGCATATTCTTCATAAGGGGTTGTTTCCAACTATTCTGATTGCCTATGAAATAGGCATCCCTACTTTTAGTATCCTCATGATTACTAGGCAGTTGTGGGCACAATCGAGTTTTATGGTTCAGCATACAAACTACACATACTCTGACTTTGTTCTCTAGGCATGCATTCTTTGCATGCTTCCCTTTGCATTTTGGACATAAATAAGCCAATGCTACTTCATTTTCTTGCTTCTTTTTCTCTAACAACAATGTATCCATCTGCAATACTAGAGATGAGAGCATTTTTCTCTTTAAATCTTCCAGCATGTTACCTATTTCTATCTTCATGAATGAAGCAGTCACTTTCATGGTTCTAGAAGTGGTCTTGCCTCTCCTTCTTGAACAATTTTGGCATAGTTTTTGGATGTCTTCCATAGCGTGCTGGTAGACATCACCTCCAGAAATCATGTTAAGAGCCTCCAGTGATTCATTGGTAGTTCCTCTTAAAAATATGCTTTTGATGGACTTATCAAATAGTTTCATGTGACGATATCATTGAAGATTGGAGTTGAATATCTCCCAATATTCCTCAAGAGACTCATCTTCTTTCTACATCACGATCAAGACCTCTTCTATGGAGTCTCTTGCTCTCCCAAAATCTTGGTATTTATCTAAAAATAGCTTCTTCATTTGATCCCAAGTGGCAATGTGTTTGTCTCCCAGACCGATGAACCATCGTAGAGCTGCATCATCCAATGTGGAAGTAAAGCGTTTCAACTTTTGCGTATTAGATTTGTAGTCCACAGACCTACATAAGACATAAAACTTAAATAAAATAGGTCAAGGTCCTTAGTTGGGTATCCTCTAAAGGTCAAAAGGTGAGCACAGGATATTTTTTTCATTTTGGTATCTCCTACTCCATCAATCGGGAAACTAAATCCAAATAATACTTCTTCATTTTCAGCCATTTTTTTAGGAAATGCGGTCTCGAATGTAGTATTTATGGCTTTAAAATAATTTAAGACTTTCTGAGTCAAGGCTCTAAGGTTGTCTGGTGTTATCATCCGATATTCTATACCTTTCCACAACATGGCTTACTCTAAGGGTGTCCTATTAAATAGGGGATTTATGATGATTCATTCTTCTCCAATTTTATGGGATGAGGAGGCACTTTGCACAAAGTGCGGATCCTCACTCCAATGGATTACTAGTGGTGGGTCAAGCGAGTCTAATTCAAATTCAGAATGTTTTACTAACTCAAGTTCTAGTGGATTAGTTTTTATAAACTGACCATCAGGTCCTCTTCTTCTTAAATAACTCATACAAGGTCAGATGGAAGGTTTCCAGGTATTGTAACTAATCTAGTTGAGACGCTTCCCTAAAAATGGCACCAAAATGTTGTGGGCCAAACAAGGTTAAATTCTTTCCTACTTTTGTCACATGCCTATGCATTTAATTTATCAACCCAGGGAGCTTCGTAAACTTGCGAAGGGTCTTGAATAAGATTGCTTACAATACCACTTGAGATGAGTCTGCTAGTTCTACTATTGGGTGTGTTTCAACGGTCATTAATCATTCATACACTCCTCAATAATTTATGTAAAAATAATTAAATCTATAGAAAGGAAATATTCACACATTGTTGGAAATAACGATAAACTAATCTAGAAAACATAGGAAAAATAGGGGAATAAAAACTGGCTTGGAGTGGGCCTAGGCTCCAACAGCTTCTTCTTAGCTGAACACGCACTTAGAAACTCTTATAACTATATTATAATTATCAAATTATTACAATTCTTCTTATGTATATCTCCCTACATTTACTATCAAAATATTCTATACATCCTCAGAGATGTCTGCATGTGTTTATATAGCACACCCATAGATATTCTATTACAAAAAAGTTATAATAGTCAATTCATTCCAGACTAAACTAAGATTGTCTGGTAAATGTGATCGACATATGCTAAAATTGGCATTCATTTCTAACGATGGCATGCTCACTTTTTGGCTTGTGCTTCACTTGACATTGGTAGGATGTTCTCATACATCGATGTGATCCCTAATTTAACTATACATGACATAGAGTTGGAACTGCACTAATATTTTGTGTCCACATCATGCTTTTCTGGTCAACGGGTGAAGAACAAGGGTGCCTTCCCTATGAGGAAGGTGCCTAAATATGTTGGGTACCTTCTCTATGTAGAAGAGGAAGGTGCTTATCTTCTGTTGGCACATTTTTGTGAGAGGTAGGTGCTTGCCTTCTAGTTGTGCCTTCCTGTTTGTGCCTTCCTTATGAGAAGAAGGTGCTTGCCTTCTAGTGGTGTCTTCCTTTTGGTGCCTTCTTGTGAGAGGAAGGCGCTTATTTTCCTTTGGCACCTTCCTAGAAGAGGAAGGTGTTGGCCTTCTATTGGTGCCTTCTTGGGAGAGGAAGGTGCTTGTATTTCCTTGGTGCCTTCCTGGAAGAGGAAGGTGCCTACTTACACTTGGTGCCTTCCTAGAAGAGGAAGGCACCTACCTTCTCTATGTTGATTCCAAAAGAAACAAAGTGCCAGGTCCATGAAAAGACCTCGAATGATCCAAATCTAACTAAATCAACTACAATTCTATAAAAACACACTAAAAACAAATGAATTAGATAACACGTATAATTTCATCAAATAATTATATAATCATTCATAAACATATGTAATCCTTATTATACAGTCGCATAATAATCAAGAAAATGTATACAAAATATGAACATTTCTAATGCTCATCACCCTCCATAACCAAGAGGTAAAGGATTGAGGCCACACAACAATACAAAAGGAAGTATGGTGGACCATAGAGAAAGTCTGAAAGTTCCTCTTCAATAAAATTAGAGTATAATATTATAGAGGAGATGAAAATAATACCCTCAAAGGCTAGCCTCTATGATACTCTCTTTATCCCTGGCCAAATAGACCTGTTGAAGGCTTCTTTAAGAAAATATCCTCAAGAAAAGTAGGCTACTACAATCCTCAGCATGCCCTCTAGAAAATACAAGATGTCTCCTACTACTTTGAAGAACAAACCCCCCCTTTTATATTTCTTTGAGGATGGAGGGGTGGATTATCTGCAATTGCA
Source organism: Wollemia nobilis (assembly GCA_028583015.1). NCBI lineage: Eukaryota > Viridiplantae > Streptophyta > Pinopsida > Araucariales > Araucariaceae > Wollemia > Wollemia nobilis. Next base: position 452,581 of record JAQPPZ010001917.1, read on the forward strand.
TGATTGACTCAGGGGCTTCCACTACAGTTATGCCCAAAGCAGTCTGTGAAGAGATGGGAATGGAGTATACCAGGTCCTGTCCTAGAGTTTTACAATTGGATGGAACCCTAGTGAAAATAGTAGGGGTGATAAAGGATGTTTTGATGAGGTTGCATAGAGCTCCAGAGGTAACCATTGTGCAATAAATAGTGGTGGTAGATCTAGAGCCTTATTTTTGCCTATGCCTTTTGAGAGAATTCACTACCAAATTAGGAGGATGTATGTACATGGATTACTCCAACATGGTGATTCCATTTAAGGAAAAGAGAATAAGAATTACACCAGAGAAACTTATGTCTTACCATATTGAAAAAATTGAAGAAGACATGTGTAATATCACTCCTCTAGACGAGTTCCAATTGGTGGAAAGTTTAACCCCCCCCCCCCCCCCCCCCCCCCCCCCCCCCCCCCCCCCCCTTTTGAAGAACTAGAGGTTGAAGATGAATTGCCATTCAAAGAAGATTATATTTCATTTGGAACAGGCATGGGTACATATAGCATTTCCTTAGAAATAGAGAAAAGAGTCCCTACCATTTCCAATTAGTCATTAAGAGAGATAAATACTTGGACCATGCACTTTGATGGTGCAAGATGTAGAAATGGAGTCTAGTGCTGGTGTATTGTTGTAGTCTTAGTCAGAAGGTGCAAAGAGTTTTGCATATAGATTGACTTGGTCTTATACCAACAATGTTGTAGAGTATGAGGCTTTGTACCTTAGAATAATGTAGGCTAAGAGTATGGGCATCAATATACTAAATATATATGATGACTCTGAACTAATTGTTAACCAGGTAAGAGAGAGGTGCAGTAGTAAGCACCATTACCTGAAGGTATACAAAAATAGGGTATGGGATTTGATGGAATCCTTTGATGCCCTAAACATTAATTTTATCCCTAGAAGATAGAACACTTTGGCTGATTCCTTAGTAGTAAGGGGAGCAAATTTCAATCCATCTATAGATATAGGAGTCACAAAAGACAAAAGAATCAAAATTATTTTTAGGCCTACAATACCAGACAAGCAGATATTCTAGCAAGTTTTTGAAAGTGATGAACAAATAATTGATTTCCTAGTAAGGGAAGCATGTCTGTCTACTATTCAAGAGGAAAATCTAGAAGAGATAGACCAACAAGATGTCATACAACTAAAGAACAATCATATCCCTAGAGGGTTGGTCACTCTAGAAAGTTTGTTTGACAATGAAGATAGGAAAAAGATCAAATCCATGGAAATCAATGAAAATATCTACAAGGAAATTGAGATCGAAAAGGAAAAGAAGCTCAAAGTTGGAATCCAATGTTCTCCAGAAGAAGAGGAGGATATCAAAGTTTTATGCCTAAAATACCAAGACATTGTGGCTTGGTCATATGAAGATATTAAAGTATATGACAAGAAGGTGATCCAACACACAATTGAGCTAGAACCAAATGCAAAACCCTTTAGACAAAAATAGAGGCCTGTGAACCCTATAATTGAAGCCATAATGAGGGAAGAAATGTTAAAACTATTGAAGGCTAAAATAATATATCCAATCAAGCATTCAACCTAGGTAGCTAACTTAGTCCCAGTAAGGAAAAATAATGGTGACATCTACTTGTGTGTGGATTTTAGGAATCTCAATCAAGCATCATTAAAAGACCACTATCCACTCCCTCATATTGATCAGATCTTGTAGATTATTGTAGGAGCAGAGAGGTTCTCACTATTAGATGACTTCTCTGGTTACAATCATATCTAGGTGAAATATGAGGATCATTTCAAAATGGCATTCACCACCAAATGGGGCACTTTTACCTATCAAAGGATGCCTTTTGGTCTATCAAATGCAGGGGCCACATTATAGAGAGTAATGGATTATGCTTTTGGAGAGTTGATCAACAAATTCATTCTAATCTACTTGGATGACATGACTATATTCTCACATAAGAAGCATGATCACCTGGCACATTTAGAGCAAGTGTTTAAAAAGTGCCAAGAATTTGGTATCTCTCTCAACCCAAAGAAGTCATTTTTTGCAATCCATGAGGGAAATTTGCTAGGCCATGTGGTCTCTAAAGAAGGAATGGCTATTGATCTAGATAGATTCAAATCAATCCTGGATCTTCCATTACCCATGAACAAGAAATCTTTGCAGTCCTTCTTTAGCTAGATCAATTTTATCAAAAAATTCATCTCAGATTTTGCTCAGAAGGTGAAACCTATCTCAGAACTACTAAAGAAGAATGTAGATTTCAAATGGATTGAAGTGAGAAAACAAGCCTTTGAGATCATCAAATAGTCCATTGCCATAGCTCCCAATCCTAGTGAACCCTGACTTCAACAAATATTTTATTTTGTATGCTTATGGAGCTGAAGAGAGCTATGCATCTATGCTCACCCAGAATAATGATGAAGGAGAAGAACACCCCATATTATTTTGGAGTCAAAATCTCCATGAGTACCAGGTCAAGTACAATTTTATTGAGAAATAAGTATTTTTAGTGAAGTCATTGAAGAAATTCAGGTAGTACTTGGTTCAAAGTAAAACACTGGTATACGTAGTTCATCCAGATGTCAAAAGTTTCATTTTACAAGGTGAACTAGGAGACAAGAGAGCTGGTTGGATTACTAAGATCCAAGAATATGACGTAGAAATTCATCCTACCAAGCTGGTCAGAGGTAGAGCATTATGCCAAGGTTTGATAGAAGCAATAGTTATAGTAGAAGTGATAGCCTTTCAATCAACAATAGAAGATCAGACTGAAGAACTATAGTCAGGAGAATCAGACTAGGTTGATCAGATGACCAAATACTTTTAGACTAGATTTTGTCCTTCTAATCTTAATCCATCATAGAGGAGAATATATAGGCTTCAATATTTGAAATATGTCCTATTACCAAAAGGTCTATACAAGAGAAACCTTGATGGAGTCCTCTTAAGATGCTTAAGGGATGATCAAAAACAAAAGGTCATTGAAGAATTCCATGGAGGATTATCTGGTGGACACTTCTTAGGAAGGGTTACAACTTTGAAGATCATCAAGGCAGGTTATTATTGGCCTACTATCTTCACTGATACCTTCAATATTACAAGATCCTATGATTAATACCAATGATATGTGGGGAGAACCAAGAATGCATCATTTCCCCTCAAGCCAATTCAGGTTGAAGAGCCTTTCCAGCAATGGGGGCTAGACTTCATAGGGGTTATTAATCCAAATTATTCAGTAGGACATAAATATATTTTGACCATCATAAATTATCTTACCATATGGGTAGAGGCTATTCCCACAAAGAAATAAGATCAAGAGGTGGTAATAGACTTCATGGAAAGCTTAATCACAAGGTTTGGTGTCCTAGAAGCTATAGTAAGTGACAATGGACCAACTTTCATAGGAGCTAAATACATTGAGTTTCCTAGAAAGTATGGCATCACCATAAAAAATACCTCCAACTACTATCCCTAGGGAATGGATTAGCAAAATCAACTAACAAAAACCTACTAAGAATATTGAGGAGATCATTAGAAGGTAACAAGAGGAGTTGGCATCTACTACTAGAACAAGCTCTATGGGTAGATAGGATCACCATCAAAAAATCCATTAAGACCTCTCCTTATGCTCTGGTGTACGGTAAAGAAGTAGTATTACCTATCCACTTGGAAATTCTAGCCCTCAAGTTGGTAGACATAGAGGATGAGTCCGAGCAAAATCTAATTGAAACTAGGTTAACACATTTTTTGTAGCTAGAAGAGAAAAGGACTCAAGCATATGAGGACTTCCAGAAGCACTCATTTGATATCAAGGGATGGTTTGACAAGAAATCCAGGTTTAGAGAGTTCAAAGTTGGATATTCTGTCCTAAGGTGGAATATTGAAAGAGCCAAGCCAGGACACCATCAGAAGTTTGATTCTTTTTGGGATGGTCCTTTCAAAGTAGCAGAGGTTAAAGAGAGCAATGTTTTCCATCTTGAATATCTAGAAGGAAACATGCAACCGATCCTGGTCAATGGTTTTCATCTAAAACTTTACTTTGATTGAGATATACATTCATTGTAACATATGTACATATTTTTGTATTATATCATTTTTTTCCTTTACTAAAGGTTTTCATTTTGTAAAGTGTAAAAAAAAATAAGAGAAAATTTTGCTTCAGAAAATAAGTTCAAAATTGAAAAATAAGCTAAGTATGGTAGCAACCTACAACATGTGCTCTATGCCGCTCTCCTTAAAGCTAAGTATGGCAGTGGGCTATGACATATGCTCCACACTACTCTCCAATGAATAAAAGGGTCAGCGGGCTTTGACATGTGCTCTATGCAACTCTAAGAAAAGAAAAGCAACAAAAGCATCGTAAGCATAGTAGTGCTTCATACCACAACCAATCAATGATCGACATGATGATTCCAATTGCCACCAAGAGGCATACCTTTGAATTAAAAAGTGTGCAATAGATAGTTTCTTGCATCGAATGCATTAATGGTGGAAGGTATACATGCGAGGACATTTAAAAATCTCGAAGTGTAAAGACCATTCATTTCATGAGCAACATTCTCCAAGCAGAAAGAGTCGAGGGAATAGTGAAGCAGTGTTTGCAGATACTAGAGAAGAAGAATGCTCTAAAAATTTTTAGAAATATGGCTCCCAAATTAGCCCTAGAGGATACACGACAAAGAGATGAAGAGCTATAAAGCTATGTAAAATAGACGAGAGAATTAGTGGATACCGTAATGACTCAAATAAGGAGAACCAAGCTAAGGAGAGAGTTCAAGTTTAGGTACTTCAAAGGAAGGCCAATTCATCCCCAAGGTATTATCGCAATAAATTATTTCCTATATTTTTATATCTATGATTTAGTTCATCATTGCCCAAAATTAGTGTCTACAATTATCAAGTTTTATGATCCTAAGACAAGGGTAGTGAAGATAGCTAATGGCAAAACCTTATTTACCATTACTACCAAAGCTTGTCATGATTTGTTTGTTGTAGGAGTAGACCCACCTCTAGAACCTAAACCATTTGATATAGCAGAGCAAGCTAGGTATTTCTCTTCACTGTCTACCTCTGATGAGAGGGGAATTTTTGAAAAGTGGCTTCATTTCTAGTTTAAGCATATAAAAAATAAGGATGAATTGCCCAATACCCCAATTCCAATTGAGCAGTTTGCTAACCCAAAACTTTTCTCCATGTTAGCTTGTTTAGAGGGTTTGGATTCTAACCAGTTTGTAAGGGATTGGAAAATAGCTACTGTATACTGCATTTCAAATGAGTGAATGTATAAACCTAGAGCGAAGAAGGAAGGTATAAATGCAATTTATTTTGATTGGCTAGTGTTCCTCTCTAAGCGCATACATGAGCAGTTGGTAAGGATGAAAAAGGATTTAGAAGCTCCTTCTTTTTAGCACTACTCAAATTTGATTTGGATGTTCTATGCTATCGTTAGGCACATGATGCCCTGGATTCCAGTTAAAGAAAATAATGACAAGGGAGACCCTATCCCTGTGTATTATTGGACTGCTCATCTGAGGAGCACAAAGTCATTTTACAGATTCAATTTGGAATTTCTAGGGCCTACTTTGAAAATTATGTATGGGAAATGCCCTAGGTTACCACCTCTGACCATAGAATTGTTAAGAGTACCAGGCACCAAAGAAGGAGACTGGTATGTACTCATAGAAGGCACCATTATCAAACTTTATAGTTTCACTGGTAAGCCTTTTCTGCTACCTCATTTTGTGACTAATAGATTGTTGGCCCTAGAATACTTGAGGCAAGTAGATTTTATCAACATGAATTATAGCTCTAGAAAAGGAAGGAAATATTTGTTAACTTACTCCCATAATGTCGATGATATAATAATTGTCAGAAGGGGTCAAGGTGAACAAATCACCCAATACTTGATGATGTTTTTTGCATTCTTACACCAACAAAGGTGGAGGAGCCCTGATGACAAATTCCTAAAGAGGAATATTAGCCCTTAATGTTGGGTGAACCCAAGGTCTGACATTGAGAAGACTTTGAGGCCTCATTTTGAGAAGGGGAGGAATAACAAATAAAGTGCTCCATTAGAATGGAATGTTGCTAAAATGGAACAACTACCCCCATGGTTAGACTTCTATGAGAAGATAGTGGATTTTGATTCAGCTAACAATGAAGGCCATTATTTAAAGGAGTCTAAAATTAAGGATGTTGAAAATAAAAAGAAGTGGGATGAAGGTAAAATCATAGATTGGTGGAGAATGAGAGTAGAAACTAGTATAGAGAAGTCTAGGTTTGGTCGAACAATAGATGATGAGTTTTTTGAGTGATATGACAAGCATATTAAAACCTAGAAAGCCAAAGATCCTAAGAATCTGGTATTGATTTATAAGAAGACTCAGGTAGGGATAGATTCTCCTTCCCCACCTTCACAAGAGGAAGCGTAGGAGGTAGGGACTAACACTCAAATAGTTACTACAGAAGCTCCTAAAAAATTTGAGCCCTCATCAGAGCAACTGGAGAAGTATCCTATAGGGGCCCAACTTATAAGTAAAATGTATTACTCTGATGATAGGGAAGTAAATACAGAATTCATTCAGACAGCAAGTAGGCCCAAATATCTAGCCCTGGGTGGAGAGCCTCCTAAGGCCAAGATAGATTGGAATAAAAAGGATAAATACTTTGTATTCATGCCTGTGAGTTTCACTACTATAGCTACAACTAAGTTGGTCCCTATCACTAAGGATGTGTTACAGGAGGAGCAATCTAAATATGATACAAAAAGTGATAGACCTATAGTATTTTGAGTTGTTAAGAGAAAAGTTGAGGATAAGCTGAAAGAAACCCAAAGAGAGATCTACAAGAAACTAAAAATGGACAAAGGGCAAAGTGTTGAACAAATTCTTGTTTCAGTTATAGAGCAGTCTCTACAATAGGTGCAACACTAGAGTGCAGAGGAGACTCACGAACACCCTACTTCGGTAGGCGAAGGTATGATTTCTATTCCTTCTTCTCCTTATCCTTCCCCTAAGAAATCACCTTCCCATTCTCAAGAAAAGTTGGATCAAAGGATACCCTCTCCCCTCCATAATTTACCACCCATTTCATCAACTAGTACAAAGGGTCAAGTCATTTCATCTCCTCCACATTCATCCAAAATCCCAGTCACATCTTCTCCTATCATTCTACCTTCACCATCACAACCCCCAGTATCATCTGAAGCACAAGTTGTTTCATCTCCACAAGCTCATTCTTCCATGAATTTCATTTCAGTTCCCATGTCTTTCCCTATTGCAACCTCAACAATAAACATAGAATCAACTATGGTCACTACTACTCCGCTACCATCAACTTTTGAGTCCACCCTTCCATATCTCATAGCTTCCCCTCCTCCTACAAGTCATCCCACATTGGATTCCTTACGAAAGAAAAAGGATATTTCTTAGAAGATTCAATATTTTTGGGTAGAGAAGTTATCCAAGCCTTCAAATAGAATGACCATGAAGAGGAGCACAATGTTTGTTGATCCAGTCACAAGGCAAAGGACATCCAGGTCTATCACTCCTCTAGTAAACAAACCTGAAGAGGAGATGATTGTTCAAGATTACCAGCTCAAGGAGCATGTGGAAGACATTGAGCAGCTGCCTGAAGAAGATGAATTGGTCATAGAAAAATCTCACCTGGAGACTTTCTATGTCAAAATTGATATCTACAAGGAGAAAGTTGGAAAGTTAGAGCAAAAAATAGAGAAGCTAGAGAAAACAATCAACAATCAAAAGAAGATAGAAAAGGCTATTAGGAATGAAGTTAAGAACTGGAAAAGTAAATATCAAGAGGTCATCAAGCTTAAGGACCAAGTTGAACAAAAGAAAAAGAAGAATGAAGAACAGGCCAAGGAAATTCAATATTTGAAGCATCAACTTCAGATTGAGAAGGCCAAGTCCTCAGGCTTCTCAAAAGCAGGAGTGAAGAAGGTAAGAAAAGAGCTTTGGTCCGAAGTCTTAGAGAAATGCTCTGAACTACAACCTATAATTGATTATATGGATGATGCTAACCATTTTCTCCAAAATACCAAAGAAGATTTGGATAGGTTCACTCAAGAGCTGCAACCTATGGTGATACCAACTGAACAAATATACAAGTTATTTGATAGTAGGTTTAATGAAACTACTAAGCCTATCCCCAACAAGGCATGGAATATGTCTAGACTAGCTGCTAGAGTTGTGGTCAAGAAGAATAGATTGCTCTAGAAAGCTTGGTTGTTATCAAACAATATTGAAAACACAATTCGAGATGTGGTAGATATCAACCAAGAAATGATTCAATATGGTTTTGGAGGACTATGGCTGGAGAATAATACTCTATTATTAGAGGAGGATATCAAGAAGAATGTGGCTTCAATTATCCAAGATGAATCTGAGGTAGATGCCTAGGAGGAGCCAATTGATCAAGAATAGGTCTCTCAGATGATAATAGATTTAACCAGGCTCAAGGATTTTATGGAGGACCTAGTGAACAAGGGAAGCTCTACAACCTATGAGGATACCTATGAGTTGGATTTTATTCATAAAAAGCTTAAGGAGACTTCCCACCCTTCTAAGGTAGTTTGGGGTTAAGCTTTGTAGACTCTAAAATTGATGATTCAACTGTTTGGGACCGATGCTGAGCAAAAGGATAAACAACAAGACTCACCAAAAGAGGAGGAAGCTGACCAAGAGCAGGAAGGCAATGATGAGGAAGAATCTCAATAGAGGGAAGAATTGGATAGGGTTGCTAAAGATCCTCAAGAGGCTCAAGTATAGAGTTTCCTATTTTAAACATTTTTGTATTCATGTAAAAAGTGTTGTATATTGTTTTTGATCCTGACACTGTTAGAGGACAATAATAAAAGCATGAAGCAAAAGAGTAGAAAATGAATATTTCATGAAGATATTTTGATTAATTTTTTTGGGCTTATAATAGACAGCATAGCTCTATTTTTTTTGCTTGACATAGAGCAATTTTTAGTCAGAAGGAATGGTGAATATAATTATTTCCAGTATGATCTCCATATGAGCTTTGAGTTCGTTGTCTTTGTGAGAAAATCCAACCGAGGAGGCACCAGAATGTAGGCCAAAAATGGCCACATCCTTAGAAAATTTTTGAAAATATTTTCTAAGGCATGAAGATGCTCCCAACTGCTCAAAACATAGTGTATTTTCAAGTGGCCCAGTGCAGGATGCTCCACACCACTAGCAGAGTAGCCAATTTGCATTACAACCACTTTGGAAGAGTAGAATAAGGTATATTTTATAGTAGCACAATGAAGATATTCCCAGCCGCTCAAAACTTAGTGTATTTTATAGCTACATAGTGAAGATATTCCTAGTCAATCAACACTTAGTGCATTTTCTAGTGGTACAATGTAGATGTTCCACGCTACTATCAATTTAGGTCAAAGCTAACATCAATGTTCTCTGAAGAGTGGCCTAGCACACATTGTGCCAACCTGCACAAATAAGTGGATAAGTTTTTATGTGTTCCATGCCACTGAGGTCCATGTTCATTTTAGAGTGGACCAGAACACATGCTCCATGTCACTGGTCAAAGAGGTCAAGATTATCAAAATAGAAAATAAGGGAGCGACACAGTGCATACTCTCATGAAACATCATTTTACACTCTTTCTCAAGCATCCTAGCGACATTCTCTATTTCATGATCATATTTGGTCGAAAATCAAAGGATAATATTTTGAGGAGTGGGCTATGAACAAAGTTTTCTACATCACAAACATGAAATTAGATTAAATTGATTTAAGAATAAAGGAGAGTGGCCTAACATCATGCTCTATTTCACTCAAATTATAGTATATTTATTGATGTGCTCCACACTACTGGTCAATGTGGTCAATTAAATCCACAAGCTTCTTTTAAGAGAGACCTAATGACATATTCCATGCTACTCATCTCCAAGCATTTCCAAGATTTAATTGTAATAATTCATGGGTGAATCAATAGTTAAGCTCATACTGATGTTTTCTTAGGGATACAAAATCAAGGTCTTTGTAGATGAGAACTAGTTGATTTAAATAGGTAGGTGAAGCATCCATGGAGCTAAGAACCAAGAACTTAGGCATTTGTAGATCGACATTAGATAAAGTCCCCAAGAAATATAGACGACTTAGATCTGGACTATAACAACAAAGATCCTAACTACCATTGCAGAGCAAGCAAGTTGCAGAGCCAAACTATTGTGGTGAATGACAACACGTGGATTTCTTGGACTTCAAAGGTGATGAAATAATGTCATCGTAGTATTCTACTTATTTGGCATGATTCTATCCTTATAATGTTCCATCTTCTTCTTTCACTATAAAAAATATTAATAGAGGTTGAACCCTTGATTTTTAGGGTTGGCTGTAGAGTGTTTGCTTGCCCTACTATGTAACAAATCAATATAAGGAGCAATTGAAATCTATTCATAATTGAATCTATGCTCACAAGAAGTTCTTTTCTATAAAATATATATACTAATATTATTTTTCTAGATTGTATTATTAGTATTATGGATATTGAAATAACTTCTTGGATTATGTCTCTGTTTTGTATTTTCTTGATGAAAATACCTATATTTTTTTGGTGCTATTAATCTTAAGTGTGGACACTAGAAATATTTTGTTGAAAGGTCTTCCCTATGGATGCCTATGCTATTAGCTCTATCCGACCACTATTTTAGTCATAATTTCTTAACCCTAAACCCCTTTCTAACCCTATAACTTAAACAATTACTAAACTTAATTGAGTCAATACCCTATCAATTGACAAGGAACCAACCTACTTTGGAGGTTGGGTTAGAGCAATATTTAGCCCATACAATATTGTGTTTTGAGCTATGACTAGTGGGTGCAAGCCTAATCAGAAAGCTCAAAGATAGACAATCATAGTATCAATTCTTGCTTGATGTCAATTCGGATCCCAACAACAATGTAATCAAAATTCTTCTCCAATTATTTTATTCTTCTCTATATAACTCTAATTTGTACTAATGATAACTCCTTCTTAGAGAGGGGAGAATTCAATTATCAAGTATTTATATACATGAATTTTTTGAATCTCATTTCATAGCCTATTACCTCTACCATATTATTGGTTGTTTTCCCTAGATTTATCTTGAACTAGATTAGATCTCATGTAGGAGCTATCGAGATCACTCCTCTAGCTACAGGAATACCCATATTTGACCTGGATGCTCCATTAAATAAAATAGTAGGATACTTTATTTATGGTGTTCTTACTTGGATTATTTTATTCCTTATGTTCAATAGCCCTTTTAATTTCATTTTATGTAACATTTCTAGTTCCTTGTGCCATAATTGTTGGTTTTTTGTTTCTTGTGATACATGGATTTTATGTTTATTACTATTTCCTTTGCCACTATGTTTGTTAGAACTTTGAAGTTGGTACTTTTATCTTAAAAAATTATTCTATTTCATTCCTTCTAGATGTGTCATATAATAAAATGTGGTATGGATGAGAAGATCTATTTTTGGAGGTGTTTTTCCTTTAATCCCCATCTATACATATGGGATTAATTGTTGAGACAATTTTATGAGTTTATTCCCCCTGATATAGCTGATCTAAATTGATATATTATCTCAATCCATACTTTTGTTACTTTTAGGATATCAAAGAACAAATGTGTTATCGTTTCATTGTTTTTAAAGCATTTGAGACATACATGAGGCTCTATAATATTCATTTTTACAATATTTTCTCCTATGAGAGTATTGTTTTGGAAAACTATACAAAGAAAATTAAAGATTGGGAGAAATCCTATATTTATATATAGTGGCTATTTTTTATTCTTTTACCTATATTTTTTTGTAAGAACACCTTGACTAACTATATAAAGTTTGGATCCACTAATATTACCCTAAATTATCTTATTGAGATCTTGAGGAGTTGGTTTCATCCCTATTATTTGGTTTTGTAGTAAACTCTAGGAGTATTGTACATTTTGTGGCAAGGGTGGGTTGATCCTATAGGGTTGATCACCTTCCCATTTGAATAAACTTTCAAAAGTACTAGCATGCACCTATTGTGGTTCTTATTTTAACTCTAGATGATAGTTCCTTGCGATTGGTAATCCCCCCAAGATTAGGTCCTCCTATAGATTAATTTGCTCACCATCCCCAAGTAGTCATGATACTTTTTCTAATATCAATAATTTGTCTTATACTATGTATTTTCAAATTGAAGAAGAGTATGCTTTGTTACCAACACTCCTCAATATTTAGATACCATCAAATTTATTAAGGTATTTATACTTTATAATCTATTTCCATGGGATGTTAGATGGGGTAACAAAATTCCATAACAATTTGGCACCTAATACTTTCCTCACTATTTATGTTTTCCTTATTTCAAGTCCTCCTTAATCCTTGGGTTCAGTGAGTATCTCGCAGTTTACTAGATAGAATTTTCCTATAATTTTACTTCCCTCATTTCTATAGGAAGAATCTAAGAAGTGCATCCATATTTTATAGGATGTATTTGGTTTCACAGTTTACTAATAATTGTTATATTGGTAGACTTGATAGAACTAACTTGATTAAAATATTTTTTCCTACTAAACTTAGCCAACCATTACTATATTATTGTATTTTCTTTAACACCTTCTCTAGTATAGCCTTCCAAGTTCTTGTTTTTAGTTATAACCCATAGGTACAACTAGATATTTTAATGAATTATAGTTATCTTTGTTAAACCATAGAATTTATGAAATTCATTTTTCTTCTACCCCTAAACTATTTATTGTATAAAATCTGCTTTTCTAAGTATTTATCTTTGGTCTAGTGGATAAAGTAGACCATTCTATTATTTTATTTAGAATCCCCACATTTAATTTTGATGGTTCTCTAAGTAATATAGTATCATATGCAAATTGAGCTTTAGTGATTTACATAAATCAATGGTTGCTTTAATTCCTATGGTTTCTTTTCATCTTCTCTTTTGGGTTAGGTCTAATATTTCAACTAGAAGTATGTATAAGTATCAGAATAGTGGACATAGTTTTCTTAATCCTCTAGTGTATTAAAAAATTTTGTAGGATCATAATTAATGAATGGATATATCCATGGTTCTACTATACATACCCCTATCCAGTCGAGTCCTCTTGTTCCCCTCCTATCAAATCATTTTTATTTCCTTTAGTCCTATTTTCTATTATTTTGGTCACTATATTGCATGAATAATTGCAAACATATATAGGTCTAAATATATCAAATGACACCACCTTATTATTTTGTATATTTACTTTCTTTCATATTATTCTTACTCTTCTATAATATTTACTTTATTTCATATTATTTTGCATCTAATGATTGTTATCTCCCTGTGATCATTACATCAAAAGCTAATTGTGGTATCAGATCTATGGCAGATCTATTATGAGTAGATAAATAGGGAAACCACCATTATCATTGAGCCTAAGTGTTTTATGAACTTGACGCACCGTTGGACCAGTCACTGTCAAATATCTCAAAAGAATCTAGGTGGTAGAATTAGGGAGAGTCACAAGTGAGGACTGAAAGAAACATCAATTCTAGAAAATACTAAGATTGCACTTGACTGGAGTATTTCCATAGAGTTATAAGAAAAACTCGTGAAGACAAAAACTCAACATTCAATCCATTAGATTGACAGATCATCTAGTGAAGATCCAGGATATCTGGAACTTGCAAATTATTTCCTAAATTTTCTTTTGTTGTAGATTATTTATTCTTAGAGGATTGGTACTTTTCCTATAATAGAAAGCTATGAGACTCCAACTTCATTTCCCAAAGGTCGGTATGCTCTCATAGTGTAGATATTAGTTCCTTGTGCAAGAGAAGAACACTATAGAAGAAGAATTTTGGAGAAGAGCCATGGTGAAGTTAGGAGACTAAATATTTCCATTGCTAGATTGAAGAACTTCACATTTGAATAATATATCATATAAGTCTTGATACAAAAATTCCATAGTAACCTTGAAGAAAAGTCCATAATAGCCTTGAAGAATAGGCCATAGAAGCCTTGATATAAAAATGCCATAGTAACCTTGAATAAAATGCCATAGAAGACTTAAATCAGAAGCCACAAAAGTATTGATACTGAAAAGGCCATAGAATATTTGATACTAAAAGGCCATAGAAGCCTTGATAATTGAAAAGGCCACAAAATCCTTGATACTAAAAATGCCACAGAAGCCTTCATAATTGAAATAGGCCAAAAAATCCTTGATACTAAAATAAATGCCACAACATCCTTGATCCTGAAGAAGAATTTAAAAGTAATATCTAATTTAGAAGCAGATTAATATTTTAGTACTAATATTTTTGTTGTAGGGAAAGAAGATTTAGTGATTTGGGAAACTTCCTACAAGAAAATTAGGAAGAGTATCTTCTTTAGAATCAATTCAGCACCTAAAATAAAAGATATCAAGAGAATATCTCATTGAAGGACTTCCAAACTTGGAATAATAAGGACTAGGAGAGTCCTGCTCGAATCAAGAAGTCACAGAATCAGAGACCCAGGAGCAAATCACACCACCAACACTTCTAGGAGCAAAAGTTTGAAGAAGTCTCAAGGGAATACCAGCAAAAGTTGCAAGATCAAAGACCTTGGGAAGGTCTCATAAAGCTTCTAGTAAAATGCTAGGATATCCTCACTAAAGAAATAATCGAAGGAGAACTCACTGGATAAATCCACTACCAAGGAGAAGATCCTGATAGTGAAGGACTTGGGACAATTATCGCCATCTAGAAACATGCCCAAGAGAAGGATAATTTTGTAAGGAGTGCCAAATATGAGAAGAAAAATTTGGCAAAGAGTACCAAATCCGAGAAGAAGAATCCAATGAAATACCTTAAGACATTCAGAATCTTGAGAATAAGATCCTACTTGAATTCAAAATTTGATAAGAAGACTTGAAGATAGAAGAAGCTCACCAAATCTAGGATATTTGAAGATTACCTCTCATAGCAAGAAGACACACTTTTTTTTTTTAAAGCAAAAAACACCTTGAGGGGGTCACCTTGGTCTAAGAGACCACGAACAGGGGGTTATACACCATCAAAGTCACCCAAGGTTCACACCCAACCCTGCCCACACCAACATTATCAATTGGATTTTGGATACCCAATTCAGCTTTTTGGTAGGGTGGAGATTCGAACCTGGGACCTCCCTTGGAGGATTGCCCTCTCCTCTCCAACTCACCTACAACACCTGGGTAAAATTTAATTTATAGTGGAAAACACCCCTTTCGAGGTACCACTTTCAACAGGTTGGGCATAAGGGGAATGGATCCTTGTCGGCCTCTACCAGCACATAGGACATTCCTAACTATACCATATATCTACAGGATGGAGACAAGGGGAATGGAACCTGGGTCGGCCTCGACCAACACCCAGGGCATTTACCATTGCACCACAATAATAATATTAAGAAGACACACTTTAGAGACAATGAATTCTCCAAATATATAGAAGGAGGAGAACACAAGAGGAGGACAAGCCACCAAATATTAGGCTCATGAAAGAATTTTTGAAACCATATTTCAGTGAACGAGTTATTCAAGACAGTCCACAAAAAGCTACAATATCCTACTCAAAGTCGCAACTTGGTGATATTAGAAACCAAGATCCACATCCTCTATAGAAGTAGAAAAATATCTACATAAGCTTTTATAAAGGTATGCAACTATTGGTGCTAGCTTTCTCATTAATTGGATTACTTATCAAATTCATTGGAGCACCTTATTTAGATTAAAGTTGCAAGAAGGGAAAGCAAAATTATAGTCTTCAAAATTGTAAAAAGAAAGGGTTATTTTAAGGTTCATTTGCACATTAGGGGTTTGTTATATTTTAAAATTATCTATCAACTACCTATCTTCTACTTTGAAAAATAAAAATAAGACTTGATCCTACAATTGTGTTTGTAGTGAAATATTCATGGGTTCATTCTAGATTATGCTTCAAAGGTCATAGTAAAATTATTAAGTTTATTTTTAAGATATTAGTGGAGAAATAATGTGATATTATTGTTACCATTGAAAAGTTGCTTTGTTAAGGACTACACTAGTTGATTTGTTAACTAGTAATCTCAATTAATTTATGTTGTTGAAAGAAAAAAAATTAGCACAAAATCTGCAACACTTTGTGGCCTATAGAATCCACCATTGGAAACAAAATGTGAAGAAGAAAACCACCATTTAAATGCTTGAAGGAAACCTCAAATATTAGACCTTGGAAGTATCAAGATTAAAGGAAACTATAAGGGGTTCATTTCAATACAAAAAGTGGGAATTCCTATTCAAAATCAGCATTAACTTGGATCATCTATCATCCAAGAAAAAGAGAAAAATTTACATATGAAAAAATCATCTTTTTGGTGCAAAAACTATATAATACAGAAGCACCACTTGTGTTATTTTTAGAAAAATAAAAGTATTATATAAATGGGAGTAGAAAGGAAATTTTATCCAACAAAATAAAAGAGCCACTTAAGTGCCCATACATCCAAGGAGTCAAGGTGTTTACAAACATCGGTTTTCAATATTCAAATCAAGCCCTAGAAGAGTATGTATCACATGCAGCATTGGAAGCATAACAAGGAGCAAAAATCAACCAAATATTATATATAAGGAAAGCATACAAGGAATAAATCACCTACGTAAAAGGAGCATTATTAAAATCAAGCAAAAGAGAACATTCAGCTATTGTGAAAATGAACCAACAACAAAGGAAAACGATGTGGTATATCCAAGGAGAGCATCCACCATTAAATACTACAAGGAACTACCATAGGACCACCACGGAGGAGCATCGAAGATCCAAGGGCCAATACATAGAAGTAGCCAAGGATGCTAAGAGATTACTTGTATTTCAAGAAACAAGTCAAGTTTACATAGAAGTCAAGATAAAGGCTCCAAGAAATGTTACAAGGGAGGCTCACATGCATAAGCCTCAAGTTCCACTTGGCATATATGCTCTATAATTTCCATCATACGTGAAGACTCAAGCACTCACCAAGAAGATGTTACACATGCTTGAAATACGTTACACATGCTTGGAAGGATTTACACACACTTGGGAGGAGTTACAAATCTCATCATTGCAATGTTTACATTGAAGGCATCTATCAAAAAAAATTAGGTGACGCTTGTCACAAAGTGCAAGCAGATCATCCTATTTAATGCACCAAGAAGGTAAAAAAACAATAAGGAATGTAATATGTAGCTCATATAAAATACATTGAATGCAATACGTAGCACAGAAAAGGCTATACATAGCTCATTTAGAAGGTGAATATGATTTTCCAGCTATACACCATTCAAATGTGTAAGAAGTGCATTTAAAGAACTATCATAAAGCAAGAGACTAAATTTATAATGAGACTATGCATTTCAAGGTTTATAAGGAGTGCCATACGAGAGAGAAAAAAATTTAGGTCAAAGGATACTTTGACTATCATGAGCACTACATTCCAAATAGCACCAATCCACTAGCATTGAATATTATAAGGTAAAGGTTGATTTATTATTTGCTTGCACTAAAAACTAAGGTTCTTTGGAGGTATAAGGAAATATTATTGGAATATTCTACATTAGAATTTTACCAAGCAAACATACTTTATTAATATTTGCAAAAGAAAATCTTTATGTTATAAGGATTATTTTTTAAATGTATTTACTTGCAAATATTACTTTTACTAAATAAGAAATACAACATCAAACTAGGAATTGGAAATTAGAAAAACATTAAAATCAACCATAAAGGGATATTTAAAGAGGTTTATTAAATATTTTCAAAGGTTGCAAATTTATATTTATCTTGTCTCAAAATTTCTCAAAAGGGAAAAAAAGAATCCAACATTAAAACCTCTTCAAAATTGGAAAAGTGCATAGTTCAATTAGGAGTAATAAGGTTTTATAAAAGTTGATTTTTGATCTTTAAAAAATTGTGAAAAATCAACCATAAATTGAACTTTATTTTACAAAAGCACTATATCATACTCCAATATCATTATGAGGTCATAAGGTATTCTACAAAACTTGATAATAATTGTAAGCAAAATGAAGTAACAATGAAGACACAAGTGATACAATGGAACAATTTTTGTATTAAAATTATATTGAAATACACAGGAGCCTTGGCCTCATTTTCTTTTACAATGATTTACCCCAACGTATGATGGGTTAGATTACAATGCTTTATTAATTTATCATATTACAAATGGTACCAAAGAAGATAAGCCTATCTAGCGTAGCAATGAAAGGGGTGTCTTCAGTCTTCTCTGCTAAAACCATATTTGAGAGTGGGCTTGTATATCCGCTGGTCGACCACTCACTGCTGCAACAACATTCAATATAATTGCACCTGGAACATACATGAAATGAAAAAAAAGAGAGAGTCAGTAGCACTTGTTTATCTAAATAGGAATAGCTACTATAAAAACCCTAACCATGAATGCATGTAAACTGAAGCATGATGTGCAGGAAATAAAAATAAACATTAAACAAATATCTTTCTAACAAATTGAAATATTATTAATATCTACTAATATAAATGGTATAAAATATGGTGGAGATGTTTTGGGGGATGTTAGGAACCTACCCTTAAAATTTTAGCTCCATCCAAGTCCAGATGATGGCCAAAAAATGTTTGGTAGTTTCTGCATAAATGCAGGCTCGAGGTTGTGATTATGTAACCATGGGAGTGTGGTTGAGCAACTACGGGAGGGTAGTTGGGACTATGTAACTATGGATGCACAGTTGCGTAGGAATATAAGAAACCTTAAAACTCGTATCCAAGACCTCGATGGAACGAACTCCATGAACATTGGTAATTCCCTACAATGATCTTGGCAACGTAGCGGTGTCTTTTCTAGCCCCCTTTTCTTTATGGAACAATGTTGCTTTTATAAGCAATTTTACATTTTGAAGGGAAAATATATGTGATAAAATAGGGATGCCAAGTTGTAGGTACTAGGTAGCCACTTATCCTGGGTAGTTTTAGTGAGTTACTTAGATTGTCTCACTTAGGTGGAGTGGTGGCATGTGGGTAGGTGCAAGTGGAGTGAGATGTGGAGTGAGGTGTGAGATGTGGCAAGTGGAGTGAGGTGTGAGATGTGGAAATTGGGTAGGTGCAAGTGGAGTGATGTGTGTGATATGTGGCAAGGTGAGGGATAGTGGTGGCTAGGAAAAGTGTTAAGAGGAGACACAGGGTATCCTAGGGGGATATTTCCCATATTTAATAAAATCTAGAAAATATAATTATGTGTAGGATTTTATGCCTAAGTCAAAAATTAGGCACATATTATTATGCATAATTGAAATGTGCAATGTGAATGGATAATGTGTAGGAATTATATACCTAAGTTAAAATTTAGACATATTATTATTATGCATATTTGGAATGTGCTATATAAATTAATAATGTGCGGAAATTATATTCCTAAATCAAACTTTAGATATATTTTTTATTATGCAGAATTGGAATATGCAATGTGAATGTTTTTTTGCAAATTCCTATGTTTTGGTGTCTATAAATACCCCTTTTTGTACCATGTCGTGTAAAACACAATACGGTGCAAATACAAGAGACACCTGATTTTATTTTATGGAGTAATGGACTCAAATATTCTCCATGCACATGAATGAATGATTTTTGAAAATTTTGAATATTTGCAATTAAATAAAGCATCAACCATGGAGTCAAAGATGGACATGTCATCACATTTGGTAACCTCAATCGATCTGAGCCGTTGATGCGAAGTCTCAATCCAAGAACCCCTCACCACATGAGCTTTCCCACACCCAATAATGATTGAAGTGATGAGTCACATGAAGGAAGAAAAATTAAGTAAGATGGTAAGGTTTACGAGCTGCCAATGAGAAGATTCTAGACTCAAATTTTGGCTTGATTTGGAAGTTAAAAACTACCATTTGTGACTTAGGGGTTTAAACCAATAAGGGTGAGACTTTGAACAAAAAATCCTTCAGATAATAGAAGCCATGGATGAAAATGAAGTTGGAATTACTTTAGTGGCACAAAAATTTGAGAAAGGTCTATTTTAGAACCCATAAAAGGTGTCTATTGGGGACTCCAATACAAGACCACTGACAAATATCAACCATGAGAATCAGGTGGTTTATATGGTAAACACAATCCTACCAGACATTGAATAAATACATGCACTCAAAAATCTCAAAATACCCACACACATTCCTAGGGCACTGATGGAAAGGGGTCAACCCATTGGTCGAATGGGAGACTGTAATTATTACCAAGGGGCTAGAAGAATCAAACATAGGATGACAAGTCATTGGGTGAACATGTGTCAATCAAGCATTAGGGGGAATCCCTGATCCAAATCTTCTATGAATCCTACACAAATCCATGGTTAGCCATGATGTCAGTTGCTCTATTGCCTTTGTGGTACATGTGTTGAATTAATATGTTTTTAAAATTGTGAAGACATAGTTTAGATTCTTCAATCAAGGAAGCAACATTCCATGGAGGGTTTGAGGTTCCTTTGATATAGTTTATGGTGTTGAGGGAATCACCTTCAATGATAAGGTTGTATATTTAAATCTCCTTGGAAGTATGGATCTCCTGAAAGATAGCTCTAAACTTCACAAAATTATATGAATGTAGGCCCAAATTCTTTATAAATGCTAGGATAATCCTAGCTTTTTCATCCCTGATGATTCCCCTACAACTGGTCCTTCTAGGATTGTCTTTGGCTGCCCCATAAACATTAATATTGAACCATACCAGAGGGGAGGGGTCCACACGACCAAGGACCTATCCACACAAGGCCAAGGTTGGCTAGTGGGGTCAGGGGAGATATTGAGATAGTTAACCAACTTTGGCTCGGCCTGTAATCCTAGACTATCATCAATAGGGATCAAATTAGCATTATCAATAGCCATAGAGATGATCCTAGAAGAAACTAATTAAGAGTCCCTATTAGTTTCCTGAAAGTCTCTCTTATTTCTCTCAAGCCACACCTACCAAAGAAAGTGTGGAAGAATAAATGACCACCATAATTTGAGACAGGTAAATTTGAAAGGGTTGGGCCACTAAAGACAAAGGTCAGTAATAGAGTTGGGAGTGACCCAAGCAATTTCAACCAAATAAAAAAATAAAGAAAGAACATGTGCAAATAAGGGGAAATCAATGAAAATATGGATAACTAATTCCCAATATTCTTGGCAAAGGTGGCAATGATTTTGTAAGATCATACCCAGGGTCATGAGGTTATCAATAGTGAGGACTCGATTCTAGGTAGCCAACTAGAGAAAGTGGGTTATTTTAGGGATTAGATGCTTCAACTAAATTTAGTTACCAGGGAACTAGCCAAGGGTGAGTTCTTCCATGATGGAGTAAGCGGACTTAACAAAAAAAAGGCATGAATCACAATGCTACCAAAAGAGGGTATCCTAGGTGGGATGGCTTGGAATGACCTAGATTCGGAGTATATTGGAAATTTTTTGGCTGACAACTCTTTTCTTAGGATTACCTTCATTCTAGAGTATGTTTTTCCATATAGGAATTATGGAATCAAATGAAATTAAGTTTCTAACCTTGCTTTGGAATAGGCGATCAAAAAATAGATTTTGAGACACACAAGGATAGGTCATGGACCAGCGATTGACTATTTGGCCAAGGGTATTTCCAAAACCTTATTTTAGAGCCATAACCAAGATGCCATATAATGCCTTTATGTATGATATGTTTCACTTGGATAATGGATTTCCAAAATTTAGAACTTTGAGGAATTGGGTTGTCTTCAAGCAAGGAATTTATCCTTAGATACTTGCTTTTGACGATGTCCACCCACTGAATTCTAGAGCTGGAAATAATTTTCTATCCTTGTTTGCTTATCATTTCTAATTTTATCTAGTGAATTTTCCTAAACCCCTAACCACCCTTGACTTTCGTCAAGCACACTTTATCCCATGCTAAAAGTGGAAACCTAAATTTGTCCTCTGACCCTGACCATAGGAAGCATTTTTGAATTTGCTCGATTTTGTTACATATTGTCATAAGAACCCTGAACAGAGATAAAAATTAAATGGGAATGCTCAAGATATAGGATTATACCAACATGGATTTACCTATGATAATAAGGAGGGAACCCTTCCACCTTGCCAACTTTTTTCAAGATCTTGTAATTAACATTGTTCCACATACTCTCAATTGATTTCCCTTGAAACAATGGAAGACTAAGGTAGGTTGAAGGGATAATGAAAATGGCACACTTGATAATTTAAAAAAATTCGAGCTATCTTTGATTCAGAGTATTGATGAAGAAGATACTTCTCTTGAGATAGTTGACTTTTTTCCTGCTACTTGCTTGTAGGCTTTCAAAATTAATTTTATTACTCTAGCTTTAGGGACAATGGAGCATTTGGAGAAGATGGTATCATCCATAAATTGCTGGTGTGAAACTACTTGGAGGCTTAGAAGAACAAGATACCTTCAGAGCCCTTCCTAGGGAATTAGTAATAATAATAAATAGTATAGGAGACAACGTAACACCCTATCTAATCCCTCAACCACTCCTAAAGTAACCAATCACAGTCTCATTGATGATGACATAAAACCAAGGTGACAAAATACAATATTTGATAAGATGTACCCATTTGGGATGAAATCCAAACCTGGTAAGGACAACAAAAATAAAATTCTAAGAAACCCTATCAAAATATTTGTTCATATCGAGTTTCAAGAAGAAACCTGGTTGCCTGCTAGTGGGGATCGAATGGATCAACTCATGAATAGTAATAACACTATCAGTGATCACCCTTCCTTGCACAAAACTTCCTTGGCATGGATATATAATGGATGGAAAGATAAAATTCATTCTATTAGCCATGGTTTTGGTTAGAATTTTGTAAATGAAATTACATAAGCTAATAGGGCGGTAATCAGATAAGGAAGAATAGTCGTGGGACTTAGGAATTGGGGTCAAAAAGGTTGAGTTGAGATCCCTTGGCACAAATTTGATTTTTTTTATTTCTTGGATAATAGTATTTAAATAATCTCCAATGAGATCCTAGAAATATTGGAAAAATATGGGTAGGAAGCCATCAGGGTCAGGGGCCTTGTAAACTGACATGGAAAATAAAGCATCCTTAATCTCATAAAGGGAAAAAGGTTGGAGCATAAATTTGTTAAATTATTGGCTAATCAGAGAAGGAATATGCTAGAGTTGGGACTCAAGAATGTGGTCAATTTAGGATTGAGATGGGTTGAGGATGTCTTGGAAATGGACCACCACTTCAGATTTGATATCTTCAATGTTGTTGGTAAAATTCCCATCTCTTTTGTGAAGAACTTTGATTAAGTTGGTACTTCTATGCCTTAGGGTGGATGCATGAAAAAACTTAGTATTAATGTCCCTTTCCTTGAGCCAAATAGCTCTAGATTTCTACCTCCAAAAGGTTTCCTCCCTGGCAAGGGTGTTGTGGAAGTCTAAAAGAAAATTATTTTCTCTAAGTCTTAGGTCGTTGTTGACGTTCGTAGATTTGAACTGGTCTTCAATTTATTTGAGTTGATTGCATATGAATTTTTTTTTATTAAAAAATGTTACCAAAGATCTCTTTATCCACAATTTCAACTTAGACTTGAAAAATTTAATCTTCATAAGCACTTGAAATAAATGGGAACCACTATAGTCCTACTGCCACCATTTAGCAATCCTCAATCTGAGATCGGAGTGCTAGAGCCACATGGACTCAAACATGAATGATGGTTTGAAACAAGGACCTAGTCTAATGACTTCAAGAACAAAAGGATTATGATCTAAGGCGATTCTCAAAAGGGAGAAAAGGGAGGCATCATCAATGAGAGGAATAGCTTCCTTGGATATAAAGAACCTGTCTAATATAATTTTAATGAGTTGATCTCCTTCCATATGATTAGTCCAAGTGAACATTAATCCTTTCAATTCAAAATCCATAAATTCATTAGAATCTATGAAGTCCACAAATTGTTCATAAAATCGTGGCAAGATAGGGGTTCCTCCAATTTTATCAGTAGGGTAGAGGGGGTTGTTAAAATCTCCAACCAACATCCACTCATTGCAAGGAAAGTTATTCTTCATTTGGTAAAGGACCATACACAAGGATGATATTTCAGTGTAGATGTTAGGGGCATAAATGTTTGAAATAACCCAACTTTTCTTGGTTTCTTTACAACAAAAAAGATATTGATAAATATTTTGGTAATAGAACTAACTATCCTTCTACCTTAAGAGGGTCCTAGAGACATAGGAGGCCACATGAATCCCCTTGAGTTGGACTAGCAATATATTTATAGTTGTTCCATAAATATTTGACTATCCTATATGTATTTATGGCATCCACCTTGGTTTCTTGAAGAATTAATATTGTTGGTCTAAGATCTTTTCTCATGGATTAAATGACCCACTATTTTGTTGTTCCATTTAGGCCTCTCACATTCTATGAGAGGACTTTCATTTGAAAATTTTAGATGTGGTTATTTTCCCCCCTTTGCCTTGGGAGGTTTTGGGTCTTTTTCCTTATTCTTTGGATATCTCTTTTATTGGAGAAAAGGATAAAAACAAAGTTGTTTGAGTGTCATTTTCTATGTCCTCTTCAATTTATTTTTTCTCTACTCCTAGTCAGATGACTTGCCTTTCTTCTTGTTAGCCCCAACGTCCACTTGAGACTTTTTATTGCTTCTAGTGTTGGGCATGGGGGGATTGGATGATTAATCCAAAGTGGGAGGAGGAAATATTATAAGGAGATCCTACTAATTTTGGAGAACAACAAGGTAGTCTATGATCAGAGGAAGGAGAGGGACATTTCACATTGGTTGAAAATATTTTAATAGGAGAAGTAAATTGGGATTTAGGGGGGGTTTATTCTCAACTAAGCCAAGATATCCTATTTAGATATTGCCATAACTAGAGGTAATGAAGCACATTGGACCATTCTCAATCACTTATTGGTTTTATAAATACAGGTTAGGAGGAAAAAAATGTTTGATGACAGGGTTATCCTTTGGGGTAATCAAGACAAGGGCCATAGATCCCATAAGAGAAACATCCTCCTCTTAAAAAAAATTCCAAATTGATTGTGGTTGAAAAAGAGAAACTATACCTACTTTGTATACTGATAAGGAGGTTTGCATGAAGGCTTAGGATTTGAGCTTACATCAATGCACTTCCCTTTGTCTACATGGGTACCATTGATGTAAGGGTCATCACTCTGGCGATGTCCTAGGCCTTTATGATTTTTTACACTAGGGCAAAGAACTTGGGGCTTCTTCTTAAGTAAAGGACATTGCACTCTAATTTGACCTTGCCTCTATCATTCAATGCAAAATGCAAGCTTATTTTCATATTTGAAAGCTTTCCCTATTCAGTAAAAACCATAGGTGAGGTCAATGAATGTAGGGAGCTATGAATCCAAGTTGGCTATAACACATAAGTAGGTATAAGTCATTGGAGACTAATATTTAGAGGCCAAATCAAAATAGGTATAAGTCATTGGAGACTAATATTTAGAGGTCAAATCAAAAGTCACGATATCCCCTATGGCACGTGCAATACTTATGATAATACCTTCTTCTCAAAACTGAACTGGTTACTCTGGTAGTCTAACCTAAATGGATGCAACATTGATGCTTTGCATCTCTAGGTTAAAACTAGGATCCTAACACTTGATGAAATGAGACCTCCTAAAAAAAACCATGGCCCTCCTATAATGATACAACTAGTATCACTAGGATTATTTAGTCTTATGAGGAAGAATCCTTGAGACAGAACAACCAAATCCATATGGCCTATCAGTATCCATTTGTTAAAAGCCCACCTTTGAATGGATTTGATATCGGTTCAAGAACCAATGAACTTTCCAACAAAGGAAAGGGAGTTTCTATTGATGATGGATGTCATGATATCCTCTGGGAGACTCAACTCCTTGAAATCCTGAGAAATAGTCCCAATGCCCGAAGGGGGGCTAAAATGATAGAGTTTAGAGCCTCTTTTGAGTTTATCCATAAAGGAAACTTTTGGGTAGGGATATCATTAGGGGGTACCGCTTGGGGATCATCTTGGGGATCACCAATGGGGGACTATCTAGGGGTTCCCCAAGAAAACTTAAGGCATCCATATCCTCTTTCTATTGATCACCAGTCGAGTCATCACCACATTTGATATTTTACAAGCCATACCCATGATCGCCTAGGGATCCACTATTAAACTTGCCTTGTTGAAATTAAAAATTTAAACACCTGATATCCTGAGGTGATATATCGTGCTCCATATCCCTATGTACTCCCAATTACTAAATGAGTTTGGAGTTCATTATTTCACTTTACTAAGTTTTGAAATGAATCTCAATAATATTATAATGACATTTTAACAAATCATAAAGGTATTATTTTAATAAGTAGTTTAGAAGTCTCAAAAAGTTGAAATTTCTAATCCATACTTTGTCCCATAATCCAACCAACAACCAACAACTCAAATAATATATTCAACCATAAAGTCCATCTAATATTGTCTTCTTCTATTTCAACATACAAAAAATCTAATAACCTAATGAAATGATAGTTCACTTTACAAAATATTGACTGTTAGTTTCCTCCAATGCATTGATCTAGAAATGGATCCCATGAAATATTTTGTAGTTATCTAGAACATTATTTTTTATTTTATCCTTTTTAGATTTGTCTTGTTAGCTATAGCTAAGCTTCCTACTTCCTCTAACCATGGAAAAGAGAATTTAACTTCATGATCCTCTATTAAAACCCTTGTATTGGCTAGCCTCTCTGCACATTTTCTTACTTCCATTAACTTATTAGTTAATCTAAATTCTTCAAACTTTGTAACAAGGTCTTGTATTTCTATAACGATCTCTTGTATGTTCCATGGAGCCTTTTATTTCCTCAAAATTGAATTTATTACTATTAGTGAATCACCTTCCATTCATACTAATTCCATTTCATTTTACTGCATATTATTAATCCTTCCAAAGTGTAACAACTTGAAAAACCAACCAAATTGAGAGAATATTGTTTATACTCCTTAGGGATATATATCACCCACCTTACATAAGTCATTCTATGAAGGTGTATATTAATGGGAAGCCTTATGATTAAGTTATTTGTCTCATTCAATGATGAGCTAACTTAATCTATCCATATCATCTCAATGATGAGCTAACTTAAGCTATCTATATCATCTCAATGATGAGCTAACTTAAGCTATCCATCTCACTCAATGATGAGCTAGCTTAAGCTATTCGTCTCAACTTAATGATGAGCTAACTTAAGCTATCTGTATCATCTCAATGATGAGATAATTTAAGCTATCCATATCAACTCAATGATGAGCTAACTTAAGCTATCTGTCTCATCTCAATGATGAGCTAACTTACCCCTTTTGTTTGTCAAAGGGTATGCCCATCCCTACACCTTACATATGTCCATCTATGTAGGTGTACTAAGTGCAATGCAAATAAGCTACTAATATCATCTCCACAATGAGCTAACTTATCCCCTTTTGTTTTTCAAAGGGTACACCCATCCCTACACCATATATAAGTTCGTCTATATAGGTGTACTAAGTGTAGAAACATAAAATTTCCTTGCTTTATTTACCATACATATATCCATATCTGTAGGTAAGTTTCAACTATACATCTCATTTAAATGATGAGTCAAACAAATCATATATCATTTCATGTGATAGTTCATTCATTTACACAATAATCTATTTGTTGCTTCTCCATAAATATCTATGGCTAGGTCTTTAAGCTATGTTTACCCAAAGTTTCATTCACAAGGGATCCATAATCCCTTATTTTTATTGTCTCTAACTTCTAATGAATAAAAGTCCTTCTTTCTAACTAGGAGAAGATTCCAAGTATCACTAGCATGTAAAAACCTTTCACATATTAGTAGGGTACTTCTAATCCATAAGCATACATTCAATAGATATCATTTCCAATCATATATAATTCATTAGATCATTTTATAAAGACCACCCAATATTTCTTTCTTAAATAGGGATGCAAATAAGTCTATCTATTTAATTAAGCATAAAATAACATCTACAACCTCATTAATAAGAAATCACATAAAATATGAAATCCTATTTAGTTTCATTATCCTAAAATTATAATTTACCAAATCATAACATCATATATCTTTATCAATAAAAAACTAAATGATATTTTCTATTCATCTAAGATTCATCAAATGCAATATCAAAATATGTAACACCCATAAAACATCATATATCCTGGGAAAAATCCTTACGAGAAAATCCAAATTAAAAAAACCCCTTTTATTGCATAAGTTTAGTTATCTAATACAAAGGAATCCCATAATTCCATTTTCCAAACATATGCCAATACAAATGCATAAGAACTCTATAGTTCTTAAGTTCCCAAACCAGGAATTATTCTTTTAATTCTCATTACAAAATCTATGAGGGAACCCCATAATTATCTCGAATGAATTTCACATTCATTATCAGAAAGATAATTTTTTTTCTAATCATTTAAAGGTGTAGACACCAAAATCTAGCCACTTGTCATCCATTCATAACTTCCTCGCTGCATATATCCATTATTTATATATATTTGTTTAATATATATTTAAATAATATATTATATTTATATATATTTAATAAATATATGTATATTTGTATGAATTAGTCCCAAACATCCATTATGTTTTAATCTCAATTGTCCATTTGCCTTAATCCATGTCATTTACTCAAATTTAATCTCCACCCTTCGTCATGTTTTAATCTTGGCCACATAAATTGTGTCATCGAAACCCTAACATGCCTAAGGGAATATTATAAAGAGGAGTCATTTTGATGACTCAACCCCTAAATACTTCCTAAGGTCTCCTTGTGCCCTAGCCCACTCATTTCCATATTCCTCCATCATCACTATTTACATCTTTTGCATCCGCTATCGCACACCTTGTGTGAACCAAGTCTGGTTTTGCACTACTCTCATCAATATCCAAATGCACTCCTGATTCTATCAAGTTCTCATGGGCATATACCAAGTGCCCTCATATGTTTCTCATTCTATCGAGTGCTTGCATGTATTTCTCATTCTATCAAGTGCCCAATGGGCATCTGTTGAGTACCTCATGCATTTAAAATTTTGTTGAATAACTATGAACATATACCAAGTTCTCATGTTCATTTCTTGTTTTTTTGAGTACCCATGGGAATATACTAAGTGCTCGTGTGTGTTTCCCATTGTATCAAGTGCTCGCGAGCATATGCCAAGTGTCCACGGGTGTTTTATCATCCTTGATCTGCAACCCTACGACCATCGAGAACTTTTAGGGAACATTTGTGTCATCATCCTCTACAACAATAATGAAGACAAAAATGACAAGTCAGCATAGACAAGGTAAATTATTCATTGTATTCATTTTTATTATTCTTAGATATATTTTACAACTCTTATTTTGTAAACTAAGGTTTTATTGATTTCATTTCTGAGGATCTCACGCAGTGGAGCCCTTATAGATATTATTAAATATTGATTTTTTTGTTGTGTATAGGTCTAAGAATTACATTCATAGGATACCGAAAGCCCACTCACTCTTTTGGGATGAAATATGAATTATAAAATACCACAATTTATTCACCTAGGTTTTCAGAGAACCTTATATTGTAACATTTGTATCAATATCAAATTATGTTGTAACATTGGATATTTAAGGCTCCCTTAACATCAATAAAATATTGTCTCTCTTCATTCTGCAACATATTGTGTATTGAATTTTATTTATCTATTACATTGGTATTTCATTTTTATATTCACAAATGGTGATCACAATGGGACCCATAAAGGGTTATATATTATAAATTATCTTATCACTAACTTGCTATTTTTTTTTTGGCAAGTTTTTAGAAATCGAATCGCATGAATTTTGCAGAACCAAAGTTTTTGAAGAGTTGCAAAAGTTGTAGAAGTTATGCAGATTCCCAACGATGCTCAAGGGACACCCTCTAGTGTTAAGAAAGTTCCTGGGTGCATTTTAGAGGTACGGAGAAGTATTTAACAAAGAGGGAAGAAGAATATGTAGGCTTATCTTTAAGTATACTTCAAAATCCTAACCCCTCAATTTTTTGTTTTTTACATTTTTTCAGATATAATGTTAAAAATAACATCATTAAATGTCTGTTAAAAACAAGTAAATTAAATCTACATCTTAGGCATTTAGAATAATTTTGCATCAATATTCATTCACAAATTTCATATTCCCAATTAAAATTTTAATGTTTTCTAGTGTGCTACACTTTAAAAAAAATCTTGCATTCTGTTTTCATATGAATTGTTAGTTGCATGAAATAGTTTACATTATAGGGTTAGAAATATCTCTTTTTGCTTGTCTAAGTAGGAACAATATCAGGATATCAAAATTATTCCCACATTTGGTGATTAAAGTGGAAGAGTATACAAACCCTCTTATATTTAGAGAGTGGTCTTAAGCGGAGTACTCTACATATTTTGAAGAAATTTGTATTACTGTTGTTGGATTTCAATTTAGACATGGAAAATTAGTTGTTTTTGACATTGTATGTACACCATAGAAAAATAGAAATTTTAAAATAAATCACACATAACACGTATCACATTAAATAGTAATGAATTGGATTTCATCACCAACCATTACTTGAGATTTGGTGATGGTGGGTTTCATCTCCATCCACCAATCTCTACCCTTAGCCACCATATGATACCCCTGAGAAAAATTTCTAGACTTCATCACCAGTAAGAATCTCATTACCCATCCAAGCCATAGATTTCACCCTTAATTTAGATTAGTACATCAAAACACACACACACAAAAAAAAAGAAAAAAATTAATATCATATAAAAAATAATAGAAGGTAAGAGACATTTGTTGCAAAAACTTAGAAGTGAGTTGTTTTACTTGATTTTTGTGAAGTTTTTATTTACATTATTGTATTGCACATTGTATATATTTGATTCATTTAGCTTATGGTCTTAACTAGAAATTAGAAAAAGAAAGAAGCACTGAATAAAAATTTTATCTCACAAAATATTGCATCCATGGATAATTCATCATCCCTCCCTACCACTTTTGTGGTCAATCCCCCTAGTGTGATACAAGTAGGCCATTCAAATTTTTCTGTAGATCCCTCACACATTGTGTCATCCATACAGTCATTCTGCATGGCCATTCCATAAATAAAGTCATATTCACCTACCATTTATCACCACAACACCCATATAGACATGGTCCAAGTAGAAGCTCTTCAGAGATCTACTAATTATTTCTTAGAACTAATCCATAGCTCACCTAGATATGATCCTTATTTACCACAAAATTTTATCTCTTCCTAGCCTTCCAACTTCACCCAAGTGTACCATAATCCTCTCTTTAAGGTATTAATTGCACCTTACCAACATTGGTCTATCCCCCAATCATCATGTGCTCCAAGCACATCCATACCATCATCTTACACATCTACCTATGTCAATAATTTGTATAAAGCACATGTCAATGCCGCTTCACAAATGCCAACATACACCTCATCCAATGTCACACATCCAGTTGTAATTCTTGTTGTAACTTATCCTCCACACACCTCATCAGTTCCATCCAAATCCATGTCATCTACCTCAAATATGGAAAAAAATGAAGCACAGGAACACCTTAACAAATTGCTTAAGAAGCGATAGAATGCTCAATCTTGTCCTCAACAAGTTCAAGTGGTTAATTCTAAGACTCAACCTGATTCCACCTAGTCTACCTTTTTCACATCAAATACATCATGGGGTCCACAATATTATATGGTTTTTATTCCCATATATCCATCAAATCATAACCATTTTGTTTCCATGGGTCAGTCCATCCATAGTCTTCATACATCATCTTATTTGCTTCAATAAAAATCATTTCTTCACCAACCTCGTCATCATCAATTTCAATCCATGTCCTTTAATTCATCACATCACCAAAACACACTCAGTATCATACATTCATCAATCCATTCCCCATATTTGAATACACTCAACAAGCAAACCAGGGCTTACAATCAAATTGTCAACACACTTTAATTTTGCTACAAATTTTAACTCAACTCACTAACATTGAGTTATAGTTGAGTCATCATCAACTTCATCATCATCCATTTCAACAACCACAATAATTGCAACATCTAGTTCCACAATCCACATCTCAGGTTATGATACCTGTACCACAAATTCAACATCCAACACAATCATACAAACACACCAAACATCCTACAAAACCTCATTAAGACTACACAGTGCTTTCAAAATCTTATTCAACCATTTTTCTAAGGTTGTATGAAGCACATGAAATTTCACTTTCAAAAATCAAACCAAGAGACCCAATAAAATGAGGCAAAAACTTTAAGTAGCACTTGTATTATCCCTATCATCAACAAGCGGGCCATGACATAAATAATTTCCATGTATTTAAAGATATTTTCCAAGATCTTATTGACATGAAAATCTTTCCCACAAAAATCTCGTCCAGCTCATCTGATCAGGACATTGGTACCAAATCAATCATCAAGAATACTAGGGATTCTCAGGATATCACATCTTCCTAACCACTCACATCATCATTCATAAAGAATACTAGGGATTCTTATGATATCACATCCTCCCAATCACTCGCACCATCAATCATCAATAAAATCAAAGATGCTTAAGGTATTTCACCTTCCCCATACAAAAAAAAGCTCCAAAGGAATCAAAATTCCTTTGGTCACATTTCAATTTCAAAAGGCTCCAAAGGTACCTAATCCCTTTAGTCACATCTCAATTTTAAAAATATCCAAAGGTACCTAATCCCTTTGGTCACATTTCAATTTAAAAAATATCCAAAGGTATATAATCCCTTTGGTCACATTTCAATTTCAAAAATCTCCAAAGGTACGGAATCCCTTTGGTCACATCTCAATTTCAAAAGCTCTAAAGGAACCAAAATCCCTTTGGTTACATCTCAATTTCAAAAAGCTTCAAATATACCTAACACCTTTGGCCACATCTCAATTTTAAAAGGCTCCAAAGGCAATTAATATCTTTGGTCACATTTCAATTTCAAAAATCTCCAAAGGCACTTAACACATTTGGTCACACATCAATTTAAAGTTATTTTCATCTATACATGTTGCTTGCTGCTATCTAAGTTCACAATATTCAAGGAACACATAATCTTATCAGGCTAGGGGGAGTAGAAGAACCCAAGCTACTAAACATCATACAGTTGAGAGCATTCTATGATTAATGTGATATATATATAGACATACATGGCTAAAGCACAAAAAAAACATTGCATTTCATTTCACACATCACATTGCACACATTTCATTTCAAACATTTGCATTACACACATTCCATTTCACAAATTTAATCTCATACATTGCATTTTACACCTAGAATTTTATACATTTGATTTCACATTGCATTCCATACCTTGCATTTTACACCTTATATTTTCACATATTTCATTTCACAAATTGCATTTCATACATTGCATCCATAACCACACTTCACATTTCATATTAGGGATTATTTATTCAGTTCAGATATTAATTGGTCTAATAAAGTCATGTTACCTTAATCAGAGGCACCTCCAAAACATCATCCATTTTATTGCATCATTTTATAAATTCCAATTATTAGTTGTAAAAACCATATTTCCATAAATTTCTAGGTGTTTTTGGTCACTCAGCCAATACTAGTGTTTTAAGAAAAACACAAATACATGTCAAGTTTTCTTTAGGACCAAGACACATTTTCACTAAGAAATATTGAGTTCTAGGAATTAAATCTAAAACATTCTTTAACCAAACACAATTACACATCTTAAAAACATCTTGTGTCAAAGAGGGATAACACCATAATTGGTTTCAACCTCAAAGTGAAAATGGTAATCCTTGCTTATCCCATCATGCAACATAGTCCACAAAAACAATGTTCTTCACCACTATCACAAATTTTAAAATAAAATAAATAGTACGGTAAAACCCCTAAAAACTCTAAATATTTTACACATCACTTACCACAGATCCTCAAGTTGTAAGGATAGTACTATATTTCCAATCAGACAATTAGGTAGTCATCCCCAAAACTTAGAGATAAAATTCTTGGACTATGGAGCTAATATCCATCAGGGCTATAGATGCTTGACTGGAAGTGGAATACACTCATGCATGGTGACACATCTCTTTTAAAGATATCTTTGACTACACATAAGGACAAGCTAGCTTCTTAGTCCTCTCCATAACAAGTTTAAACCCAATTTACTCTAAATAGATTAGTGAAATCACCTGCACACACATTGGTTCTTGATTTCCATGAGTCATTACCATACTCATGATTCGGTAAATGAATTCATTCCACACACAGTTGGTCTTATAGAAAATTAGATAATATTTAGTGAGTTTTTTTGATGCCACTAGTATGTCTGAGTCTCTACAAAATAGTCAGTTTGCCATATCAACATCCATATATTATTAAATATCAAAATCCATATATTTTTCCATATAAATATCCATGTCTTCTTTCATATCAAAAATTCATGT
Source organism: Wollemia nobilis (assembly GCA_028583015.1). Taxonomy (NCBI): domain Eukaryota; kingdom Viridiplantae; phylum Streptophyta; class Pinopsida; order Araucariales; family Araucariaceae; genus Wollemia; species Wollemia nobilis. Next base: position 487,203 of record JAQPPZ010001917.1, read on the forward strand.
CATTTCATAAGTATTTTCACCTCACATACCACCAAGTTTGGTGCCCTTGATTAAACAACAATGTTGTACATGTTCAAGCAAAATCTAAACTATGAATGATAATTAGAACAATTGCATTCACATTCATTATCATTGCATTATAATCCATTATACGTACACATATGCATTCACACAAAATCATCCACACAAAGCATAACATAAAAGTAAAATCCATGTATATTTATATATATAAAGTTTGCATATGCAAAAAACTCTAGAATGTTCTATACAACATCACAACTTGGAGATGCTCAAGGTATCATACCTTCCCCCAATCAAACAAACAAGCACACAACTTGGGGGTTCTCATGGTATCACACCTTCCCCTAATAAAAAAAAAACATCACAACTTGGGGGTGCTCAAGGTATTACACCTTCTCCCAGTCAAATAAACAAGTAGCACAACTTAGGGGTGCTCAAGGTATCACACATTCCCCACCCATTCAATAAACAATTCAATCACTCAATCACATTACATCATCAACAAGTCAATTTCTAGGTTCAAAAGGTTGCATCCTTTTGTCAAATTTTGAGCCCTTTGCCTCACAAACACACATCAAAGTCAAAAAGCTCCAAAGGGCCTAACCCCTTTGGTCACATTTCAAATTCAAAATGCTCCAAAGGAACCAAAATTCTTTGTTCAAAATCACATCACATCATCAACAAACATCCATTGCTAGGTTCAAAAGGTTATGTCATTTTGTCAAAGGTTATGCCTTTTACCTCATACTCACATCATCAATAAGTCACTTGCTAGTTTCAAAAGATTGCATTCTTTTATCAAAGGTTGTATCCTTTGCCTTGCATTCATATAATCCACATCCATTGCTAGGTTCAAAATATTGTGTTCTTTTGTTAATGGTTGCACCCTTTGACTTACATTCACATCATCCACATTCATTGCTAGGTTCAAAATATTGTGTCCTTTTGTCAAAGGTTGCACCCTTTACCTTGCATTCACATCATCCACATTCCTTGCATTCAACATCATAAATTTTGCTCATCATTTTATTTATCAAATTCCTTGGCACTTTCCAAGTGAACCTCGTATCTAGTGGTTTATCATACTCACCTGACAGTTGTAGCGAATGATTATCCATGCAACTTGGTAGGATGGATAAATCACCATAAGGAAAGTTACATGTCCAAAAACCCTTCATCTATTAGGGAAAAAACAGACCCAATCACTTTCATTTTCACAAAATCCCTTCATATTTCAAGGCAAAAATAGACCCAATCACTTGCATTTTCACAAAAACCCTTCATCTATTAGGGAAAAAATAGAATCCATCATTTAAATTATCAAAAATTATTGGAAATATTGAGCATATTGTTGTCATTGATGTCAAAGGATACATGAGGTAAAAATATTTTGACGTCAAAGGTGCAATGGTTGTCAAGGAAAAAATATTCCCCATGGTTGTGAAAGCAAAGCAAAGAAAATATTCAAGCAAAGGGTTATAATATTTAAATTTTAAATATTATTAAGAGAGTTTAAATTTGAAAGGGACAAAGGATTAAAGAGATGGACAAGAGTTTAAAGTTACATGGGTCCAAGGTTTAAAATAAAAAAGCCAAGACTTAAAAGAGGAGGTAAGGTTTAAATATTAAGGCCAAAGATTTAAAAGAATAATATTATAATATTTTTAATATTATAATATAAATTTTATGTTATAATATTTAAACCCAAATGTGCCAACGTTTTGGAGGTTTTGAAATATAAGCCGACCTTGGAAAATTTGAAGATATTTTTACAAAGCATATAAATACATTGCCCTTTCACCTTTGAAATAAAGTGGCAAGCATTTCGTTAATGATTTTCATGCATGATTTTTTGCGAACGACAGAGATAAAAAGAGACAACAAAATTTCAAGGTGTGTAGGTGTTGGCATTGTCAAATCTGTGTGCACGCCTATTGGGTCTCACCCATCTGGAGTAGCTTAGTGGTTGGTTGGATTGCATAAGAATTTTTGAGATAAGGGTCACGAGGTCAAAAAATTATGATGTCATTTTTCCACGGGTTGAGTTTAAGATTATTGGAGGACATAAGATTTATATATGATACACCCTATTTTTAGTGCTACCTACTGCAGTAGCTCAGCCGATTAGAGGTACTTATGGAAGTGCTATGAAATGGGAGATCAAGGTTTTGAATCGCAATCACATATGAGGTATTTGAATTTTTAAATTTTGTTTTGGTTTAATTTGAGGTGGTCACAGGAGTGCATAAAGTCTTTGATTTTGAATTGAATTAATTGAGCAGGAGTGACAAGGTGTATTAGGTGTATGTGAAAATTGTATTTTGTTGAGGGAATTATTTATATATATCAAAGTGGGAGTTGTATGGTGTATTGTGTCATTTGGAAATTGTATGTGGTGTAATGTGTGAGGGAGTTATTTGTGATTGTTAAAAAAAAGGAGTTATAAGGTGTATAAGATTTATTGTATTTGGCATTGTTGATATATTGTACTTGGCACTTTAGAAAGGAGACATAAGGTGTATTGTGGTATTTTTGTTGATTGTATTTTTGCATGATATTTTGAGGGGTTTGGTTCATTATTAAAGGCTTTATATTGTGAAACCAAAAAGGAGTTATGAAGCATTATTTTCAGGCATTCTTGTGCACATCTTCTTGAGAGGGTTTTATGTGAATGTTTTGAAAAGGAGTTTTGCTAACCTATTTTTGAAGTGGCAAAAGGAAGGAGATTATTTTGAGATAGGTTTTTGAAGGCACATCATCATCAAGGTATTTTTGAGGTATGGTGTTTTAAATCCTAATCAAAGTGGTGTTGTTTGAAGAAAATAGTTTTAAGTCATATGTTTGGAGGCATAAGGATTGATTGTTTGAGCATTGCTTGTATTAAAATTGGGAAATATTATAGATCAGATTTATGAGTAAACCTATGCATTGTTTATGGTTGAAATTGGAAATAAATTGATGAAAGTTATAAATAAGTTTTGAGAGTAAATCTATGCATTGGTTTTGAGTCATATTGGAAATGAAAATGCAAGAGTTATAGATCAGATTTGTGAAGCCAATTTGTGCATCATCATGATTGACTTTGGGAGTATATAAAAAGGATAGACTTGTGCATTGTTCATGATTGATTTTTTGAGTATATGAGAAGGACTTGTGCATTGTGATTGGTTTTGGAGTGAAGTTGCAAAGCAGTAAATATCAGGTCAGTTATCAAGTCCTAGACTAGAGCTACCTTTAAAATGTAATAAATGTGAGACATGTGAAAGAAACAAAATTAATGATATGAAGAACATATTTGGCATTTTTTAGTGCATATCATTCTCTATATGTCCAAGAGGTTAAATTTTTTTTGGGTAGAATATGTCTAAACTACTTTAGTTGAGGAAAGCACATTGAAGAATAGATAAAGCACTTTATGATATCATTTTGCAAGATATATAATATAATTTTGTATACAAGGTTTGGAATAGAGTTGAGCAGGTTGAGGAGGATCTTTGACCAGATTCATGAGCAAATTTGAGAAGATTTTGGTGAGGTAGATTTGAGTAAACATTGAGCAGGTTGAGAATATTTTGGTGAGCAAATTTGAGCAAGCCTTGTATGTAGGCTTGAAGCATATTTGAGCAAGCCTTGCGTGTAGGCTTGGAGTAGATTTGAGTAGGTTTTGGTAAGCAGATTTGAGAAAGCCTTATGAGAAGGCTTAGAGCAGATTTGAGTAGTTTTGTGAGCATATTTGAGCAAGCCTTATGAGAAGGCTTGGAGCATATTTGAGTAGTTTGGTGAGAAAATTTGAGCAAGCCTTGTGAGAAGGCTTGGAGTAGATTTGAGTAGTTTGGTGAGAAAATTTGAGCAAGCCTTGTGAGAAATATTGGAGCATATTTGAGTAGTTTGGTGAGCATATTTGAGCAAGTCTTGTATGTAGGTTTGAAGAAGATTTGAGAAAAGGGGATTGGTGTCTCCTATGGATAGATACCGATGAACTAGAGCAAATGGGATTGATGTCTCATGTGGATCAAGTTCCATAAACCAGAGCAAAGGGAATTTGTGTCTCCTATGAATAGTGGTCCATGAACCAAAGGAAAGGGGAATGGTGTCTCCTATGGATAGAGGCCAATTAACTAGAGAAAAGGGGATTGGTTTCTCTTGTGGATAGATTTCCATGAACCAGATCAAAAGGGATTGGTGTCTCCTATGGATAGAAGTCTACAAACCAAAGTAAATGGGATCGGTGTCTCCTATAGATAGAGTTCCATGGATCAGAGTAAAGGTTATTGGTTTTTCTTGTGGATAGAGTTCCATGAACTAGAACAAAGGGGATTGGTGTCTCTTGTGGATATAGGTCCATAAAACCAAAAGTAGATGGGATTGGTGTATCTTGTGGATATAGGTCCATAAAACCAAAAGTAGATGGGATTGGTGTCTCTTGTGGATATAGGTCCATAAAACCAAAAGTAGATGGGATTGGTGTCTCCTATGGAGTGGTGTCTACAAAACTAGAAGCATAGGGGATTGGGGTCTCCTATGGAGTGGTGTCCACAAAACCAAAATTAGAGGGAATTGGTGTCTCTTGTAGAGTGATGTCCACAAAATAAGAATCATAGGGGATTTGCGTCTCCTGTGGAGTGATTTATATAAAACCAAAAGTAAAGGAGATTGGTGTATCCTATGGAGTGGTGTCCATAAAACCAAAATAAGAGGGTATTGGTGTCTCCTGTGGAGTGTTATCCACAAAACTAGAGTAGAGGGGATTGGTGTATCCTATGGAGTGGTTTCCATGAACTTGAGCATAGGGTATTGGTGTCTCCTTTGGGTTGGTGCCCATAAACATTGTAATAGGGAATTGGTTCCCAAGATATTTGTTGAGAAAATTTATAAGAAATATTTTCTCCATGGACATAGCCCATATTGGGTGAACCACATTAAATATGTGTCTCTTATGTGTGTTATGATTTGTGCATTATTTCATTATTGCAATTGTTAATATCGTATAATACTGCTTTTGAAAGAAAATTAAAAGTTGTATCTTATACTATTCACCCCCCTCTCAGTATAAGCTTGTGTTCTTCAAAAACCTTGTCATTTTTAAGGTTAAAAATAGATCACATTCACATTCACATTTAATTTCATTCATCATTACACCTTCATTCAACATTTTCTAAATATATTCATAAGTACAAATGAACCTTATATTTAGTGGTTTATCCTAGTCACCTGGTGGTTGCAGCAACTGGTTATCCATAAAATTTGGTAGGATGGGTAGATCACCATAAGAAGACTTATACTTTCACAAAATCCATTTATATTTTTGGGAAAAATCATACTCAATGACTTACACTTCCATAAAATCCCTTCATCTGTTGGGATAAAAAACAAATTCAATCACTTACATTGTCACAAATCCTTTTTTTGTTGAGGCAAAAACATATCACATTCACATTTACATTCCACATCATCAATTGCATTCATCATTACATATTCATTCAATAAGTGCCAAATGCATTTCTAAGTACAAATGAACCTTGTATTTAGTGGTTTATCCTAGCCATCTGGTAGTTGCAGTTACTGGGTATCCATGCAATCCAGTAGGATGGAAAAATCACCATAAGGACACTTAAATTTTTAAAAAACCCCTATTCTATTGGAAAAAAAAAAACAAACTCAATCACTTGCATTTTCACAAACACCCTTCATCTATTGGGGAAAAAATAGAATCATTCATTGCATTATCCATACATTTATATTCCACATCATCAATTGCATTCATCATTACATATTCATTCAACATGTGCCAAATACATTTACAAGTACAAGTGAACCTTGTATTTAGTGGTTTATACTATTAATATGGTATTTGCAGTGACTGGTTATCCATGCAATCTAGTAGGATGGATAGATCACCATAAGGACACTTAAATTATCAAAACCCCTCCATCCATGAAGGTATAAGTAGAATCAATCATACAAATGTCAAAACCCCTTTCATCTATTGGGGCAAAAATAGACTCATTAACTTGCATCCATATATTAAAAAATGTATGCAATCTAAGAAATTTTCAAGGATGACTAGGATCTACAATCTCATCAGAAGGCTAGATATTGTAATAGGTTTTGGGTTAACCTACAAAACCAGGTAATTAATGAAGACTTTTATTTTCCAAAAAATATATATATATTAAAAAATGTAGCTTACCTCCACAAAATCACTCCATATTGCATCTATCAGTAAATTTCTCATTATCACATATTCATATCACCATAAAATCCATCAACGGCTACATTTACATTTTTCAAGTCCGTATACAATTTCAAGTGAACATTGTATCTAGTGGTTTCTTCTATCTCCTTTGTGATTGCAACAATTTGCATCCATGCAATTTGGTAAGATGAATAAATCACCATAAGGACACTTGGACATATTCATCATCACATAATTCATTATTTGAAAAAAAAATCAATTTTGGTACCTCATCTGTAGAGTGAGACTATGCCAAGACCAATTTGATCAAAAGTTGTCATTGATAGCCTTGTTCATGGGGCTTAAAACATAAAAAATCATAACTTTCATCATTTCATTCTACAATTACACCCGTATCCAAGGATGTAGGTCAAATAAAGTGATTGAGCAACCATTTAGGGATTTCATGTGGGAATCACTATAATCATGAGTAGCTCCTAGGGTAAGACTATTTTTATTTTCCTTTTGCATTTGCATACTTGCATTTCAATGTAGGAAGACACATTCTTCAACAACATGGAATCACCCCAAAATTGGGGCAACCATATTTGACTTTGATTTTCCCCCAACGGGATACATCTTACATGATCATGGCATCTACACTTGGCAAAACCCCCTTTTTCTGTTAGGGCCAATCACTTGCATTTTTCAACAAACCCCTTCCACCATTGGGGAAAAAAAGACATCACATTTACATTATTCATATCGTCCATAATTACACCATTAATTTCACATAATCATCTACAAGAATATTTCAATTGGCTCGTGAGATGCATTCATCACTCATTCGCAAATTGAGGGGGTAATATACATAATAAAAATTCTTTTGTCTTCAATTTTATCTTTACATTCCAACAAGAGAAAGCTACTTCTACATTAGGCCAAACAATGTCTCTTTTATTTTTGTACTGCATTGTGTTTTACACAACGCGATACAAAAAGGAACATATGTAGACACCAAAATCTAGCCACTTGTCATCCATTCATAACTTCCCACCGTATCTATCCATTATTTATATATATTTATATATATTTGTTTAATATATATTTAAATAATAATATTTTATATATTATATTTTTATATATTTAATAAATATATGTATATATGTATGAATTAATCCCATCCATCCATCATATTTTAATCTTATCCATCCACCCACCTTAATCCATGCCATTTACCCAGATTTAATCTTCACCCTTTATTAGGTTTTAATATTGGCCACACAAATTGTGTCATCGAAACCCTGACATGCCTAAGCAAAGATTATAAAGAGGAGTCATTTTGATGACTCAACCCTTAAATACTCCCTAAGTTCTCCTCATGCCCTAGCCCACTCACTACCATATTCCTCCATCATCATCATTTGCAACGTTTGTATCCACCACCTCACACCTCATAAGAACCATATCTGGTTCTACGCTACTCATCAATCCTTGAACACACTATCATGTATATCAAGTGCCTATAGGCATATGTCAAGTGCCTGTAGGAATTTTCCATTTTTTTAAGTACCCATAGGTATCTATCGAGTGCTCGCATACGTTTCCCATTTTATCGAGTGCCTATGGGCATCTGTCGAGTTCTCGCATGTGTTTCTTATTCTATCAAATATATGTGGGTATCTACTGAGTGCCCATGTGCATTACCATTCTATCAAGTGCTCATAAGGTATCTATCAAGTGCTCATGTTTGTTTCCTATTCTATAAAGTGCCCGCAGGAATCTACCAAGTGCCCATAGATGTTTTCCCATCCCTAATATATAGCCCTACAATGCTCAGGTACTATTAGGGCACATCTACATCATCATCCTCTACAAAAATAATGAAGACAAAAAATACAAGTCAGATAGACAAGGTAAATTATTCATTGTATTCATCTTTATTATTCTTAAATATGTTTTAGAGCTCTTATTTTGCAAACTAGGGTTTTATTGATTTCATTTCTAAGGGTCTCACATAGTGGAGACCTTATTGATTTTGTTTGTTGTGTGTAGGTCTAAGAATTACATTCAATGGTAGCTGCTTAAGGTGGAGTGGTCTTGCATAGGATATCCAAAGCTCACTCTATTGGAATCAAATACAAATTAGAAGACATAATAGTTTATTGGCCTAGGGTTTTAAATAACCCTATATTTGTAACATTTGTATCAATATCAAATTATGTTGTAACATTGGAGATTTAAGGATCCCTTCATATCAATAAAATATTCTCTCTCTTCATTATGCAACATATTGTGTATTGAATTTTATTTATCTATTGCATTGGTGTTTCATTTTTGCATTCACAAAAGGAATAACATCTTTCTAAAGGTCAAATGTCTCTATATCATTAGTACCAAAATAAATATATAAGGACCATTTCATTTAATAAGTTAAAATCCTATAATTCTAACCAATAAAATACTTATCAAAACAACTTTCTTTAAAAAATTAAGAGTCCATACTCCTAATAAATCAAATACTTATCAAAACCACTTTATTTTCCCACTTGAGAGTCCATACTCCAAATCAATCACTACTTATCAAAACCACTTCCTTTGACCAATTAAGAGCCCATACTCCTAATCATTCAAGAGTCCATACTCCTAACAAAATACTTATCAAACCACTCTTTTTAACCAATTAAGAGTTTATACTCCTAATAAATCAAATACTTATCAAAACCACTTTATTTTACCAATTAAGAGTCCATACTCCAAATCAATCAATACTTATCAAACCGCTTTCTTTAACCAATTAAGAATCCATACTCCTAATCAATCAAATACTTAAACCATTGTATTTAACCAATGAAACATATTATCCAATAATATATCTCTAACTCATTTAATCCAAAAGAAATACATTATCGACTAATATATTTCTATTACATTTAATCTAAATGAAGTACATTATCCATTAACATATTTCTATCTCCATTCCATCTAAAATGAAATATGTTGTCTATTACAATTTCGAATTTCATTCTATCTACAATGGAATATATTGTTGATAATATATTCCAAGTTCATCCTATCTAAAATGAAACATAGTATCCATCATATATTTTAATATTTCATATATAAATTTAATTCCTTAAACTTAATAAGTACAATATTTCAGATATAAAGTTTATTCTTTAAAACTTAATAAATCCAATCTTTCACATATAAAGTTTATTCTTTAAAAATTTAATAAATATAATTGTAGATAACAAATCCTAACCATTCATTGTCCACTCATCATCATCAAATCATAACCATTCATCATTAGTTATATATATATATATATATATTTATTTATTTATTTATTTATTATTTATATATATAAATAAATACAAATTAGAAGACATAATAGTTTATTGGCCTAGGGTTTTAAAGAACCCTATATTTGTAACATTTGTATCAATATCAAATTATGTTGTAACATTGGAGATTTAAGGATATCTTCATATCAATAAAATATTCTCTCTTCATTGTGCAACATATTGTGTATTGAATTTTATTTATCTATTGCATTGGTGTTTCATTTTTGCATTCACAAAAGGAATAACATCTTTCTAAAGGTCTAATGTCTCCATATCATTAGTACCAAAATAAATATATAAGAACCATTTCATTTAATAAGTTAAAATCCCATACTTCTAACCAATAAAATACTTATCAAAACCACTTTCTTTAACCAATTAAGAGTCCATACTCCTAATAAATCAAATACTTATCAAAACCACTTTATTTTCCCACTTGAGAGTCCATACTCCAAATCAATCACTACTTATCAAAACCACTTCCTTTGACCAATTAAGAGCCCATACTCCTAATCATTCAAGAGTCCATACTCCTAACAAAATACTTATCAAACCACTCTTTTTAACCAATTAAGAGTTTATACTCCTAATAAATCAAATACTTATCAAAACCACTTTATTTTACCAATTAAGAGTCCATACTCCAAATCAATCAATACTTATCAAACCGCTTTCTTTAACCAATTAAGAATCCATACTCCTAATCAATCAAATACTTAAACCACTCGTATTTATCCAATGAAACATATTATCCAATAATATATCTCTAACTCATTTAATCCAAAAGAAATACATTATTCACTAATATATTTCTATTACATTTAATCTAAATGAAGTACATTATCCATTAACATATTTCTATCTCCATTCCATCTAAAATGAAATATGTTGTCTATCATAAGTTCGAAGTCCATTCTATCTACAATGGAACATATTGTCTATCATATATTCCAAGTTCATCCTATCTAAAATGAAACATACTATCCATCATATATTTTAATATTTCATATATAAATTTAATTCCTTAAACTTAATAAGTACAATATTTCAGATATAAAGTTTATTCTTTAAAACTTAATAAATCCAATCTTTCAGATATAAAGTTTATTCTTTAAAAATTTAATAAATATAATTGTAGATAACAAATCCTAACCATTCATTGTCCACTCATCATCATCAAATCATAACCATTCATCATTAGTTTTATATATATATATATATATATATATATATATATATATATTTATTTATTTATATATATAAATATAAATATTTTATATATTTATATTTATATATATATGAATAAATCTGATCCATCCATAAAAACTCCATCTTAGTGTACCATGTGGTAATCCTTGCCACTCATTAATTACAATTTGTATCACTTAGCAAGTTGCAATCTCAGTCGCTCATCGTGTTTTAATCCTAGCCGCTAGTTTCCATCGTTAAAATCCTAACATGAATAAAGGCAATAATAAAATGTTATTCATTTTTTTTGAATAAGCATAAAAATATTTGCAAAGAGAGATCACACAGATCGCATGACATTTTACATAAACCCTAGCCATCACTTCTTTCACCGTTCGATCATCGTTGCTTCTACGAACCAAATATAGATGCTACATAGCATCCATTCTATCCTACAAATGCCTCAGGATGCTTACCAAAATGTGTAGGGCATCTACCATAGTCTACAAGCACTTCAGGACATTTGCCAAACACCGAACTGCATCTAGCAAGCCCTCATATATTTTCGGATGTCTGCACAACATCATTTTGAGCCCTCAAAAGCATAGAGCACAATAAAATATTGACAAGGCAACTATTTATTTTTTATTTACATTTCTTGTATTATGTTTCATATTTCGTAAGCATTTTAACTAGGGTTTATAGATTTACATTTTACATTGAAGAGGGCCTCACACAATGGAGGTCCTGCATGTGCTACTAATCTATTTTATGATTTAATTTTGTGCAGGTACAGGTGATAATTTATTGGATAGTTGTTCTAGTTGGAGTGGCCCTATAGAGGATACACAATCCCACTTAACAACTTGTTTGTAGCAGACAATATTTTGAAAGCACCACATTTGTTTTATCAAGCATAATGGTTTCACCCTTTAAATCATTGTAGCATTAAAACAAGTATACTTTGTATAACCCCTTTGTTATTTGGGGTATATTAATGGTGTGAAAGAGGAGATCAAAGGCTCCATAAGTCAATATAAAATCACTCTTTTATTTGTACATGAGTGCTTATTTTGATTTTTTATCTGTTTTGGTGTTAATATTTTTTGTTTACATAATGGATATCACAATGGAACCCCAAAAAGGTTTTGTATTTTGATTTTCTTGTCATATCATGATTCACTGATCTACATTTTTTATTTTTTGCAGGTTTTTAGAGCCCGATCGCACAAAAAATCATAAATTCTAAACTTAGAGTTTTTGGAGTCTATAGGATTCATTTTGTTCTTGGGTGGATTCCAAACTACATCTAGGGATCATATGAGATTCTTCACTGCATATGTGAGACACTACACTACGTTTGGGAGATGCCACACTATGTCTGGGAGACACAATGTCACATCTATGAAGCTAGGGGAAGAAGCCGTAAGGCTTATGGGTAAGTTATTTTCCAAAAACCCCAGCTTTTTTTTTTGTTTTTTTTTAAAGGAAGAGAAGAAAAAGGAAATATTCATCTTTTTGTTAAAAAAAATAGCAATAAATTAAGAATTTCTATAGGATTTTTAGGCATTTTTGAAATCAAAATAAAAATTGCATTTTAGGGTATTAATTTATTTGATTACAAAAGGTCATATAGATTTCATTTAAGGATAGATTTACATTTTCAAATAAAGTTTAGACTGCATTAGGGATCCAAATTTATAGTATTTTTTTTCTGAACTTGTGTATTAGAAATATTCTAGAATTTATTTGGAACTCGTTTACTGCATTTGGCTCAATTTTTCTACTATTTTGGTGTTCTATTTTCTATTTTGTATGCCTTTGTATGTTATTTTCTTACATTTATAGTGTCATGACCCTCCTTGTTAGGATTTTTGGTACAAATAAACAATGTATTAATTATTGAGGCTTTAATACTTAGTTTGTGCAATTGAACAAATATGCAATGCTATTTTAATATTTTGAAAGAAATGATATTGTTGATATATTATTAATGTGTAAAATCAGCTACACTCATGGGTTGAAGAGGTAGAATCATCCACCAAAAATAGGAAACCTAAGATAGGGATAATAACCAATTAGCTAGCCACATTGAGCCTCAAGTTGATAGCCTGGTAGCTATCATAAATTCTCAGGCTGAGATAGGTGACTAATTTGATGAAAATAATCCCTCTTTGTCTATTGCATATAAATAACACAAGCTTATACTAATATGTGGGTGAACAGTATAAGATAAAACTTATATTTTTCTTTCAAAGCAGTATTATCCAATATTAACAATTGCAATAATGAAATAATGCACAAATCATCACTCACATAAGAGACAAATTTAATATGGTTCACCCAATGTGGGCTACGTCCACGGAGAAAATATTTCTTATAAATTTTCTCAATAAATATCTTGGGAACCAATTCCCTATTACAATGTTTATAGGCACCAACCCAAAGGAGACATCAATCCCCTATGCTCAAGTTCATGGACCTCTATCCACAGGAGACACCAATCTCCTTTAATCTAGTTTGTGGACATCTATCCATAGGAGACACCAATCTCCTATGATCTAGTTCATAGACATATATCCATAGGAGACACCAATCCCATTTCCTCTAGTTTTCTCCAAAACTTTAAAAAAGGCTTGCTCAAATCTACTCAACTCTGCTCAAAACTCTGGTTAAATATCTTCTCAAATATATTCACTAAATCTTCTCATAATCCTACTCAAATTTACTCATTATTTATGATCATAAACCTACTCAAATCTACTCATATCACCTACTCAAATCTACCTCAATGCTGCTCATAGAACTTGCTCAAGTATTCCCAAATATTGCATGCAAACAATGTTAAAGTGCTTTATTTTGACTAAAGTAATTCAAACATATTCTACTTAGGATTATTTTTCTTTATGAACATAAAGATAATGACAAACACTTAATATGCTCTTGTCACATTCATTAATTCTATCGATTTCACATATCTCACATTCATTACATTCAAAAGGATACTCTAGTCTAGCACTTGATAGTTGACCTTCTTATGAACTTTCAAAATTAATCAAAACCAATGTACATACTTGCTTCACAAAACTGGTCTATAGCCCTTGCAAATTTATTTCCAATATCACTCAAAACTAATGCACCATTTTTCTCTCAAACCCTTGCTAGTATATTTTCAAATTCATTCAATAATAATGCACAATTTTATTCTCAAACCCTAGCACATATATTTTCAATTTATTTCAAAAATAATTCATGATTACTTCCAATTTCAAGCAAACACTAATGCACATTAAACCAATCATTATACCTCCACTCTCATGACAACAAAGATTACTTTCTTCAAAAAAAATCTTGAGAAGGGAATTAAATCAACATACCTTTAAATCTACCACAATGATGATGAGCCTTCAAAAACCTATCTCAAAATAATTTTCCTTTCTTTTGCCACTTCAAAAATAGGTTAGCAAATCTCCTTTTCTAACACTCTCAAAGTAAAGCCTTATCAAGAACTTTACAACCCCTTTTTATAATATGCCAAATACAAAATAACATAAATCACAATTACACCTTATTTCTCCTTTCTATGAAAATCCAAATACAATACAATCAAAAATCACAATTACACCTTATTTCTCCTTTCTTTTGCATATCAAAATAATACTTTGAAAACACAACAATATCCCCTTAATTTCCTTTTTGAACTTTTCAAAATAAAACTCTATATCATAAATCCTTATTGCTCCCCTTTATAATATTTGCAAAATAAATACTTTATAGCATACACCCTTATAACTTCTATTTGCAAAAATAAAATATTTTATACCATATACCCTTATACCTCCTATTTTCCAAAATAAAAATCTTTATACCATACACCCTTATAACTCCTTTTCAAAAAATATTAAAATATTTATAAATACCTCATATAAAAATTTTGTTGGCGATGGTGTGAATTGACCCTCTAACCTCTAGAGCCCAAATACAACTCATAGCGACTTGGTATAACCAATCGGATGGAACTTCAAATGTGCATCAACATTTTTGTCTTCTTCGTCGCACTTCTAAAAAAATAAAATCAAAACTGGCACCTATGAGCTTTGAACCGCATATCTCCTCTCATGCAATGAATTAGCACAATTACAACCACCACCTGGGCTACCCTGGAGGATGAAATTAAGGTGCAGGTAAAAACATTAAGTTCAATTCCTTCTCCACTTCCAAGAATCTTGCTATACTCTTCCTCCTATTCATTTTCGTTCGCACTCCCTACATCAGATCACTCTTCAAATTACGTACACATATCTTTTGACATAGAATTATCACCAAAATGAATTATTATCACTCATATATATATGGATTTTGGAATTTATGAGGAAACATCGGTGCTTATTAACTTTGCTTGTGGGTTTATGACATTTGCACCTCTCCCTTAGATGTCGGTGCTCATTTGAAATATTCAATATTTTATTGCCTTCATAAACTTTTGGTGCCTCCTGCTTTTTTAACCTTTTATATTATAATATTTCAAATATTATAATATTAATTCTTAACCTTTGTCTTTTTCTAATCAAACCTTTTTATTTTTCTTATTCATTTGACCCATGTAACTTTAAACTCTTGTCCATCTCTTTAATCCTTTGTCCCTTGCAACTTTAAACTCTCTTAATAATATTTAAATTTAAAATTTAAATATTATAACCCTTTGCTTGAATATTTTCTTTGCTTTGCTTTCACAACCATGGGGAATATTTTTGCCTTGACAACCATTGCACCTTTGACGTTAAAATATTTTTGCCTCATGTATCCTTTGACATCAATGACAACAATATGCTCAATATTTCCAACAACATATGTTTGATTATCTTTTACTTCATCATTTGTTGCATCAATGGTTTGGAAAAGCATGCATAATCGGGTTGTCTTTGAAAGCTCCTTTTGCTTAAATTATTCAAAAGAATGGCATGGTGTTAGTATTTTATAAAAAGAACCTTTATCTTATGTTATATATATATATATATATATATATATATATATATATATATATATATATATATATATATATATATATATATATATATATATATATATATATATATATATATAGATATATATATATATATAGTCGTGTGTGTGTATTTTATTATTTTAAATGATAATAGAGTTTCATTTAAATAAATAAAGAAAAACCTTAATCTTAAATGATAATTGAAGTTCATTTTGATAATTAATGAAATCTTTATTGTAATAATAATAATTGAATTTCATTCAAATAAGTAAAAGATACTTTATTTGAATAAAGGTAAAACCTTTATTAATAATATTTGAAGGCCTTATAAATAATATCAAATAAAAGAAGTGGTCTTGGCTCTTCAAGAGCGTTATGAGCTAAGCACTCAGGTGAAGGAAGCTTCACCACCGACTTGGAGAAAGTTACATTTATGGTAAGGTTTTGGGATTGAGAAAATTTTAATTTAAAAAAATAAGTTACCATGTTGGGCTGCCAAAAATATGAGTCAGAGAGTAAAGGTGGACAAATGGGAAGTAATGGAGATTTTTCACTGGAGTAGAGGATAAGGACTTGAACCCTTATGGGAAATGAAAAGACAAGGAGCGAGGGTGTGAAGAAAGGAGGATGTGAAAAATAAGGAAGGAGATTGGTTTATTCTAGATGAATAAACTCAACGCAAGAAGTGATAAAATATTTGAAAGACTACAGGTTGATAGATGTAAACATATGACTTCTCCTTTTTATTCAAAAATATATTCTTCATTGAATTTCATCCTAATGTTAGTAGTGATTGTATTATTTTATCCTTGCTTTGTTTGGATTTCTCTCCTTGTGTTGTGGTCATCATTAATGGTTTCCTTGGTTTTTTGGATCCCTACGTCTGCGAATAAAATTGTATCTCCTTAGCATCATCCTAGACAATCTCAAAAGTTGTTGGCTTTCGATATCCAAACCTCCTTGCTATCTCTTTCCTTATCTTGGTGACCTATTTTAGGGAATCTAACAGCATGATGTGTTCATTGTATTGAGGGTTGAGTTTTAGCTTTGATGCCAGTGTGTTAGTGTTAGCAAGTATTGTGTATGGTGGCAGTAAGCCCTTTGGTAAACTCTAGAGTAGGTTGAAACCATGTTTGGGCTAGATCTGGTATCTTAAAGTACTATATCTACTAAGAAATTTATGTATTTTAGAGAAAACTAGAACTGAGTGTGCCTTTCATATGAGCTTGTTTGTAGATGTTAATCATATTCCTAAATGTTGGCTTATCGTGAGGACAGACTTCCTGGTAGTCACTGGTTATAACTTAGTATCATCATCCTCTTTATTTTAAACTCTTGTTAGGGCTCTTTCTACACGTACGTAGATAGTTGGTGATGACCCTTAACTTTGAGCTATGTTGTAAAGTGAAGCCGAACACCTCATATGTACTTTACTCCTCCTTGGGCCATGTATAAGAGTATTAAGTTGGACCATAGTCAGGTTTTGCTATCTCTAGATAGTCATGGCATTTTGGTTGTCAATCGCATCCTGTAAGGTTGGCCGACCGTTGTATCTACTACCCATTTTTTCTCTTCTATACTTTTCTTTAATTGAAACCCCCACCCTCTGGTTGGGGAAGTTAGTGGACCTTCCGATTACTTGATAGTTCTTAAATTGAGTTGGTTGTTGAAGAAGAATAAGCCAAATATTTCATTTAATTATTTTAGTTTTAAGTAAATTAAAGAAGAAGAGACTTTGATTTATTAAATAAAAGAAAATAATTTGTTTTGTAAATTAAGGGTATGGGACTTTAATTTATGAAATAAAGGGAAATGGTTTATTTATAGATTAAAGTAAGAGACTTTGATTTATTAATTAAAAGAAAATAGTTTGTTTTGTAAATTAAGGGTATAGGAATTTAATTTAAGAAATAAAGGGAATTGGTTTATTTATGGATTAAAGTAAGAGACTTTGATTTTTTAAATAAAAGAAAATAGTTTGATTTATAAATTGAGTATGGGAATTTAATTTATGAAAGAAAGGGAAATGGTTTATTTATGGATTAAATTAAGAGACTTTGATTTATTAAATAGAATAAAATGGTTTGTTTTGTAAATCAAGGGTACGGGATTTTAATTTATGAAATAAAGGAAAATGGTTTATTTATGGATTAAAGTAAGAGACTTTGATTTATTTTATAGAAGAAAATAGTTTATTTTGTAAGTTAAGAGTATAAGACTTTAGTTTATGAAATAAATAAAAATGGTTTACTTATGGATTAAAGCAAGAGACTTTGATTTATTAAATAAAATAAAATAGTTTGTTTTGTAGATTAAAGGTATGGGAATTTAATTTATGAAATGAAGGAAATATGATTTAATTTATAAATTAAGTGGTAAGACTTTATTTATGGGAATACAAGAACGTATTTTATTTAATTATTAAATGTATGGAACTTTAATTTATTGAATAAAGGCTGGAAATAATTAATTGAAGTAGAACCTGTGATCTAGTTGCATTTGTTGAAAGACTCTCATTGGGTAATGAGAGGGGAAAATAAAAATGGTAATTTTTATGATATCAACTATGCAGTAGATGGTTAGATACTTTGATTTAATTTATATAGTTGTAATTTGACAAAGAAAATAGTAAATGCATTTAGAGGAATGCCTATCTTGAACCATGAGTGTCATGATCCCCTACTATCCCCAAAATATCAAAGGAAAGACATGGAGGACTAAATATGGTAGTTGTATAATATACATCAATTTGTATTAATTTTAAAATGATCTACTTATGCTCAAATAGACTAGAATTGTGCAAATTTATCCTAGATGAAAATGATGTATGATGTTATTCTTTCAAAATATGGAGGATTTACCATACTTGCCTATATATAATAACTCATTGAATGATTGAAAAATGTATTTTTATCATTATGTTTATGAATTACTTATGCTTCTCTAAATAACTCTTTCTTTTTAATGTATCACTTACTTTCATTTACATGTTCTTCCCCTTTTAGCATTCATTACATGGTTTATATACTCTTTGATTAGAAAGAATGGTTTATTCTTGTCTTCTTGCTAAAATATAAAAGCAACCTAAGAAAATGAAATATTAGGGTGAACCTATAAAATGACCTAAGGGATTGAGACCCCTTGGGTAAACATAGGAAGATTTAAGGGAATTAATACCCCCTTAGGAAGAATTAAAACTAAGTAGACTAAAATATTACATCTAAGTTAAGATAGCTCATCGTGGAGACAAGATGGATAGCTTAACTCACAATATGCATAGCATACCTACACATATGGACTTGTGTATGGTATGGTGATGGGAGTATACCTTCAAATGATAGAAGGTGATATATTTAGCTCATCGAGAATGATGGGATAGATAAACTTATTTACGATAACACATAATATGCCTGCACATATGGACTTGTGGGAGGATATTTGGTGAGATGTAACTCTTCAAGAAATTTGGAAAACTTAGTGATTTTAAAACTATTAGAATAATCAAATGTCAGTTTGGGGTTTATGAATCCCTCTCCTTAATAAAAAAAATATTTCTTTTCTATGTGTTTTCTTGTAGCCATATTTTGGGTCATTATGTTTGGTATCAGAGATTTAGGTACGAGGGTATAGAGCTTCTTATGTGTTAAATGTATTTGAATGTCTTTCAATGAAGGTTTGATTAAGTTTTAAGCTAACGCTAGGAAGACCTAGAATATCCTAATTACTATAATCTAATGGGAACTAATCCTAAGGGTGATTAGATTTTTATGATACCTTACTTATGATAAGTACAAAATTTGGTAATGAAGTTACATCATAACCTTGGTATACCATTCTAATTAGATTATTGATGCTTTTTGCAGAAGAACTCTATTATGGCTTGAATTAGTGGTATAGTTCACAGTGAAGTTATAACCTCATATCTTCCTTGGATGTAACCAGGTTAAAATACCACCTAAGTCTAGAAAATAGAGGTCTATGTCTTCAACTAACAAAATTAACAAAATAATGTCAGATAAGGGATCCAAGATGAGGATCCAAGAAATTCCAATAGAGAGGTAGAAGATATCACTACTATGGTTGCTTCCATGTAGGATCATATGAGACAAAT
Source organism: Wollemia nobilis (assembly GCA_028583015.1). Lineage (NCBI taxonomy): Eukaryota > Viridiplantae > Streptophyta > Pinopsida > Araucariales > Araucariaceae > Wollemia > Wollemia nobilis. The sequence goes on from JAQPPZ010001917.1 coordinate 507,050, forward strand.
GTTGGAAACCATTAAGAATAAAAATTCATAAGCAAGAGACTCAGAGGGTAGCCAAGCTAATGGACAAATTGTATAAAAGTTTCAAGTTAGATCCCTTTTAGAAAAGGAAATGGCTAAGGATCCAAAAAACATCTGTATCTCCAAGTTTTATGGAGAAGGTGAAGGGGATGCAAATGAATCCTATATGAGAGATTTAGAAGTTTATTTTACAATAAAAGGCTATTTTTTAGGAACCCAAATAGTTTGGACCATGATAAAATTAGAAGAGGATGCTTTAGATTTGTGGGGAACCTACTGTAAGAAGAATAAGGTTGAGCCTATTGATATTAAATAGAAATATTTTATTGAAATATTCAAAAAGAGGTTTCTCATAGAACACTTCTATGCCCTAAATTTTGAAGAATTTTCTAGCCTTCAATGAGGAACTAAAATAGTGGAGATATACTATAATAAGTTAGTGTGATTACTTAAGTCTGTACGTACTTATGATGAAAATATGAGGGTTCACAAGTTTATTCATGAGTTAAAATCTAGAGTGAAGAATGATCTACACATGCATGAACCTAATTCAATGCAAAAGGCATATGAATTGGAAAAGAAAGTAGAGCCTCACCTACAATTTAACTATGCTACCTTATATGAACAAGATCGACAAGCATTGAGGAAGAGGAATAGTCAGGGATTCTTGAAATTGGAAGAGGAAGAGGATCACAAGACCAAGAACCCTATGAATTTTGAGAAGATAAATAATGAGAAATAGGGAAGTTTCAAGAAGAACTTTCAAAATAAAACCAATAATAATCCCAACAATGCAAAGCCTCATCCTCAAAAAATGCAAACTTAAGCTTCAAAAAGTAAGGTGGAGCAGAAATCAAAAAAGAAGCAAGGACCCAAGGATGGGTGTTATCATTTTAGAGGTCCACATTATGCTAATCAGTGTTTGTACCAACCAATATTGAGTAAATCCAATGCCAAATGAAAGGAACTTGCGCATCAGATCTATGTTGCAACCAAGAAATAGAAGCTAGAGAGGAAAGTTACCCCATTGCTTGTGAAAGAAAAGATTTTTAATAAGCAAGAAAAAATTTAATTGATAGTGGAGCCATCGATAGATTTATTTATTCTAGTTTAGAAAGGGATATGTTGGAAATTCTAGGATATTTGGTGCATTGTTGGAAGGTAGAGTATGGTTCTGGTTAAACCTACTTAGTAAACCAGTGTTACCCGATGTCAAAAATTGCTTTATCTAGTGGTATCATGAAAGGTTATCCGTATGTAGCTCCACTTCATGCCTTTGATGTGATACTAGGTATGAATTGGTTGTAGGTCCATAAATGCTTGATCAATTTCTAAGATAGATGGATCAAGTATTCAAAGAAATGCAAGGAATGACTAAGAACTCATAGCAAGTAGGAGGAATTCAGACCCCAAATGCTATTGGCTATGCAATTTAAGGAAGTCCTCAAGAAAGGAGGGATAGTTTATGTTGTAAAACTCAATGAAGTAGGAGATGATACAAAAATATAGATGCTAGGAAAGCACCCAATTTTACAATATTTTAAGGATGTGTTCATAGAGGATTTACCTAGACTTCCTCCTGTATAGGAATTTGATTTCATAATTGACCTTATGCCAAGAGTAGAACCTATTCATAGGCATCCATATAGGATGAATCCTATTGATATGTAGGAACTAAAGGTTCAAATACAAGGGCTATTAGAAAAAGGATTGATAAAACCAAGTGTGTCACCTTGGGGTGCGCCAATCTTATTTGTGAAAAAAAATATGGTTCCTTAAGATTATGCATTGATTACATAACACTTAATAAAGCTACAATCAAAAATCGATATCCCCTACCTAGTATCTAATATTTATTCGATCAACTAAGATATACCACAATATTCACCAAGATTGACCAATATTAGGTTACCGTTAGTTATGAATACGTGAGAAGGACACTCACGAAATGATATTCAAAACTAGGTATGGGCATTATAAGTTTACAGTTCTACCCTTTGGACTAACTAATGCCCTGGATGCATTCATGAATCTAATGAATAGTGTGTTTAGAAGACACTTGGACCAATTTTTGTCATGGCTTCTCTATCTCATATTCCTATAGTCATGGTGTTAGAATTAGGAATTTTAGCTAGATTGGTCCTATATATTTTGGCCTCCTCAAGTAACACTAATTATTTTGAAGTCCCATTTTATTTATTCATCTATCCAAATGCTAAGTTTCATTGAATATATGAATTTTAATAGAAGGAATAATATCAATCCAACATTATCGATCTCATACCAGTAAGCATATTTGGTCTATTGAACAAAAAAATTGACCTTGAGCCATTGCCTCTCTTCACTTCTTTGCTTGAAATCTTCTAGTTCTTTTAGTAGAGTATCCTTCTCTTGGTAAAATTGATCTTGTTCATTGGTAAGTTGATCTAAAATTTCTTTAAGTTATTTCTCATTTTCCTTTTGTATAGCTTTAGATTTATGCTCTTTTAGTTGTTTAGTTAACAAATTTATCTATTTTTGTAGGGCTTTGACCTTTTCTTGAGAATCCTTCAAGACTTTCGTAATTTATTCTAGCCCCTTCTCCCTTATTGCTAACATTCCACTAGTTAATTCATAGTCATGTTCAACTATCTTGTAGGTATCTCTTATGAGCTTTATCATATCCTAGGCTCATACATCCATCAAATCTAGCCCAATTATTGATATTTTTCAATATTTCTCTATCATATCTTTTACTGGTTTTACTACTAATGGATTCCTTCTTGAAAGTGATGACACTCTTTACTAAGGAACGAAATTAAAATCTATTTGATTAGTAGTAATTTCATCATATATGGGCCTATATCTATTTGTTGTATTCTACCATCCATATTTGGATACTTTAAAATATCTACCAAGGAGTGAGAGTTGCTAAATATTTTGATATATCTAATTTTTGTTATGAAGATTAAGCAAATACCACCAATGGTTTGGTAAGTAAAGATACTGAAGCATGGGGTACTAGAGTAACTACATTTGAAGCTAAAGGGGATACCCTAAAGAAAGATAGTATTTGTATCTCTTCCCAGACAAGGAAGGTTACTAAATGAGTTGGAGATTATGCAATCTATGTAACATGGGAGTCTCAAGCCTTCTCTACTAGTATCACTTCTTTTGATTTTTGGACCCTTTCCTTAGCCATTTAGGGGTAAGCTCAACTTGAGATTGGAATTTTACTATCATTTTATTCTACTAATATTGCATTCCATTTACTTCTCTTTGCTTTACTAGAACTAACTACATGTTATACTTTTCACTTACCCTTATATTGAATTTCCTACATGGGTGACCCTAGCATAGGCAATCGTTTAACAAATATAGAAGATGTTCCTTTTTTTTAGGAGTGAGAATATTTACAAGTTCTTATAGGATCTCTAGAATTATCTCTTGCATATCTTCTTGTCTTGACCTATCCATTATAATATTTTGGAGTGATTCAAGTCTAACTCCCTCCTTGTTGGACTATGTTGATTCTGAGATCTCTACATCCATAAGCTTTGCATTGTGTTGTTATTGTATATTCTTGTATTGAGCTAAGCTTTTCCTATGTTTTCCCTATCAGTTGCCTCATCCTCCATCATTCCTCTATTTTAGGTATTTTCCAATACCTTTCCCTTTATTCCTCCACATTATCTTTACTAATTTTATCCCATTGGTTAAAGCTACCCTTTATCAGATAGAAGGATTCATATGGTTTAAATATTTATGGAGGTTTTGTGAGCTTGTTTAAAGGGCACATTACTACTTCATCCTTGAGTATTCTAAATTAATCAATCTCAAGACTCTATTAATGAATAAAATTTTTAGTTGAGGAGATTACCATATCTCAAGATTTCAATCTCAAGACTTTAGATTATTCCAACTCAGGGGAATGTATGTTGAGGAGATTACCATATCTTGACTTTTGTGTAACAAATATAACAATAAAATTTTTGATACTGAGTTTTGTTTATATAACTCTAGATTTTCTTGATGGTCATAGAGTCACTAGGTGAATACAACTTATGCTCTAAAAGTAGATAGATATAGACCTTCACTACATTCTCAATCTAGTGTCTTTAGTAGTGGCTTATTCTGATGTTCATTCTAGAGTAAAATCACCACATGAATTAGAGGCACTTCAACAAGTAGGGATATGTATATAACCTCACCAATTCTAAGCCTAAATTATTGTTGTAGTTATGGGATCAATATTTTATCATTGAGGTCCCACAAAGTATACCATTAAATTATTATCCTCTCCAATTGTTCTAGTCAGAACAATCATACCTCGTAAAGATAAATATAATATGATCTTCATTGAGAGCATAGGATTTGGATCAATAAAGGGCCTCTAGGATTTTTTACAAGGTTTGATCTTTGTTAAGATGTGATATTTAGGTGCACTTGAACTTCAAGGAGAAAGTGATGTGAGAGAGAAATTTAAAAAAACTCAAAATAAATAAAAACCTAAGATAAAAGATCGACGATGTGTCAGAGATCCATTAAGATATCCCTACACAATAGGCTTGAACACTATGTTCCAGATGTGAACACTTTCTCTCCTTGACATATATAATCCCAAATGAGAGTTACCAACACACATACACATAGAGAGATGGATCAAAGCATAGGAACCATAAATGGCTACCTAGAAAATTAGATGCATAGACCTCCCATACATGCATATATGCAAAATAAAACACAAAATAAGTAAAAATTAAGAACATAAACACACATACAAATATGGGTCATCATAAGAACCACATATGGGTACTCAAAAAAATTACATGTAGGCCTAAAATGGAAGGAAATATTACAAGGGAATACAAATACAAACTCATCAATACTTCTACTATCTAAACTACAATTATTTATATATTACAATAGGGAAAATTTCTCTACAAAATTACAAGTGGATCTAACAATCTTAGCTACTTCTCTTGGTGATATTGAAAATTGAATGTACTCTTGGCCATATCAATTGTTAGATTTGGGATTTCCATCAACATACTTATTTTATATAAATATTTGAACTATTTTATTGAAATAACATCTGGTAGGTGGTCCTTCCTCTTTCTAGATAAGGGTACATTAATTCAACTCACCTACCTCCTTCATGATTCTATGCATTTTGATTAATTTGAGATGTTGGTGATGGATTCAAAATTTTTGGCACATCCTTGATTATTTCAAAAATCTAATGCATTTCTATAGGTTAGTCAAAACTTGTTGTCATTGGCCTTGGTCAGAGAATAAAAAAACTTCCATTATCATAGTTATATAGGAGTAAGCTTCTTTGGCTCCATCATTGTCACATTTGTCAAGAATTTTCTTTCCTTAATTTTATAAGACTTTCATTACTTCTAATTGTCAAGAAATATCTTGACCTTCTACTTTCAAAATGTATCAGGTGCTTTCAGGTTCTAAGGTTATCTCCTTTGCTTATTGTCTTCAAAAAATTATGATTGCCCTAGATCAAAAAAATTTCCTCTCTCAGGATTTTGCCTTAGGCGCAAATTTGTAGGGATAAGTCACTATATGAACTATGTTTATACTCCATTTCTTGTGCTTGATGATCAAAAGAAATTTTTGTAGATATGTGACCCACTTTTTATGTCTTTTATTACTTAAATTAATCTATTTGTGAGTGGAATTTAGAGGTATATGATCTATATGGATGATAGTTTCCTTGCTTAGAGTATAGTGCTTTAACTATTTACATGATTGGAAACTGATATAGAGATCCTTGTCATATGTGATGTACTTTTAAACTACTTCATTGAATGTTTCACTATAATAGAAATGTAGATGCTCATGTTGTATAAGGATATATCCCAGTACATAACTTGATGCATTAGTCATTACTTCAAAAGGGTAATGTGTATTAGGTAGAGAAAGTGTAGGAGATGAACTTAAATGGATATTCAACTTCTTAAATATCCTTAATTGTGTCTCTCCCTAGTGAAGCTTAGATTTAGATCTTACTTTTATTAGTTGGTGTAATGGAAAAGTAATGTGTAAGGATCCCAATACAAATATTTGATAGAAACTAAAAATATCTAAGACATTGTGAAGGTCTATTAGAATATTTGGGGTACACCTATCTTTAATTACCTAAATTTTCTTAGGATCAATATGGATTCTCTCTTTATTAACAATATACACAAGTTACTAAATCTTCATCATGCCAAATGAACACTTCTTGAGATTAGCACATAGCTTGTATATTCAAATAGTCTAAAGTACCTATTGAATATTTTTCAAGTGTTCCTCCTATGTCTTACCATAGATGAGAATTTCATCTAAGTAGACTAAAACTAGTGATCTAGTGTAGGAATTCAATATATCATTAATTATCCTTATTAATATGGTAGGTGCATTGGTCAATACAAAAGGTATAACCAACAACCCAAATAAACCCTCCTTGGATTTGAATGTAGCCTTTTATATATTAGTGGGATTTATTGATATATAATAATAGCCAAATTTGAGATCAATTTAGATGAAAAACTTTGTAGCATAGAGTTTGTTCAATAAGTCATTGATCTAAGGTAGTGAATAACAATTCTTCATAATTATTTTATTCAAAAAATTATATTCAATATAGATTTTTAATGTTCTGTAATTCATTGTATCCAAGACAGTTAGATTGCCACATGATCAAGCACTCAGCCTAATGTGCCCCTTTTGAATCAATTCTTGGATTTATCTTCTACTTTCATCACTTTTAAAGACTAATATATGATAAACAAGTGCATTAGGTAAAAGATAACTAAGAACTAAATTAATGGAATGCTTTACCTCACAATGAAATGGAATCCCAATTGTCAACTTAAATAAGTCATCATTTTTTGCTATAATCTACTCCATCTAATTCTATTATACAAAACTTATGATAGATGTAATAATGGTAATTTTGGTTTGTGACTTGGTCATAAAAAAATTAAATTTTCTTATATTAGTTATAATTATTACTATAAACACCAAAATCTAGCCACTTTTCATCCATCCTAACTTTCCCACCATGTCCAACCACTATTCATATATATTTATATTTATTTAAATATTAATATTTTATATATATAATATATATTTAATAAATATATTTATATAAGTGAATTAATCCCAACCATCCAATTTAATTTAATCTTATCCATCCATTTCCATCAATCCATGCCACACCCTATATTTAATATCCACCCTCCGATATGCTTTTATCTCAGCCACATGATTAGTGTCATTGAAACCCTAAGTATGCCCTAGGTTGGATTATTAATAGGAGCTATTTTGATGGCTCAAATACTAAGTGGTGAATTTCCTAAGTAGTTCTTGAGTTTATTAGAGCATCCGATCACTCTTGCCTTCCATTCTTTCTTGCCATAGCCATAAGCATCCATCGCCGCCTCTCTTGCTCAACCATATCTACTTCTGAAGACTTCCCTCTCAGTCATTGAACACCTTCAAGTACTTCCTATCACTCTTGAGAACCTTTGGACACTTAATTATCCATCGCAAAGTACCTCTAGGTGCCCTCCACAATTACCAAGCACCCACGGGTGTTTCCTACAGTCATTGAGTTCCCACAGGCATTTTACGCCAAAAATTCTAAAGTCTCCCCGGCCTCTGAGAAACACTAGGACATCACTACACTAGTTCACTATAATAGATTTAACCAGATCAAAATGCAGTAGACAAGTAAGGTAAATATTGTATTTGATATTTCTTTTATGCATTTTCAAATTTTGTTCATTTATTCATATTGCATAGTTAGGGTTTTTATTAGCTTTCTAAGGGCCTCACAATGTGGAGACCTCATAATTGATACTAAATCATTTTTTGTTTTATGGTGTGTAGATTTGGAAGTGTTACATCAGCATTGGATAGCTTATTAATATGGAGTGGCCTAGCATTGGATAACTAGAAGCCCACTCATTTTTGTCAGGAGTAGAGACGCGTTTTGAGACACCACCAACATTGTTTTTCTAGGGTTTCAGAGAAACCTAGCTATTGTAAAATATGTATCAAAGGATTCAAATATCATCATTATAACAATATATTTTTAAGGCTCCCATCATTAATAAATATCATTCATTGTGCAATATTTTTCTTTAAGATCTACTTTCTATTTCTATTATTTGGTGTTGCGTTTTTATCTCTTAAAATAGTGATCACGGTGGGATCCACTAAGGGTTTCTTTTTATGATTTACCTTGCTAATTATTTGTTGTTTTCTATCATTTTATAGGGTTTTTAGAAGTGTAAATTTTTTATTCTTTGTTAGATCTAGGATTTTTGGAAATTTCTAGAAGGTTCTAGAAGGTGCACAAATACCCAGTGGCACTCGAGGGCTATCGAGAAATGCCCAAGTGCATTTTAGAAACACCCGAGGGTGTTTTACAAATATTTGGAATAGAAACATAGGTTGTTTTGTAATTTTATGGCTAAAACCCTAGATTTTCTAGTTTATGTACTCTAGCAAACTTATATTTTTTTAGATTTTTAAGCTAAAAAGAACATCATTAATTAATATGGAAAAACATTCATAATAGCTTGCATATTAGGTTTCATATTAGTTATTTTCATCCATACAAACTTTCTATTTGAATTTTATGCTTTATGTTTTATTCATAAATTAAAAAATATTGCATTCTGATTTCATGTGAATTGAAAATTTGCATAATTAGTTTGTATTATAGGGTTAGGGATTCCCATTTTTGTAGGTCTAAGTAGGAACATTATTCATATACCAAAATTATTCTTGTACTTGGGTGATTCTATACGAAGGAGTATATGAACCCCCCAACTATCTAGAGTGGGTCTGAAGCGGTGTACTCTACATCCTTTGGAAAAATTGGTACTGTGAGTAGTGACTTCTAATTTAGACTATTGAAAGTGATTATCGAAAATTGTATGAACACCATAGTAAATTAGAAATTTTAAAAAATAATCACACACTGCACAATTCACATTTAATAGTAGTGGTTGTATTTCATCACCAACCATACCTTGAGATTTGGTGACGATGGTTTTCATCTCCATCCACCAATCTCTGCCCTTAGAAACCCTAGGTCACCCTCGAGCAAAATTGCTGGATTTCATCACCAGCAAGAATCTCGTTTCCCCATATTAGCCATATTTTTTACCTTTCTTTGGATTAATTCAGATTAGCACATTTGAAACACACAAGATCAAAACCTAAGAAAATGAACTCACATTAAAAGGATATAATCAATGAATGAGGTAAGACACATGTGTTAAACAAACTTAGAATTGATTGTTTATTTTTCTTATGAAATTTAAATTTTGTGTTTCATTTTATTGCATAATCTATATTTTGGTTTATTTTATTTATGGTATTAACAAGAAAACAAAAAAATCATTAAATCAAGATAATCCAATGGAACCCTCATCCACCTTTCCAACCACTTTTGTGGTAGATTCCCTGAATGTGACACATGCAGATTTTTTTGCAGGTCCTTCACATTCCTTTCCATCCATAGCCTTTCATATGGCTATGCCCTAATAAGAATCAACCTCACCAACCATTAATCACCATATTATCCACATATACATGGCACGAGTAGAAGCTCTCATGAAGTATTCTAACTATATCTTAGAGTCAGTACCCAACTCACCTAGATAGACCTACTTTACAACAAGAGTCTATTTATTCCCAACCACCATATAGCTTTATCTAGATCTGTTCCAACCCTTTTTTTGTGGCATAAATTGCACCATCCTCCCATATTTCCATTTCCCAATCCTCATGTGCCCCTAGCACTTCATACACATCCACATATACCAACCCCTTATATGAATCACATGTAAATGTTGCTTCACAAGTTTTAACCTCACAAGTTACCATACCTAGTGTAACTTGTCCCCCAGCTATATACTCCATACCATATGCTTCCATGCCTTCCACTTATAATATAGAGATTAATGAAGCATGGGAACACTTGAAAAATTTTCTTAAATAGTTTCAAAATGCTCAACAACAAGTACAAGTGAACTCTAAGCCTCCACCACCCTCTACTCAGACTATCCTTGTCAACCAGGGTCCATCATGGGCACCACAGTCTTCTATGGTTTCTATACCTATTTTAATACCAAGTCATACCAATAACCATCCTATTCCCATTGGCCAACCTAGCTGTAACCCTCATGCATCAACCCCATTCTAAATATCTCCATATTTTCATCATCAATCCACCATGCATCAATTTCCATAAAATTCACCCAGTCATCATTACCAATCTCATCACAATTTTATCACTCCACAATATTTTTCCATCCCACCTCAAAATCATTAGGTAATTTAGGGCTTTCACATTCCTGAAGAAGACCCTCGAATTAAGGCCATGCAAAAATAGATAGATCAATTGATATAATATACTCTTGGTTTGATAAACTTGAATTCAACTTTATGCCAATTTATCAATCAACCCATTCATCCTTTGGTACCATCACCACCATATCTGGAAGATTTCACAGTGCCTAAGTTTGACAAACTCAAGGGAATTGAGGATCCTAAAGAAAATGTGATCACATTTTTACATGCCTGTTTTAGAATTCAAAATGAAAATGCTCTCAAGCTTAGAAATTTTCCTCAAACATTAGAAGGAGATGCCATAAAGTAGTATAATAAATTTCCCAATTATAGTATTTATACTTTTGAGAAAATGGTTGATCAATTCTTTGAGCATTTCATGCTAAATGTTAAATGAAAGTATCATTGTCTGATGTCTATGCTTTAAGACAACATGATGATGAGTCTATATACAATTTTAGAAACCATTGGAGGGTTGTCATTATAAAGTTACCATTTACCCTAAAAATGGATTAGCTAATCAAATTATTCACCAATAATTGCTTAAAACCTATCTCTTGGATGTTTCAACTATAAAATTATCATTTATTTGAAGAAGCTTTAGCTTAGGCTAGTGTCATTGAGGAAATCAAAATCCAAGAGAGAATACTAAAGCCTAAGAAGAAGGAATGACAAAACAAGGGCCAATATAAAAGCAACTATTTTGGCAAACCACAATCAACATAAGCTACCCCAGCCAATCATCCCAATCACATTAATCAAGTGGTCATGAGATATCCATTAATGGCTCAACAACACTAGTATAGCAGTCGCTGCAACAAATTGCTTATCATGCAGTACCCTCAACAACTCAAGCCATGTAAAATACAATTCTAGATGTAGAAAATCATCCTTGATGATAGTATGTCTAAAAAATCACCAATATAAACCCTTAGACGAGTCATATGCCTACCTTTTCCAAATATTGTATGTCACAAACAAACTTGCTTTGCCCAAAATTAGACCATATGATCCTGCTAAATGTGGAAAATAATATTGGGATATTTATTTTGTCCTTATCATAGGAAAAATGGGCATGATATTAACAATTGCCATACATTCAAAGACATCGTTCAAGACCTAATTGACTTGGGGGAAATCAATATTGACAACCCCCTTGCTCAACAAAACCAAAACCTTGGTATTTTTCAAACACCACTTCCTCATCATGAGGAGGTACAACCAAATATAGGAGGGACTAACACCAAAACTCATCCTAATCAAGTGAATCACATCCAAAAATACCAAGGGTTTGTAGGGGCCATCCATGTGGTCACTAGGGGTCAAAGAAACAATTAATAAACTGTAAGGAAACCACCTCAAGCAAGTGTGTCACAACCTCCCGCATTGCCTCCCATCCAAATTTTTCCTAATCCTTCATCACACATCCACATTACTAGTCAATCAAATCCTCAAATTCCCTTTATCAATCATCCACCATGACTATTCATCTCAATGAGTATTCAGTTAACCACAAGTCTAAAAATGGCTTCCACCATATTATCAATTTATGAGTTAATTCAACAATCTCCCCCACATCATGAGGCATTAATGGATATTTTGAAATCCATTGAACTACAATCTCAAGATTCGAATGCCTTCAATTTTTTTTAAGGAGCATCCAAACATGTATGGAGCCTTCCATCACATTCTATGACTTTGATATTAATCCAATCTCATCACTCAATAGATCCTCCATTGCATATCATGGCTCTAATTGATAAGAAGTCATTTAAAATATTTCTAACTGATACCAGTTCCTCCATCAATATCATCACCACATCCACCCTTCATAATTTGAACCTTCATCCATATCATATTACCAAGTCATAATTCACCCTAAAAGCATTCAATGATGCTTTGTGTTCCATAGTTGGCACTATTTTTTTACCCATTGAAGTAGGGATCCAAAAGTTACACACCATGTTTCACATCTTGGAAGGATCAATGGCATACAATGTACTCCTTGGAAGACCTTGGATGAGGGAAATGAGATGTGCCCCTTCCATTTTACAAAAATATTTGAAATATTTTCATGAGGTACAAGTACATTGCATACTGACAGACTTTGAGACATTTAAGTATTGCAATTTCATCTCAAATCCATGAGTCCATGGTTCCTTCCACACACATTTTTCTTTCACCATCAACCAATCCATCTACCAATCCATAAAATTCTTCATAAAAAACTCATATTCCCAAGGAACTCCCTATCATAGATCCCCATCACTCTCCCATACCCCCATCATATTCATCATTTACCACATGTACATGTGGCCACAATCAATCTACATCATCAACATCATTGCCATCCACTTCATCATCATCATTTATTCAAAATCCTTCCCAAACCAATCCATCACCATCACCTAATGTTTCACAAGTTGAGTTTATATATTTTGAAACATCTCCATATTCACAATTCCTCAAGCCATACAACCATGATACTTCCATATCTTCCCAAGTCGAGTTCCACCTCACTAATTTCGGTATTGGTGAATATGTGGTCCAAAATATTACCATCACACCCCTCACCATTCCTAGGGCTAAGGATTTTAGTCACCCATGTGACCCAGCTTTAGCCATAGGAGAAGTATATAACATGGTTTTCACTCCAAATAGCATAAATTTTATGTATGGGATAATTGATTCTTCATCAGCTCCAACACCCATAGAAGAACCCAAAGAACTAGAACTTCTTAACATTCCAAACATGTCAGGATTTCCATATGATTATTTTCACATAATCAATTGGCAAGGTCATGGTCTAGGATTGCATGAACAGGGAGTGTCATAACCTATTGATGTTCCATATCAAGAAGTGCACAACCGTTCAGGCCTAGGTTACCACCCACTTTCCACCACTTCTTTTGTTGAAAACACCTTCCATAGGCTTAATATAAATTCAAGAGAAGTCCTCCATCTTGACAATTCTAAAGATGAAATCTATGAATAATCCAAACTTATTTCTATAATTTTAGATGAATATAAAGAAGAAGTGAAGCTCATTATTCACCATAACAAACAATATGAGTTTTATCTCAACATGTTCCCCATCCATGAGCCCATCCTTTGTTTGCTTCTTCCACAATATTGAGTTGCCCCTACCCATGAACCACCACATCCATTCCATTAAGCCATTTCATAAGTCAACTTGTAACATATGTACATAAAACAAAAATAGTGGTTTTCACCACCACAAAAACAAATAAATAAAAATCATAAAAAAATAAAAAATCAAACAAAAATAAATTTTCTTTCCAACATTGCATGTATATATCATTTAGTTAAATGTATTTATTTGTATTGTTTGTTGCTATCTAGGTTTACCAAGATCCTAGCACCAGTTCCTAGGTCCCATACATTCCAACCTACTTTATTCACCTTGCCCTTAAGTCAACATGAATCCTATTGATTTATTTACCCCACTTTGTAATCTGGCTAAACCAATTCCAATTGATATAAGCCTTATCGATATGGACCAGATTTCCTCACTCACATCCTTTTTTGAGTTTGTCTTGTTTGAGGAATTATTAAGGGCTTCAACCAACTACATTCCTCCATCCCCTCCACCTTCACCTTCACCTTCACCTTCGAATCCCGAGGTTTTCTAGGTAGATATAGATGAGGATAAGCTATAATATTTTAATGGCATCTTAGATGACATTCATATTATACCTATGCCCCATCAGCTTGAGGAAGCTTCTCACGTGTCTATTGTAGATACTATCGATGTGGACCTTAGTTAAAACAAGGACAATCCCCAAATTATCAAGCTTGGAAAAAATTATCACCTAAAGAACAAGAGCAATTAATTTATCTCCTCAATAGAAAGAATGGCATATTTGCATGGTCCTATAATAACATGCCCTATATTGACCCTAGTTTGGTTTTCCATAATCTCACCTTACATCCTGATGCTAAGCCGATCAAAACAAACTTAGGAGAATACATCCTGTCGTGGCTCTCTTGGTAAAAATAGAGCTTCAAAAACTCTTAAATGTGAACTTCATAGTTACCATCTATTATCTTGAGTGGATTTCAAAAATGGTACCTGTTTTCAATCCTAACGGGGTGATACATGTTTGAATTGAATTTTGAGATCTCAATAAAGCATGTCCTAAGGATGAATTTCATCTTCAAAACATCGATACTCTTGTTGACACTTGCACTGGTCATGAAATGCTTTCACTCATGGACGGTTTTTTAGGATACAACCAAATTCAAATAAATCTCGATGACCAACATAAAATAGTATTCACTACACCTTGGGGAAATTTTTGTTACATGTGATGCCCTTTGGCCTCAAAAATATGGGTGCCACTTATCAACGTGCCATGACATATATTTTCCATGATTACATGCATAAGATTATCGAAGATTATGTGGATGGTCTCTTGGCTAAATATAAAACTTACAAGAACACATTGGTGTATTGGAGAAAGTTTTTGACTGATTTCTAGAGCATAATGTAAGGTTGAACCCCAAGAAATGTTTTCTTTGGTGTTACATCGGAAAAACTTCTAGGATTCATTATCTCCAAAAGAGGCATTGAGGTGGACCCTAACAATATCAAGGCCATCATGGATATGCCTCCCACAACTAACTTAAAATAATTGCATAGTTTATAAGGAAAGATCCAATTGATTCACAATTTCATTGCATAAATTTCTGAAAAATGTAGGTCATTCAATCACCTACTACAAAATGGGGTACCATTCTCAGAGAGGGATAACACCATACTTGGTATTAACCTCGAAGTGAAAAGGGTCATCCTTGCTAATCCCATCATGCAACATAGTCAATAAAAATAGTGGTTCTCACCACTATCACCATTCCAAAAATAAAATGAAGAGTAGGTAAAAATCCCTAACAAAATCTCTAAATATTTTACATCACACACCACTGGTTGTAAGGATCATACTACATTTTCGGTCAGATGGTTAGGTAGTCATCCCAAAAACTTAAGAGATCAAAAACATAAATTATGGACTATGGAGTTAGACTCCACCATATATATAGACACTTGAATGGCAGTGGAGTAATCTCATGTGTTGTGACTATTGGAGCAAAATCTATCTTTGGTTACGTTTGCGCCTAAGACTTTTCCAACATTGAAAGACTGGGCTAAAATAAAGTTTACCCAGTTAAATATCTAGAGGAGGATGGTTCCTTTATTTTTTAGGAAAAGAGAGATAAATGCATAAAGAGACGTAAATATAGCTATGGCTAGAATATTTAAGCGGTACAAATTAGATAATAGCAAAACTATTTAAACAACCTTTTGTATAGAAGCTTTTATCAAAACTAGCAAAATAGAGAAACTAAGCATTCAATGTAAATCTATTTTATATGTAATATTATCAGTAAAGTTAATTTCAAAGCTAGTAGAATTTATTTGGAGGAATTTAGAATAAGAATTGAAGCAAGTTACAGTCAACCTAACCTTATGTAGCAATTAACAGTCCATACATACTTGATTAAGAACACCAATGAGCCAAAAGCCAAAATGAGAGATCTTTTATTAGATTTCAGAATTCTATATACATAGCCTTGTAAACACCTAATATCTAACCTTTTTTTTAGGTCACTCATCCTTTATATAAAGTTTTTACATAATAGAAAAACTAAAATTTGTTACAATATTATACCCATAGGCTCATTCTAGTAAAGAAGTAGTTAAGAGAGTGTGAAGCCTTAAACTGGAAGTGGTTAAGAACTTCTTGTTATAGTAATATTATTAAACCACTTTGGGGCATCATGGTACAGTTGCATTTAGAGTGTCACATAATAGCCACTTTTTGTCTTCGTTTGGACCCTCAGCTTCAAAATGTCATGCCATCATAACAATTTTCCCTTAACTCTATTTCGATCTTCAAAATGTCGTGTTATCACAACATTTGATCCATATTTGGCCCTTGGCCTTCAAAATGTCACACTGTCATGACTTTTCTCTCTTATTTGTACCTTGGCCTTCCAAACACCATGCTATCATGACTTTTCACCTTAGCTTTGCCCTTAGCCTTCAAAATATCATGATATCATGACCATTTACCTTAGCTTCACCTTCACCTTCAGAATATCGTGTTGTCATGACTTTTGATCATGGCTTGACCCTCAGGATTCAAAATGTTATGCTATCATGATTTTTGGTCTTCATTTGGTCCCTTGGCTTCAAAATAGCACTGTCATGACTTTTCACATTTATTTCTATCTCAGCCCTCAAAACGTCGTGCTATCACGATTGTTCTCTACACTTAGTGAAATATTGAGAAGACTACTCCTTATTTCCTTGGATGTGGTCATTTTGACCAACATTATTGGTGCCTCCTGGGGTAATTTTTTCAATGGAATGTTAAAAACTAGAGCCTTTATCCATTGGGAAACATAGTAAAAAGAATAAATTAAAAAAAATAAGGAAAAAAGGGGATGATACCAAGCATGAAAAATGTTTCTTGCTCTGAGCGATCATTCTTCTAGATTATATTCTATAGTAGATTTCTCTACTTTACCTTGACCAAGAGTTGCTATGTTGTTTGAGGATTTCTTAGTATTTTCTTGTTTATCCTTTTCCTAGACAACTTCATTATAAGTGGTGCATGCTTTCCTCTAGGTATCTTCTTTTGTATCTAATTTTTTCTTAAAAATGATGTAGAGATACTCCAACTCTTCAACTTTGTCATATGATAGGGTTTTTGATTTTATGTATAGTCCATGTAGACAATAGTTGATCTGGATAATGTCTTGATCCATACTAAAAATTTGTTCCTCTTCAACAAGCTCTTACCAACTATCAATTTCTAACTCATATTCTACAATTTGTTTTCAGGTGGCTTTCAATTCATCTTCTATCAGGAAATTGTAATATTTGTCCCAATATCTAGGCATGCCATAGTTTTTAGCTATGCTTACATGTTTCATAATTTCCTTAGCTTCTACTTTGAGCTCCTGCATTAGATTACTAGTTTTTGATACCAGTTTGTACCTTTTGAAGAAGTTTTGGCAGCTAACTTGGCCTAGGATAAATTCTTATCCCGTGTTCTATATCCAGTTATTGCTTGTTTGCTATCCACAAAGACTTGAATCTTTATAGATTTCGATAGCCTTGTCTTCAAGAGTTATATTGATGATTCAAATTCATCTTCCACTTGGCCAACATAACTTTAATTTTGACCAGATATGATAGGGTGGGCATTGCCTTCATGGTCATCTTGTTGATTCTTTCAATCATTTCTCTCTTGACCATATTTACCTTTTCTTTATATATTCCATTGGTATTATTAGTGTTTTTCGATAGCTAACTTTTGACATCCTCAACCTACTGGTTGAGCAGTTGGATTTTCTCTTTAGATTTCACAACTTGCTTCTTATAGGGGGTTGCTTCATTGAACATTAGATCCCATTTCTTAGCCTCATTTTTCAAAGTCTTTTTGATTGTTTTTTGTTGGCTCAAGGCCTCTTCTAAATGCTTCCTTTCTTGTTTAGCTCCTTGTAATATTCAATGTTTATATAGATGGTTCCCATGTGGGCTTTGGACTTTCCCCATTCATCCTCCATTGGCAGCTGAGTGATATCTTCTATAGTTATCTCATCTTAGTAGTCCTCTAGTGTCATTTCTCCTTTGGATTTTTGGATGAGTGATGTCATATTTAGGGTGGAACATTACATGCTGATTGGGTCAAGGACTACCCCTTCCTTGGTGTGGGCTATAGTTGTAGAGCTTTGATTACTACGTTATTGCAACTAAGAGGCAAAGTTCAATTTTACATTTTTTTATTTTTTCAACTTCTAAATAGTAGGGTTGATTTTGTAAGAAGATTTAGGAATGGTTTGGAAGCTCTGGCTATGGGTTGCATAAGGAAATGGAATAGTGTCTAGGGAGGCACCCATGCTTGATTTCTTAGTAAGGGGGTTTGTGAGGGTTGTTGAGGATGCTCTTGGATCATTTTGGGCTGGTGGTGGTGATGGTGGAGGCTAGTGAGTAGGAGGAGAGGTATTATAAGTAGAAGGTGAAGAGGAATTATATTTATCTATACAAAGGGAGGGGGAATTCCTTTGGGAGTGAGGAGAAGGAGTATCGATATTGATAGGAGATATAATCGATATTTTCAATGGGTTGTCATCTCTAGTTTCTAGTGTATTCGTGGTAGCTTCTATATAAATTTTTGCAATTTAATTCAAGCTCAAGTTGTCGGTCTAAGTTGCATCTTTCACTGGAGCTTCTCTTTTGCTATGGGTTTCTCCTACAAGAGGGGTTTTTCTCAGTAGCATCATCCAACTCCTAGCTATCTATTTCTTGGTGTTCAGATTTCTGCTCAAAAGCTTCCCCCATCTCTTCCTGTTCTTCTACCTCTTGTTGATCCCCTGTTTCCTCTTGGTCCTCTATTTCTTCTTGATCCCCTACTTCTTCCTATTCCTCTATCTCTTCAAAGTCTCCTATTTATTTAGAGTGTGACTCTACTTCTTTTCTTTTCTTTCGCTCCTTTTCTTTAAGAGATTATACCTTCCATTTTCTTAATTTTTCCCTTCATTTCCTATGGAATAGGAGATCATCATCATCAGACTTTGTGTTTGATCCAAAAGGGGGAATGAAACTTTGAGATTTTTTTTAGGGACTTATATTTTATCAATGATAATCTCTTTCCCTTTGCCTTTGTCAGTACTTTCTTTACCTTCAATTGGTTTGATGGGGAAAACCATTGATGCCCAAAGGAACTTTATCTGCAAGAATGTTAGACCATTTTTCATGGTTTTCATTGTACCTTTCGGAGAACTCTTTGTCAATATTTGTCCCATACCTAGAAAATATTTGTATGTGGAATCTCATTTGCCACCATGCTAATATCTTAGCATGATCCCAATATTTCCATTTTTTATTCATCCTTTCAATGGTATTGTTATCCAACCTATGGGTTGGGTTGACATCAGGGCTCCAATATACCAAGTGTTCATAGAAATCATGCCACGGAGGAAGTGGTTGCATCTTTTTGACATGCCATTCAAATGGTTGGTCTTCCTCATTGTTCCTTCCCTATTTATCAATTTGCCAATCTAATGAATGAAATTTCGTTAAAGGGGCTTTATTAAGGGTAGCTTGCCTTTAAGTGAATTTATTTGTAGGGTCATACTTCTATTTTTGTGGTAACTCAACTAATTTTAGACCCCTCAAAGCTCGACCAATTCACTCGTGGTCTCCCTTTTTTGACACTAATACACCCTCAAAATGAAAGAGCATGAGGCATGTACCTATTTTACCAATGCCTATAATGAATTTAATTTTAATGAACTTGGTTTACCTTACATATTCTAGAGCAAAAAATATCTTAGTGACATAATAAGGCAGCAAAAAAGGCTTCCCTGTGAAGCCATGTAGTCTAACGACTACTCCATGTGTTAAAAAAAATCAATCCCTTACCTCTGTGTGGATATGCTGTAAAGTATCCCACATCTTCTGTGGAATTCTTAGCATGGTGTCATACATGAGCTTCAGTGTAGGGCCTAATAATTCCATATTAAAATGGTAGTATGATTCTACCTTTGAAAGGAGATGCATCCACTCACCAGGGTTATACACAAGCATGAAATATCATAAATTGGCTCTACTTAGGATTTTTTAAAATTTAAAAAGGCTAACTTTGGATCCTTTCACTGGGGCCCATTCGCCCAAAATTTACAGGGTGGAAGTTTTTTTGGGTAAATTCGCCCGTCATTGATAATTATGAACCTAACTTTTTTTAATTCGCCGACCTCAAGTTACATATGATTTTGATTTTCCCGCCCAATTCACCTTCAAATTATAAATGATTTTATATTTCCTACCTAAATCACCTTCAAATTATGAATGATTTTATTTTTACTGCCCAAATTGCCTAATATACTACCCGTATATATACTATATTGGGTACCGATTATATTGCTCCAAAATTTTTGCATCCTTACCCTCAGGCTATAGGATCCACACCCGGAAGGAGGATGCGAGAAGGATGGGACAATACCTTAGACTGAGAGGCCCTTTGAAGGTCCCACCTCTCGGGGGAGGGGTATAAGGGTGAATTTTTGACGGATGGTGGGTTCACCAAGAAAATTTTGAATGGCAGTTTCCACGCCTAGGTTGATAGTGAGTTTGATGTGTTCATTTTGTGCTTTAATCATTCAACTCCTAGGTTTGGCCAAAATGAGTCTAAACTATTCTATATGCCAATGTTGATTTAGATGAATACAAAAAATAGGAATGAATGCTAATCACATAGAATATGCTAGCTAAATCATACCTGATTACGGATGTCTGATGAAGATTCTGAGTTTTTTAACAGTCTAGATCGTCTCAATTAGTACGTAATCATTTGATATTTCATAGAATCATCTCAAATCATAGATGGTAATCTGAGATCAGACATAATCATCTGCAATATGACGAATTCGTGAGATGAATTCATCAAAAACATACAATCACAAAAATAGGTACAAAATACCAAATATGCAACTACAAAAGCAAAGGAAAATGATAGCAAGAACATCAGACATACCTAAATCATAGATTCAAATAACAAAACAAGGAAAATGCAATAAATTTAATGATTGTTCTTAAATTTATCATGCGGTTATGCTAAATGAGGTGAACTCCAAGATGCATAAATATAATAGTTTAAAATAATACAAAAATATAGTAGGAAAATGCAGATAGAAAACTAAGGAAATGCAAACTCTGGGCTCTGATTGCCCCCAATCTGGACTACAGTCAGGATCACCTCCAATCGTATGATATTGGCTGCGCTCCTCGACAAGATCGTCTGAAATAGCATGGAATCGCTTGCGACAATCCGAGCTAGCTTCGACTAAAAAATAGTAGAGTTCCTACAAGAAAATGTAAAATACATAATGCAGACAGTAGTGCGAGGATGCTCTAGTGAATAAGGAACTAAATTTGCAAGGAAATTCGTTAGCTAAGGGGTTCATGGGGATACACTAGAAAAATCCTAGTTTATATAGGATTAGGGGGAGGCTAGGAGGTTGGAGATCATCCCAATTTGGGAGATCTCCAACAGGGAAATCTCCAACTATGCATATGCGCTTCTGCCCAAGTTGGAGAGGCTGTTGAAATAGAAGCTAATTATGAAAATTTAGTTTTGGGACGAAATCGTCTGGACGTTCTGTTTGAGATGAATTCGTCAAATCAGGGACGATTTCGTCTAATCTGCGACGATATCATCCAACGGTCAAAACAAATCCTAAAAATGGCACAGAAAATGGGGAAAGCGGGTAACGGGTGGTTAACGGGCGGTTTGGGGTTAAAATTCAAATTTTTATCTTTTTACTAAGGTTTAACCGTGCCAATTTTAGGGTGCTACATTTTGCCCCCTCTTTAGCAAATTTTCCAAAGAAAATGCGTTAAAGACGAGTTTTTTTCGGTTTACAAGAAAGAAAAAATGTACTCAATTTTTTAGACGATGATTCTAGATCGAATCGTATGACTGCTGGCTATGGTACCCCCTCCGTGTTTTTACCCAAATTGAACGTTTGAGGTAAAAACGCAAAAAAGCAAAATTAAAATGTTGATTTTTAAATAAAATTAAGAAAATAGGGTAAAACCCTAATTCATTTTTTTTTTACTATTCATTTTTACTGTTCCAGAGCTCTACAGAGAGAAAAATGGTGGAGACAGCACACAGAGCGACAGAGGTCCGACGTGGGCTACGGGTAAGGATCTAATCCTAGTATATTAGATTTAAATTAACTTTGTGTAATTTTGGGATTTAAATTTTGATTGTTTGGGGCATCACATCCATTTTTAGGCCATCGACGACGTCGGGACGAAATCATCCCTATTTCATCGAAATCGTCTCTAGATCATCGATTTCATCTGAGGGCAAAATCAACGAACTAGGGGCGATCTCGTCCAACAAGGGGCAATCCCCAAGTTGTGAAATTTGAGATGATTTCATCCTAAAAAAGGATGATTTTGCCCAATTTGGGACGATATCATCCAATGGTGGACGATATAATCTTTAAGATTGATTAAAATGTGTTTAATATTATTTTAATGATTGGTTTATTAATGAATTTTGTTGTTTTATTATTTGTTTTGCAAAAAGGATTACTAAAGATTCAGGAATGGAAATATGATGGGCTGAGAGACAAATTGGCCACTCTCGACCAGGTAGAGCATGACCAACTACCATGGGTCGAGATACGATATGTGGCAGAGATGCCATAAGTACCGATTGATATGGGGCTACTGACAGCCCTAGCACAGAGGTGGTGTCCAGGGTCGTCCTGCTTCTGATTATCGATAGAGGATATGGCTCCAACTCTAGAGGACGTATGAAGGATCATTAGGATCCCCATACAGGGATGGTTGATGACACCTATGGCCAATTAGGGCTAGGCTATGATGATACTGAAAGGAGATCTGAGCTTCACCATGGAGAAGGGCAGGGTGAACATCGAGTATCTAAGGTAGATGCTTGGGCCATCTAGGCTGACTCGAGTTTTGGAAAGAGTGGTCGATGGCTTACTGCTATGCCACCAGAGTGGGTGCAGACTATCGTGGGTGCTCTTAGACATAGTTTACGACATGAGAGACCATGGGTACAGGTTTGCATGGGGCAGCTTTGTTCTATATTGCTTGTATAGGATCCTGCATGGGGTCGTATACTAGGGAGGTCGATGTCTGGTCTTGACATCACTACTACAGGTTTGTTGCTGTGAGCACATTGCAATGTGGAGGTCGGTAGGGCTCCCATTGACAAGGGTTGATCAGGAGAGACCCCGGGTTTTCTATTGGTGTCTACAAAGGGGGTCATAGTGGTGGATAGATCTACCAATGTCACGGAGGTTGTTGGACAACCTCATCCTAGACCAGATCACCTAAAGGCCATAGCAAGAGCACCCCAGGTGAGCAGAGTATGGGCAGGAGCTGGCTCACATCAGGTGAGTTTGCTAGTTGAGGATGGATCGGGGAGAGGTAGAGCTCCATCGCTATGACCGGGTACTATGGTAGTTTGGTCTTTAGCAGGGGATCTCTTATCTCAGGTATTACGAGTACTCCCAAACTATTCGAGATAGTACTACACTGAGTGGGGCTCCAGACATGCAGTGGTTCTAGAGCCAGGATGTGGATGATGACCCCATCTATCCAATGGATGGTGATGATGCTGGGGTTTCTAGAGGGTACAATTCCTGGTATGTAGGCATCCACCCTCCTCGAATGATGAGGGTGCAGGATCCAGTGCACGTCATGGTGCATCGGATGGGGAGGCGATAGTAGGCTATGATTGAGGTAGCGCAGGGTCACGACAGGGTAGAGCAACAATGATCTCCATAGGAGAGACGCCAGAGGATGGCATGGGCTCCCCAGAGACCACAACAACTAGGGAGGAGGGAGGAGGGACTACCTCCTCAGTAGGGGGAGAGACCACCATCACCCGATAAGGGTAAGGGTGTCGAGGTAGGGGAGAGCAACGAGACGATGGCTCTCCGAGTTGAGGTTGCCCACCTCTGGGATTAGGTGCAGACACTGTAGGATGAGGCTACACAGATCAGAGCTCAGGGTAGAGGAGTTAGTATGTAGGATTTGGCACGGTCTATGGCTCAGACTGCATTCTATCAGGGAGCATACTACCATATGGTTCCAGAGAGCCAGAGATTACAACTACCAGTTGACATTGCAGGGCCGATCAAGATGGGGTCATCGAGGACATCATCACGATTGACGTCGAGGACCCACGACACAGGGTAGACTCCTATGGGGCCTCCTCCTCCACCTCAGGGTAGGAGAGGAGATGAGGCTGAGAGATCGAGGGCTTCTCGAGGCTAGTTGCTATAGATGGATTGTTGATGTATTATTATATATTTTGAGAGGATTGAGTATGCCAGGATATAGATTGTGGCATACCAATCCAATTGTGATATGATGTACAGATATGTTTGAGATGTATATATGATATTTTTGTAATATAACTTGTCCATATGTTTTTATGATGCTTCAATTTTTGAATCATTTGTTTGTTTGATTTATGATTCATGTAATTATGTCATTGGAAAAATATTATAATTTGATGTCATGCTATAAAATTTAAATGAAATAATTTGATGTAAACAATTGGTTGTTTTGGTGTGATTTGATGAAAATAAAAGGGACCTCTAAAAATAATTTCAAAGGATATTTTTGTTGTTATAGACCATTTCATGGAGTCACCGCTCGCTCGGTCGTCAAGCTAATCCCAGTATAGAAATATTGCTAAAAGTAAAAGAATGTTTAAGATACTGTCTTAATACTTTGTCTTGTGATGATGGAAATAATGATGGTTTGATGATTTGCTTTCAGATTTTTATAAAAATAGTATGCATGAGATACTAAAAGAAATATGATTTTGCTAGGCATAAATTCCTAAGTGTGATAAAATTTTGAACAATTCCTTAGAAATTATACCATGGTTGCAAGATTGAATGTTGACATAATGACATGAAATAGAATAAGTGTTCGTTCTTTTGTAAAGCACAATTGTGTAACATAATGATGCAAGTCATAAGTTTTTATGAATTTAAAATAAATGGAAAATAAAATTAGAACAATGGTTTGCACTGGGCATAGAATTATAGGTATAGACTTATACCATCATCACGAAATCCAAAGAGAATTTGATATTTTGGTTTTATTGCATGATTGATTGTTGATTTTTGATAAAAAAAAAAATAATAATATAAACTTGATTTTATTTCGCTAGATTTTGCAATAGGTTGTGTAAAATAATTTTGGATTTTTGAAAACAATGTATCTAATTGTGAGTATACTAAACAGATTTTCTGAAAATAAGAATAAAATTTATTCCAATAGAGTTGCAGAAATATTTTAAATTATCTCAAAGAAAAATGTAGATTTATAAGGAACCCTCATGTGCATATGTGAGTTCATTGCCGATATTGATTTGTCATAATGATAGAGAATCTCTCAAATACAAATGTGTGTGCAATTGTATTGTTCATTTACCAATTTTGAGCAAGATAATTTGATACAAGTAATTTGTCTTAACCAAATGAATGTTCATTGCCCATGATTTATATGCATGTAACCATACCAGACTACTGTGTAAGTTAGGTTATCAAGAGCTAGCTAATCCATAAGTCGACATAGGTCTGTACAAAAGAAGGTCGCTAATGTGACAGACATATCACCATGCTAGGGATTACCCAAGGCCAAGTGGGTTGGGCACAAACCACCTATTATGGGGCTTACCTCATAGTTTTTGAATAATTGAAAATTCCAGGGATTCAAGCTCATTCACCCTTCTTTTCTTTTCAAGGGGTAGGGAAAGGATTTTATTGCATTTTGCTTTTGCTTTTGCTTTTCTCTCTCTCTTTTTTTTGTATTTTTTCTTGATATTTGAGATAATGGTGAAATATTGCCATGATGATACAAAATAACATTTTTCTTTTTATCTTTTTCTTTGAACTTTTCTTAGCTTTCTATGCTAGGGATACTTGCTCGAATTAGCTGTAGAGCAAGGGATTTTTATTCTGGGTAGGGGTGAGCTTGTCCTTTTGTCAATTCTCAAAGATCCTAGACCATGTGCATGATAGGATAGTAGGGGAAACTTTTTTCTCAAGACACCATTTCTACTATGTAGCATCATATCGAATTTGCAATGAAATCATTTTAATGTGAGGAGATATACTTGGTTCAAGTAAATAACAAGATCAATTCTCTATGCTCAAAACTTTATTTAATTCAATTGTGGACTTTGATATATGAGAAATTAATAATCAAAAATAAAATCAAGATATTTATTCATGTGAATGTGAAAGTGCGAGATTCCAAATAAATGCTAATTTATCCTAAATAATTGAAAATATAATTGCAATACTTCAACAATTGACAGGTATGAACATAAAATATGTTTTTGGTGATTTTGACGATTTTGATGTTTTTATATTTTTATATTTGTGATTTTGATTGATGAAAAGAAAGAATAAATATTGTTACTGTTTTTGAATTTTTTTTTGATAAAAATGGCAAAATGAAACAAATATGCAAAAAATACAATGTATACAAATGATGAAATGATCCAATGTTATGCATAATAACATTTGAGATGCAAAATGTTTATAAGTTCTTTAAAATCTTTACCATCTAAGGTAGCTAATCGATATGCACCTGATCTAAATTTAGCAGTGATGACATATGGTCCGAGCCAGTTGGGCTCAAACTTACCTTTAAGGTCTTTAGTTGCATTAGTATTTTTTTTATTTTCTTTTAAGACAAGGTCACCGATATTGAAGGATCGCTGGTGAACTTTCTTAAGGTATGCTCATTTAAGCTTGTTGTGGTAGGCACGAAGATGCTCCAAAGCATTGATGCACTTTTCATCTAGAATTTCTAGCTAACTAAGTCTGCCAGCATGATATTCATCTCCTACTTCAGTATCTTAAAGTAGTAGAGCTAAAGAAGGAACTTCTAATTCAAAGAGAAAAATGGCTTCAACACCATAAACCAAAACAAAAGGTGAAGTGCCTGTGGGGGTATGAACGCTAGTTCGATAAGCCCATAAAGCAGGATATAATTGGATGTGCCAATCGTAGCCAGATTTATTGACCAATTTTTTAAGGATTTTGATTAATGTTTTATTAGAGGCTTCTACTTGGCCATTACCCTGAGGATAATAGGGAGTGGACCAACGATGTTGAATTTTATATTTTTGACATAATTTCTTAACATATTTATTTTTAAAACAAGTTCCATTATCTGAAATGAGATTTGTAGGAATTCCAAACCTACAAATAATTTGATTAAAAATAAACTTGGAAACTTGGGTTCCGTGCAAGAAGCTAATTGCATAGCTTCAACCCACTTCATGAAATACTCGGTGGTGGTTATGATGAATTTGTGTCCATCAGATGACACAGGGTTGATTTTTCCAATGATGTCTAAGCCCCATTTTGAAAAGGGCCAAGGAGATGAAATAGTCTGCAGTTCTTGTGCAGGCGCATGGACAAGGTCAACATGTTTCTGGCACTCATCGCAATTTCGCACATAATTATGTGCATCATTTTCCATGGTAGGAAAAAAATATCCTATCCTAAGGAGTTTCTTAGCAATGGCGCTACCACTAAAATGTCCCCCACAAGATCCATTGTGGGCTTCATTCAAAGCTTATCTATATTCTCCTAGATTCAAACATCACAGTAAGATGCCTTCAAAAGATCTTCTGTACAAGGTATTACCAATAATCACGAAGCAAATTGCTCGTCTACATAATAACCTACGCTGGTTGCTAGTACAACCATCAGGGAAGGTCCCATTTTGGAGAAAATTAGAGATATCAGTGTACCAATGTTCAGGAGTAGTTTCGGTGATTAGAAACACATCCAAAGGTTCTAGGCATGATTTGCTTGAAGCGATTTCCTGGAGTCAATGAATAATGATGGTAGCATATTTGTCATCTAACTCCAAGGGCAAAAGAGATGCGGTTGTAGCCATAGTGTCTGCCGCACGATTGCTCGTTCAAGGAATAGCTTCCAAGGTAATTTGATCAAACAAGGATAATAATTGTAAAACATATGCTTTGTATGGGCGTAATTTATCATCTCTAGTCTGATAAACATCATTTATTTGATTTATGACAAGTTGAGAATCACCAAAAACCAATAATTTTTTAATTTTTCAGTGCCAAGGTAGCTCGTAATCCAAGGATAAGAGTTTCATATTCAACGATGTTATTGGTGCAAGAAAATGTTAATTTGAAGGACAGAGGTATAAGATGTTTTTGTAGAGATATTAAAATAATACCTGCACTAGCCCCATTCATACATCGGGCTCCGTCAAAGTATAGGGACCATTGCTCTGGATGGTTTGCCTCTAGTTTAAGGCATTCATCGGGAAACTCAATGATGAGGGGATGGGTAGACTCTAAAGGTGTAGTAGCTAATTGATTTGCTATGATTTGACCTTTAACATACTTTTGTCCTATAAATGTGAGTTCAAACTCACTTAGCGCAAGAACCCACTTTTCTATACGACCAGATAAGTACGGTCGACTCATGAGATATTATAAAGGGTCGAATTTGGCAATAACATACTTTTTTTGACTGAGCATATAATGTCGTATTTTTGTGTAGAAAATACAACTGCTAGACATAATTTCTCTAATATGGTATAGCAAGTTTCATAATTGATTAAGGTCCTGCTAATGTAATAATTAGCACGTTCTTTCTTCTCATTGTCAAGCTGAGCTAACATAGCTCCTAAGGCAAAATCGAAAGTAGAAATGTATAAAATAAACAGATGATCAGATTTAGGTGGGGAAAGCACTGGTGGTTGAAGGAGATATTGGTTAAGGAGTTCAAATGCTTCCTGATATTCATTTTCCCAATGAAAAGAGACATATTTCTTAAGAAGCCTAAGAAAGGGTCCGGTTTTGTCTGCCAACTTATTGATGAAGCGATGAATAGCTTGAAGCTTACCTTGTAAATTTCATAATTTCAATATATTGGTGGGTGCGAGCATATCTGTGATAGCCGTGATCTTGAGACGGTCAATTTCAATGCCACGTAAAGAAACTATAACCCCTAATAATTTACCAAACTTAACTTCGAATATGCATTTGGTTGGATTTAGTCGGATAAGATATTCCATTAATCGATCAAATACTTTTCTCAAGTCATTTAAATGATCATCTTCTTTGATAGAACGAGCTATAATATCATCTACATAATCATGTAGAATATCATGCATCATATCATGAAAGATATAATTCATGGCCCATTGATAGGTTGCACCTGCATTCTTCAAACCAAATGGCATCACTTTCCAACAAAAGGTTCCCCAAGGGGTAATAAAGGCTATTTTAGCCTGATCTTCAGGAGCTATCTTGATCTGATTATAACCAGAAAATCCATCCATTAGGGATATCATTCCACTTCCAGCAGTAAATTCAATGACCTGATCCATGTTGGGAAGAGAAAAATCGTCTTTAGGGCATGCAGCATTAATATCTCTAAATTTTGTGCAAACCCTAACTTTAGTGGCTTCTTTCTTAGTTACTGGAACTACATTTGAAATCCATTCTGCATAATCTATGGCTTGTATAAAAATAACATTTAAGAGTTTTTCTAATTCCCCTTTGACTAGTAAGGCCACTTTAGGATGCATTTTTCTAAGTTTCTATTTAACAGGTTTAGCATCTGGATGGACTGCTAGGTGATGCATAACTACAGAAGTGTCTAATACTAGCATATCTTCATATGTCCAAGCAAAGACGTCTTCATATTGTTTAAGGAATGCAATGTATTTATATTGTTTTTCCTGACTCAATTTTGATCCAATGTTGATTATGTGAGGGTTGTCTTTGGTTCCAATGTTAATTTTTATGATTTTTTCTACTTCCATATGTAGATCTATCTCAAAATTAGGTGGGGTGGGTGAATTGCCTAATTCTTGTAATTCTTCCAAGGTTAGCTTGGATAATTCGTCTTGAGGAGTCGTAGCTTCAATCTGGGCTATACTAGGTATAGAGCAATCAAAATAAAATTTGTTATATAACAATTCCTCAATGGAGACATCATGAAAGATATCCCCCTCCAACTCATCGTTGGATTTGGAAATCATCTCAGGGTAAGCTATGGATAGCATATTGCATGTACGAGGCTTATTCATTAAATGCAAGACATCCTGTTTATCCAAATAATCTTGATAACACACAAGATGGTCATCATACTCAAATGGGAAGGGCTAACCTTTACTAGGAAATAGGCCCACACCACATCGGGCAGGCCATGGTTCGACCTCAAAATGTTCTTTCATACCATTCTAGAAATGTCCCAAACCTTTCCCTTTATATCCCAATTTAAGCATTATAGGATTAGCTTTAATATACTCATTAGCAAAATAGCATCTAGCATATCCATCACAATGTGTCTTGATGCTTCTGGGTATTCTTCCCCAATATTATCCCTTATAAATAAAATCACAACTCTCGACTTGGTAGATACTTCCCATAGGCTGTGGGAGGCCCAAGGTACGAGGAGAGGGTGGGAGTTTATTTTAAATAAGGGAAGCTTGCATGGCAGTGTTGGTTTCTTCTGATATAAGAATTTTAGATAAATTGGGTAAGAGCTCATCAGTAAGAGCATAAGATGTAGAAGGAACATTTCCTACATCGTCAGATGTGGAAAGGATGCCTGTAGTGGATGTAGATGTTATAGGGATATCGATGGATGATTTTATAGGTATGGAAGTTATAGGAGTAAAACAGGAAGCATTGGTTGTAGTTTTAGGATATTTTTGATGTCCTAATTTAGTTTGTTCAGAATATGGTTGAGCTATATGTAGAGATGTATTTGAAATAGTAGATGATGTTATGGGTGTGTGTTTCACATGTTTGTGCGGATGATGAGAATTAGGATGTGTGGATGACAGGGCAGGGCAACATTGAACTCCTATAGGTTTTGCCAAAGCACACATATCAAAGGGTCTAGGATCACCATGAATGGTAACCAAATGATTTTTAAATTTGAATTTAACACACTAATGTAAATTGTATGGAACCACTCGCATTGCATTGATCCAAGGGCGACCCAAAAGTATATTGTACAATGCAGGGAAATGTACAATAAACACGATCGTATCTAAGGTTCTAGGACCAACTTGCAAGGGTATAGTAATAACTCCACACGTTTATTTTGTTTTGTAATTGAAGGATTTTATAATCATATCAGTTCTTTTCATTAAGTCACTTCTAAACCCAAATATTTGGTAGAAGTCAAAAGTTCATATGTTTAAAGATGAACCATTATCAATCAAGACTCATTTAACTGCTACATCCCCTATTAGGGCAGTAATATATAAGGGGTTATCCCTATGTAGACTATGTTGCGGGATATCTCTATCCCAAAAGTCAATACAATTGACTTCTTGAGTTATGATAGTATTGGACATGGCTTTAGGTTGAATATTTGGTGGTACCATCATTTGGCTTAATGTGAGCATTAATTCATCCCTATGGGTAGGAGAAGATCTTAAGAGATCCAAAATGGAAATTATAGTTGTAGTATTTGATAATTGTTCATTAATATTATAAGGAGGCTTATGTTGAACATTAGGCGCATAATTCTCTTTATTGGGATTTTTCAAAACAAATAGAACTGATCCATCATTCTGAGTTTGATCTTGTTGAGAGTTTTGGGCCTGTTGTCTGGTAACAGCTCCGATGGTTCCTATAATATTATTTTGCAGGTGATGAATAGGTCTTGTTCTATCGTTTATGGCTTGTTCATTAGAAAGTATTTGGTGAGAAGATGGTCTAGTGGTGATTCTTCTAGGAAATGGTTCTTCTGGAACCATAGAACTTGTAATGGGTTGAACAGGATCTGATTCATCTTCAGAACTATTCTATTGATTTGAGGTGATTTCCATGTCGCTTTCAATCTCATATTCGGTATCACTAAGATCAAGTGTCCGAATATTATGTAGAGGTCTGGCCGTAACCATGGATAAAGTTGTGTCAAAGACTTACGGGTCATGAACAGGTAATTGTCCACTAATAGTTCCTACATATCAGGTAGGAGGGGGAATATTATGATGGTCAATTTGATTAGCCATCTCTTTACCATGCTTTGGTAAAGGATGTTGAAATATGTCCAATGATTGATTGGAATTCTGATTCTGATTTTGGGGGGTGTTATTTTGAGCATTATTAGAAGGATTTTTTTTATGTTGAAAGGCTTGCACCTCCATATCATTATTATCAATCAGGTCTTGTATTTTATGTTTTAATATTTTACAAGAGTTGGTAGCGTGTCCAGGTCCTTTATGGAAATCACAATGTAAATGAGCTCTATATCTGGGTATGGTTGGATCAGGTTCCTGGATGTTTGGTAATTGGATCAAACCTTGTGCTAATAGTTGTGGGAGAATAGTTGATAAAGGTTGATTTAACCTAGTAAATTCTCGGGGTGGTTTATCAAGAGGTTTTAGTATAAACTTCTTTGTTGTTTTCGCAGTATTAACATTGGCAATATTTCTACTATCAATGACTCCATCACCCACAACTTGTTTATTTTTATATTGATTTCTGGATGTTTTCTCACCATATTTCCTTTTTATATTACCTCTTATAATGAGAGCATCTTCCACTCTTCGAGCTAAATCTATAGCTTGATCGAAGGTGGTCAAGGCAGTAGTTGATAATTCATAGGATAGTTGTTCTTGTAAATTATTGATAAAAATATCCAACATTTCCTGATAAGGTAACACAAAGTGTAATTTTCCTATCAACTGCCTCCATTGAGCTAAGAAGTCAGCAAAACACTCATCTTTGTCTTGTTTTAGGATGTAAAAATATTTAATGGTTACATGCCTTTCGATATAGGCACTAAATTGATGCACAAAATATTTAGAGGTTTCTTCGAAATTCCTCAAAGAATGAATGGGTAGTTGATAATACCACTCCAATGCCATCCCCCCTAAAATTTTTGAGAACATTTTTAGTAACAAAAAATCATCATGTGATATATCATGACATGCTATCCTAAACATACGAAGATGCTCTATGGGATCTTTAGTTCCTTTTTATATAGGTAGGATAGGCATAGGAAAGTGTTTGGGATATGGTTGTGCTACAACTATAGGATCTAGATGCTGACTACACATCTCTCGATAATTGTACGAGGGATGGTAGGGATCTATCTGGTCCATGCGGGAGACTAACTATTTCACCATGGCTTCCAAATTACCCGTTTGTCCACCATATTGGTTTGGTGGTACATGAGTATGGGATTTGTGAGCGTAGGATGGCGTGATGTAAGGATTAGATGCTATATTATTGTTATGCAAATGGTTGGTAGGAAGAGTATTATGAAGAAGATTGGTTGTAGCATTATGCTATATCCCCTATTGTTGGAAATTGGTATTTGGTTTTGTTTTAGGCTTTTGTTGATTTGAGGTATATTGATCAATAGCTTGGCAAAATAGCGCAGTGAATGAAGGTTTCTTTTGTGTGGTGATAACCCTTGGCTTGGTAACAGGCACTCTAGGTGGTTGGGTAACCTATTGTTGTTGTGTGTTTTGAATTATAGTAGCCATGTCCAAATTGGACGGTCCAGCTTGATCACTCTCTTGATCAACGAAGGACAAGGGATTAGTGCATGTGTGATAGATGTCTTCTAGGGTTTCTTGAGTGTCACTAATTTGATCTTTGTCCATATGGACTGCTCTATTAAGAGTGCCAATATTAGTATTGAGGAACTTCCAAAAATGTTCCATGTTATCAAAAGTAACAGCTCCTTCGGAGATATTTTAGGGGATGAGGATCCTTCCTCTATCATTTTCTTTTTGTTCATTTCCTACAGCATATTCTTCTTCTTGTTGGTCGAAGGTTCCTTCTTCCTGAATTGGATCTTCAGGAAGGACATCTGGATTATTTTCTGGTTTTCTTAACCAATCTTCTTCTACTTCAATTTGTTTTCCATTTATGAGTCTAGTCATTATGTCTAAATTTAGATTTTAGCAAATATATATTAATATATTTGCAACAAATTTTGGGAGGTATATATTTTAATTATATACCTACTATAATGCTTAAAAATAAAATGTTTCGATTTTTGTTATGATTTTGTTTTGGTTTTTGTTTTTGTTTTTTTTTTTGCTTATAAATACAATAAACAACACATTAAATGCAAGAAATAGCAATAATAAAATAATAGCTTAGTTCTCCATAAATAGTTTATAGATATCATTGATAGGATCAAGTTCATCAGGAGTCATGAAATGCTCCTCTTCAAATTGGAAATTGTTTTTCAGGAATTCAACAAAGTGTGCTATGGTGATATTATCTGCTTCATATTCAAATTTGTAAAGATAGATTTCATGGCAATACTCTCGATATAACATAGCTCTAGGAACTCTATTCCATATCTGTCTATCCATAAGAACGACCTCTTGGTCCTCTATATGAGACAAAAATTTATGTACTATAACTGCATTATCAAGGTATTCCTCAAAGGTATATAATTTAGAAGACACAAGGGCTCTTTTATCTACTAACCACCTATGGCAAGCTCTCTGAAGCTCATGATACAAAGTCACTTGATCGTGATCCAGGATTCTATCTAGGACAAACCTCTTGATTTGCCTAAGTTCGGTTGCTCTAGAAGAAATGAGATTCAATCTCCTATTAAGCTCATCTCATAAAGGTGGGACTCTATATGTTGGAGCTACTCTAAGTAAAGAGTTAATCTCTATGGCTACTAATTTATTTTCAACATTAATGGTGACAGCTCGTATTTTATTATAGTCTACCATCTAAATATGATATGCAATCTTTGATTCTAAATGCATTTATGTTTTTAGTTTTTTTATTTTTATTTTTATTTTTTTGTTTTCAAAAGGTTTTTAGTTTTCACGTTGGGTTCACCAAAATGTATCACCCCAAAATTTTTGCATCCTTACCCTCAGGCTATAGGATCTGCACCCAGAAGGAGGATGCGAGAAGGATGGGACAATACCTCAGACTGAGAGGCCCTTTGAAGGTCCCACCTCTTGGGGGAGGGGTATAAGGGTGAATTTTTTACGGATGGTGGGTTCACCAGGAAACTTTTGAATGGAAGTTTCCATGCCTAGGTTGACAGTGAGTTTGATGTGTTCATTTTGCACTTTAATCATTCAACTCCTAGGTTTGGCAAAAATAAGTCTAAACTATTCTATATGCTAATGCTGATTTAGATGAATATAGAAAACATGGATGAATGCTAATCACAGAGAATATGCTAGCTAAATCATACTTGATTTTGGATGTTTGATGAAGATTTTGAGTTTTGTAATAGTCCAGATTGTCTCAATTCATATGTAATCGTCTGATATTTCACAGGATCGTCTCAAATCATAGACGGTCGTCTGAGATTAGACATAATCATCTACAATCTGATGAATTCATTAGACGAATTCGCCAAAAACCTATAATAATAGAAATAGGTACAAAATACCGAATATGCAACTATAAAAGCAAAGGAAAATGATAGCAAGAACAACAGACATACCTAAATCATAGATTCAAATAACAAAATAAGGAAAATGTAGTAAATTTAATGATTGTTCTTAACTTTATCATACGATTATGCTAAATGAGGTGAACTCCAAGATGCATAAATATAACAATTTAAAATAATACAGAAATATAGTAGGAAAATGTAGATAGAAAACTAAGGAAATGCAAACTCTGGGCTCTGATTGCCCCCAATCTAGACTACAGTCAAGATCGCCTCCAATCGTATGATATTGTCTGTGCTCCTCGACAATATCATCTGAAATAGTATGGAATCGCTTACGAAGATCCGAGCTAGCTTCGACTAAAAAATATTAGAGTTCCTGCAAGAAAATGTAAAATACATAATGCAGACAGTAGTGCGAGGATGCTCTAGTGAATAAGGAACTAAATCTGCAAGGAAATCCATCAGCTAAGGGGTTCAGGGGGATAAACTAGAAAAATCCTAGTTTATATAGGATTAGGGGGAGGCTACGAGGTTGGAGATCATCCTAATCTAGGATATCTCCAATTGGGAAATCTCTAACTACACAGACGTGCTTCTGCCCAAGTTGGAGAGGCTATTGAAATAGTAGCTAATTATGAAAATTTGGTTTTGGGATGAAATTGTTTGGACGTTCTGTTCTAGATGAATTCGTCAAATCAGGGACGATTTCATCTAATCTGTGATGATATCGTCCAACATTCAAAACAAATCCTAAAAATGGCACAAAAAATGGGAAAAGCAGGTAACAGGCGGTTAACGAGCGGTTTGGGGTTAAAATTCAAATTTTTATCTTTTTACTAAGGTTTAACCGTGCCAATTTTAGGGTGCTACATCGATAAACATACATAGAAAATACTCTAACTCAAAAATAGCTCTGAAACAACGAAAAACTTGAGAAGGTTGTAGAGGAGTGACTATCGAAATAAACCGATCGATTGTAGAGGAGTGTCGATCGGTGCAAGATGATCGGTTGTAGAGTCGTGTCTATTGGTATAAGTTGATATGTTGCATAGCCATTTCTATTAGTGTAAGTCGATCGGTTGAAGAGTCGTGTGTATCTACATAAGTCGATCAGTTGTAGAGCCGTGTCTATCAGTGTAATATGATCAATTGTAGAGTCGTGTCTATTGGCATAAGGATATCGATTGCAGAGTCGTGTCTATCGGTATAAGCCGATCGATTGTAGAGTCGTGTCTATCGGTATAAGCTGATCGATTGTAGAGTCATATCTATCGATATAAGATGATCAGTTATAGGGTCATATCTATTAGCATAAGGAGATCGGTTGTAGAGCCATATTTGTCAACATAAGTCGATCGGTTGTAGAATCGAGTCTTTTGGTATAAGCCGATCGGTTGTAGGGTCATGTTTATTGGCATAAGAAGATCGATTGTAGAGCCATGTCTATTGGTATAAGTCGATCGATTGTAGAGCTATGTCTATCGGTATGAGTCGATCGGTTATAGATCTATGTCTATCGATATAAGTCAATCGATTACAGAGTCGTGTCTATCGGCATAAGCCTATCGATTGTAGGGATTATCGATCGATATTTACCTATCGGTTGTAGAGGTGTCGATCGACATTAGTCAGTCGATTGCAGAACCATGTCAATCATCATTAGTCGATCGGTTGTAGAGGTGTCGATCGGTATTCATCTATCGATTACGATATCATGTCGATCAAAATTAGTCTATTTATTTTCTATTGACATTTGTCAATAGGTTGCGGATGTGTCAATCAGCATCGGTCTACCGATTGCAAGACCATATTGATCGACATTAGTCGGTCAGTTGTAGTGTTGTCAACAACCATTTATCGATTGGTTGTAGAGTTGTCTATCATTATAAGCCTATCAATTGTAGGGATAGTCGATTGAAATTTATCTCTTGGTTGTAGAGGTATCAATCGACATCATTCTATCATTTGTAGGGATGTGTGATCGGCATTTGTCTATCGGTTGCAGGGACTGTCGATTGGTATAAGCTGATCGATTGTAGGGAAGTGTCTATCGACAAAAGCGTATCGATTGTAGAGGATTCATGACTAAAAATTGGTAGAGTATTCTTCTTCCATTGTTCTTTTGTCCAAATATCTTTTTCTACAGTTTCATAGGCATTGTAGGTGAACTATACGCAACTATGGTAGACAACTATCAATGTCATCTGGTTGTGTGTTAGGAGCATTTCTCTTGTTAGAGATTGCTTCTTGTCTCTTAGAGTATGTTTCATACGCAGTGTAGAAGCACTATCTGCAACTGTGGTCGATAAGTATTCCCTGTCATGTTGTGTGTTAGGATCATATGTTCATCTTGAGGGATGTTTGCTATTTTCCTTCAAATTCATATACATTTCCTAACATCTGAAGGTTTTTCTTTATAGATACAATGTCACCTACTAAATATGGAAAGAAGGGAGGCCAATATTCTTGTAAAAAGACAATTCTAAAATATTTTACACAAATATCAAAATGCAATGAGGCATCAATCTCTATAGATTCTACACAACTTGTAGGTACAAACACCTTTTACCATCAATTTTTTTAAAATTTTATTCTTCTTAAATGTAAAACCTTTCTCTATTAATAGATAAATGGTTTTCTGCTTATCTACCTCTTTTTAAATGCTTTGTAAAATTGTATTCTATTAATTCTTTAAAATAGTGTCTTTTTTACAACAAAAAATGATAGAGAACACCAAACATTGAATGCAGTAAACATTGTCGACCCTGATGTGCATTCACTCGAAGATATTCCAGCAGATGAGATGGGACCACATGATAATTTTCCTAATAACGACATTCAACAACCACTTCAAGAGATTTTAAATTCAGACACATCAACCAAAAAAGAAAAATATAGTACAATTAAAATTCAGACCTCTGGGGAATCTTGTAGTAAAAAATCTAAACGTCAAAAGATAAGTGAATGGACTATTGGAAGGGATTTTAAAAATGAATGGGCACGATTATACCCCTTTATTGAGCGATATGAGAAACTAAATGTGTGTAAATGCATTATTTGTACATGGAAGCTGGGAAAGGATCATTTATTGCAAAATAAGAAAGACACAATAGAAAAACACTGTGGGAAAGTTTACATCAAAGAAATACGAAGTGATGGAACAATTAACAAATTTCATAGGTGGAAGGATGCAACAGAATGTGTGCATGTGAGATATGCACTTGAATATGAAAAAGCAATGAAACAAAAACAAACTCTCATTGAGAAGGGTGGAACAATCGAGGCACAATTTCAAAAAATTAATAATACTATATTAGCCTCAAAGAAATTGCAGTTTGCTATTGTATATAGTATTCTAAAAAAAGGTCGACCCATGTCTGATTTTACTGATTTTAAGGAAATACTTCAACTAGCCAATGTACAAAACCTTACCAGTTCACATTGGTTAGATCGAAGTGGTTGGGAAATGGTAAAATATCTATCACTGGTTGAGAAGGAAGACTTGAGAGAGAATGTGAAACAAGCCAAATTTATTTCACTTTCCATTGATGAGGTAACAGTTGTTGACAACACATCTTGGATTTGCATACATGTTTACACATTCAAAAATCATTTGAGACAACCTCATTTACTAGCACTACATAAGATGATTGAAAATTGTAATGCAGAAAACATTTATAATGTTGTTGTAACCATTTTAAAGGATATTTTTGAAATGGATGAAAAGGAAATTGCCACAAAGTTAATTTGTGTTGGAGCTGATGGTGCGACTACAATGCAAGGACAAAGGAATGGTCTTTGTGTTAGGCTTCAGACTTCCATTGCCCCATATGTGATTCCTATTCATTGCATGGCTCATCGAATGAATCTTGCTTACAAAATTGTGAGCAATTTTGATAATGTAGCCAGAGTGGAAGAACTCATCCATGATATACACTCATACTTTTCATGCAGTCCAAAAAGGTTTTTAGAGTTTCAATAGTTTTCTCTAGGTGTAACCGAAGGCAAAAAAATGTTAAAAGATGTGGAAACCAGGTGGATTTCACTGTTTCTTCCTACAAAAAGGGTATTTTTAGAATATCAATCCTTGGTTGGGTTTATGTATGCACATCGTAGAGATGTTGACAAGGCAAAATATTTGCTTTTTTGTATGACTGACTTGGAAACTCTTCTCACATTATGTGGTATTCTACCAATGTTACAAGAAATGAATACTATGATTAAACTTGCATAGGAAAGGGCAATTTATATTGTCGATTTCATGAGGATGAGAAAACAAATATGTATGATTATTGATAGGATTTATTTATCCGATAAACATTTTGAGGATCCCAAGTTTGATAGTTGGAATACGTTAATTAATGTCAATGAACCGAACAACTTTTTAAAGTTCAACATCAACGATAATATTTGTATTGCTATCCATGGAAAGTTGATTCCTGTATATAATTTTGAAAAGTGATTAAATACTCTGACAGATGATGTTGAACAAGTGCCCGTTACACATTTTGGATTCGATGAGGTTTTGGATAGCACTAAGAATAAATTGAAAAGAATTGCAAATGCATTAACAAGTGAAATAAGAGATCGTTTTAAGAGAGATGAGACACTTGAGGCCATGGCTGTTGTTAATCCTAATTTCTGGAATCCTTGTGGTGACCAAAGTAGTAGAAGTGAGTTGTTTGTAAAATATATGGGTAATATTATGACACATTTCTCCAAAAGTGTGGAAATAAATGGCATTGAAATCAATGGTATTCTAAACAAAGATATTTTGAGACATCAGTCAACCAATTTTGGAATAACAATGGATAATCAAATTGCACAATTCAAAAATCCACATGAGATTGGTTCAATCACGCATTTTTGGCAAAAATTGTATCGAAGTAGTGTCTTGCAAGATACTATGAGTGAATACTTTATTTTATATGAATTATGTCAGACAATGATTTTGGGATCTGTTGAAGATGAAAGGGTTTTCAGTGCATTAAATTTTGTTAAATCAAAAGTTCATAATAGGTTGGACAAAAATTTGGAAAATTGTTTGAGAATGTATGTGTCATCGTACGAGGTGGGTAACTTTCCCTATGACAGAGCGTTGACATATTGGAAGTCCCTAGCAGAAAGAAGAGGTCTCTCTAATATGGTTGATAATGACGAAAATGATTCAACTAGGAGTGATGATGAGATTATGGAAACGCAAAATTCACAAATGATTGTCGGCTCTTTTGGAGAAGTCGATAAAGCTTTGTATCAACTTCCAAAAATTTAAAAATTGCAATGATTATATGACAAATTCATATAATCTAAGATTTTTGGGATTTGAAATCATTTTGTAAAATTTTAGTGATTTGAATAAATTCATTTTATCAGTGATTTTCCATATTTGATATCATTTATATATGTCAATGATTTGAAAAATTTCATATTATCAAATATTTTTCGTATTTGATTTGTTGTAAAATTTTAGTGATTTGAAAAAATCATATAATCATTCAATTTTCAATTATTATGCATGTTTGCTTTTTAATGATATGGACACATCTATGTTTTCAATATTTATGATTTAAGCTATTACTTTGAGTAAGTTGAAAATTTGAAAATCATGTATACTTAATGATGCTATGTTATTGAACTATTTGAATATGTTGACAAAACATAGTTATTTTTCCTTTGACTTTAAATGTATGTCTGTATGTATCATTAGTATCATAAGTTGTATAATGTGACAAAATATAGTGATTTTTTATGGTTTATGCTTTATCATTGAGTAAACGTTGTATACATACATAACTAGTAAAAATTTCTCTACATATGTATGAAAAGTGCATGTTGTATATTACTCTAGATATAGTAAATGAAAATTTAAACCCATTCATAGATATATCCATTGTAAACTCACTTTGAAATATAAAAACAATATAGCATAATATAAATTACCATATTCATTTTTATACAACTATAATGACTAACTATGAATGCACTAAAAATTGAAACCCATGCATAGATATATCCTTCGTAAACTCACTTTGAAATATAAAACAATATAGCATAATACAAATGACCATATTCATTTTTATACAACAACTATAATGACTATGAATGCACTAAAAATTGAAACCCATGCATAGATATATCCTTCGTAAACTCACTTTGAAATAAAAAACAATATAGCATAATACAAATGACCATACACATTTTTATACAACAACTAGAATGACTATGAATGCACTGAAAATTGAAACTCGTCATTTGTAAACTATGCAAACTAATTGTATATGTTAACAAAACATAGTTATTTTTCCTTTGAATTTAAATGTATGTTTGTATGTATCATTACTATCATAAGTTGTATGATGTGACAAAATATAGAGATGTTTTATGGTTTATGCTTTGTCATTAAGTAAACCGTGTATATATACATAACTACTAAAAATTTTTCTACATATGTATGAAAAAAGCATGTAGAATAGTACTCTAGATATGGAAAATGAAAATTTAAACCCATGCATAGATATATCCATTGTAAACTCACTCTGAAATATAAAAACAATATAGCATAATATAAATTACCATATTCAATTTTATACAACTATAATTACTATGAATGCACTGAAAATTGAAACCCATTCATAGATATATCCATTGTAAACTCACTTTGAAATATAAAAACAATATAGCATAATACAAATGACCATATTCATTTTTATACAACAACTATAATGATTATGAATGCACTGAATATTGAAACCCATGCATAGATATATCCTTAATAAACTCACTTTGAAATATAAAAACTATTTAGCATAATACAAATGACCATATTCCCTTGAAATATAAAAACAATATCGCAAAATAGAAATGAAATTACTCACTTTTATACTACAACAAGAATGAATATGAATAAACTAAAATTTAAACACATGCATAGATATATCATTCGTAAACTCATTTGAAAATTGAAATATAAAACAACATAGCATAATATATGGAAATTGAAATTTAACCCTTTCATTAATATCTCCATCGTAAACTAACATTGAATATGAAAACAATATAGCATAATAAAAAAGACAAAACACTTTTCTATACAACAACAAGAATGACTTTGAATAAACTAAAAATTTAAACTCATTTGAAAATTGAAATATAAAAACAACATAGCAAAATCCACAAGACAAAACTCATATTTATATCACAACATGAATAACATTGAATAACATGTAAATCTATACCTATGCATATATTCTACGTAAACTCAAGCATATTTGAAACACCATAATACTTAAGAGATGAAAATAACACACAATTATAAATGTAAATAGTGTAATAGTAAAATAATAAAAGCAAGTATCTTGTTTTCCAATGAAAACATATGAAATGTCTTAAAATTATTTTTAAAATTTATTTTTTCACTTTAGAATCTTTTCCCCCTTCCTCCACTCCTTTTGCCTTCTCAATGGCTTCCATAGTCTCCATAGCAACGACCCCTCCCTCATCTTTCCCTTGTTCAGCTCCTTTTTCCTCATCCACTACTTCCACGATTACCACATTCTGCATTTCGATGGCTCTTTTCTCGGGCTGGGTAACAATACTATCTATTGCTCCAGAATTGACAAGGATCTTCTCAACATTTTGCATTCCATCGAGAAGGGTCTTTTCTTCTTTGCCAACATCTTCAGATGTTGGTCCTTGAACTTCTTTACCCTTCTCCTTAAGCAGAACATCAGGATCCAATCCATTGCGGATAATGATTTTCTGCAAAATGTTGTTTTGTCGAACTGATTCCTGTGCTCTTTTTTTCATTGCCATGGAAGCGTTTAAGAACTCCTTTGCCATCTTGAGATAGTCTTGTAGGTTTTGAACCTGCTTCTTGAGATTTTCATACTTTACCTACAAAAAGGGAAAAAAAGTTAATCAACATGAAAATATAATTACATTTTAAAAAAGAGAACAACAAATTTTTGAACACAAAAGTGATTAAGTCAAACCTCAACAACATTCTTTGCAGCTACAACAACAACAACCTTTTTCTTATCACTTGCCCATTCATTGTAATAAGCTTGGGCCTCACCATTAATGTTCTCCAATCTGTTCATCA
Organism: Wollemia nobilis; assembly: GCA_028583015.1. Lineage (NCBI taxonomy): Eukaryota > Viridiplantae > Streptophyta > Pinopsida > Araucariales > Araucariaceae > Wollemia > Wollemia nobilis. Next base: position 550,539 of record JAQPPZ010001917.1, read on the forward strand.
TAAACTTTAAAATTTCATCTGTGTATGATGTATTCACCTTCAAAATGCCATATTTTACTTGTTGTAGCAAGGCCTCCATCTTTTTAGGTTCATTTTCAACAACAAAAAATTTTCTTTCTCTTTTTGAAAAATTATTGTATCGGGCATTAATTTCCTTTATCAACACCTTAGCCCGATACTCCCATTTTTTCATTTATGTTATATCTGGAAGTAGCAAATCCTTAATTGTAGATTCAACGTTATCAGAAACCAAATATTTTTCTGAAAAATTTATTATTTCATCCTCTTGTCGAGGAGGAGCCTGACGGGTGCTTCTTTCCCTTGGAGGAGATTTGCTTGAACATTTTGCACCTTCATTTACTTTATCTTGAACCAATTATGATAGTTGAAATTGAGTGGGTGTGTTATCTTGCAAAAAGTAATCTTTATCAAGTGGAACATCATCCAACCCAGTACCAGAAGCTTCCGGTATATCCTTAAAAGTAAAATTATTAATAGAAATACGGCCAAAACTAGAAAAAGTCTTTGATGCTTCTCTCTCTGAAATTTGTTGTGTTGCTTCTCTCTGTGGCCTAGATGGAAGAATGTGTTTTCCAACTGGGAAGCATTGACCTCGCATTTGAGTTGGGCATTGTGGAGGAGGGGGCGGAATTTGTTGATTTTGTTGACGAAATTGTTGCAAGGACCCTTAAAACATAAAAATAAAAATTAGTTATAAATTTTGTGAAGGTAGAAAATAAAAACTAGTTATAAAATTAAATTATGAAAATTGGTTGCAAACTTTGTTATAACACTTACCGGTAGAAGAAAAAACATCTTGCGTAGCTGTTGCTACAAATGGAATGTGGGCATGTTGTACATCTAAAAAAAAACAAAATTAATTAAAAATAGTAAAAATATTGTAAAAAATTTGTTTCGGTAGTAATTAAAACTTACTCCCAGAAGATGAAACCTCATGCGTAACTATGCCCATTGGCAATGGACGTGCAGCCGCAAGTGGATATTGTCGATGATAAGGAGAAATAGATCTTCTACATTTCCTTGATGATCTTCTCCTTAGCGGTGGTGTTGCTTCCTCCGTAGGTGTTTTGGAGTCTCTTGATTCCTCTGGATTATAACCTCTGACAGTAACATCCCACTTTGAAGAGGAAGAGGATGCCCTTTTCTGTGTTTGGTATAAAATATCAAAATTACAAAAAGACAAACAATGGAAAAATAAAAAATTTACTTAAATATTAAAAAAATTACCTGAACCTGTTGTTCTGTCATGGCTAAATTGACTAGGGTTGAGTGCCAAGATGTTGGTACTAGAGTGTTCTGCAAATTATGAAAATATTCATAAAAAAAAACAATAATATAATTACATGTGCTAACTGTCGATGAGGGTGAAGCGTGGGTTTTCACGTTCTCTATTTCCAATCTGATCCGATTTGAGACATAGGTGCACCAGTCAAATTTTTGGTGTGCAATACAACGGACCAAATACGCTAAGGCCCACATCAGAATTTTTGTCGGCCTTCCTTGCAGAACGAGTCTAGCAAGGAAGAATTCACAACATGCCCGAAGAAATTTATTTTCAATCGTCGGTACGGTCAAACCCCTTCTGGACTTGGTGGACGTAACTGCAAAAAAACAAAATTAGTAATTGTACACCATTGACAAGAATTTAAATTCAATTAAATAAAAAAATAGTTATACCTTGAAAATATTTCGACTGCACTTTGAAGTTGGTCTCCAAGTAGAGTTTGTCGTCATTAGTTAACTAGTATTTGGAAGTGACAAGCTCAACACCAGCGTGGGCAAATGTTGTCAATCTGGCGACATCTATGGCTGAGAAAGAAAGAATGTTGGCAACAAGATTTACCTTACCCGAATCCATATTATAAGCTGCAATGATCCTCTCCACCAGTTTAACGTCCGTATCGAAATGCGACATTGAAACTAGACCCCGAAGACCAGAGTTCGTGACCCAAGACATGTCGTAACCCGGTGTTGATAAAATTTCTGAAATAAAGGGGTAAACCAGGTTCTTATAATTAACTTTAAACATTCCAGGGGTTGTAGGGGATGCCATAGGGTGTACGGGTATGGATAAGAAGATACAGTGGAAAAGGTTTCAAACGAGAGAAAAATGGTTAAAACTGCTTAAAAATTAAGGTAAATTATTAAAACCAAGATAAAAGTGGAGGAAGAGGGTTTAGATTGCATTAAAATGAGAGAAAAAGGGGTAAGAAAGCGTTAAAACGAGAGAAAAATGGGTAAGAAAGCTTTAAAATGGGAGGAAAAAGGTTAAAACTATGATAGAAAAGGCAAAAAAATGATTGTTAATTCCCTTTATATAGACTTTTTTGCATGCAATCAACTCCTGGATGGGTGACACGTGTCCTCTGCATGCAATCATTTAATGGATGGATGACACGTGGTACAGATGCACCGTTGCTACCGATGGGAACTCGAGACTATTGTAGCACATCGACATGCATGCAATCGATCGACATGCATCCGATCATCACGCTTGCAACCGATCGGTATGCATGCATCAGATCATCATGTCTATAGTCGATCATCACCAGATCAGCATGGCTATAGTAGATCATCAATAAATCATCATGGATGCAATCGATCGTCATGGCTACAACTGATCGTCATGGCTACAACTGATCATTAGTAGATCATCATGGCTACAACTGATCATCATGGATGCAACTGATCGTCATGGCTGCAATCGATCATCATGGCTGCAACCGATCAGCATGGCTACAATCGATTATCATGGATGCAACCGATCGGTATGGCCCCAAAAGATAGTCATGGCTACAACCGATCATCATGGATGCAACCGATCATCATGGTTGCAAATAGATTGGCATGGCTGCAACCAATCATTAGTAGATCATCAACAGATCATCAATAGATCATCATGGTTGCAGTCGATCATCAGAGATGCAACCAATCATCATGGCTACAACCTATTGATATGGCTACAGCTGATTGTCATGGATGCAATCGATTGACATAGCCCCAAAATATAGTCATGGTTGTAACTGATCATCATGGTTGCAACCGATCATCATGACTACAACCGATCATCATGGCTGCAACCAATCATCATGGCTCCAATAGATAGTCATGGCTACAACTGATCGACATGGCCCCAATAGATAGTCATGGCTACAACCAATTGTCATGGCTATAACCGATCATCATGGCTGCAACCGATCATCATGGCTGCAACCGATCGTCATGACTACAACCGATCGACATGGCTGCAACCGATCATCATGCCATTGGTCGTCATGTCGGCCTAAAGTCTTTCATATTGGCCTAAATCTTTTAAGTATGTCGTACATTTTTAGATTTTGCAACCGATATTCATAGCCCCCAACACAAAAAAATTTGCCATGATTTGAATTTTTTTTTAGACAAATTAATGAAATTTGCCACGGTTTGAAAATTTTTGGAGATAAATAAATGCAATTCGCCATGTATACTTCTACAAATTTTTTTGGGATTCCAAGACAATTCACCTTGATTTTATAAATAGATTTCGGGGTCGACCCCTTATGCATAACCACTGCCACTCACACATAGGAAGGAGATTTCCTTTCTAGTATTTATTCATATTAGATATGTAACTTAAGTTATTTGCCTAGAAGAAAAAGAAAAGCTATACCAAGTAAGAAGAAAACCTGAAGGCATCAAATTCATCTCTTTGGAGCTTAAAGAGGCCTACATGCAACTACTACACTAAGTATGTAGGCCAGTCAAAGAAGAGCAGAATTTTGTTTGTGTCTAAGTGCGATGAATCATAAAACATGGGGTTGGACATGTAGTGTGCTACTACAACTTACCATCCATAGACCTACATATCTATATCTAGCCCTACCACCATATCCAACATGGAAAAGAGCTCATTGTCCTTGAATTTAGATAGGAGAATCAGAGAGATTGGTATGGTTCCTTTAGGGAGAGGATCTACCAAATGATATTGAAGGAATAATATGATGTTTAGGGTGGTTTAATTTTTTTTGAATTAATGGGGTTAAAATGGATGGGGTTTATCACATGCTTTCTACCACAACTTAAGGCAACCCTAATTGCACTTGTGTCGAGCATAAAAATGACTCCCCCCTTGGAGTCCTTCACAATTCTGTGCTTGGCATCATATAATTTGTCCATAGCTCTGATCAGTTAAGGGTAGGGATGGAACTAGGGGTAGATGTACCAATAAAGTAGGGTATGGTAGGAAAATGTGCTAGGGCATGATGGAGTGATGTTTTTGGTGACCCTAGCCACTATATCCTTTTGAATTCACCCTGGTATCAGTTATGTGGATGTCTGGATCGGCAAAAAAACCTCCATTCTTGTTAGATGTATATTTTTCCTTAGTAGTAGCTGGTGCCGAAGCCATCATAGTTACCTACTATTTTTTGGACATAAAATATGCTAGGAACGATCTTAGCAGTGTTGCAGAATTTTCTAAGAAAGCAGTGTGTACAACTAGCAAAAGAAATAGAATGTAAAGGATAAAAATTTATGGAAAAGGTTATGTGATGTATAATGGATATGCATGTGTGTTCCAAGGTGATATGCAATAAATGAGTCTGGTGGCACACACCCCACTATTAATTTTGAACATTTGCTAGATGTCTCAATTTGTGTGCCACTTTTAAGGAACCAACTACCATACATTACCATTTTACTAGGGCCAATGACATCACTTTATCACTATTCTGGGCCAATAAATTTGTGTCACCTCTATTCTAAGCCAATGAGATGGTACGATAGTACCTTAAAAATGATATTTTTAAAATTTTGATAAAACTACTTTTCCCACCACAAGGAGTGATCATTTCGAGGTAGCCATCGAATGCTGAGATGTTGTGAAATCATGATAATTTTCATTGAGGCAGCCTTTGGGCACTAAAATTTCATTCCATCATGACATTTTACCTTGGAGTGGCCATTGAATGTCGATATGTCATGAAATCATAATGATTTTCATTGAGGAGGCCTTTGGGTTCCGAAATGTTATGCTATCATGGTATTTTACCTTGGAGTGGCCATCAATCACCGAGATATCATGAAATCATGACCTTTTTCATTGAGGAGGTCTTTGGGAATCTAAATTTCACACCATCATGAAATTTTACCTTGGAGTGGCCATCGATCATTGAGATATCATGAAATCATGATAATTTTTATTGAGAAGGCCTTTAGGCACCAAAATGTCATGCCATCATAGTATTTTACCTTGGAGTGGCCATCGGTTGTTGAGATGTCATGAAATCATGACAATCTTCATTAATGAGGCCTTCAGGTGCTAAACTGTCATGCCATCATGACATTTTACCTTGGAGTGGCCATCGATCGTCGAGATGTCATGAAATCATGACAATTTTCATTAAGGAGGCCTTTGGGCATCGAAATGTCATGAAATCATGATATTTTACCTTGGAGTGGCCATTGATCATCGAGATGTCATGAAATCATGATGATTTCATTGAGGACTAAAATAAAATAGATAGTTACATAAAATACATACAAGGTAGAGGGAAAAAATGTACTTATAGTGCAACTTTAGACAAAATCCATTTACGGGGATAGGTTGAACCTGACCCTGTTTGTTTCTCAATTGGAAAAAGTTTTGTTGTTTTTCCTCTATTACCTCGAATGGGCCTTCCCAGAACGCATTGAATTTGTCATGATTTCTGGGTTTCAAATTCTTTTCATTCCATCTTAGGACCAAGTCTCCCACCTTGAAATTTCTTAGAGTGGCCTTTTTGTTGAACCATTTTTTATGGCCACTACATGTTTTGATAGTGGCCATAGGCTTGCTCCTTCTGTTCTTCTAAATGCAGGAGTTTTATCAAGATATTATCTATTGGTTCTACTTCTTTTGTGTCAATCTGATTGAGAAGTTTTAGAGATGGATTTTCTATGTGTATTGGAAGAATTTCTTCTTTTTCATAGACCGGAGAGGGGGGAGATGTATTGATAGATTACTTGATGGTTATTCTATCATCCCATAGTGCTTGATTTATCAGAGAGTGCCAACTTCTATTATTGTACTTCAAAGTTCATTTCAAATTCTTGAGGATGTTTTTGTTCATGGATTCGGCTAATCTATTTCCCTATGGATAATTGTTTGAGCATATTTTTAAGTAAATCCCATATTTACACGTAAATTCAATCATTTTTGCACCAACAAAATATGAGTCTTTGTCCATGACTAATGGATCTAGGATGCCAAATCTCATGATTAAACTCTCCATGAATTCCATTATGACCTCTTGATCCACCCTTTTAGTGGGTATTGCTTCTACCCACATAGTAAAATAGTCAATAGCTATCAAGATGTATTTATACCCAATAGATGAGTTGGGATCTATTATCCCAATAAAATCCAATCCCCATTGTTGAAAAGGTTATTAAACCTAAATGGATTTAGGGGTATTGTAGCATTCTTATTTCTCCTAACGTATATTTGGCATTCTTCATAGTTTCTTGTGATTCTGAAGGTGTCTATGAAGATAGTTGACCGATAGCATCTAGTTTTGATGATATTTAAGGGAGTGGTCCTCCCTGAGTAGTGTCCTCCTGATGAGCCTCCATGGAATTCCTCCAATATTTTCTATTTTTTATTCTCTTTTATACATCGAAGCAACACAACATCCAAATTTTTTCTATACAACCTCATAGGTAGCAGAGTGTATTTCAAAGCCTAGATACTATACCTCCTTCTCTGTGAGGCATTAAAACCTACTGGGCACTTCCCAATATGGAAGTACCTAATTAATTCATCTTCCCAATCGAGCTATTCTGAAGGTTGATCATCATTTAAGGCTTCTTGAGTTTGGAAATCTATGTATTCTTATGAAGCTTGCTTTGTAAGCTCTTGGTACAGTGATCTAACTCTTACCATATTGGTTGGATGTATTTACACATTGTATTCTTGTATCTTTGTCACCCAACCAGATATTTTATCATCGATTTCCCTTTGTATGATGAAGTTTTGGACATCGGAGTGAACTACATAAACTATAGTCCAGCTTTATGAAAGTAAATTCTTGAATGCTTTTAAATATTTCATTATTGCATAGATCTATTTCTCAATGAAGTTATACTTCTCTTCATGTTCTTGCATAGTTTGACTTAGAAAAGCTATGGCCCTTTCTTCATTGTAAGCCCCTTTCTGCATGAGCACTGCAGCGTAGCTTTTTTTTTTGCCTACAGTGTATAAGATGAAACCCATGGAGTAGTTCAGGTTTACCAAGATGAGGTCTTGAGCTATTTGTTACTTGATCTACTGGAAGGCCTATTTCCTTGTGTCTATCCTCTTGAACTCAACATATTTTTTCAACAAATCGATCATGGGTTTGACGAATTGCATAAAGTTAGTTATGAATTTGTGCACGAAGTTGATTTAGCCAAACACAAAACTGTAGGCCTTTTTTGTTAGGGGGGAGAGGGAGTTCTAATAGTTCTTTTACCATGTTAGGATATATAGCTAGACCATTTTTAGAAACAACATGGCTAAGTAGAAGTCCTTCCACCATGAATATAAATTTCTTGGGATTTATAGGGATGCCAAACTCTCTATATTTTTTTAATACACTCCTGAGATGTCCTGTGTGATATTTCTTTTGGTGAGAGAACACTATCATATCATCTAGATATATCACTATTATTTTATTGACAAGTTCTTTGAATGCCACATCCATAGCTCTTTGAAATGTTGCTCTAGAATTGGATAACCTAAAGGGAATTCTTTGGTAGGCAAATGTTCCCCACTTGGTTGTGAATGCAGTCTTGAATTGATCTTCATATTTAACACACACCTGATTGTATCTAGAGAAGACATATAGGAGTGAGAAAATTTCCTCTCCTACTACTGTATGCAAGATATTGCCAATCTATGGGAGAGGGTAATGGTCTTTTAGCGAAGATTTATTCAAGTTGCAAAAGTAGATACACAACTGGATATATCCATTCTTTTTTCTAATCAAGACTAGGTTATCCACCCAAGTTGAATATTTGATCTGGTACACAATCTTAGATTCAAGTAATTTTAGTAGCTCTTGCTTCATCAAAGCTTTGATCTTAGGATTTACTAGTTATTGCTTCTATCAGAATGGATTTGCACCTTCTTCAAGTTTAATTGTATGCTATATTTTTTATTTGGAGTAGACTTTGATATCATCATAATATTAGACTATGATGTATAGGTATTCTTTACATAATTCCATGATTTGGTTCAGTTCCTCTTTTGTAGTGTTCACTCCCACTTTGATGGACTTATCAAGCCCCATTTGAGATTCTCTATATCTATGCTTGTCAAATTTCATTTTGTGGCCAGTTGACCTATCATTGTTATAAAATAAGCTCTCAAGCATGACCAACCCTTTTGGGATGTGATTATTTTTAACTGGAACATGTATGTATTTTATTCATCTTCAATTGCCTGTAAATCAGCCAAACTATTTTGGAATTTTGAATGATGTTGTTGATAGGGCAAAAATTCACTCCTACCAAAGCCAAAAAATCTACATGGGTGTTCTTTTCCCGTGGGATTACTTTAATATTTAGATATTTAAAATATTCTAGCAATTCCTAAACCTTATTTTTGTAAGCTTTAAGGTAATGCTACTTTCTTACACATTTCTCACTAACCTGATTCAATATTAGTTCAGAATCCCCAAAAAATTGTAGCTGCTTGATACCCATATTTTCAACCTTCTTGAGGCCTAAGTAGAGTGCTTCATACTTTGTTGCATTTTTAGTACAACTCCAGGTTAACTAGTAAGAGAACACTTTATCTTCACCTATTGGAGAGATTAGAACAATACCTGCTCCAACTCCATTTTTACATATAGCACCATTGAAGAAGAGTTTCCACAGTTGATCGTTGGGTTGGTCAACCAAAGAAAGAGGAATGGGGCTATTTTTATCAGGATTTACAATTGTGTAGTTCCCCATATTAGTTTCAATCATGGCATTAAAGTTGGAGAGAGAACTAGTCTTCCTACTGTAACACATTTAGAGCTTCTTCCATCAAATTCAAATCTCCTAGTTCCTCTGTCATCATATTTACTATAGTTGTTGATATACCTTCTTCTCTAAGTTTTTCAATGTGGAAGGTTGAATTTTTTTCATTAAATATTTTCACCATTTTACCTTTGAATGATATTTCTAGGTGTGAGAAATCTAATGATAGATAACATCCTATTTTTGCAGTGAACTCCTTGGAGAGACACATGCCAAAATAGGGTTCTAAATACACTACTATTACCTCTTGTATAACTATGAGTTGGGGTAACATGTGAAGAAGTATCGAGATATCCTTAATTACCCCCACACTTTTAATAAGGGTTCCATATAATTGCAAGACACCAAGGCTACTCCTTGTATATTCCATTCCCATACTGCCTTGGGCATCATAGTGGTTGTAGCTCTAGAATCTATCATACAGTTGTGAACTACCCATCCTTCGGTTTGAAGAGATAGATAGAAAGGAGTTATGTTTTTATCGAAGTGGATGTTAGACTGGCTTGTGCAAATTCTAACTAAGTTGGGGTCTTATTTTTATTCTTCATATATCTCAAATATTATTATAACAAGTCTATCTGACCCAATAGTTGTAAAGCTTCGTACATAATTGTTTTGGAAGGTTTTTTCTTCATTTCCTCAACTATGTTGAATGGGAGAGGGTGGATACTTTTCTCTTTTACAATTGTATCATATTTATTCTTATACCCTTAAGTAGCATCAATTACTTGATGCCTATTCAATGAGGGGTATCGTAGTTTGTCCCTATCTTGTTCATGTGTCTTTTTTTCCTTCTACTAAGGTGTTTATTTATGAGCTTCTGCTTATTTTTTACCTGGATTCTGGTGATTTTTCTCATAGGAGTTTCTTTTCTCAAAAGGGTTTCTTATAGGTGAAGGCATTTTCAAGGGGTTAATATTTTTGGGATCAACCTACAGGGGTTTCCTCCCTAATCTGGTTAGGATAGCCACTTGTTCAACAGAAGGCATCATGAAGTTCTAATTCTCTTCTTTTATCATATTAACCTAGCCCTTGAGGGTTATTTCAGCCTTTTTGATAGCAACCTTCTAGAAATGGTTTTGATGGATCATGCAAATCATTACATATGGAAAACCAAAAGTTTTATTCTATCAAGGTGTTATAGATTTCACTATCTTCATTGGTGTAGACCATGTTAGAATTATCATAGTTTCTACCACTCGTAGAGGCTTTATATTTTTTTACTTGTGGAAACCTCCTCGGTTGGAAATTCCTTTCTACTTCTCTTATTTCCATGGAATTCATGTTATTTGTTGGAAATTCTTGTAAGTCTTTTAGAGCTTCAAGTGGAAGGTCTGAAGTAGATGGAACTGTTGCTATTGGGAGTGCAGGAATGCCAGGAAGGATTTGAGGAGTGAGAGGTGTTTGTATCACTAGGATATTAGGCTATCCAGTCCATTTAGGAAGACTTGCATTAGGAGTGGGGGCATGAGCATTCGATGCTTGCGGTAGATCCAGGAAAATAGGCATTATCATATTTGCAAGGAACCTTCCAATAGCAATCAGGTATTTTTTTACCTTTTGAGCTTCTTGATAAATTTTTGGGAAGGTAAATACTTGGGACTACCTGATGGCCATACTTATGTCTGAGTTGAAATCTCTTAGATAGTAATACATTGACTATTCATCTATTGATATCATTTTGTCAAGTACTATTTTACAAGTTTGACTGAATATTATGTTAAATTTTACTATATCTTCATGAGGATGCTTCTGGATAACTATAAACTGACTTAGTAGGGAGAATGGGTATGCATGTTCATTAAACTCTTCTACTATTTTACCAATAAGTTGGGTCCAATTAGATATACTTTGATTGTCGAGGGCTCTGTACCAATAGAGAATTTTTCCTTTCAAGGAAATAACTAGTAATCTAATCATAACATCTTCTTTAGTGATATTATGTATCGGGGTGAGCACTACCACATCCTGATAGTGCTCATAGGTCATCTTCCTAGTACTTTCATATTGGGGTAATGCTTTAAGAACACAAGCTTATACTGAGAGGGGGGTGAATAGTATAATACCACTTTTTACTTTTCTTTCTCAATCAATATTATGCAATATATCAATGGAAATATCAATAGTAGTAATCAAAGCAATGCACAAATCACCACACACAATAGAGACACAAATTTAACATGGTTCACCCAATGTGGGCTACTCCACGGAGAAAATATTTCACTAATATTTTTCTCAAAATCATCTTTGGTAATCCTTCCCTATTACAATGTTTATGGACCTCTATCCAAAGGAGACATCAATTCCCTAATCAAGTTCATGGATCTCTATCCACAGGAGACACCAATCCCTTTGATTTGGCTAATGATCTTCTAGAAGAACTACTACCTCCACTGCACTGGCATACAGATATCTATCCACTAAATAATCCTTCCTTCACTTAGACGACCTATCTTCACTACCCTAGCTAATGGACCTCTATCCACTAGAGGCTATCATCCTCTATACTTTGTCACCTCCAAAAATTTCTCTCAGCTTTATCTCAAATCTGTACTAAACATAGTCCTTCGATATAGCATAAATCTATGCAATCTCTATCCTAAAATCTACACTAAATACAGTCCTTTGGTCTAGCACAAATTTATCCTTAATATATATCCTCAAAATTGCACTAAACACAATACTTTGTTCTAGCACAAATATGTCCTCAATATCTATCCTCAAATATGCACTAAACACAGTCCTTCGGTCTAGCATAAATTTGTCCTTAATATCTATCCTCAAATATGCCTTGTAAGATTCCACAAAATCTCATACTAATCTATCCACAAGTCCTCTCTAGAATTTTTCCAATCTGCTCAACAAGTCTTCACCAAGACTTACCTGAAATATATTCAACAAGTTCTCACTAGAATTTGTCCAATCTGCTCAACAAGTCTACACCAAGACTTGTCCAAATCTATATTGTAAGCTTCCATGAAAGCTTACTCAACTCAACTCAATCAAAAACAAAATCCTCTTCAATCACATAGACAAACTTCACACAGAATCTTGTTCAATATCAAATAAACATATAGAGAATTGTTAGAGACTCAATATGCTTCACACTCACAATAATTTCTCAATCACTTTCAATCTCTTTCTCAAGTCAAATTAGAATATAGAAAAATTTGTTTTATAGAACTTGAACTATCACTTCAACACTTATACTTGACTAGGCTTAATCAACTCCACTTAACCAATCACTAAATAAAAATCTTCTTGCTCACAATACCTACTCCAAGCATATGAAAACTCACTCAATTATTTCCAATAATGCTTATCAAAAAATCTCACATAACAATGATACTCATGATCTTGCACAAACCCTAGTTTCAAGATAGTTCTCAACTTCACATAACAATGATACTCATGATCTTGCACAAACCCTAGTTTCAAGATAGTTCTCAACTTCACATAACAATGATACTCATGATCTTGCACAAACCCTAGTTATGCATATGAAGGTTCATTCAATGTTTCCAAAAATGCTTATCAAACAAGATTTTTATCAACAAATCTCACTCAGAAAAACCTTTAATAGTCAAACTCAACAATGCTTATCAAACAAACATTTTCTCTCCAACTTAGCATTCACAAAATCCAAAAATCACTCACATGGAGGATGTGCCCATAATTTTTTGTTTTTGAAGAATTGACCTCAAAACATGTCTCAAACACAATTTCCCTCTTTGCCAATTTCAAAGGTTAGATGACAAAAATATCACTCTAACACTCCCTAAAGATATTTCACAATTACAAAAATAATTAAACTCAAATACACCTTATTACTCCTTTGAAATAAGCAATCACCAAAAAATATAAAAATAAATATTTTATTAAACCTTATAACTCCACTCATAAAAAAATAATTCCACCGAATAATTAAATAAAACAATTATTTAATTTCATCAACCTTATATCTACTTAAGCTCAAAAATACACCATACAACCTTAGAAGCAAAAAAAAAATTATTACCTCACAAAGTGCTCTTGGAAGGATTCGATCCCACGACACATCGCCTCTAGCACCTTAGTTGCGACTGCTAAGCCACGTGAGCTAAGCACTCACATGGAAGGAAAAAGTGCCCATGACACTTTATCTTCTACCTAGGCACCAAAAACCAAAATGCTTTAGCATCGTTGATGTCTAAAACACTGCACAACCAACCCTGTAGCGAGTCAAATGCATAACCGCATGTTCCCAAGGTGCTTCCACTTGCCGCTAGATGACCTAGCTAGGTGGTGATAAGGCCTTCATGCCTTGTACCTTTTATTCCTTCACTACCTACCAAAAAGGATAAAACGAGGACTTCTTCCCTCTCTTGCTTACAAAAATTATGCACACGATTTTTTTTTTTCTTAGGAGATTTATTAAAATTGCGAATAAGGTTTTAAGCCTTTTAGGCTTAGGGTATTTATACCCATTCTTTGAATTTTTTTTATGTCAACAAAGGAGATAGAATATGATATCGGTGCTTTGTATATGCCCTTTATAACCCTAACTCTAGAGTTTATTAAATTAAGTTATAAACTAACTTATAATTAACTTATAACTAATATTATTAACTCTTAGAATTAATAAAATTAATTTAATCTTTAGGTCTCAATTTTAGACCTCTAAAATTATAATAAAATATTATAATATTAGTTTTTTTGGGTCTTCTTTTTTCTCTTTAGACCTCATCTGACCACCTTGAATATTATAATAAGGGACATTATAATAATATTTTACTTAGGTCTAGAAGTAATATTTTTCTTACATAACTGATTCTTGACATCCTTCCTTTTATCCTGCTCACTAAAACTAACTCTTGACATCAATGACAAGAAATGTTGCTCATATTTCCAACAATACTTTCAAGGTCGTCATCGGAATTGGGTGTTGACTTGCCAGGTTCAGGGGACCTATGTGGTTCCATAAAGGATAGGGCATAATTGGTTAGTTTGTGGCCATTGTAATTATGGTTCTGCCAGATCTTATGGACATATGGGTAGTTGGAGTTAAAGTTCCACTAGCAACAATACTAGGGAATGCTACAGGGGAAAAATTTGCATATCTTGTGTTAGCAGTGTATGAAGAGGTTGTTATAGTAACTAAAATAGGATTAGGTCTAAGGCTACGAAGGTGTAGTTCAAATAACTTGATGGGTTCTTCTAATTTTTTTGCTTTAGATCTAGTTATCATAAAAGATGGTATATAACCAAAAATTAGGTAAAGGATTTCATAGAGTTCCTTTCTTGGGTGGAGTCACCAGGTGATATAAAAAAATGAATAGGGCAAAGGTGATAACCAAAATTTGATCTGTATAATGTATGGGACTGTGTCCCATCGAGTATGCCAAAAACTATTGGAGCAAAATCTTCCTTTGGTGATGTTTGCACCTAAGACTTTGCCAACATTGAAATACCAAGCTAAAATAGAGTTCATCCAGTTCAATATCTAGAGGAGGCTGGTTCCTTGATTTTTTAGGAAAAGGGAGAGAGAGGGAAATGCATAAAGAGATGGAAATATAACTATGGCTAGAATATTTAAGTGGTACAGATTAGATAACAACAAAACTATTTAAATAGCCTTTTGTAGAGAAGATTTAATCAAAACTAGCAAAACAGAGAAACTAAATATTCAATGTAAATCTATTTTATATGTAAGCTTATCATTAAAGCTAATTTCAGAGTGAGCAAAATTTAGTTGTAGGAATTCAGAATAAGAATTGAAGCAAGTTACATTCAACCTAACCTTATGTAGCAATTAACATTCCATACATACTTGATTAAGAACACCAATAAGCTAGAAACTAAAATGAGTGATCTTTTATTAGCTTTTAGAAGTCTGTATACATAGCATTGTAAACACCTAAGAGCTGAACTTTTGTGTAAGTTGTGCATCCTTTAAATATGAGTTTTACATAACATAAAAATTGAAAGTTGTTACAATATTGTGCCCGTAGGCTCATTCTGGTAAAGAAGTAGTTAAGAGAGCATGGAGCATTCAACTAGAAGTGGTTGAGATCTTATTGTTATAGTAATATTCTTTAATCTCTTTTGGGTGTCGTGGTCCAACTACCTTTAGAGTGTCATGTCATCACCACTTTTTGTCTTCATTTGGACCCATGGCTTCAAAATTTCATGTCATCGTGACCATTTTCTCTTAACTCTGTTTTGGTATTCAAAATGTCATGCTATCATGAATTTTGGTCCATATCCAGCCCTTGGCCTTCAAAATGTCACGTTATCATGACTTTTCTCCCTTATTTCTACCTTGGCATTCCAAAGATCGCATTGTTGCAATTTTTCACCTTAGCTTTGCCCTTGGCCTTCAAAATTTAATGATATCATGACCATTTGCCTTAGCTTCACCTTCACCTTCAAAATGTTGAGTTGGCACAAATTTTGGTTATGGCTTTATCCTCGGGCTTTAAAATATTGTGCTATCATGACTTTTGGTCTTCATTTGACCCCTTGGCTTCAAAAAGTCATGATGTCATGACTTTTTGCCTTTATTTCTACCTCGGCCCTCAAAACATGACACTATCATGACTTTTCTCTACACTTAGTGAAATCTTGAGAGACTACTCCTTATTTCCTTAGATGTGGTCATTTTGACCAATAGTGACATCTCTTCCTAAGAGACCTCTGACCACATATACGGACAAGCCAACTTCTTGGTATCATCCATAATAGGTTTACCCAATTCACTCAAGATGATTTAATGAACTCATTTGTACATACATTTTTTCTTGATTTCCTTGATTCATTACCATGTTATCAATTCAATAAATGAATTCATTGCACTCACATTTTATCCTAGAGGGATTAGGAAGTTTTAGTGAGTTTTTTTTATGCCACTAGTATGTATGATTCTATGTAAAGAATCAGTTTTCCATATCAATATCCATATCTTCTTCCATATAAACATCCATATCTTCTTCCATGTCAATATCCATGTCAGTCCATGAGCCATTCATCCCACATCCCACCAAGTTTGGTGCCCTTGATTAAACAACAATGCTAGAAAAATGGACAAACAAGATCTAAACTATAAATGATCATTAGCACATTTACATTCTACCTTGCATTAATCATCCATACATTCTACCTTGCATTAATCATCCATAACATATTGTATGCATTCCATAAAAATAATTCACACAAAAATATAACACAAAAATAATAACATACCGTAAACATGCATTCCATCAAAATAATTCACACAAAAATATAACACAAAAAGTAAAATCCATGTATATATATGTATAAATATTGCATGTACAATGAGTTCCAAAAGGCTACATACAATGGATCACCAAGGCTCATATATAAAAAGTGCATCTATGCACTAAGCTACATCCTCCAAGAGGATCCTTGTGACCTATTAGGAGTCCTAGACCTAGAGCTATGCTTAGAATCACTATGCCTAGAACCCTTAGACACAGATGAGGTAGGAGGATTAAGAAGTAGAATATGATGTTCCATCAACCTATCCTCCAATGCCTTGATATATCTATATCGATACCAATGATGTGCTATGTCAACATTATTCCTATGCTCCCTCTCTACTAGCTCTACCTGGAGCCTTGTGATCCTCACATCATGCTCTACCACCTATGAGTCCAAGCACTCAATCATCCTCGCTCTCATATGGAGATACATTTAAAACCTCCTCTACATTATCTCCATATCCATCATCTTCCCCACTCTAGGGAGCCTACCTCACTGCACCCTTAGTCCTCATCCAAATATCTAATTGAAGGTGCCAATATTGCTTAGGGGCTTCATGGGTCCCCTCACCATCATCCTCAACCGCACCTCCATCTCCATAAACCACTACTCAAGATAGTGTCCATGGTGGTTGTGCAATGAACCATACCTCATACTCCATAGTAGTACCTACATCATCTACATATAGGAGATCTATCTCCTCATAATCCTCATAGACCACCCTCCATAGCTTCACACATGGTAGCCCTATCTCCTCTCAATGCCTCCTATACCATATCAGCTCATCTGGAATCTCTTACCTCAAGTCAAACCATCAAAGTACTTGTGAGAATTGAAAGTAAGTCTCACTCTGATGTCGTCCAACCACCCATCTAGCTTGTCACACTTGTCACAAGTGATATCCATCCCTAGTACACTCGTAGACCCACCACAACCTCCATATCACTTGTAAATATGTCAATCCAACCCAAAGATCTTGGTACCATTGTCTCATCATCACAAGCTAACTCGGCTATACCTCTTCATCCATCACCCATATCCTAGTATAGGGCTTCTCCCTACCCAAGACTACTATCGGTAAGCCCTCTGATAGAGCCACATTGAAGTGCTCCCTTACCCAAAACTATAGTAGTAAGTTGCACCCCAATCCTTTCCTCCCCCACCTTGTCACCTCATAAAGCTCCTAGTATACCTACACCAACAAGGTAGGAGCCCATGCATACACCTACCACCTAGTGAGCATATCACTCACTACTCCTATCAGGTTCTAAGGGAACCTGCACCCAATGCTATTTGGGGCTACGATGTTGGACAACACAAAAATTACCAAGGAACAAAGGACATCCAACTCCTTATCCACGTACATGGAAAAGTAAGGTATACCTCCACTCTCCACCCTCAAAACCTGTCAGCCATCACCAAAACATCTTCATCATCTTCATCTTCTGAACATGCTAAACCTCAACTCATATCCCCTCCAACAACACCTTGAGGATCCTATATACATCATCCAAGGTCATATCCACCTCGCCTATGGGGAGCTAAAAAATCCCCCTATCAACATCCCACCTCTCTACCAGGACAGAGAGGTACCCCTTATCATCCCTTACCACATCAACCCAGGATAACTTCACTATCCCAACATCCTCCAGTAGCTTCTACTCCTCATCCAATACCGCATTCCTCATTCTATAAATGAGAGATGAGAATCGATGTCGAGCCTCCAAAATCCTAAGTTGTAGCACAATACAAAAACACATCATTTTTTTCAAAAAAATAAAAATCACAAATATTTTGCATAATAAACAAACAAGGAAATTATCTCTATATATTGCACTCTAGCATCAGTCCTAACCTCTGTATGTACTCCCTCCATAACCATAGCTTTCATTCTCAAATCACCTCATCTCACTTCACTCCACTATCCTAGACGCAACTTCACAAACTCTCAAACACACAAACAAGCTTAGTTTCTCATCTTGGAAACTATTTATAGCTACTTCAGGTACCCTGAGATACCCATGGGCATTTCCTAGCACACTAAAGCACCCATGGGTGTTTACAGAATACCCAAACACTGGTAGGTATTTTTGTAGGTCATAATTGCCAACGGGCATTTGGTGTCAAATTTAACAAAAAGACAAATTCTCACAAAATAGTGGTTTATCTCCTCCAAATCTTCTCAAATTGTATTCATACATCTATTCCATTATTTTACCAGGTTTTGTGAATATTTCAACTGATTTGGATGCATAATTTTTTTTGCAACCACAAATTGCAAATTTGCTTAACCAGTTACAAAAGCACTCCAAAAATGTCCAAGACTTTACAAAATTATCACAATCATCATCCTCCACATTCATACATCATCACCAAAATTATTTCATGTCATAATTTGCATACTTGCCAAGTTTAGACAACATTCAAGTGAAACTTGTATCTAGTGGGTTATTCTATATACTTGGTGATTACAGCGATTTGCATCCATGCAATTCGATAATATGGAAAGCCTACCATAAGGACACGATCATTTTCATCATTCCATATCTCATTGTTTAGAATCACAATCATATTTGGTACTTCACATTTTAAGTGAAACATTGCCAAGAACAATTTGCACAAAAATTGTCATTGATGGTCTAGTTCATGGGGCTTAACACATGGATAAAATCAAACTTCATAATTACACATTTCCTTGAAATTCATCAGGGCGACTAGATTTAGCTAGGGTGATTGGTTCTCATCATAAGAATAATCTGACAATCACTAGTTGACCCTCCAAAGTTGACTATTTTTATATTTGCATTTCTATCTTTGCATATCAATGACACCAGAAGGCATATTATTTAGTAGCATCGAATCACCCCAAATTTGGGGCAACCACATTTGGTTTTGAATTTACCACAATGGGATACATCTTACATGATCATGGCATCTACATTTGGCAAAAAACCCTTCATATTTTGGGGTAAAAATAGACACATTATTCATCACACATTTTCACAAAACCTTCATCTATTGGGGTAAAAATAGATGCATCATGTTGTATTTTCACCAATCCCCTTCTCACCATTGGGACAAAAATGATATCACATTTACATCATTCATTTGCATATATTTTTTAATTGGCTCATGAGATTCATTTACAAACTCATTCACCAATTGAGGGGGTAAGCCACCTAAAATTCAAATCCTTTCATTCTTTTATCTCCAAGCTCGTGTTTCGCATCCCAAGAGAAGGCTACTTCTTCACCTAGCCAAAATATGTGTCTTGTTTTTTTGCACTATATTGTGTTTCATGCAATGCAGTACAAAAAAGGGCATCTATACACACCAAAACCTATCCAATTGTCATCCATCTTGACTTTCCTACCATTTCCACCCACTATTCATATATTTTTATATATTTATTATATATATATTTAAATATTAATATTTTATATATTATATTATATATATAATAAATATATATTTATATAAGTGAATTAATCTCAGTCATCTGAATTCATTTAATCCTATCCGTTCATTTCCATCAATACATACCACACCATAGATTTAATATCCATCCTCTGATATGATTTTATCTTAGCCACACGATTAGTGTCATTAAAACCCTAAGTATGCCCTAGGTTGGATTATTAATAGGAGCCATTTTGATGGCTCAACCCCTAAGTGGTGAATTACCCAAGCAATGCCTAAGTTTATTGGAGCATCTAAGCACTCTTGCCTTCCATCCTTTCCTACCATAGCCATTCACATCCATTACCACCTCCCTCACTCAACTAAATCTACTTCTACAGACTTCCCCCTCATCCATCGAATGCCTTCGAGCACTTCCTATCACTCCTGAGCACCTCTGGGCACTTACTTCTTTACCTCCAAGTACCTCTAGGTGACCTCTGCCATTACCAAGAACCCATGGAAATTTATTGTAGCTATCGAGCACCCATGGGTATTTTATGCCAGAAGTTTTGAAGTCTCTCTAGCCTCTGGGTGATGCCAGGGCATCACCACACCAGTTCACTGCAACAAAGTTCATTAGATCAGAAGACAACAAACAAGTAAGGTAAATCTTGTATTTGGTATTTCATTTATGTATTTTTATATTTTTTCATTTATTCACATTGCATATCTAGGGTTTTTATCTGCTTTCTGAGGGCCTCACATTTGTGAAAGGTGAGTGTGGAGATAAAATTGGTAATTGCATTAACAATAAAACTTAGGTTACATAGATTAAATAAACAGTAAATAACCTATTTGAGAGAAAAAGGGGGGAAAGGAGAAATTGGGGGAAAAGAAAGATGACTTGAATTCTCTTGCCGCCCAAATGCTGCCGTCCACTTGCCGTCCGGGTAAGGTAAAAGGTAAGTTACCTTTACCCAAGGTAAAATCAAATTTTTAACCTTTTTACTAATGGTAATATTCCAACATTCTCCCCCTTAAAGTTGAGAGGACTGACTATATAGTCTCTCAACTTTATAAATTGAGCTTTAGCCATGCCTTTGGTGAAGATGTCTGCTAGATTATCCAAAGTGCTACAATATTGAAGCTCAATTGTCTGTTGTTCCACCATATCTCTTATGAAGTGATACTTCATATCAAAATGTTTTGACCTTTTGTGGTGGATCGGATTATATGCCAACTGTATGGCATTGATATTATCACAATTCAGTTTGGTTGGACCAATTTGTTTTTCGCCAATCTCTTCAAGGATTTTCCTCAACCGAGAGGATCTGAGTACTGGCATGAGTAATGGCTATGTACTCAGCTTTTGTAGATGATAATGCTACAACATATTGCTTCTTGGAACTCCAAGTTATTAGTCCTGAACCTAGACTAAAACAATTCCCGATGTAGATTTTCTGTCATCTATATTACTGCCCCAATCACTTGTCACTATAACCAAATAACTTCACAGAGTTAGACTTGTGGTAATGGATTCCAAAATCCAATGTACCTTTTACATATCGTAAAATTCGTTTGGTTGCTTGAAGATGCAGCTCGGATGGGCATGCCATAAACCGTGATACAAGAGAAACAACATCACTGTATATCTGGCCTAGTGTTGGTGAGAAACATTAAACTCCCAACCATGCTTCTGAAATTGGTCAAGTCAACTTTTGGTGCTCCATCTTCTTTGCTTAGTTGGATTCCATGTCCAGTTGGTGTTGCAGCTGATTTGCACTGCTGCATAGCAAATTTCTTGATCATGTCATGAGCATATTTCTGTTGACATATGAAGATCCCACTCTTTGATTGATGTACTTCCATTCCTAGAAAGTATCTCATTAATCCGAGATCCTTCATCTCAAAGCGATTCATCATGGAGTTTTTGAACTCCATATTCATTTTATTATTACTACCCATGAATATTAGATCATCCACATATAAACAAACTATGAGGATATCTACTCCATTTTTAGGTAGTATAGTGTTGGTTCACTCTTGATTTTTGTGAAACCATATTTGCTGAAATAGCCGTCAATTCGTGAGTACCATGCTCGTGGTGCTTGCTTGAGGCCATAAAGTGCTTTTTTCAATTTATAAACAAGGTTTTCTTTTCCTGGTTCTTGGAAACCTTGAGGTTGTTGAACATACACCTCTTCTGTTAGGTATCCATTTAAAAATGCACTTTTCACATCCATGTGTTGAATTTTCCATCCTTTATGGGCTGCCAAGGAAAGAACAGTTCTAATTGTTTCTTGTCGAGCAACTGGAGCAAAGGTTTCCTCATAATCTATTCCATATTTCTGAGTAAAACCTTTAGCTACTAATCTTGCCTTGTGCCTTTCAATGCTTCCATCAGCATTGAATTTGGTCTTATAGACCCATTTACATCCAACACATTTTTTTCCCTTGGGAAGCTTCACAAGCTCCCAAGTATCATTCTTTTTAATTGAGGATATTTCCTCTTCCATGGCATCTTGCCATATATTTTCAAGTGCAAGCTTTTTCATAGCTAGATGGTTCTAGTTGTGCAACAACCAACAAAGCATAATTGACTACATCACCCCTTGGTTCATGAGACTCATCATCCCCTGACATTTGAAGATTTTCAAGTCTTGACAAAATGTCATCCATCTCACTAGCTTGACTCCTAGTGTATCTTTGTTGGAAATTCCTATCCAACATTTGAGAAGATGGATGACTCTGTAGTATGCGCTTTCCTCTATTTGTGTCTTTCCTTTGAGAAACTGAATCAATATCCATCGGACTTGGAGCGCTTACAGATCTCTGAAATCATTTTGGAGAATTTGGGGGTGCCAACAAAGAAGTCCCTCTTGGACTTGGTGTACCACTTGATGTACTTGATGAAGTTTCCTGATGTGGAATTTGTGGAGGAGGACTTTTTCCACTGCTTTTCTTGGGTTGTACCAATGTGGGAGGTACTAATGTGGAATTGTCCGAATTAGAGTCAAAATCAACAAATTTTTTATGACCCCATTCTCCCCCTTCATCAAAAATTACATCCCTGGAGATAATGATTTTATGTGTCTTGGGATTGTACAATCTATACCCTTTGGTTGAATCACAATACCCTACAAAAACACATGCTTGACTCTTTGGATCAAGCTTCTTTCTCTTCTCTTCAGGAATGTGTGCATAAGCTAAAGAACCAAATACTCGAAAATGTTTGACATTTGGTTTCTTACCGTACCATCCTTCATAAGGAGTGATACCATCTAAACTAGAAGTCGGACTTCTATTTAGAATATATGCACTAGTTCTCACTTGCATCTGCCCAATAGCTGTTTGTGAGATGTTTTGCCTGAAGCATTGTTCGTGCCATTTCAACAAGGGTGCGGTTCTTTCTCTCGGCCACACCATTCTGCTGTGGGGTATAGGCAGTGGTGAACTGCCTTTTTATCCCATTTTGCTTACAATAATGAAGAAATTCATTTGAGGAGTACTCTCCTCCTTTATCAGTGCGAAGACATTTGACATAGTAGTCACTTTGCTTTTCTACATTATTTCTGAAGTCTATGAAGCAATCAAATGCTTCATCTTTGTGTTTCAGAAAATAGATCCAACACATTCTAGAATAATCATCTATGAATGTTAGAAAATAAGAATTGTTTCCAAGGCTTTTTGTTTGCATTGGACCACAGATGTCCGAATGTACTAGCTGAAGAGGATAGCTTGCTCTCCACGCTCGGCCTCTTGGAAACTTCGTTTTGGAGTGCTTTCCCAAAGCACAAGCTTCGCATACCTTTTTATGTTCTGGAATTTTTGGTAGTCCTGTCACCATAGCTTGTGATGTTAACATTTTCAAGCTAGCGGAATTGAGGTGACCATATCTCAAGTGCCACAATTCACTTGGATTTGTAATAGCAATGTTTGCAAGTTGAGCTCCCCCTGGCTCACCAAATTTTAGAGGGAACAACCTATTCTTTGTCATAGGTACTTCCGTGATGACCCGGTTACAATTGTTTTTATCAAAGATTGTACATTTTCTTTCATCAAAAACTAATTTGTAATGCTTCTCCATCATTTGGCCAACACTTAACAAATTGTGTTGTAGTCTGTGGAGTATAGTATATGTCATTCACATTTTTAAGGCCTTCTTTTGTGGGAACTTCCATAGCTCCTATGCCTTCAACTTGCAAGGATTTATTATCCCCTAACTTAACATGAGATTTGTAATTTGAATCTAATGTAGCAAAGAGATTTTCTTTGCCACTCATGTGGTTGGAGCAACCAGTATCTAAAATCCATGTATCATTTAGATTTTGATCTGGCTGTCCATAAGAGAGAAAAAGGTTTGGTGGACCTTCTTCTTCTCCGTAGAATGAGCCATATTGACTGCTTTGATCTTTTGAAGACTTTGACCAGCAGTCACGAGCGAAGTGTCCTTGTTTCCCACAATTGAAACAAGTTGTTTTAGGTTTATTACTTCCTCGTCCTTGATTTCCACGGCCTGCATTGCCGCTTTGGTTCTGATTGGCTCCTCTGTTTTGATTTCCACCTCTGTTTTGATTTCCTCCTCTGTAGGAGTTGCTTTGGCCTTTGCCTCTTTGTTGTTGTCCTCTGCCTCGGCCTCTTCCTTGTCCTCGTCTTGCAGTTTCATTCGAAGTGAAGGCTTTGTCATCACCTCCATAGCTTGTTGAAGGTGCTCCTTGAAGTCGCTCTTCATGTGATGTTAATGATCCAATCAAACTATCAAATGTAAGAGTAGAAAGGTCTTTGGATTCTTCAATTATGATAGCAATGTGATTCCACTTAGGAAGAAGTGTTCGCAACACTTTCTTCACAATTGTTTCATTTTTTGTGTCTTCACCTAAAGTTTGCATCATATCAACTACTGCTTTGACTCGTACACAGTAGTCTCCGACTCTTTCATTTTCCTTCATTCTGAGATTTTCAAAATCTCTTTTCAAGGTCTGAAGCCTGACTTGCTTTACTTTATCACTTCCTTGGAATCCTTCTTTCAAGGCATTCCATGCATCTATAGCAGTTAAGTAAGATGCAATTCTAGGAAAGATACTTGGATCTAATGCTGATTGAAGATGGTATAAGGCAAAAGAATTATTTTTCTGTGCATCTTTGTAGATCTTCTTATCATTTGCACTTAAAGTAGTCCAATATGTTGGAGCAATGTATCCGTCTTCAATAATATCCCATAGTCCTTTTTCGATGAGTAATGTCCTCATTTTGATGGACCAGTACTCATAATTATCCCCACTGAATTCGGGAATTGGTAGATTATTATGTGATCCCATTATTATCTACTAAAACAAGAAACCTCTCTTTTATAGTCTTATTGCAAAAAAGACTTTACAAACTATCAAGCCCTGCTTGATTTACAATCATAAACAACTCATTCTTGTTGTTCAATAATTACAAAATTGTCAGCGACTTGTTCATCATCGTCACTGATCAATATTATTTCAGGAGAAGGAGGTTGTAGGATTTCAATTGAATTACTATAATGAGTATATTCGGATCCTTGTGAAGCAATTGCCACTGTGTCGGATTGTTCAAACCTGCTGCCAAAGGAGTTATCTTCTGAATCTGCTTCGTATCCTTGATCAGGATTTCTCTGGTGTGCAATAACCGCGTTTTGCAACTGTGAAAAAACTGTATTAAGTCCTAGTGTTTTCACGTGCCTATCAAAGTTTTCAGCGTTTGTTCTCAGTAACAACTTGCAGAGGGCATGATAACATCCTTCCGATCTTATCATTTAAGAAAATTTCCCAGAAATTTTCTTTTACAAAGATTTCCTCTTAGGAAATAATAATAAAAAAAAATTTAACTTTCAAAGTTTTTTTTTTAAAAGAAACTTTACAATTATTTCCTCTCAGGAAATTTCTATTATCAACTTTGAAAAAAAAAAATTTAAAACAATTGAATAGATATTTCCTCTTAGGAAATTACAATTTTTTTTTTTTTTTTAATTTAAACTATTTCCTTATAGTTTTTTTTAATTTTCTTTTACGAAACTATTGACCCCGCCGAGGATGCAACCTCGCGGGCGTCAGGGCAGAGGGTAGCCACTGTGCTACCGGGCAGATCCGGGAGCTAAGCGAGCTCCCTGCCCTATAGCTTCCGCGTCGAGCGTGAAGCTAATATTGGCTTCGTGCTTCGGCGCGAAGCTTTGGTATTACTTGGGACTTTAGTCCCACATCGCCCGTGAGGCGATGTATTAGCTCTTTAAAAAGAGCAAAGCACTTACAGTGCTTTGACTGCCTATGGGCAGTCACTAACAACGTAGATTCCTTTTGCCTTCGATGCGCGCATGGATCGCCACGTCGCCACACCTCGGGCCGCGCGCCAGTCACACGTCGCCACGCCACGCGTCACGCCACGTCAATCCCACGCCTCGGGCTGCATGTTATAGGTCACCACGTCACCAACACCTCGGGCTGCGCCACGTCCACCATGCCATGTCAACAATGCCTCAGGCTACGTGCAGGTCGCCACGTCACGTCGCCAACGCCTCGAGAATCGTGCCGATCTGCTGCTCCTGCGGGCCGCCTCGTCCAGCTCCACCAGCGCCTCGAGAAATGCATCGGTCTGCTCCTACGGGCCGCCTCGGGATCCGTGCCGCCTCGGCTCCTGTGGGCTGCCTCGAGATCCGTGCCATCGCCTCGAACTATGGGCCCCACCGCCTCGGGAATCACGTCGCTCTGATACCAAATGTGAAAGGTGAGTGTGGAGATAAAATTGGTAAATTGCATTAACAATAAAACTTAGGTTACATAGATTAAATAAACAGTAAATAACCTATTTGAGAGAAAAAGGGGGGAAAGGAGAAATTGGGGGAAAAGAAAGATGACTTGAATTCTCTTGCCGCCCAAATGCTGCCGTCCACTGCCGTCCAGGTAAGGTAAAAGGTAAGTTACCTTTACCCAAGGTAAAATCAAATTTTTAACCTTTTTACTAATGGTAATATTCCAACAACATTTTCTACTAACTCATTTGCTATTTTGTTATGTGCAGATCTAGAAGTGTCACATCAGCATTGGACAGTTGCTTAAGTTGGAGTAGCCCAACATCGGATAACTAGAAGCCCACTCATTTTTTTTGGGAGCATAGATGCATTTTGAGACACACCAGTATTATTTTTCTAAGGTTTCAAAGAACCCTAGCTATTGTAAAATCTGTATCAAAGGATTCAAAGATCCTCACTGTAACAATGGAGTTTTGAGGCTCCCCCCATTAATAAATATCATTCATTATGCAATACTGTTCTTTGAGTTCTACTTTATATTTTTGTTATTTGGTGTTGTGTTTTTGTCTCTTCAATTACATATTATTTGGAACTCATTAAGGAAATGAAGGTAAGAGGAAATACCTCCAGTCTCCTAAAAAAATTGCCTCTAGTAGATATGAAGACACTTTGGGGCCTAGACTCATAAATACCATCCCTATTCTATGTAAATGGTTGGCCCAAAATCACATCATAAAAATCCAAGGGCATGAAATGACATTAAACTTTATCTTTAAAGAACTTAATGTCATAAGAGTAAGAAATTATTGAGTGAAATAAATTTCTTTCCCTTATAACCATCTAATATTGTATGTGTGTGGGTGTGGTGTGATAGCCAGACTCAAACCAATTACCATATAAGCATAAATAAAATTATTTTGGCTTCCACTATCAATAATAAAATGTAGTGGATTACCACTGATCCAAATTTATGGGTGAAATATATGTTTCTCTTATGATTATTGTGACTCCTTTGGTGTAGTATGTGTTTTGGTAATGATTATATCTAGTTTGGATTATATGATTTGTTTTTCTCTATCCTTAGCCTATGGATGTGGATTCAATGGTGTAGTGGGTGTAAAGGGTTGTGACATAACAAACAATGGTTGAATTTATTCACAATCCTCCCTTAGAGGTTGATTGCTCTTATGATAACTACACCATTCATTAGCATTGGTCTCCGAGAGGTTCTTTTCTTGGGATTCTAATTTTTTCTTCTAATTTTGATATGTAGAATGATCCCCTTTGTCTTTTTTCTTTGGAGAGCCACTCTTATCTTTCTTTGGCTAGTACTTACAAATCTAGTTTTTGTTATTTTTTTATATGATATTTCTAGTTTCATTTGTATGTTTTTGATCCAATTTAATAGCAAGTTTGTATCTCTCTCTCAATGTCTTAAAATTCAAAGAGGTCCATGTCCTCTCAACTATACCATTTCATGCCAATATGGTAGTTAGAAATTTGATGCATTTTGGTATCTTGAATACCTAGCTTGGTTACCATGGAATGGAAAGAATAAGTATAATCATGAATAGACTAATATTTACCTTAACACAACTATTGTCATTGAATGTATTGGTGTTCATTGGCACCCACAAGATACTATTCTTCCTTGAAAACCTCATTGAAATAATCCATAAGAATACTTCATTCTCCTCCATGGACCTATTACAATATACTTCCTACCAATTTCAAATAGGTAATGAAGTTCTTAAAATTCTAAAAGTGATCTCCTTACTATTAGTGAATTTATTTATAAATAAGTACAAAGACAAATAATGCAACTAATAATCCAAAATATCCAGGGATAATGGATTATCTATTGTGCAAAACTAGAAGCAAAAAATAAAAATATTACAAGATAACAACAATTTGTATTAATTTTGAACAAAAAATTATACAAACAACAATCTCTTAGAAGAGATGTCTATCAAATAAAATTAAACTATGAGAAAATTACACATAAGGTGATCTCTTAGAAGAGGTGTCTTCAAAATAAAATAATCTATCAAAAAATTATAAATTTATATAGAGGAAAACTCTAAGAAGAGATGTCTATCAAACAATAACAATCTATGGAAAAGTTACACAAAAGGCAGTCTTTGAGAATAGATGTCTACTAAAAAAAAACAATTTATCAAAAAATATTGTTACCCACTACAACTATGCAATACTTACATGCAACCATTACATCATGTAACCATGTCATACCGAACCTCAAAACCACTGCCTTGTTAAATTAATTACATGATCATTATAACGGTTCAAATTTCAAAATAATGGTTATGAACATTATGTTGGTTCAACTTTAAAGATAATAGTTAAGACCATTATGATAGTTCAACTTTTGAGATAATAGTTATGATTTTTATGATGGTTCAAATTTTGAGATAATAGTTATAACCATTATGATGGTTTAAATTTTGAAATAATATATATGACCGTTATGATGTTTCAAATTTCATGATAATGGTTATGCTAGTTCTCTATAATCCACACTCTATGGTCCACACCCATTCTTCAATCCACACTCCATGGTCCGTACATGGTCTAATTCTATATGTTATTGTCTAAGTCAAAGTTTATCCATTAGAGTTTGAGTCTAAGTCTCTCCATAAAATATCCATAATCTATCTATTGGAGACCCACAATCTATCTTCTAGAAACCCATAGTCTCCCTATTGGAGACCCATAATTTATCTATTAGAATTGGGTAAATTACTTAGATCAATCGACCCATATCAAGAATAAATGGTCTCCAATACATCAAGTTTTGACATCAAGTATGGTAGCTCCTCAATTACCAACTTTTAATATGCTATTGATGTATCTAACAAATGCAAGTGATACAACATAAGAATTTTAATAGTAAAAATGGGATGAAAACCAAGATATAGAGGTAGATCTAGCTTTAAATCATTCTCTTTCACTTTCTAGTGATGTATAAGATCTATAATTTAGAGGTCTTATTTTTGTGTGTGAACCTGCACGATGCTCTTTCTATAATAATAGTCATATTATCTCCCACTGTGAAAGAGTTTAGGCTATGATATTGGTTATAACATTGCTTATATGTCACAACCTAAAATTCCATCCATCTTAGTACAATTGTTTTTTTTTTAGGGAAATTATCTCAACTTACTCAACAAGAACTATTTTCTAGAGGTCAACTTATGTTATTAATGGTCCTTAATTAAAATTTATTTGTCCTATATACATTATGAGTCAACCTATCCTTCTAGATCCCTCCAAAGAGGATCACCCATATCTGCTCCTTATATAAGCATTTCTATGTAAGTGAACTAGGTTTCATATATGGTAGCTATAAATCTCATTATTTTAATGAGCTAGTTTATCACTTTCTATTTTTCAAAAGAGGAATTCTAATATCTACAGCTACATAAATCCATATATGTAGGTGCACTAAGGACATTAAATCTAGGCTATCCATCTCATCTCCATGATGAGCTAGCCTTTCTAGAATAAGTCTCAATCCATGCCTTGATTTGTGGGTAGCTTATTAAGTCACTTCCAATTGCATTATTAAGGTTCTTCATGCAATATTTATAATTATCCCATGGATTATTATCAAGTAATTAAAGCACAATTTATGAAAGTATGCAACCATAAGAAATACCCATTGCTTAAAGTGCATAGAAATTTTATTAGCAAATCTAACGAGGCAAATCCATAGGTAAAGAAACTCCACACATATTCACATAACTCCACATATATCCTAGGAACCCTCATGGGAAATAAATCCAAATTTAAATTGATTCTTATATTATTTCATAAAGTAATTGAATCATACATTGAGTCAAAGGCATCCCATAATGCCTTTACCCCTATCATAAGAGATCCATAATTCAATATTACACTATGAATTTGTTTTATAATACATAAATAAAATTCGATTCCACACATTGACTCGAAGGTACCCCTTAATACCTTCACTCCCATCATAAGAATTCCATACCTCTTATAATATTACTATAGACACAAAAATCTAGCCACTTCTCGTCCATTCAGGTCTTCCTGCCATTTTTACCCATTATTAACATATATTTATGTATATTTATTTAATATATATTTAATAAATGTATATATGTGTGTAAATTATTCTCATCCATCCATATTGATCTAATCCTAGTCATTCATCCACCTTAATCCATGCCACCTACCTAGATTTAATCTCCACCCTCTGTCACATTTTAATCTTGATCGCATAAATTGTGTCATTGAAGCCCTAATGTGCCCTAGGGAATATTATAAATATGAGTCATTTTTATGGCTCAAACCCTGATTCTTGAGTTTTCTTGAGTCCCTAAATCCCTTGAGTTCCTTGAGCCTTTGTGCCCTAAGTCCTCAAGTTACCATTACCATTTCATCCATCATTGCCCTCACCCTTGCATTCACCACTACATCTGTCACTACATCCGTCACGTCAAGCAGTAGAAACTGCATCATCCCTTGAGTGCCTCCCTACTACTCCCAAGTGCCCCTCTGCTACTCCTAAGCACCTCTAGGCACTTTTACCATCCTCTACCACCCTTGGATGCTTCCTACTACCATCGAGAACTCATGGGCATCTTAGACCCTAGTTTTACAAACTAGCAAACCCTCAGGTATCGCTAGGGCATCTACATACCAATTTTCTTGCAACAATTACAATAACAGATCAAAATTAAATGAGTTCACAAGGTAAATCACTTTTGTTTGATATTAATTTTATTATTTCTATATTTTCTTTTAGAATTGTTATTTTATAGCTAGGATTTTTGTTGATTTTTCAGGGTCTTACATAGTGGAGCTCTCATAGTTACTATTAACCCTCTTTTATCATTTTCTATGTGTAGATCTAGAGATTTACAAGCATTTGGTAGCTACTTAAGTTGGAGTGGTCTGATCAATGGATAGTTGAAGCCCACTCACCTCTGTTGGGAGCAAGAACAAGCTTTGAAGACACCACAAGCATTGTTGGCTAGGGTTTTAGAGAACCCTAGCATATTGTATTCATTGTATCAAAATAAACAGTGTAAACAATTATTTTTGGGGTACATTTTATTATATTGAGATCCACTAGCATTAATAATATAAGATCTATTTTAGTCTACAATCTATTGTATCACAGTTTGTTTATTTTTTAATCTATATTTGGTGTTTTGTTTTTATCTTCATAAATGGTGATCACGGTGTTTTGTTTTGTTTTTACATTTTTTATTTTCTTTTAGATATTGGATTAAAAAGAACATAATAATACATCTATTAGAAACAATAATTCTAGTGTGCATTTATGCATCAAAGTAGTTGTTGCATATAATTATATTTGTACATAACACATTTCCATTTAAAAAGAATTCATGCTTTCTGGTGTGCTACATATTTTGTCTACATGTGAAATATTAAAAGCATAAAGTAGTATGCATCCTAGGGTTAGAAACTTTTGTTTTTATTAATATAAGTAGGAGAAATATTTAAAATAACAAAAGTACCCTTGCATTTGGTGATTCAAGGTGGAGTAGACAAACCATCCTCTGTATAAAGAGCGGTTTTAAGTGATGTACTCTACTTTATTTGGAAAATATGATATTTTTATGTTGGATTATAATTTAGATTGATTAAATAATTCATTTTCTAACATTGTATGAGCATAGTAGAAAAAATGAACCTTTTAAAAAGGAATCACACACTACACATTGCACTTTTAATAGTAATGGTTGGATTTCATCACCAATAATTTCTTGATATTTAGTTATGGTGGGCTATATATCCATCCACCAATATCCTCCACTAGATACCATAGGTTACCCCTGAGCAAACTTGTTGGATTTAATCACCAATTGAATCTCGTTGCCCATTCCTAGCCATAGTATTCACCCATTTTAATTCAGATTAGTGCATTCAAACACACACACACAAATGAAAAACATTAAAAGGAGATAATTAATGAATGAGGTAAGACACAGTTGTTTTATAGATATAGCATTGATTATCTTCATTTGATTTATTTGAATTTCCATTTTTGCATTTCCTTTATAGGACATTTTACATTTGGTTTAGTAGCTTATGGTCTAAACAAGAAATTATGAAAATCTTTAAACCAAAAAAATACATCTATGGAATGTTCATTTTCATTTCCTACCACTTCTATGGTAAATCCTATCAGTAGGTTTCAGATAGATTGTACATATTTACCTATGGGTCCATCATATGTTGTGCAAGATATTTATGTCTCACACAAATACACCTCCACATATCTTACACAAACTGAATCATCTTCACCCACAATTGATCACACCATTACCCACATAGACATGGCCAAAGTAGAGGCTTTCTACAAATCAACTAATTATATCTTGCATCCCATCCATAATGTCCCAAATCAAGATCCTTCTTTACAATAGGAACTTTTTCCTTCCCAACCATCCAATTTTACCCAGGTGTACACTAACCCTATTTTTGAGCCATCAGTCGCACCATCATTCCATGTTTCCATTCCCTAACCATCATGTGCTCCTAGAACTTCATATGTATCCACCTATACCAACCCCTTGTATGAAGCACAATTCAATGCTGCTTCACAAGTACCTATTTCAACCAATCAAGTTATAATTCCCATTGCCACTTGTCCCCCATCCATATCATATATTCCATTTTCATCCTTGTCTTCCAATTATGATATGAAAATTCATGAATCATGTAAAACATTTGAATAAATTGCTTAAGAAGTGGCAAAGCGCTCAACATCAAGTTCAAGTGAACCCTAGGCCTTAGCCAATTTCCACTAGATCCACCTTCATCACACAAAGTCCATCATGGGTACCACAACCTTTGGTGGTTTCCATCCCTACACATCCATCCACCCATACCCATTCTATTCCCATAGGCCAATCCAACCACATTTGTCATGCATTATCCCCTCTTGAATAGTCACCATTATTTCTCAATCAATTAAAATCCACTTCGCCTATCCAACATCATCTTGTTACTCCCCAACATATTTCCACCCCTTCATAGAATCATCAAGTGATTCAGGGCTTTCACATTCTTAGGGAATATCCTAGAATCAAGGCAATGCAATAATAAATTGATAATTTGATAAAACATACTCCTGGTTATAATAATTAGAAGCTAACTTTACATTAATTAATCAATAAACCAATTCAACCTTTGATACAATCATCATAATATCTAATATAATTCATGGTACCAAGGTTTGACAAGTTCAAAGGGACTAAAGACCCTAAAGAGCATGTGAGAAAAATTTGTGCACTCATGCTTCAGAATTCAAAATGATAATGCTCTCATGATCCGCACATTTCCTTAGATATTTAGGGGATATGGCATAGAGTGGTATAACCAATTGCCCAATCATAGTATTTATACTTTTGAACAATTGGTTGACCAATTATTTGAAAAATTTACCCTTAATGTAAGAAAAAATATCATTATTTTATATCTATGTTTTAATAAAGCATGATGATGAGTCTATCTATGATTTTGGCAACCATTGGAGGGCTATCATAACCAAAATGTCATTCACCCTACCAATGGAAGAGTTAATTAAGCTATTAACTAAGAGCTACCTAAAAACTATTTATTGGATGCTTCAATTGTAAATATATCACTCATTTGAAGAAGCTCTTGCCCATGCTAGTGTCATCAAGGAAATAAAAATCCAATAAGGCATACTTAAGCCAAGAAAAAAAGAATAGCAAAACATGGGCTAATACAAAAGCAATTATTTTGGCCAAACAAAATCAACATAGGACAATACAGCCAATCAAGTCAATCATGTCAATCAAGTGGTCATGATCTAGCCAATAATGGCTCAAAAACAACTAATGCAACAACCACCATAACAAATTTCCTATCATATGGTGCCCTCAGTAACCCGATCTATGCAAAACACAGTGCCAACTATGGAGAATCACCAATGTCAACAATCTATTTGAAAAAATCGTCAATACACCCTATTGGGACAAAAACATTGGTTAATTTCTTCCTAATTTATCATAGCCCTTTTTATTTAATTGTCAACCCAAAGATGCTCGTAAACTTGTGAAGTACCGTGCACAGTTTATGCATACTATGCCTATAACATCTTTGAGATGAGTCCTCTAATTCCTAAGGTTTGGGGGGTAATTTTTGTTGCAGTGTAGTGTTGTCCAAACCATTTGAATAAAAATAAATTATGAAAAATAAATCACACCACACACTTACAAGAATTTAAATAAAGTAGGAAAAATATAGGAAAATAAATATATTTTTGGAAATTAAATGAAATAGTAAATAACAAAAAAAAAAAAAAAACTAATATAGAAAACAAGATAAAGGGGAGGAATGCTGACAAGAGTGGGCCCAGTTTCCAATAGATTCTACCTAGCTAAATCATGTACACCGAATTCTTAAAAAAATATAAGATAATGCTCAAACTAATTTTAGTGCAAAAGAATTACAGAAAATATTTGGTAGTTTTTATCCTCTAAATTTCCTCTCCTTCTCTTAGGGAATACCTATGCATTTATACAATGAATAGGCTTCCATTGTTATAATTTTAGGTAAGTCTATTTTAGACTTGTAGTTACAACAACTATGTATTAATTAGATTAATCAGTATAGATGTTTAATTATAACAGTCACATACTAAATTTATCCTTCGAAAGATAAATCAAATGTGTTCATATGATACACATCCTTCCATCAAAATTTGTTCATTGATTACTTTAGAACATGGATAAATCTCCAACATAAAATTATAATTACTATCCGTAAACGATTTGACTTTACTCGCATGATCAAATTGTTGATGTGGCTTTGACCGCTTTCCAATACTATCGAATTATTCATATTGCATATAAACACTTTAATGGAAGGTAGGCATCCTTTTCTTTCTTTCTTTATTTTTATTTTTATTTTTAATAATAATATGGGATTAATATTCCTACCCTTTTTTTTTTGAAAAATTTAGGCAGAATGCATATGTCCATCATAACGATGTACAAGCACCTTACTTCAAGTGTATGGGAACAAGATGTCTTCCTACTATGAAATGGGAACAAGGTGCCTTCCCACCATGAAATGGGATCAAGGCACCTTCCTCTAGATGAGATCAAGTCACCTTCTTCCATATGGGATCAAGGTGTCTTCCTCCATATGGGATCAAGGCACCTTCCTCCAGATGGAATCAAGGTGCATCCAATGTATGAGATCAAGGCACCTCCAAATGTATGGGATCAAGGCACCTCCAATGTATGGGATCAAGGTACCTTCAAATGTATGGGATAAATGTGCCTCCAATGTATGGGATCAAGGAACCTTACTCAAGATGGGATCAAGGCACCTTCGTCCAGATGATGCCAAGGCACCTTCCTCTAGGTGGGATCAAGGCACCTTCCTCCTAGTGAGATCAAGGCACCTTACCACTATAAGTGAGGTGCATATCTTTGAATTTTTTTTCATACTAATATGGGAGTTAGACGCCTTTACATGGGAGTAAGGTGCCTCCCCATATATATAATTTTTTTTGGGGCACCTTCCTAATGGGAGCTAGGCACCTTATTTCAATGACATGGGAGTTAGGCGCCTTCCTAATGAGAGTTAGGTGCCTTCCTCCAATGTATGTATACCTAAATTTTGAACATGAGTTAGGCACCCTTAAGATACTCAAGAGTTAGCTTCCTCCCTAATGTTGATAAGTTAGCTTCTACCGATGTATCCGTAGTTAGTGCTTCTTGTTTGATCATGCCCCTCAACGCTTCTTCACATGCTACATTAGCAGTTGCTTCATCCAAACATAGAGGTGGGTACCTTTTTTCTTTGCAATAATTAACATCCACATTCATATAAGATGGTGACTATCTCCTCTAGATGGAAACAGTTAAGGTCTCACTAAAAAACTAAAAAAAATCATGCAAGCTCATGGATCCTATGCCATTTAGGTCTAGGTTTCCCAAGTTGCCTACTTCGTGCATTAAGGGTATTTCACCTACAAAAGTAAATAATAAAAACTAAAAAGCAATAAAATTTAGTTTAGTGGAGTCTGTGCCTATTAGGCCTAGGTTTTCTAGGCTATCTATAGCATGCATTAAGAGCATTGTGCCTGCAAAACAAAAACACAAACAAATAAAGAAAAAATACAGAAAAAAATAAATTATTCTATAGATAAACATGTGTTCACACATTACTAAAAATTAAAATTTTAATCATATGGAGTATCCCCCATGCCTATTATGAAATTCATCGCATGAATTACAAATACATGATAAATTTTACTAAATATTGATATAAATCTTCTGTAATACCCAGCCGAGCCAAGGAAAATTTGGACATCTCTTTGATTTTTAGGACTGGGATGATTCTTAATGACCTCAATTTTCTTTTTATCTGATATCACTTGCTCTTCTAGATATTGTTATAATCACAATGACACTGAGAGGGGGGGTGAATCAGTGTGTTCTTTAAAAACTTAAAAGCAATTTAGACTTTTAAATAAACTACAACAGATTAAAACAGAAATAATAAAAGTACTAAGAGCATCACACATAACACGGCATTTTAACGAGGTTCACCGATGTGGCTACTCCTCAAAAATACTGCTTGGACTACCATCCAAATCCGGTCAAATGCAAAGCTACAACTTTACATAATCATTCACCAGCACCAACTGGTAAGAGGCACCAACCTCTAAATTTTATCTGCTACAACAGAATGGAGCACCAACTCCAATTTTTCCAGCTCCAACTGGAAAGAGGCACCAACCCCTTTTACCAAGCTACAACTTGGAGATAGTAATAAAAATTGTAGAATTAAACTGTCACCTCAATTTGCACGATCTGCTGTTTTTCTTGCGTTCTGCTGCTTGTCGGCATTCGACTGCTGCTGTGAAAAATGATTCACACTTTTTCAACCACTCCTCTATATCTCTCCGCGTTCTCTGCTGCAACTTCATAGAAATATTACTTCTACAGCCAGACTGCTTGTCATTTCACACTCGAAACACGACTTATGCATACCGCGTTCTTATCTTCTCTTTGCACCACTCACTCTGCTGCACCTTCCATGAAATCTCACTTCTACCATCTGCGTATTTTTGCCTCGGACTTTAAACACGCCGTCTGCATATCGCTCTCTTTGTTCTCGATCAGTCGATACGCACTCACTCACTATCTCATCACTGCGATCTCTTTTCTTTAACTCCAAAGAACTATCACCGACTTACACTCTGCTGCACATGAACTTCATTCGCATATATCGCATCACGCCCACTCTTCAACCTTGCAATAGTCCCGCCTTTTTATAGAAGAGAATATCCCATCAAAACATTCTCAAACACGTCGGCTGCAACCCTAATTAGGTCAACATGAAACCCTAGAATTTTTTGGTTGCTTAACCTTGCTTTGTCGACGAGGAAACCCTAATTGATCCGTTGCAAAACCCTAGCAACGTCGGCTTTGAAAACAAGCCGGTGAACGACTTTAATTTAATTTTAAAATATTAATTTAAATTTTAAATAAATAAATAAAATTTAAACTGGATATTTAAAATTAAATATCTTCATCATCGGAGCACCTTTTTCAACAAAACGAAGAGCTAACTTGGGTTTTAAGAAAAACCCATTTCAAAAACTACTGACCATGGATTTAAACAAAACCTATAATTTAGTCTGCCTTGGTTTTCACAAAAACCCTTCCGCTCTTTGACATCAATGACAACATCAACACTTGAGCAAGGGCAATGTACCCAAGGTACCCAAAATTGCCAACAATCTCCCCCTTTGTCATTGATGGCAACCCTTTACTAAAAACACATCTTCAAGAGCCAAAACTGAAATCAATCTCTTTGAAGTTTTGCTCCCCACGACTTGAAGCTTTCCTCTTCACTTGAAGCTCTCCCCCTTACTCATATCTCTCCCCCTTTGTCATCAATGGCAAAGGGCCACCTTTGGGGCTCGAAACTAAGAATGAGCCTCTTAGCTTAGTCCCTCCCCCACCTCCTGATGAGGTGATTAATTCTGGGGTGGGAGTAAAACTCCCATTAGGCACTGATCAACATCAACGTCTATAACTTCCTTGTCGGGTCTTCTCTTGAACTCTTTGACCATATTCTTGTTCCTATCATTGTTACGATCCTTGGACCTGATCATGCCACTTATTCTGTTCCTATATCCTGGAATTTCAACTCTGCATTGTCTGACAGTGTGACTTTTATTGTTGCACTTATAACAAGTAATAGTGTTGTTTCTTTTAGGCATACCTGTTCTTTGAATCCACATGTTCTGACTAAGCCAGTTCTGACTAAACCTGTTTTGACCAAGCCTGTTAGTGTGATGTTCTTTTGTTTTAAATGAAACTCTGGTCTATTTACCCTTCTGACATGAAGCACACATACTATTTGTAGGTTTTTTAATGATTGGAATATCTCTCATTGCTTGTTTAGCGCTAATTCTTACCAGATTATCAAAACTTATGTGTCCAAGCCTCTTATGCCACAACCAGTTCTCTTCTTCTTGTCCCATGAAGCACATACCTTCTGAAAACTCTGAGAGTGTGTACATATTGCCAGACGTCCTTGAGCCGGTTGCTATTAATTTCCTACTATTTATTTTTCTGACTTCACAACCATGCTTCTTGAAAACTACTTCATGTCCTTTGTCACAGATTTGACTCACACTCAATAGATTATGTTTCAAACCATCCACATATAAAACTTCCTCTGACTTGATCTTTCCTTCACTAATTTTGACCGTTCCTTTACCTATTATTTTGGCTCCGTCATTGTTGCCGAATTTTATAGAACCACCCTCATACTTTTGTAGATTTTTGAATTTCTGTTTGTCACCTGTCATATGACTTGAGCAACCACTATCAAGAATCCAAGGAACATGTTTATTCTGAGCTCTAAAAGCTGTCTGCACTATTAAAGAATCTTGTTCTTTCCTGAGATATTCTTTTTGTTTCCATTCTATTTTAACTGTGGTATTGGGTTCTAGCTGTGACTTCCCCTTTTTAGAATTTTGCACATATCCTTCAGTATAAATTCTATTTTGTTTTGCTCTATACGGTTGAAATCTGCTTTCATGAGGTTGATATGAAACAGACATACTACGACAATTTATGGCAATATGACCAAAGTTGTGACACTTAAAACACTCTATTGCATAACTCATTAAAGGAGCAAACACATTTCTACTAGTGAAACTTCTTGGACCTACGTTGTATTTGCGAGTCAACAATTTTATGCCCATAAACATTACACTTGAAACAAAAACCATAGAAATAATGATTAAACCTGAAAGATGGTCTTGGCCAGGTTGTTCCTGGAGCCTTGGATCTTCTATTCTTTTGATGTGTGACCTTAGTAAAGCCATCATTGTCGATTGCTATTTCGGGTCCGGCATTATATCTTTCTTTTGCCGATTCTTGTCTTTGTTCTTTTCACTTTCAACATTGCTTGCTTTTGGTCCAGTTGATGATTCTCTTGCAGAAAAGCCGAGACCAAATTTGATACCTGTGGATCTTTGATCGCTCAGAATTTTGTCCAATTTCATCGAGCTTTCTTCACGTTTTACATGACAGTTGATTTTTCGATCCAGCTCTTGTATATGTATTCGAAGACTCACATTTTCTTCTTCCAATTTGCTGCAGTGGTCTATCTTCATGGATACCTGTATTTCCAGATCTTGAGACATTTTCTTGTATTCTTCAGTCTGTATTTTTAAAGTGGCAATAATGTTGTTTGCATCCTTAAGTTTCCTTGACAATTTTTCATTCTTCTTTTTCTCCGATTCCCATTTCGTAAGGGCAGACACTAGCTCACCCTCTAAATCAACTTTAGCCTCAACTTCTTCAACTTCAGAGTTCATTCCTTCTGCCATTTTTGGTTCAATTTTCTCAACCATAGGAACTAAAACTGGTTGGGATGCCTTTTTGGATGAGGATCTATTCTTCTTAGCCATTGTGTACTAATCCAAGATCAACCATGACTGATTTAGCCAAAATTGGGAACCTTGCTCTGATACCAATTGTTATAATCACAATGACACTGAGAGGGGGGGTGAATCAGTGTGTTCTTTAAAAACTTAAAAGCAATTTAGACTTTTAAATAAACTGCAGTAGATTAAAACAGAAATAATAAAAGTACTAAGAGCATCACACATAACACGGCATTTT
Organism: Wollemia nobilis; assembly: GCA_028583015.1. Classification (NCBI taxonomy): domain Eukaryota; kingdom Viridiplantae; phylum Streptophyta; class Pinopsida; order Araucariales; family Araucariaceae; genus Wollemia; species Wollemia nobilis. Next base: position 591,228 of record JAQPPZ010001917.1, read on the forward strand.
AACGAGGTTCACCGATGTGGCTACTCCTCAAAAATACTGCTTGGACTACCATCCAAATCCAGTCAAATGCAAAGCTACAAATTTACATAATCATTCACCAACACCAAGTGGTAAGAGGCACCAACCTCTAAATTTTATCTGCTACAACAGAATGGAGCACCAACTCCAATTTTTCCAGCTCCAACTGGAAAGAGGCACCAACCCCTTTTACCAAGCTACAACTTGGAGATAGTAATAAAAATTGCAAAATTAAACTGTCACCTCAATTTGCACGATCTGCTATTTTTCTTGCGTTCTGCTGCTTGTCGGCATTTGACTGTTGCTGTGAAAAATGATTCGCACTTTTTCAACCACTCCTCTATATCTCTCCGCGTTCTCTGTTGCAACTTCACAGAAATATTACTTCTACAGCCAGCACACTATCATTTCACACTCGAAACATGACTTCTGCATACCGCGTTCTTATCTTCTCTTTGCACCACTCACTCTGCTGCACCTTCCATGAAATCTCACTTCTACCATCTGCGTATTTTTGCCTCGGACTTTAAACACGTCGTCTGCATATCGCTCTCTTTGTTCTCGATCAGTCGATACGCACTCACTCACTATCTCATCGCTGCGATCTCTTTTCTTTAACTCCAAAGAACTATCACCGACTTACACTCTGCTGCACACGAACTTCATTCGCATATATCGCATCACGCCCACTCTTCAACCTTGCAACAGTCCCACATTTTTATAGAAGAGAATATCCCATCAAAACATTCTCAAACACGTCGGTTGCAACCCTAATTAGGTCAACATGAAACCCTAGAATTTTTCGGTTGCTTAACCTTGCTTTGTCAGCAGGAAACCCTAATTGATCCATTGCAAAACCCTAGCAACGTCGGCTTTGAAAACAAGTCGGTGAACAACTTTAATTTAATTTTAAAATATTAATTTAAATTTTAAATAAATAAATAAAATTTAAACTGGATATTTAAAATTAAATATCTTCATCATCGGAGCACCTTTTTCAACAAAACGAAGAGCTAACTTGGGTTTTAAGAAAAACCCATTTCAAAACTGCTGACCATGGATTTAAACAAAACCTATAATTTAGTCTGCCTTGGTTTTCACAAAAACCCTTCCGCTCTTTGACATCAATGACAACATCAACACTTGAGCAAGGGCAATGTACCCAAGGTACCCAAAATTGCCAACAGATATATATGATGAGTATAGATTTTTATAGTTATTCCTCTTATGTCTAAATATTTCCAATAAAAATCAATCTCATGGTTGACCAATATATCTTTCAACATGTCTTGTTGAGTGCATGTCAACTTGCCATTTATATTCAGTATTTTTCAAGGTGCAACCTCAATTTGTGTGATATGGTGATATTTGATACCAACAAGTGGTAATTCTAGAGAGGGGTAAGAGGACTTACCTTGGAGAAGTTGGTTATAACTCTCTCTTCATCATTTTTGTCCTTGAACTCAACAACACCATTATGGGTTGAATCATTGGCAAATCACCAACATTCTAATTTTCTTCATTGGGTTCACCCAAAAAGTCAACAAACTATGTAAGTAGATAGATGATCATATTTTTAATGTTACATCCATAAAAAATGGTCATTTTTCCATTCTTGTATATTATGTAGGTGTCATCTATCACCAACCAAGGCCTACCTAATATGAGTGGGTAACTACCTAGTTCAGACTTTGACTGCAATACTATGAAATTTGTTGGAGGTTTTTTCAAACAAAATTCTTGAATGGCCTTAATGTAAATTAGGACATATTTTGGGGCATCTCTTATGGCCTGAAAGAGAGGAATGGTAACTATTAAATTCTTCAAGTTTGACAAGATGTCAAACTTCGATTGTACTAGCCTTATGGGTTCTTGCAACCCTTTGGGAAAAGGGGGAACCTCTTCTTTGTCATTTTTAATAATGGGTTCTTCCTCAATATCTTCTACAAGAGGTGGTTTCTCTACTTTTATATTTACATCAACCTCCTCTTCTACCAAAGGAGGTGCTTCTACACCTAAATATCTACCTGATCTTATTTGTATAGGAAACATCTCATTTTTTACTCGATATGCTGGCTAGTTTGATGTGGGATGTACTGGATGTTTAGTAGTTATCACAACAAGGGGAGATGGTAGACTCTGTTGTAGTGGAACCTATGTCATATTTTTTGGAGCTAAATTCCATGTACTGTAATTTCTCCACTAAGATCCTAGTTGCTAGTATGGCATCCATGGGTACTTATTATAAGGAGCAGTTCCCTTATGGGTGTTTATCCAGGGTGGTTGTCCCCACCAACCCACATTGGGCAGTTGAACTTGACCTTGATTTATGTGGTTACTCCCTCTATAAGTTGGTATTCCTTATGGCATGTTTTCTATAGAGGGTTGTTGTCATCCTCTAATATTCCCCATGAAATAGGCTTCTACTATCTCAAGATTGTCCTTAGGACTTGGCAATTGTAGGCACAACCTTATCTTGTGATTGTTCTAACAGACAACACATACTCTAACCTTGTCTTCAAGACATATATTTTTGGAATTCTTTCCTCTACATTTGATATATAAATAGGTGAATGCTCCCTCATCATCTTTCTTCTTATTTTAGAGCAAAAGAGTATCCATTTGTAGTGTAAAATATGACATCTCACTCTTCAGGTCTTCCAGCATTTTATCTATCTCTATTTTGGTGACTGGGGCTATTGGTTTGATATTCTTGGAGGTTAGGTTACCTTTACTTTTTGAATAATTCTGATACAATTGTCAGATGTCTGATATTTGGTGCTGGTATATGTCTCCTCCATTCTCAATAATTTTTTTTAGGAAATGTGGTCTCTATACCAATTGCCCTTAAAGCAATTTCTAAGGTATTTCTACCGTTCTAAGTATTCTACATAAGAGTCTAATTCAATTGTAAGGATATTCCATCCTCAACTACTTCCCACTACTGGTTTTATAATAGATCTTCTTTAGATTGAGTTTTTTTAAACAAAGGATTTTCTACCACCCATTCTTCATATAGGTTCAACTATTTTGAGTTGGAAAAATTCTGTGCAAACACTGGATATTTACTCCAGTGCACTGGTTGGGAGAAAAATATTTTAGTTTTAAAACCTGATATAGCTAGTTCAGAGATTTCTTGTGGATGTTTACTCTTAATAAAATGACTGACTGATCCTCTTATCTTTGGTGGAATAATACAAGATTAGGTGAAAAAGTTCTACAAATAAGTTAATTTGAACCAGAATTTTCAAATACACCATCTTCAGAACAATGCATTACAGTTTGTACTTCCTTGGAAATGGTGCCAAAATGTTAGATCAAAAACATTGGTTAATTTCTTCCTAATTTGTCACAACCCTTTTCATTTAATTGTCAACCCAAGGATGCTCATAAACTTGCAAAGTATCATGCACAGTTTATGCCTGCTATGCCTATAACACCTTTGAGATGAGTCCTCTAATTCCTAAGGTTTGGGGGGTAATTTTTTTTCTTAATTTTTTTGTAATGTAGTTTTGTCCAAACTATTTAACTAAAAATATTTTATGGAAAAAAAATCACACCACACACTTATATGAATTTAAAGAAAGAAAAAAAAATACAGGAAAACTAACAGATTTCTAGAAATCAAATGAAACAGTAAATAACATAAAATAATTTAGAAAATAGAATAAAGGGGAGGAAAACTAACAAGAGTGCGCTTAGGCTCTAGTATATTCTGCCCATCTAAATCACGTACACCAAACATTTAGAAAAATATAAGACAATGCTCAAATGAATTTTATTGTAGAAGAATTATAGAAAATGTCTGATATTTTTTCTCCTCTAAATTTTCTCTCCTTCTCTCATGGAAGACCTATGTACTTATACAATGCATAGCCTTCCTCTATTACAATTTTAGGTAAGACTATTTTGTACTTGTAGTTACAACAACTATGCATTAACTATGCACTGAATTTACCCTTCACAAGATAAATGAGGTGTGTTCTATTTTATCATAACATAACACCTATATTAATATAATTAAGTTGGAAAATCCATTCAAGAAATTGCACATAATGGTTGCTAATGAGAAATATATTATTTTCCTAGTTCATCACATTGTTTGTTTACCCGTATCGATCACTAGAAAATTTCTACTTTGATTTTTCCATAAGCAAGGTCCATGTCATAATCTATTTTCCTATCAAAATAGGACAATTGATGTGTTTGGTGGTTAACAAGAGTTGGGTGCTTTATGTGGAGTCAACGTTTTGCTGTAGTCAATGCAAAAAAGGTGTGGTCTCCTTCGGTAGCAAGGCACCTTCTTTTTGTAGTGAGATCAAGGCACCTTCCTCTAAGTGGGATCAAGGTACATAGGATCAAGGTGCCTTATTTCAATGGGATCAAGGCACTTATGATCAAGGTGCATGGGAGCAAGATGCCTAGGGTCAAGGTGCCTGGTAGAAAGGTTCTTGGGAGTAAGGCACCTTCCCATCATAATACGGGAGCAAAATGTGCCTTCTTCCATCATGCTTGTTGACTTTCTTTGAAGAATGATATGTCGAGTCCATATGAGACCTTGATGTGATTACGTAGAAAATGATGAAATTAATAAAATATACACACAAAGCACACTTTTCTATTAAATATATACAAATTCTCATAAAAAATATATTTCTATTATAATAGTTCCACACAAGATGTTAGAAAAGTATGTAAAAATATATATATTTTTGGTGCTCATCACACCCCTCTATCTGAATCTTATGCTTCATATTCCAAAGGTTGTATGATACCAATAGACTTGCTTTGCCTGAGGTCAAACCATATGATCCCACTAGACGTGGTAAAAACTACAAGAAATATATATTTTATCCTTATCATATAAAAATGGTCATGACGTAAATAATTGCCATGTATTTAAATATATAGTACAAGATATCATTGACTTGGGGGCCATCAATATTGACAACCCCCTAGCTCAACAAAACCAAAATCTTGGCATCCAAACACCACTTCCTCATCATGAGGAGGTGCAATCCAAAATAGGAGGATCTAACATCAAGAACCCTCCTAATCAAGTTAACCATGTTCAATAGTACTAAGGTTTTTTAGGTGTCATTCATGTGGTAACCCAAGGTCAACAATGATAAAAAAATCAACAAGATACACAGAAACAACCCGTTCAACATCCCATGAACTCACAAGCAAGGGAGTCAACCTATTCCATCACAACCCATCCAAATTTCCTAAATCCTTCTCCACAAATCCACATTCCAAACCATTCTAATCCATCAAGTCATCCCATCAATAACCCCCAAAGGCCAATTATTTCTCTAAGTAGTCGGTTAACCATTAGTTTAAAAATAGCTTCGTCAAAACTATCTATTTATGACCTAATTCAAAAATCTCCCCAATATTGTGAGGCATTAATGAATATTCTAAAATCCATAAAACTCCAATATCAATATTTCAATACCTTTAATAACTTTTTAGGCAGTATTCAAACATGCATGGAGCCTTCCATCACATTTTATGACTGATATTAAACCAAAATCATTGGAATTGGTGGATCCTCCATTGCATATAATGGCTAAAATTGATAGGAAGACATTTAAAATAGTCTTAATTGATACCAATTCCTCCATCAACATCATCACCACATCTGATCTCCATCATCTCAATCTTCCTCCATCTCACATAACCAAATCCACCTTCACATTGAAAGTATTTAATGTTGCTCTCTGCTCTATAGTTGGAACTATTGTTTTGACCATTGAAGTAGGGGAAAAAACATTGTATACCTTGTTCCACATCTTATAAGGATACATGGTTTACAATGTACTCTTTGGAATACCTTGGATGAGGGAAATAAGATGTGTCTGTTCCATATTACATCAATGTTTGAAATACGTACATGAAGGACAAGTACATTGCATACCAGTGGATGTTGAGTTGTTTAAGTATTACAACTTCATCTCAAATCCTTATGAATCCATGCTTCCTTCTACCCACCTTTTCCTCATGTCATCCACCACATCATCAATCACTCCATCCAATCCTTCATCAAAATCTCCCATTCATGAGGAGCTTCCCATCACCAATTCCAACCAAGAATCCACTTCTACACCTTCATTATCATCATCATTGACTACATGTATATGTGGACAAACCCAATACACCATCCACATAATCATCCACTTCATTGATCATAAAAATTCCTTCATAACCAAATCCATCTCCATCAGCCAACGTTTCACAATTTGAATTGTTGAACTATGAGATACCCACATCTTACCCATTATCTGAGTGATTATCCAACCATGAGCCTCTCATGTCCACTTCATCCTAATCATATCAAGTTGATTTCCACCTCATCAACCCTGGTATCGATTAATATGTGGTCCAAGACATCATAATCACACCAATAAATATCTCAACTACCAAGGATTTTGATCACCCACATGACCCACCTTTATCTATAGGAGTAGTATACAATATTGGTGTAGTGCCTAATAGCATAAATTTTGTTTATGAGTGGGTAGAACCTTTATCTAATCCTACTCCCTAAAAATAACCCAAAAAACAACCATCTGCCAATATCCAAAAAATGATGGGTTTTCCATCCCATTATTTTAACAGATATAATTGGCAAAGACATGGCTTAGGCCGATATGAATAGGGAGTGCCTCAGCTTATTGAGATCCCATATCAAGAAGTGTACGACCATTTAGGTCTAGGTTATCACCCAATTCCCACCATATCTTCTTTTGAACAAGCCTTCCAAAGGCTTAATTTGAATTCAAAGGAAGAAGCCTTCCATCGTGATGAGGAAATATAAGAAGAATTCGATCTCATGTTGATAGCTTATGATAAATCTGATGAGGAATCAGAACCCATCATTCCCCAAATGGAACAAGATGAGTTTTATATCAGAATTTTCCTCATCCATGATCCTATTTTTTTTCTAGATTCTTCCACAAGAGCAAGATAAACCTACCAGTGAACCACCACCCCCATATCATTAATTCATTTCATCATCCAAAATGTATTTTTAAAAATTAGGTGAATCGGTTTTGAAAGTGAGGAGAATTTCATCCAAAAGCATGTAGAAGAGATGGCAAATTGCATTTTTTCTAGAAAAAATTATAAAAATGAGGTGAATCAATTGAAAAATATTTATACCACTTAAAATAAGGGTTTATTGAGAAATTTACTAAGTTATAAGTGTATATCTTTTCAATATATGTGGTTTAAAAAAAATAAAAAATGGAGCTTTGGATCAAAAGTTATGCCTCCTAGAAGGTTGCAAGGTCATTTGTAGCCTATAGGTTACAGGGTCATCCAAATTTATCAATCAATTGCAAAGGTGAAAATGATAAAAAATATTCTATATTAGTTTATTATTATCAATTTAAAGTGTAGATCTCGTCAAGCTATGTGGTTTAAAAAATAAAAATAAAAACGAAGATCTGGATCAAAATTTGTACCTCGTAAAATGTTGTAGGGTAGTCTATAGTGATGAGGGACTACCGATGAGGGATGACCTATGTGAGTATATAGACATCATGTGAGGTATGATCGATGAGGTATAATCTATGTGAGTTTGTAGACATCATGTGAGGGATGACCAATGAGGGACGACTTGTGTGAGTCGATAGACATCATGCATGAGGTCTATTGATTCACACAGGTCATCCCTCATTGATAGACCTCATGCATTATGTCTACTGACTCATACAGGTCATACCTCATTGGTTGTCCCTCACATGATGTCTACTGACTCACATAGGTCATCCCTCATTGATCGTCCCTCATCACTATAGACTACCCTGCAACCTTTTAGGAGGTATAACTTTTGATCTAGAGTTCTATTTTCATTTTTTTTAAAACCACATAGCTCGACATGATCTACACTTTAAATTGATAATAAGAAACTAATATTATGGTGAAAACTAATTGATTCAATGTAGGGTTATCATGTGAGGGATGACCTACAAGGGATGATTGGGTAAGTCTATAGACATCATGCAAGAAAATAACCTACAAGGGATGACTAGGTAAGTTTTTAGACCTCATGCGAGGGACAACCTATGTGATTCCATAGATATCATGTAAGGGATAACCTATGTGAGTTGGTAGAACTCATGCGAGGGATAACCTATGCGATTCCATAGACATAATGCAAGGGATAACCTGCAAGGGATGACCTGGGTAAGTCTATAGACCTTATACAAGGGAAAATTTGCAAGGGATAACCTAGGTAAGTCTGTAGACCTCATGCGAGGGACAACCTACAAGGGATAACCTACAAGGTATGACCTACGTAATTTCATAGACATCATGCAAGGTATGACCTACAGGGATGACTTGGGTAAGTCTATAGACCCATGTGAGGGATGACCTATAAGGGACGATCTACAAGGGATGAACTGCATGAGTTCATAGACATCATGCGAGGGATGACCTGCATGAGTCCATAGAAATCATTAGAGGGATGACGTACGAGGGATGACTTGCATAAGTCTATTGACCTCATACGAGGCATGCCATACAAGGGATGACCTGTGTGATTTTGTAAACATCTTGTGAGTGATGATATTTGCTAGTCTGTAGACATCATGCAAGGAATGACCTGTAAGATACAACCTAGGTAAGTCTATAGACATCATGTGAGGGATGACCTGCATGATTCTATAGACATCATGCAAGGGATGACCTGCATGATTCCATAGACCTCATGCAAGGGATGACCTAGGTGGGTCGGTAGACCTCATGTGAGGGACGACCTAGGAGAGCATATAGTCATCCAAGATGGGAAAAGGAAGGAGTTTATATGCATGGAAGTAGTGAAGACAAAAGTAAAACAAGGTATCAAAATAAATTGTGTACCTGTAGTCTTTTCTCTATAGTATTGTATTTTGTCCTTCATCTGTTGCCAATCACTCTATTTTTTTTTGGTTAAGTAGTGTTTGTATTTACAATGGGTTTTAACTAGGATCCCAAAACTTGATTACATAAGAGTTGGTAATAACATGCCGAGAATAAGCCATTAACAAAATTTTGGGCCCAAGGCACCAATACCCTGAAAATGAAAAACAAACAGAAATCTCGCCCAGTAAGAACAGGTAAATTTGGATAATCCTTCCCAGCGGGAAACCACCAATTTTGAAGGAAGGTAAGTTTGAAGATCTCACCCAGTGGGGAGCAGTTGAAAACTGCCATCATGTAAATCTCACCCAGCATGAAACAGCAAAAAACCATTATAATATAAATCTCGCCTAGCGGGAAGCACTTGATAAACCACCAAAGAGTGAATCTTGCCTAGAGGGAAGTAGCAGAAATCCATCCTAGTGTAGATCCCACCCAGCGAAAAGTAGCAAAAACCTCTACCAAGTGAATCCCGCCTCCCGAGAAAACTAGCAAGAAATGAGAAAAACCCGCCTAGCGGGAAACCCAATGGTTTTGGAGAATCCCGCCCTATGGGAAACCATCCCGCCCAGCGAGAAACCATCTTGCCCAAAAAAAATGGGAATCCCACCCAGTAGGAAGCAGTTGAAATCTAGAAAAGAGGAGATCTCACCCATCGGGAAGCATCCAAAAAGCACCACCAAGATAATCTCACCCCCAGGACAAACAGTAGGAAAAGACAATAGGTTAAGGGACCAGGGATACAGGGACTGGGGATCCCAGGCAGGAAGAGGTAACAACCACAAAGATGGGATCCTTGGGAGCCTAGCCTAAGGGATCCAGGGTCTGCATGCATAGATTAGATCCCCCCAAGATTTGAAAAATGCAGTAGAACCCAAAGAACCCCAACAACAGGGGCCAAGAATCCCATCCTTGCACAGGAGAAAATTCAGGGAACTGGGACTGAGGCTGGGAATAGCCCAGGAAGATAAAAATCCCCCCTAAGGCCAAAAAAATGCCCAGGGTGTCCACCAAGGAGTAGAACCAGCACGAAGAAGCCTCCAAGCGGGAAATTGAAGAAGGCCCTCCCCATAGGGACGGGACCAACAACAACCACAAGATCCCAGAGAGGATTCACTAGCAAAAATGGGAAAGAGGCCCCCCTAGACCACCCCCAAAGCAGTAAGGACCTCAAAGGAAACCCCAGGAAGTCATCAAAAACCCAACCAATCACCCCCACCACCTAGAGAACCATAGGGAACCAGATCCATGCCAAAAACCTACAAAAAACCCTAGGGGGAAGCCTGAGGGAAAAAAAGGGAAGGGATCCCAAAAATAGCAAGGAACCCTGGGAAGCACTAGGCCAAAAACTCAAACAAGGGAACCCTGACCAACTGGGAGAGGTGTAGAAAGAGGAGAAGGATCTCCCTCAAGGATATCATCTACAACAAACAATCCCAAGGAGGGATGACCTGGGAAGAGCCAAGGACTGGGCAGGAACCAGGGGAGGGGGAGCAAGGAAGGGATCGGGACCCTCCCATCTCTACTTTTTTCCCTCAAAAGAAAGTTCAAAATTTTATATTTTTCAATTGAATTCTCATCTCTCCAATCACTCTATTTTTGACTTCTTTGGTTTTGTTCATTTTTTAGCTCAAATTTTGGCTTCTCCTTTCTTTTTGAATGTATAACAAGTAATACTATACTTTGGTATATATAATGGGTAATTTTTTCTAGGTTAATAAAATAATATATAATTTTAAGGGTAATCAGTCCAAAATTTGAGTGGGAGGGCTCACAATTTAAAAATTAAAAATTAAAAATATTATAATTTTTGGACGAAATGACCCAAAAAAATATATTTTTCTAAAAATTTCGAGTGAATGGGATAACGGCCAAGGTCTTGAAATTCACCAATTTACATTTTTAAAAATGCAAATATTCACTTATTAATGAATTTTTACCCCTATGCATAACCCTTCTTATATCTAATCTCTTCGATGTCTTTAGAGAGTTCTCCATTTGCTTTTGTAATAACCCTAATCCTATTGTTACTCCTATGCATCAGAGCAATGGAGTGAAAAAAATTTGTGTTCTGATCACCCTCCTTAAGCCAGAGGGCCTTAGCTTTCTACCTCCACATTATTATTTTCCCTGCCATATGGATATTTGTGAAAATAGATAGTTCTTACCTCTTTAATTTCATAGAGTAACCCTAATTTTTGGCTATCTGCTCAACCTACTACAACTGGTTGTGAATCTCCATAATTCTAATGATAATATTTCCAAAATATTGCTTATTCTAATCCTTCAGTTTTTTCTTTATAAATCTCATCTTGGAGGTTATTTGTGCCATTTGATAACATGAAAACCTATGACTCCACCATTCCTCAATGTTGTATTCTAGACTAGGGTGTTGAAGCCACATTGCTTCAAATCTAAATGGTTATGGAAACAAGGTCCAATCACGTCTCTTCTCAAGAAAAATTGGATTGCGATCCAAATATAGCTTAGGAAGAGAGCATAAGGATGCATCACCAAAAAATGGGATGCCTTCTTTAGAAACTAGCATTCTATCCAGCCGAACCTGAATGTTTTGACTCCCAATTTGTTTATTACTCCATTTAAATCTTGAACCTTTTAGATCTAAATCCATCAGCTCTTAGGAGTAAATAAAAGAGGTAAATTCATCCATGCTACTAAGCACTAGGGTTCCTCATTTTTTATCATATGAATATAAGGGTGTATTGAAATCACCTACCAAAATCCAAACCTCTCCTTTAAAATGTTCTCTCATAGAACCAAGTAAATCCAAAAGCATGGTTCTAGAGGATACTGAATTTGAGGCATAAATATTTGAGGTTATCCATTTAATTCTTGACCCCTTGGAATAAAAAATATTGCTAATAACTTGATCATATATGAACACAATCAACCCATCAATGGTTTTAGAGTCCCACATGCACAAGAGACCCCTTGAGGCACCGTTAGCCGAGTTAGCTATGAACTCGACCTCCTTCCAAACCTCCCTCTTAAATATTTAAGCACTACTACTATCCATTTTTGTTTTTTGCAATAAAATTATATCTAGTTTAAATTTTTTTTGATGGATTCCAATGCATGATGTTTAGGTAGCCCATTAAGACCCCTAATGTTCCATGATAAAAAATTTATTTATAATTATTGGAAATAAAATCCTCATCCTTAGATCAGGAGTACTGAAAGAATGAATCTATCTTTATTTGATTACCTTTTGTATCCTTTTCTTTTTGAACTTGAGCTTGGATTGAACTCCATCTGCAATATCAGCTTCCACATCTCTACTTCTTTGAGCTTTATTGGAGGGTTTGCCTACCTTCCTTGTAACTCCCACATCAATTAGGCCCTTGCACAAGTTTCTAGTTTTAGGATACAACATCCTTACCCCTAAGGAACCTTCACCAAATGGTGCTTTGACATCACTAGAGGGGGATTTGACATCACCCAAAAATGGGAGGTCCATTTTCAACTCCATATTCTAAGGAGATCCCTCTCCCACCTAAGGATCTTCAGAGCCATCATTCTCAATCTCCTTCGAGTTTAGGAATTGTAAGGATTTTTGGAAAAAATCCTAAGGGATTGGAGTCTCTAAAGTTAAAAATTCTTTTTTGATCATTGGTAGGCTAGAATAAGTACATCTTGAGATCATACACCCATTTTTGTTGTTATTTGAAGCCATCTGTTGAATATCTTCCTCAATAATTTCCTTTAGACTAGGAGCCTCACCTGAGGGACCTGCAGAATCAAATCCTGCCTTATTTTCAAGGATTTAGTCTTGATTTTTCTCTAAATTCCTTTTATCCTAGTTTTTATTGAAATGGGCCTTCTTATTTTGGATCGGGTATGAGCCAAGGATATGGGAAAAATTATTACAGACCAAACATTTCACTGGTTGATTCTCATATACGGTAGGTTGAATCCATGGCTTAAAATTTGAAATTAGATTAATGTGATCTGAAATATTAGCTTCAAGGTCCACCATAACACACATACATGCAAAGACTAATCTTTATTTGGCCCTAGTTGTTGAATATATTAGGACTAGCTCACCTATGGCTTTAGCTATGCCTCTGAGAATATCAGTATGCCAAATGTGGAAGGGTAGATATGGTAATCTAACCCACAATGGAGCCAAAATAATTTTTTGTGTTCTTGGATTAAATTCGGGTTCCCATTTCCACAAAAATAGTCCTTGCTTTCCAAATAACTAGGGCTCTCCATCCAAAATCTTCTTTGAATCCTCCTCACAATTAATCTTAATGAGAAAAAAATAGTTGGAAGCTACCACAATGTCCAGAGCTCCCTTAGGCTTCCACTTAACTAGGGCCCATCATATTATGGCATCAATGTCAAACCTCCTCAATTGAAATTTACCAAGAAGGTTCTATAAACCCTCTTCCATTGTTATGGACAAAATCTCATCCAAAATTGCTAAAATGTCCTTTGAAGCAAATAGGTCAAAGAGAATCGATGAATTTCCAATAATAGAACCAAAAATTGTAACCTCAGCATATGAACACTTACCTGGAGATGAAAATGTCCCTAGGGATTGGGATCCACCTAAATATCCAATAGATGGATCCCCAAGGATCCTTTATTAAGGAGAAATCATGACCACTCCATCCACCTCATCATACTGCACCTCCCAAACTAGGACTCCAAAACCTTCTGCCACTTGGGCTTGAATCCTGCTCCCAAGGGCCTCTACCTGATTTCCAACCTTCATACTACCAGGTAAATTTTCCTACATAATGCTCACCCCCACACCCATGACCACTCTCTCTAAAATCTGCACCTTCTTGCCATCACCCATTTCAAATTCCTCGACTCTCATCCTCCCTCCAAAATGTATAGTATAATTTCCAAATTATGTTTCCAAATAAAAATAGTTTACTTCATTTCATTAGCACTTCTACACTCACCTTCACTACTCTAGCACTATTGTGGCACTGTTAAAATATTTTTCTTCTCTACCTTAACACTGTTGCACTCACCTTCGCTACCCTAGCACTACTGTGGCAATATTAAAATATTTTCTTCACTACCCTAGCACTACTGCACTCACTGAAGAACACAAGCTTATACTGAGAGGGGGGGTGAACAGTATAATACCTCTTTTTACTTTCTCCAATTAACTTCAACTTCACAAAGCAATGAACCAACAATATCAAAGCAATGCATAAAGCAACACACAATGAGATAGCAATTTTAATGCGGTCCACCCAACATGGGCTACCTCCACAAAACATTTCTCTAAAAATATTTCTCAAAGTTATTTTGGAATCCTTCCCAATTACAATGTTTATGAGCCTCAACCCAAAGGAGAAACCTTCCCCTAATCAAGTATTTATGAGCCTCTTCCTAAAGGAGAATCCTTCCCCTCCTCACGAATTTAGGAGCCTCCTACCCAAAGGATAGTCCTTCCCCTTCTCACAAATTTATGAGCCTCCTTCCCATAGGAGAAACCTTCCCCTCCTCATGAATTTATGAGCCTCCTGCCCAAAGGAGAATCCTTCCCCTCAGCTCTGGAAATGATACTTCAGAAGAACACTTGCCTCTTATTCCACTAGCACATGGAACTCCTTTCCATAGAATACCTCCTATCCTCAATGCTCAGCCTCAAGATACCTTTGTCCTCACTGATCACCTCCATAGCAACTCATCAACCTGTACTAAACACAGTCAGTCGGTCCAGTACAAGTCTTTCTCACTCTGTCAGATCTGTCCCAAGCTCAACTCATAAAGCGTGAATAAATCAATCTCTGATGCACACAAGCCTTCTCAAAGACTTGTCAAAACTTTCCTCAGGTTATTCTCAAATAACCACTTCAACTCTATCCTCAAGTCCTCTTCTAGGACCTGTCCAAATCAGATCACAAGTCCTCCCTAGAACTTTTCCAAATCATCTCACAAGTCCATAGAACTTGTCCAAATCAGCTCACAAGTCCTCACTAGAACCTGTCCAAATCAGCTCACAAGTCCTCACTAGAACCTGTCCAATTCAGCTCACAAGTCCTCACTAGAACCTGTCCAAATCAGCTCACAAGTCTTCACTAGAACCTGTCAAAATCACCTCACAAGTCCTCACTAGAACTTGTCCAAATCAGCTCACAAGTTCATCAAGAAAAAAACTTGCTTAGCATGAACCCACAAAGAGAATTGTTAGAGACCCAATGTGATTCATCAACCTCATAGAATCATAAAGAGAATTGTTAGAGACTCAATATGTTCTATACTTAACTCCCAATCTCAATATCAAATCTCATAGAAACATAAAGAGAATTGTTAGAGACTCAATATGTTCTATACTTAACTCCCAATCTCAATATCAACTCAATCTCAATCTCAAAAGAATAAGATAGATGTAGTATGCTTTTCTCAAGAACATGAAACATAACCCAACAATTGCCAACCATGCAATATCTCATATAACAATGATACTCATGTTCTTTCCACAACCAATATCTTTTCTCAACCAATTAGGGCTTTAACAACAATGCTTATAGACAAGGTTTAACCAACATCATTCAACTCAACATTAACATTGAAGCGTTCAACCAATCACTACATGAAAAGGAAACTAGTAGACATCATTTTCCCTCCAAAGGTATTTGAACAAAACATCCACCAACATAAATCACCAATGCAAAGAATAAATTGCTCAAATCAATCTCAATGGAGTAATCCCAAATCACGTATCAAGTAAAGCATTAAATTGATCAAAACAACCTCTATGGAAGCAACTCAACCATCAATCTCAAAAAAACCAACTAAGGGTTTCACCATCTCAATGCAAGTAGCAAGACTTAATAACATAAACCTTAGTGTAAAATGCTTCCTCTTCCTCAACCAGAATTATGCTCTCACCCAAAAAACTCATCAATGATTTGAATGCATAAAAAAACTTCAATATCCAAAAAAAGGGATTTACACCAACAAGAATACCTAGTAGACAACCTTTTCACTCCAAAATCAATTTCAGAAAATACACCATCAACAATATACATGGAAGAAGTTTCCCATACCTTTGTTTGAGGAAGAAGAGAATAGTTCTTCAACCTGTTACCAACACCACCCTCAACTTTGCCACCAAGTTAGGGTTAGATCATAAAAGTAACCACAAAAATTTTTATTCCATAAAACACCTTATGACTCCAATCCTTAGAAGTCAACTACCAAAAATATAAAGCATACAAACAATATATCCTTTTACACCTTATTTCTCCAAATTAATTAAACCATGCTCAAGGAATAATAGCTTCTAAGCAAATCTCACTTAACAATCAAGCCAAAAATCTCAACCACACACTATCAACCTTATATCTCCAAAGAAGCATTTAACCTCAAAAATAATTTTAAATAAATCTTCCCAACCACTTCTTCTTTAACAAAAATGCAGATTTTATTTAAAAAACCTTACCAAAAAAATGCTTTCGAAAATCGCGAGTCAACAGTGTCTCCAAAAAAATCGGAGCGCAAAAACTCTTCTCACACTCCACGACAGGAGTCGAACGCTTGACCTCACTTCAAGTGCCTTCGCAGAACTGTCATTGCCACTAGGCCAAAGATGCTAGCTTGAAGGCTAGCAAGAGTCTCCTTCTCCTTAACCCTTTGGCGGCGGATAAACGTGGCGAACAAAAATGATATTCGTAGCTTTTACTTCCCAACCTTTGCGCAGTTCAAATTTCTTTTACACCATTGCTTTGGACTATAGGTTATGGCTTATATAGCCAAACTTCCATGCTATACATGACATCGACATGAGGATAATTCAAACTTTTTGAATTAATATTATTTTAGTGCCTTCGAAACAACTTTAGGGTTTATGAAACCCTTTTGATTATTTAAAAAATAATCACAGGTCTTTTAGACCTTAGACCTTAGGTGGAGAACCCATTAAATTATTAAAATAATTTAATCACTTAATAAAATAAATAATTAATTAAAAAACCTTAAAAATGTTTTATTAATTAAGTTATTTAATTAATAAGTGTCTCCAGCATTTGCATTAAGCTGAGAGTGGTTTTGAGAAAAACCCTTAATGCATCCACCTGGTTTTAATAAAAACCCTTAAATCTACCATGGTTTTGATAAAAACCTTTTCATCTGCCACATGGAATTTCTACGAAATCTTCTAGAAAAAATTCTTTGGAATCTTCAACCTTTGAATCCAATAAATCCTCTTGACATTAATGTCAGATCCTTTTGACATAAATGACAACTCATAGACAAGAAGCTAGGATCTCAAACCCAAAATTCCCAACAATCTCCCCCTTTGTCATTGATGGCAAACCATGCTTCTCAACAACAGTGAAACTCAAAACTGTTGTATAGAAATCAACTTCCCCTGACTTGAGTCTCTCCCCCTTACTCATATCTCTCCCCCTTTGTCATCAATGGCAAAGGGTCACCTTTGGTTCTTGGGACTAAGAATGAGCCTCTTAGCTTAGTCCCTCCCCCACCTCCTGTTGAGGTGATTAATTTTGGGGTGGGAGTAAAACTCCTATTAGGCACTGATCTTCATCAATGTCTATAGCTGCCTTACCATGTCTTCTCTTGTTCTCCTTGTCCATATTCTTATTCCTGTTCATGTCACTATTGTTGTTCTTGTTATCATTCCTGTTCTTATCCATGTCTTGATTCTTGTGCCTATTCATACCCATGTTCCTATTCCTATACCTTGGAATTTCAGCTCTACACTGTCTAGCTATGTGACCTTCATTATTACACTTATAACAACTAACAATGTTATTTCTTTGAGGCATACCTGATCTTTGACTCCATCTATTTTGACCAACCCTATTCCTATTATTAGCCTTGCAATAAACAGCCTTGTGCCCAAACTGTTTACAACAGTAGCAATACCCTTGAAAGAAATTACCACCTATGAGTATATCATTTACCTTCCTCACTTGAGTCATGCAATGTGAAGCCATGTGACCAAAATTGTGACAAAAAAAACATCTGCCATTAAAATTTCCTTTATTTGACCTCTTAGGTCCTGTAAACTTTCTCCCATTTTTTTGATTCCTGTTTTCTGATTCTGTGCATCTATCACTCAAGGACTTTTTTTCTGAAGTACTTTCCTCATCAGAACACTCTTCCTTTTAGAATCTCTTACTAGATTCCCCAGCAGAGTCACCAACCTATTCCATGTGTTTCTTACCGAAACCAAGACCTGTTTTATCTATTATCCTTCTTTGATCTTTGATGATTGACTTTACCTTTTTGGTGCTATATTAAAACCTATAAAGCTTCACCTTGTACTCTCTAGTTTCCTCTTTCAAGGAAGCCACTTTCTGTTCCAACTCTCTACACTCAAGAACCTTAGACTCTAACTTATCCTTAATTTTATGTGTCTTAGCTATAGAGAAGTCAAGACTTTCTATAAGCTCATCTCTCTCAATACAACATTCATCCAATTTATCATTGAGTCTAGCATTCTTCTTTCTTTCCTTTTTCAAAGAACTAAGAGCACTAACAAGTTCAGCTTCAAGATCTACTTCACCATCCTCTATAACTTCCTCTATTTGTTTGCCTTTTGAAACATCAATGACTTTTTCAGATTTCTTATCACTAGAGGTGCTACCCTTTTCTAAAGCCATACAAAGATCTTCCTTACAATTTTCCGAAGCATCCTCATACATAGTATAACTAGAAATCAATCCATAATTTGTGCAATCATCCTCAAGATGTCCAAAATTTCCACATCTAAAACATTTCATAAGGACAAATCTATGTTTATTTTCTTCTTCTTTTTCTTTTAGGAACAACATCTCATTTCCAACATCACTTGAAGAACTTTCACTATCACTACTAGAACACTTACTTGCCTTGTCTAGGTAGAAAATTTTCTTGTGTTTGTGAGAGTACCTCTTTCCTTGATTGATTTGCTCATATTTATTCTTCCTTTGATGCCTGTGCCTTTCAGAATCCTTGCACTTATAATCATGTTTATCTTCATCACTTTCATCCTTGGCAGTAGTACAGTTAGTAGCATAATGACCAAACTTTCCACAATTGAAACACTTGACATATTTCATACCTTTGTGCTTTCTTGAGAACTTGCCCTTCTTGTTGTAATACGCCTCTTCATCACTAGAAGACTCATCACTATCTTGAAGCTCTTTACCCTTGGATTTTGTGGTAGCCTTGAAAGCTGCCTCATTCTTAAAATCAACCTTCACTTGAGTTCTCAACTCAAATGATGCAAGTATACTATGAAGCTCATCCTTTTTCAACTTATCCAAATCCTTAGCTTCCTCAATAGAAAAAATATTTTCACTAAATATATTTGGAAGAGACTCAAAATCTTATCACAAATATCATTTTCAGCAAGCTCAAGACCTAGTTCCTTCATAGAGTTAACCATCTCATCCATATGAAGCATATAGTCACTAATATTTTCTTCATAATTCATCTTGAGTTGTTCAAACATACCTTTGAAGTGTCTCAACTTGGCCTTTTGAACATTTGCATCACCTATATGAACCACCTTAACTTGTTTCAACATTTCACTAGTTGTCTTGCAGTGAATCACCTTGGTAAGATCTGCCTTCTGTAAACCCTTCAAGATTGCATTCATTTCCTTTGAATTTCTATGATGTAGGAGCCTCTCTTCCTTAGTAGAAGGACCATGCTTAGGAATGGTATACTCATCCTCAATAACTTCCCAAACTTCATTTCCAAGAGCCATAAGATGAACCTTCATCCTAGCACTCCAAAGCCCAAAATCTACCCCATCAAGAATAGGTATTGCATTACCACTTGTAGATTCCATTGTGTTCTTTACAATATTTTCCTTCAAGCTGTTAAAATTTCTGAAGGAACCCTCTCTGATACCAATTGAAGAACACAAGATTATACTGAGGGGGGGGTGAACAGTATAAGACCTCTTTTTACTTTCTATATTTAACTTCAACTTTGCAAAGCAATGAACCAATAGCAATATCAAAGCAATGCATAAAGCAACACACAATGAGACACCAATTTTAACGTGGTTCACCCAACATGGGATACCTCCACAAAACTTTTCTCTAAAAATATTTCTCAAAGTTCTTTGGGAATCTTTCCCAATTACAATGTTTATGAGCCTCAGCCCAAAGGAGAAACCTTCCCCTACTCAAGTATTTATGAGCCTCTACCCAAAGGAGAATCCTTCCCCTCCTCATGAATTTATGAGCCTCCTGGCCAAAGGAGAATCCTTCACCTCCTCATGAATTTATGAGCCTCCTGCACAAAGGAGAAACCTTCGCCTCCTCACAAATTTATGAGCCTCCTGTCCAAAGGAGAATCCTTCCCCTCAGCTCTGGAAATGATACTTCAAAAGATCACCTACCTCTTATTTCGCTAACACGTGGAACTCCTTTCCACAGAAGACCTCCTGTCCTCAATGCTCAGCCTCAAGAGACCTTTGTCCTCACTGATCACCTCCACAAAAACTCATCAACCTATACTAAACATAGTCAGTCAGTCCAGTACAAGTCTTCCTCACTTTGTCAAATCTGTCCCAAGCTCAACTCATAAATCTTGAACAAATCAATCTCTGCTGCACACAAGCCTTCTCAAAGACTTGTCAAAACTATCCTTAGGTTCTTCTCAAATAACCACTTCAACTCTGTCCTCAAGTCCTCTGTTAGGACCTATCCAAATCAGCTCACAAGTCCTCCCTAGAACTTGTCCAAATCAGCTCACAAGTCCTCCCTAGAACTTTTCCAAATCAGCTCACAAGTCCTCACTAGAACCTGTCCAAATTAGCTCACAAGTCCTCACTAGAACCTGTCTAATTCAGCTCACAAGTCCTCACTAGAACCTATCCAAATCAGCTCACAAGTCTTCACTAGAACTTGTCCAAATCAGCTCACAAGTTCATCAAGAAAAAACTTGCTTAGCATGAACCCACAAAGAGAATTGTTAGAGACCCAATGTGATTCATCAACCTCATAGAAGCATAAAGAGAATTGTTAGAGACTCAATATGTTCTATACTTAAATCCCAATCTCAATCTCAAATCTCATAGAAACATAAAGAGAATTGTTAGAGATTCAATATGTTCTATACTTAACTCCCAATCTCAATCTCAACTCAATCTCAATCTCAAAAGAATAAGATAGATGTAGTATGCTTTTCTCAAGAACATGAAACATAACCCAACAATTGCCAAACATGCAATATCTCATATAATAATGATACTCATGTTCTTTCCACAACCAATATATTTTCTCAACCAATTAGGGCTTTAACAACAATGCTTATAGACAAGGTTTAACCAACATCATTCAACTCAACATTAACCTTGAAGCATTCAACCAATCACTACATGAAAATGAAACTAGTAGACATCATTTTCCCTCCAAAGGTATTTGAACAAAACAACCACCAACATAAATCACCAATGCAAAGAATAACTTGCTCAAATCAATCTCAATGGAGTAAGCCCAAATCATGTATCAAGTAAAGCATTAAATTGATCAAAAAAACCTCTATGGAAGCAACTCAACCATCAATCTCAAAACAACCAAATAAGGGTTTCACTATCTCAATGCAAGTAGCAAGACTTAATAACATAAACCTTAGTGTAAAATGCTTCCTCTTCCTCAACCAGAATTATGCTTTCACCCAAAAAACTCATCAATGATTTGAATGCATAAAAAAACTTCAATATCCAAAAAAAGGGATTTACACCAACAAGAATACCTAGTAGACAACCTCTTCACTCCAAAATCAATTTCAGAAAATACACCATCAACAATATACATGGAAGAAGTTTCCCATACCTTTGTTTGAGGAATAAGAGAATAGTTCTTCAACCTGTTACCAACACCACCCTCAACTTTGCCACCAAGTTAGGGTTAGATCATAAAAGTAACCACAAAAATTTTTATTCCATAAAACACCTTATGACTCCAATCCTTAGAAGTCAACTACCAAAAATATAAAGCATACAAACAATATATCCTTTTACACCTTATTTCTCCAAATTAATTAAACCATGCTCAAGGAATAATAGCTTCTAAGCAAATCTCACTCAACAATCAAGCCAAAAATCTCAACCACACACTATCAACCTTATATCTCCAAAGAAGCATTTAACCTCAAAAATAATTTTAAATAAATCTGCCCAACCACTTCTTCTTTAACAAAAATGTAGATTTTATTTAAAAAACCTTACCAAAAAAATACTTTCGAAAATCACGGTTCAATAGTGCCTCCGAAAAAATTGGAGCGCAAAAACTCTTCTCATAGTCCACGACGGGAGTCAAACACTTGACCTCACTTCAAGCGCCTTCGCAGAACAGTCGTTGCCACTAGGCCAACGACGCTAGCTTAAAGGCTAGCAAGAGTCTCGTTCTCCTTAACCCTTTGGAAGTGGATAAACATGGTGAAAAAAAATGATAGCCATAGCTTTTACTTCCCAACCTTTGCGCAATTCAAATTTCTTTTACACCATTGCTTTGGACTATAGGTTATGGCTTATATAGCCAAACTTCCATGCTATACATGACGTCGACGGGAGGATAATTCGAACTTTTCAAATTAATATTATTTTGGCTCCTTCGAAACAACTTTAGGGTTTATGATACCCTTTTGATTATTTAAAAAATAATCACAGGTCTTTTAGACCTTAGACCTTAGGTGGAGAACCCATTAAATTATTAAAATAATTTAATCACTTAATCAAATAAATAATTAATTAAAAAACCTTAAAAAGGTTTTATTAATTAAGTTATTTAATTAATAAGTGTCTCCAACCTTTGCATTAAGCTGAGAGTGGTTTTGAGAAAAACCCTTAATGCATCCACCTAGTTTTAATAAAAACCCTTAAATCTACCATGATTTTGATAAAAACCTTTTCATCTGCCACATGGAATTTCTTCGAAATATTCTAGAAAAAATTCTTTGGAATCTTCAACCTTTGAAGCCAATAAATCCTCTTGACATTAATTTCAGTTCCTTTTGACATCAATGATAACTCATAGACAAGAAGCTAGGATCTCAAACCCAAAATTGCCAACACTCACCTTCACTGCCCTAGAATTATTGTGAAACTGATGAAATATTTTTCTTCACTGCCATAGCATTATTGTGGCACTGATAAAATATTTTAATTCACTGCCCTAGCACTACTACAATCACCTTTGTTGCCCTAGCACTGCTACACTCGCTTTTGCTGCCCTAGCACTACTACGACACTATTAAAATATTTTGTTTGCTACCCTTTAATATTATTATTATTATTTTATAGTGGAATTCCACTTGAAAGGTCTAGTGAGTCAAGGCACATGAGGCCAAAGGCTTCCTTTGTGATTTGATTTTCAGTATCTCCAAGGTAAGTAGGTCACTTACCAAAACCATGCTGGTATTTGAATACATATAATACAATTGGATGTTTTAGGGAAGCATAACTATGTTATAGATATTTCAATTTGATGTTGTAGCTAGCCATATATACATGTTGTCTTTACAACTACCATCAATTGTATTTATAATAGCTTTAATAATATGAATTTTATATTGATGCATTTATGGCATGAAATTCAGTAATTAGTAGTGTGTAAGAGTGGATTGAAAACCATGCTTGTATGTGAATACATATAACACAATTTGATGTTGTAGGGAAGCATAACTATGTTATAGCTAATTCAATTTAATATTGTAGGTAGCCAGAGATACATGTTATCTTCATAATTACCATTAATTGTATTCATAACAGCTTTAAGAAGATGGATTTTGTATTGATGCATTTATGGCATGAAATTTTGCAAAAAATCAGTTTGTAAGAGTGGACTCAAAACCATGCTAGTATGTGAATACATATAACACAATTTGTTGTTATAGGGAGGTATAACTATGCTATAGTTGTTTAAATTTATGAAAATACTCTATTGTTAATTCACCCTTTGAAGTTTGCAAAATGATGAGAATATAACATATTGTGAACTATCAAGTTAACGGGATTGGTCTACATCCTTTATTTGAGGTAAACTCTTTATGTTAAATTATTCTTAATAGAGGTGAAAACAATTATGGTACATTTATGGTAGAAGTGTTGTTATACATTATGAATTTTCTTTACTATTTTCAAATGGTTGTAAGTAAAAGTTGCTTACTTAATGTAAATGAGCATGCTAAGTTTTGAAGTGGTATCTTCCATGTGTAAATACTTATGTAATTTCATGGATTATAAAAGGAATATAACTCTCTTACTCTATATAGATAAGTGTGAACTATTATCCACAAATGTAAGTAGTAGAACCTTTCTATAAACATGTGTTAGCATGCCAAGATGTAATAATGATTGAGTGGTGCTTTAAGTAAATAGGACAAGGTTCTTAACCTTCTTGGTAACTAAATAGGAATTAATTGAGAGGGTTATGGGGTTCTCTATAATGAGTTGACTTGTATATTTATATATTGATGTGTGGCTATATTATACTATTAGGAAGGAGATGTTTCCTTTAAGCTGGATCAAGGAAAGAAGATATCCTTTAGAGGATGAATGTGAATTGCATATGAGAGGATTATGGAATTCCCTCATAGTTATGTAATATAAATTAAAGGATCTATTCATGTATTTAGATTTGGGAATCATGGGTTTCTTATATATTCATCTTTATTTTTATGATGGGAAGAGAAGGATGAATGTGAAATTCATTTGAAATAATTATGGGGTTTCCTCTTTGAGATGTATAATGGATTAAGAGAACTATTCATGTATTGGGAACATATAAACTATAGGTCTCTTAAGTTCTTTAATTTATGGATGTAACAAAAATAATTATGGAATTCCTTTTATATAATTGTATTGGAGGTAATTAAATTAATTAAATAAAAAAGAACATTTTGAGGTTGGTTTTTTCTCCTTAGGGGATTTCACAGGATATATGATATGCCTTGTGTGATGTATTGATATTATCTCATGATTTTGTTTTAAAAATTTTAGAGGTAACTTGTTATGAACTTGTTGCTCTAATTTATGAAGGTTGATCATGCTTAAGAACCTATTAAGAAACACATGTTAACAACATATATACTTCTAGATAATCATAATGGATGTGCTTATGGTTATTAGTTTGAAAGGAGTTAAGAGAGAGAGAGAGATGAATAGTCTAACCATGATACTCTTAGTGCACCTACATAGATAAACTTATGTATGGTGTAGGGATGAGCGTACCCTTTTGATAGATCAAGAGGGATAAGCTAGATCATAGTGGAGATGATATAGATAACTTATTTATGATATGCTCAATACACCTACGTAGATAGACTTATGCAAGGTGGGGAGATGTGGATATCTAATTAATGTATATATATATATATAATTCTATGCCTTGAGTGGATTGGAATTTAGTGTTGTTTTATTTAGTATCATAGCTCTAGTTTGTAATGGACTAGATGCTTTCATGAAGGAGCTCTAGGTATGATGGACTAGAAGCTTCCACATATAAGATGAAGATGCTTAAGAATTCATCCTAGGAAAAATAGTCTTACTTTGACATGGCAAGTTGTGTAGAGCAAGTATGGCCATCATAGTTATTAGGAGATCGATAATGTATAAGCTTACCTAGGAATAGTTTCTTACATGGAGTAAGAATAACTATAGCCATTATCAGATGAATGATAGTAAAATAAGTTAGTTAAAAAGGATAAGGGACTAACTATGATCAATTACACTTAAAATTTTTATGGATAAGGAAGAAGATACCTTGCAATGAAGCAAGTGTGACCTAGGATATTTCTAAGAAGCAATAATGGTCATAATCGAGATGACACCTTGTGTGGGGATACAAAAGTGAAGGTGACCTTAAATGTAATAAGTTATCTCTTGGAAATATATATCTAACCATTGAAAGTACAATTGAAAGTAATTATTACTCACCAGAATGACATAAGCAACAATGGAGACAGTGAAGGATAATAATAGATTTTTAGAAATCAAGGGGTTTAGGTTTTGTAATTTGTCCTTAGTTATCCAAAACCAATAAAAAATCCAAGGATGAACTTAAAACTAGGGATGTTGTAGTGGAGAAATATCTGAAGGATTTGTAATGGGCACTTCAATTTTATACTTTGTCCTTAGTTATCCAAAACTAAAAAAAAAAACCCAAGTATGAACCTATATTTGGGGATGTTGTGGTGTAGCAACATCTGAAGGATTTTTAATGGGCACTTTGATAATGGACTTTCAAAGTGAACCCAAAAAGGACTTATTTGGGAAATATTCTGGTAATGCATCCTAAATCCTCTCTTCCAACCATAGAGGTTTGGATCCCATTATCAAATTGGATCAATGATGGAACCCCAAAGGACTTTTGGGTATCCATGTGAGGGATGTCACATGAAGTGATAGTCACCTCAATCAAAACCATTGTAGATATGGAATGATTTAGCACCATAACTTGCTCGTGGTATAACATGTAAGTTAATATGTTTTACACCTAAGTAATAGCTCAAAGGATTGAGTTTAGTAGAGGAATTGACATCCCTTTTCTTAATTAACTGAAATAAGGTTAATCCTTACATTGTGGTTGAGTTGTCCTACATTCGTGGAGAGTGTTAGGAAATGGGGAGACCATGTGAAGGTATCCTTTAAGATGTATGGGCAATGTACAAGGTTAATCCCAAAAAACTATGGGAGATTGATCACTCCTATCCACTCGAGGGATGTCTGTAGTATCTAGAACTCAAAATTTGTTAGAGCCTCTATGATCCTATCTGATACATAATTTATGAACCTTAACCTTGCAAAAGAAAGTAAATTTTGACTCTCTCTCCTAGGATGGCTAAATTTGTATTGTTACATTTTCATCCAACTCCTCTGATTGTGTGTTAAGGATAATTGGCCACCAAGGTAAGAAATTGAAGTAGGGGATCTTCATAAAATTTAGAACTAGCTAAGTAGGATTGAATTATGCTCGAGACCAAGGAGTTGATCGCATTCAAGTCTAATGTGATTCAAAATGTGTTTGCAAGTAGGTCAAAGGTGAATGGAAAATGAGATATAAAAGTATTGTTGACTCGTGTAGGGAAGTAAAGGATCCTTGTGAACTCATAATTATGAACATAACATGGTAGATGGAATAGAAAAATGATTGGAAATAATGGATGGAAAATCCATTCTTGAGAGGAGTATGGGATCCTCTCTTAATAGGGTTGATAAAATATACACCAAATAGTGATATTAGTAGGTATGGAAGGACATGAGCCTATCTTAGAAGTGGATCCTAGAATTAAAATAGGCTATACATGTTCAAGCCCAAGATATTGAGAAGAGCTTATAGTTTTTGAGACCCGTAGTCATAGGGACTTAATGGATTAAGTTAGGGAAATACGATCTCAGGGTGAGTATTGCAGTATGAATTCAACCCAAAATAGAAGAAATATTAAAGAGAATAAGGATTTCAACATTAGGGATGGACTCAGGTGTGAGGTGTAGACCAATTGGTTCATCCAAACCCCATAAGGGGGGCGGATGTCCAAGGTTCAAATCTCAGGCCTCGTCGGACTGAACGCTTGTCCCTTTCCTGGTGCTTTCAGCGGCGTAAAAGGTTTAAAATGATTATGGCATGGCAGTTATAGGGGCGGAATGCACGAATATTTGTGTGGCGGATTCTAGGGTGGATAGCGCATAATATTGTGGTAGCCATAAAAGCTAGACAGCCTGCCCGAATTCGTGGTGGCTACCGATTCCACCATGTAAATTCAAAAAAAAAAAACATTAGGGATGGACTCTTATGCTTGAGATATTGGGTAACTATACCTAAAATTGGAAAATTGAAGAGATTGATCATGAGGTAAGTGCATAATTATTAAAAAATTTCTCATCTTGGAGGGGCAAAGATGGAGGAAAACCTAGAAAGGACCTCATTTAGAGTAGGAATGAAAAAGGGCATTATTGATTTTGTTACCTAATGTTTGGAATGACACCTCACATGGAGTAAGCATGGCCATTTATTTCATTAGAAGATGATGATAATGCTTGGAAGGACTCCTTGTATGGTAAGTGTGGTTATTATTAGTGGATGGTAATACTTTTCTATGGATTATCACATGGATTGAGGGTGTCTTTGACATAACAATTGGATGGTATTATTCTATGTGATCAATAGGATGATAGACATGTTTCCTTAATTTGAATATATAATGATGTCTTTATTATTGTAGGTAAAAACACAAGATTGTATTTAGTACAAGGGGGTGGAATGTCACAACCTACCCCATTTGTTGTTGATAGACCACAACCTTAAATTAGAACCATTAAATCCTAATACATACTCTAAATTTAGGGTTTTTTAGTTAACAAACCGAATAATCCAATGGACTGAGTGGTAGATCATAACATACTTCAAAGCAGACAATTTATGTATAAGAAGTCACATCATCTTCTAAACTTAGAAAATTTCATAACAAAAAAGATGAGCAGAATGAGTCTAAGGGTATGGAGCACTTGTAAATGAAATACATCTTTGTTTTCATTATTATCCATCAAAAATATTCTTCATTCATGGTGCTAAGCTTATCTCTCCAGGAGGTCTTGCCTATAATTGTTCTTCATCTAGAATCCACATGCTCCATTATCCTACCTTTTCTTGTGTTCCACAATTTCAAAGTCCCCAATTATTCAACCCTAACATCTACCACTCTATGTATTAAATAATATCTATGAGTTATGTGGCATAGATCAAAATTATCCTCTATCATAGGCCTGATCTTAAGCCATGTATTTTTATGTCTGCTTTATTTCATCGTAGCACTCACTTTTCTTACTAGGGTGGATATTTTTGAAGGGTGCAAAGGGTACTATAGCTTCTTCAAAGGTAACATAAAAGATATCTCATCAATTTATAGCTCATCATCTATGGGAAGTAGGTACAAATTTTTATCCATTGATATAAAATTTGTCACAACCTACTCTACGGAGGACTCTTGAAGAGGGAGACCCAACTGTGGTGGCGAGGATTTTTTATCATATTCTACCTAAGCATGATAGTGCTTTATGGTGACCATGCAAATAATTTGGAAATCCTTGCCTACCTTGAAAATAATTTAAATTTTTAACCCTTTTCGATAAATGGATGGAACTTTTGGTTTTTTGTTGAGGGTTTTAAAATGGGATTTTTGGCAACATCGATGGCATGCTTCACTGGAAGAAGTAGTGTTTCCTTGGAGAGGTGAAGGAGTTTTGTAAATTATTTTTGGGTATTCTACTACAGATTTTCAACCATGTCACTATGGAAGACCATGTTGAGATGGTGATTTTTAACTATTATTTTTCACATTGATGGTTTTCATGGGCTCACTGGCTAGCTCTCTTGTGTGATTACTCGAAGTATGTGAATATATTTTTATTTGGAGAAAGCATCTCATAAATCTATGGTTTGATAAATTTACCTGTAAATATTCAGTTGCTAAAATTTTCATGTGAGCTTGTATTACATTTTAGTTGATGCAAGAAATTATGGTTTGTTAGTAACTAAATAATCAAGTATGAATTCCATTGTCACTCATTCTCTCTATACATTTTATAAATTCTATCATATTACCATGGGTTCCTATGTGAATAATAACAGAAAATGGGTTAAATGCCTTGCTTTGGTATTTCAATCAAGGACTAACATCCATATGTACCAAGATATAAGTTATGGGTTTCATTATTGAGAAAACATATTGATGTTGACTGAAATATAAGACAAACGAATATAGGATGAAGGTGTATGATTATTATTAATATTTTTTTCACTTGGATGGGTACATGTGATCAAATCCTTCAAGGAATGGTTTTCTTCTTTCTTTCAACATCATGGCACGAGGAAAGTGATTTTGTTACTTTTTGAAGCTCTTGGTGAGTATATTTCACCTAAAGTCTCTATGTGTTGATGCTTTTAGTAAGTTTTAGTCCTAATAAAAAACTTTGTACTTCTTCATATTCATATTTGATCCTCGATTCAATTTCATAGTTATAATTGAAGAGATATACAAATCCTTTCTATCCTTTCAATTCCTGAATTTGTTCTCAGTACCATATCATATTAACAAATGAATAAAAGGATTATGTATGTGGTGATGAAACTACATAAACCTAAGTTATTTCCCATTTTTAGTAATTTTATACGACATATTATTCTATTAAGTCTATAAGGGATAAGGCTACTATTTGAGAAACTCTCAACCAATCACTAATTATTGTTGTAGACAACCTGATATAGAGAATATATTAAAGGAAGTTAAGTTCTTTAAAGTAGGCTGAAGCTATTTCAAGACTCAATGAAGTAACTTTATCTTAGCCATAAAAAAGTGCTAAATATGTGATAGTGTAAAGGTACACATTTCAATATAATATTATCTCTAGGAGAGAGGGTATTGATCTTTATGTTCAAACAGTTCAACATACAACCTACTCATTACATTATAATTTAATGAAGTAAATTGTAAAGTTGCCTTACATATTAGTTCTATTTAATTCATAATATTATTATCATCATCATTATTATTATTATAATAATATTTGAGGTCCACTTGAAAGGTCTGGTGAGGCAAGGCACATGAGGCCAAAGGTTGCCTTTGGGGTTTGATTTTTGGGTCTCTCCAAGGTAAGTAGGCCACTTATCAAAACCATGTTGGTATGTGAATATATATAACACAATTTTATGTTATAGGTAAGCATAACTATGGTCTAGCTATTTCAATTTGATGTTGTAGGTAGCCACATATACCTATTCTCTTCACAACTACCATTAATTTTATTCAAAATAGCTTTAATAAGATGGATTTTGTATTGATGCATTTATGACATAAAATTTTGTAATTAATAGTGTGTAAGAGTGGAATCAAAACCATGCTAGTATGTGAATACATATAACACAATTTGATGTTTTAGGTAGCCACAAATACCTGTTGTCTTCACAACTACCATTAATTGTATTGATAAAAACCTTCAAAAGATGGATTTTGTACTGATGTATTTATGGCATGAAATTCTATAATTAGTAGCGTGTAAGAATGGAATCAAAACCATGCTAGTAAGTGAATAAATATAACACAATTTGATGTTGTAGGGAGGCATAACTATGTTATAGTTGTTTCAATTTATGAAAATTATATGTTGTTAATTCACCCTTTGAAGTATGGAAAATTATGAGAATAGAACATACTATGAACTATCAAATTACTTAAAAGGGATTGGTCTACATCATTTATTTTAGGTAAAGTCATTATGTTAAATTGGTCTTCATAGAGGTGAAAACAATTATGGTACATTTATGGTAAAGTCATTATGTTAAATTGTTCTTCATAGACGTGAAAACAATTATGGTACATTTTGAAGTTGATTTATTTTTCCCAAATGGTTGTAAGTAAAAGTTGCTTACTAAATTTAAATGAACATGCTGAGTTTTTAATTGATATATTCCATGTATGGATACTTATGTAATTTCATAGATTATAAAAGTAATATAAATTTCTTACCCTACATAGATAAGTGTAACTATTTTCCACAAATGTAAGAAGTAGTATAACCTTTTTACAAACACGTGTTAGCATGCTAAGATGTGAAAATGATTAAGTGGTGCTTTGAGTAAATAGAAGAAGGTTCTTCACCTTCTTGGTAAATGCATAGGAATTAATTGAGAGGGTGATGCAGGAGCATCCGATGGCAGCAGAGAAATCTCTCACCAACACAAAAATTTCTAAGTGTTTGCCTTGGTGTCATGATATCGACTTAGGGAGGAGAGAGAAGGCACAGAGGAGAAATGTCACGATTTTGCGATATGTCACGAAATCATGATCGGAGCAGGTGAGAGAAGGTGCATGGAGAAAATGTCATGAATTCGTGACATGTCACGAAATCATGACGAAAGTAGGAGAGAGAAGAAGCGGAGCAAATATGTCACGATATCGTGACATGTGAAATCGTGACCAAAAGACGAAAGAAGGTGCAAGGGAGGAAAAGCATCGCGATATCGTGACATGTCACATTATCATGACCAAATGACGAAGCAAGGCACAGGAGTGAAAAATGTCACGATTTCATGACATGTCACGAAATCATGACTGAAGCAGGAAATAGAAGGCGTACGCAGAAGATGTCACGATTTTGTGACATGTCATGAAATCACAACCGAAGCAAAGACAGTAGAGAAGGGTGTCACGAAATCGTGACACCAACAAGGTAGAGCAAAGGCAGCATAGGAGGGTGTCACAAAATTATGACATGTCACGATTTTGTGACATGTCGCGAAACCGTGACATGTCACGAAATCGTGACACCAATGAGGTAGAGCAAAGGCAGCAAAGGAGGGTGTTGCAAAATCATGACCCAATGAGGTAGTGCAAAGGCAGCAGAGGGAAATGTCACGAAATCATAACCTATCACGAAATTGTGACCAGAAGAACACAAGAAAAGCCAGAGGAGGAAATGTCATGATTTTGCGACATGTCATGAAATCGCGACCAAAAGGAATAAAGAACCGCAAGAAAGAAAATGTTGGGAAGGAGACCGCAAGAAGGAAAATTATCACGATATCACATGTCATGATATCGCAACCCGAAGGAGAAGCAAACAGCAAGAAAGAAAAATGTCATGATATCGTGACATGTCACGATATCGTGACCCGAAGGAGAAGTAGACAACAAGAAAGAAAAATGTCACGATATCGCGACATGTCGCGATATCGCGACCCGAAGGAGAAGCAGACATCAAGAAAGAAAAATGTCAAGATATCACGACCCGAAGGAGAAGCAGACAACAAGAAAGAAAAATGTCGCGATATCGCAACATGTCATGATATCACGACCCATAGGAAAGGAAAGACAACGACGAGAAAAAATGTCACAATATCTCGACCCGACTAAGAGGAAGGGCAGCAGGGAAGAAAATGTTGCGATACACGACATGTCATGATTTCATGACCCAAAAGAAAAGGAGGTAGCTAAGAAGAGAAATGTCATGATATCGCGACATGTCGCGATATCACGACATACTTCTGGTTCATGATTCGAGAAGGCATGTGTTACTAGATAGTGTTTCTCAAGGCAGTCAAAAACCTCATTAATGCATGGTTGCTTGTTTGATAAGTTTGTGGAGCATGGCAGCCACTCAACGGCTGCACCCAAAGGTTAGAGATGTTCAGACGGCTCAATCAATGTGTGTTTCCATGGCTGACCTGGTGGTAGTTGACGGATAAGATAAAATGATGTGAAGGTTCAGAAAAGCAAGGGGGGAAGTAGAGTTTTGGAGATTGGGAAGAAGGTTTTTCTTCCTGGGAGTGCAGGCAGATCACCGAACGTGAGGTACCTTGCATTAGAAAATAGAAAGCTAAGCCTGTAGGCTAGCATTGTAATATCTTTTTCCAAGTTAATGAATATGCATTTTGAAAATTTTAGTATGAGTGATTATGTGTCCCCCCATCAGTGGTATTAGAGCGAGAGTTTCTGAGTGTGTAAGCAGATCTTCGAAAGTGAGGCAGGTTGCACCAAGATCTATGGAAGGGTTGTGAGAAGAGAGTGAAGCAGAATGCCTCCATGAAGAAACCATGGTGGTGGAAGAAGCATGGTGCTAGCAGAAAATTTTAGATCTTTGCAGAGGCAAGTTCAAGCCCTCTAATAGGAGCTACGTAGAGGGCTAGAACCTAGAGGAGGAGAAGGGAGTGAAGATGAAATTGGTGAAGAAGAGGACCAGTTTGAGGAATAAGAAGAGGTTGTAGATCTTGCACAAGCCAGGTTGTACAGAGACATCTCTTAGATTGGAAAGAGACCAAAGATGGAGGTTTCTACGTATTCTAGAAATCTTGATCTAGAGGAGTTGATTGACTGGATCAATGATTTGGAAGAATACTTTGAGTATGAAGATATTGAAGATCCTGATAGGGTTAGGTTTGCCAAGACCAAGCTGAAAGGTCATGCCAACATATGGTGGAAGGGAGTACAGCTGAAAAGAAATAGAAGAGGAAAAGAGAGAATAACTAGGTGGGATAGAATGGTAGAAAATTTGAAGAGACAGTTCATCCCAGCTGACTATGAGATGGATCTGCTGAAGAAAATGCAAGGTTTGAAGCAGGCAAGCAAGTCTGTTAAGGAATACATAGAGGAGTTCTATAATATATCCATCAGAACTATCCATTCAGAGGCTAACAAGGAAAATGTGGCCTGTTACATCAATGGGTTGAGAGCAAGTATTCAAGAGGAGTTAAGTCTGGTCAGAATAACCACCATAGAGGATGCTTACCAGTTTGCCCTGAGGGTTGAAGAGAAGCTGAATAGAAGGTTTGAGGGTAAGTAGAGAGGAAGAGGTCATGGAGGAAGGACTGGTGGAAGAAAAGATGAAGGAAGAGATGAGAAGAAAGAAGAAGCTAGCAGCAGTCAGGCCTAGAAGGGAGATAATGACTACAGACCCCATGATCAGAACAATGGCTACCCAAGAGGAAGAGGTATGTCTGGACGTCAGTATGGAAGAGGAGGATTTCATGGAACCTATTTCCATTGTGGTGAAGGACATCAAGCATTTGAGTGTCCACAACACCAAGAAAGGATGAATAAGAGACCTGAGGGTCTTTCCAGAGCTGTTGTGGCAGATGAAGATGTTGAATCAGAACATTCTGAGGAGGTAGAGAGAGGAGAAGTGATTTTCATAAGGAGAACCTTGTTGAATGATGGGAAAGGATCAGACCAGAGGAGGAACCTATTTTGCACAAGGTGCAAGAGTTTGGGTAAGGTCTGTAATGTGATTATAGATAATGGTAGTACTGATAACTTGGTTTCTGAAGAGATGGTTACTAAGTTATAGCTAGAGAGGAGGAGACACCCGCATCCATATCAGATTGCATGGTTGTAGAAGGACCATAGGACATTGGTCAGTGAATAGTCCTTGGTCAAATTTAATATTGGGAATTACTGTGATGAGGTCTTGTGTGACATCTTGCCTATGGATGCTTGCCATTTGTTGTTGGGGAGGCCATGGTAGTTTGATCGGTGTGTAGTGCATGATGGTCGTGCCAACACTTACTCAGTGATGAAGAATGGAGTGCACCATAAGTTGAAGCCCTTGAAGGAGGTGGGCGAAGGAGTATGTAGCAGCACTAGAATCTGTTTGCTAAAGGGGATGGATGATAGGAGGTTACTGACAACAATGAGGGTGGAGGTTGAAGAGGTTGGAGATTTTGCAAGTTGTGAGAAGGTGATAGAACAGCACAGAAGTGAAGGTCACTTCTCCATCCACCCCGGTTGTCTGATGTAGGAGCATCCGATGGCAGCAGAGCAATCTCTCACCAACACAAAAATTTCTAAGTGTTTGCCTTGGTGTCACAATATCGTGATAGGAAAAAGTGTCACGATATCACGACATGTCGTGTTTTCGTGACTCAAGGAGGAGAGAGAAGGCATGGAGGAGAAATGTCATGATTTTGTGACATGTCACAAAATCGCGACCGGAGCAGGTGAGAGAAGGTGTACAAAGAAAATGTCATGATTTCGTGACATGTCACAAAATTGTGATGAAAGTAGGAGAGAGAAGAAGTGAAGTAAAGATGTCGCAATATCGTGACATGTCATGAAATCGTGACCAAAAGACAAAAGAAGACGCAAGGGAGGAAGCATCGCGATATCGTGACATGTCGCATTATCACGACCAAATGATGAAGCAAGGCACAGGAGTGAAAAATGTCATGATTATCATGATTTCGTGACATGTCACGAAATCGTGACCAAAGTAGGAAAGAGAAGGCATACGTAGAAGATGTCACGATTTCATGACATGTCGTGAAATCATGACCGAAGCAAAGGCAGTAGAGGAGGGTGTCATGAAATTGTGACACCAATGAGGTAGAGCAAAGGCAGCAGAGGAGGGTGTCACAAAATCGTGACATGTCATGATTTCACGACATGTCATGAAATCGTGACATGTCGTGATTTCTCAACATGTCACAAAATCACAACACCAACGAGGTAGAGCAAAGGCAATAGAGAAGGG
Organism: Wollemia nobilis; assembly: GCA_028583015.1. NCBI lineage: Eukaryota > Viridiplantae > Streptophyta > Pinopsida > Araucariales > Araucariaceae > Wollemia > Wollemia nobilis. Next base: position 627,133 of record JAQPPZ010001917.1, read on the forward strand.
TGTCATGAAATCGTGACATGTCATGAAATCGCGACATGTGATTTCATGACATGTCATGAAATTGCGACCCAACAAGGTAGCGTAAAGGCAGTAGAGGGAAATGTCACGAAATCACAACCTATCATGAAATCATGACCAGAAGAACATAGGAAAGGCCAGAGGAGGAAATGTCATGATTTCATGACATGTCACGAAATCACGACCAAAATGAAGAAAGAACCGCAAGAAAGAAAATGTCGCGATATCGCGACATGTCACGATTTCGCGACCCGAAGAGGAAGGAGACCGCAAGAAGTGAAATTGTCATGATATCACAACATGTCACGATATCATGACCCGAAGGAGAAGCAGATACCTAGAAAGAAAAATGTCATGATATCGTGACATGTCGCGATATCGCGACCGAAGGAGAAGAAGACAACAAGAAAGAAAAATGTCATGATATCGCGACATGTCACGATATCACGACCCGAAGGAGAAGTAGATAGTAAGAAAGAAAAATTTCATGATATCGTGACATGTCATGATATCGCGACCCGAAGGAAAAGCAGACAGCAAGAAAGAAAAATGTCATGATATCATGACATGTCACGATATCGCGACTCGAAGGAAAGGAAAGATAGTGAGGAGAAAAAATGTCGTGATATCATGACATGTCACGATATCATGACCCGAATAAGAGGAAGGGCAATAGGGAAGAAAATTTCACGATATCATGACATGTCACGATTTCATGACCTAAAAGAAAAAGAGGTAGCTAGGAAGAGAAATGTCATGATATCGTGACATGTCGCGATATCGCGACATACTTCTGGTTCACGATTTGAGAAGGCATGCGTTACCAAATAGTGTTTCTCAAGGAGGTCAAAGACCTCATTAATGCATGGTTGCTTGCCTGATAAGTTTGCTGAGCATGGTAGCCACTCGACGGCTGTGCCCAGAGGTCAGAGACGTTCAGACAGATCAATCAATGTGTGTTTCCACGACTGACCTGGTGGTAGTTGACGGATAAGATAAAATGATGTGAAGGTTCAAAAAAGTGGGGGGGGAAGTAGAGTTTTGGAGATTGGGAAGAAGATTTTTCTTCCTGGGAGTGCAGGCAGATCGCCGAACGTGAGGCAGCTTGCATTAGAAAATAGAAAGCTAAGCCTGCGGGCTAGCATTGTAATCTCTTTTTCCAAGTTAATGAATGTGCATTTTGAAAATTTTGGTATGAGTGATTTTGTGTCCCCCCATCAAGAGGGTTATGGGTCCTCTCTAATGAGTTGACTTGTATATTGATATATTGATGTATGGCTACATTAGACTCTTAATAAGGAGATGTTTCCTTTAAGCTAGACCAAGGGAAGGAGATATCCTTTGGAATATGAATACAGAGTTCATATATGGGAATTATAGGGTTCCCTTATGACTATGTAATATTAATTAAAGGATCTATTCATGTATTTAGATCTGGGTATCATAGGTTTATCATGTATTCATATTTATTTTTATGATGTGAAGAGAAGAATGAATGGGGAATACATTTGAGGGAATTATGGTGTTTCCTCTTTGAGATGTATTATGGATTAAGAGAACTATTAATTTATTGGGAACATAGGAACTATGAGGTTATTAGGTTCTTTCATTGACGGATGTAACAAAATGAATTATTGAATTCATTTTATATAATTGTATTTGAGGCAATTAAATTAATAAAATGAAAAAGGACATTTTGAGGCTAGGTTTTTTCTCTTAAGGCTTTACCAGGATATATGATGTTCCTTGTGTGATGCAATTGATATTATCTCATAATTTTTTTTTAACACTTTTAGAGATAGCTTTTTATGGACTTGTTTCTCCAGTTTATGAAGGTTTATCATGGTTAAGAACCTATTAATAAACACATGTGAATGACATATATACTCCTAGATAATCATAATGGATGTTCTTATGGTTTATTATTTTAGGAGTTTAGAGAAAGAGAGAGAGAGAGAGAGAGAGAGAGAGAGAGAGAGAGAGACGAATAGTCTAACTACAATACACTTAGTGCACCTACATAGACAGACTTATGTATGGTGTGGGTATGAGCATACCCTTTTGAAATATCAAGAGGAATAAGCTAGCTCATTGTGGAGATGAGATAAATAGCTTATTTTCATTATGCTCTGAACACCTGCATAGAGAAATTTACACAAGGTGGGGAGATGTGAATCCCTAATGAATGTATATATATATAAAAAAATCTCTATCTCGAGTGGATTGGAATTTAGTGGGTTTTCATCTTGCACCTCCCAACCTGCTTAGTTTTTATCTCAACCTATTTTCAAGTCCATAGGTAAAGAAACTCCAACCCAAAATAAGTAAATATTCCACAACCTAAAACTCATGAGCTCTAACTATTAAATCAAGTAAATAGGTAAATAAGGAAATATAAATTCCATATTGGTCCCATGTCACAACCCAAAATACATAATAGTCATGATGCTCTTATTTTTGTATAGGTTTTATTTTTGTGTGTGAACCTACATGATGTTCTTTCTACAATAATAGTCATCTTATCTCCCACTATGAAAGAGTGTGGGTTATGATGTTGGTTATGACATTGTTTATACTTTACATTCATTTGGTCCAAGAGGTCATGAACCTACTACTACACATGTTCAATATGCTTGAAAAACTTCACTACTTTTTTTATTTCTTTTCCTCTATGTGGGGTGAAGTTTATAAGTGATATTAGAATAGCCACATCCATTTCCACCAAAGGTTGGAATCTAAAACACACATGAAAGGGGCTATGTTTTGTGGAGCTATGCAAATACTTGTTATACCCATATTGGAATTATGGTAGGCTCTCATCCCATGTTAGAGGATGCTTTTAACTATACATATATAGCATATGCATAATCAAACTATTGATTTTTTTTGTTTATCCATTAGTTTAAGGATATAAAGTTATGGATATAGTGATATTTGTGTCCATCAACTCCCATAGAGTTATCTAGAAGGTGCTTAAGAAATTTTTATACCTATCTAAGGCAATAGATTTTGGCAAAGCAAAATAAATCCATGCATGGTTGAAATATAGTTTTGCAGTCTCTTTAGTTGAGAGGAAATCCATGGAGATAAATTCCCAAGGCTTATTAGTAGGTACTAGAAAGGCAAGAGAAGGTGTTGTGCACAATTGAGCCTTTAGGTTATCAAAGGATCTCTACTATAATTTTCCCCATTGGAACTTGGATTTGGATCCCCCTTTTGCTATAGTCACTATGCTAGCAACCATATTCTTGGTATATTAAGGCTTCATCATCAAGAGAACAAAATGCTTTATTTTTCAATCATCCTTTGACATTGCTTGGAACTAATGAGGGAAATATAGGTCAAAGGGGTTATCTATAGTATCCTATATCACTATTCCCCAAGAGTGATGATGACTTTGTGGGGTCTTGAGTCATACATGCCATGCCTTTACCACATGTATAGTTGACCAAGGATCACATCACAAACATCAATAGGACCACATCACATAAAACCTTATTTTTGAATGATTTGATGACATAAGAGAGAATACACTATTGAGTGACATGAATATTTCTCATTATTTATGCATCCAATGTTATATGGCTATGGATGAGGCTTCATAGGTAGATTTAAGTTCTTAATAGTATCAACAAAGATCAAATTACTTTAACTTCCATTGTTAGCAATAAAATGTAAGGGCTTACCATTTACCTAGAATTATGAGTGGAATAATTGCTCCTTCTCAAGAAGACTCTCTAATTTGATCTATGTAGTAGAGGTAGCAATAGTCACATGTGGTTTTGCCTCCATGATTTGCTTACCTTTATCCTTGAGTGGGGAATGTGTTGGTGCAATGCATGTAGACAGTTGTGTCTCAACAAATAGAGATTGAATTGCTTAACACTCTTCTATAGAATATCAATTGCCCTTATGAAAGTCATATGATTTTCCAGTATTTTTCCTCTAAAGATTTCTATCTTGTGAATATTTCTTTTGCTTCCTAATTTTGTTGTTAAACTCCTTTTTCTTGTTGACTTTGGTAATTGTAGTGATAAATCACTACAACCTGTTGAGTTAATATTTTTCCCTATTGCAAAATAGTCACCACAATCAAAGCATTAAATTGAAAAATCCCTCTTGCAAAGAAATTAAATGTAAACATGAATTTCTTCAAGGTTTTGAAAGACAAAAATTCTACATATATGTATAAAATCAATGATAATTAGAAACAATATATGCTAGAATAATCTCAATAATATGCAAGTGACAGTTAACAAGGGGCCTTGATGGTTTAATGCTTAGTGATTATTGATCTTTAATCCTTAAGGTGAATTTTAAGTTTGCTTGTGTGAAATTGGTCCCTCTTAATGTTTTTGGCATTAATCTGACTTACCCTGGATCCCATTTAGAAATTCCATTTTATATTAAAATTAAAGGTGTAAAATACAAAAGTGCATGGAATAGTCCACTTCATTTTAACTCCATACCTTTAATGTGAGGTTCATTAGATTCATTTTATCTTCATTATGCACGTTCTACTCAAAATTAAGTTAGAATTTGGACATGTTAGCCAGTTAGTAAGTCAACATTCATGTGCATTGTCTGCCATTAATGTAAAGTAGGCGTTAGTACCCTCCTTCCTAAGATTGATTTTATCTAAAAATTTAGATTTGAAAAACTAAAAATTTTAGTGCAATTTGGAGGTGCAAAAATTTTGGATGAGGACCAAAATGTAAACAAATGAAATGAATGTAAAGGAAATTTTAAAAAATGGACCATAATGTAACTAAACCTAAAAGGAAAATATAAAAAAATTCTAGACAAGGACCAGAATAAAATAACTAAAAATGAAATGCAAAAATTCTGGAAAATAACCAAAATGTATAGCAAAATGCAAAAATTCTGGAAAATGACCAGAATGTAAAGCAAAATGCAGAAATTCTGGAAGATGGACCAGAATGGAAAACAATGGACAAAAATAACCTTTTTAAAAAATAGAATGAAGAAATTATAGAAAATAAACTTAAGCTATTTACATAAAAGCTGGAAAAATATGCATGTAAATCCTAGTATCATACTCCCCTACCCTGCAAAACCACCATTTATGAGACAAGTCTGAAGGTAACCTGATCTAAACAAACCTGCATAAAACACAATCAGAATATATCAAGTGCAAGACTCAAAGTACGAAATAACATTTACATAAATCTCAATCTTCCCCTAGCATGATCCCCTAAAGGCATTTAGTACATAGATACAAATTGAAAGAAAATATATAATGAAAGCATAAACAATAAATACAATAACCCTAGACAAAAGTCTCCTATGATTTTGATCACAAATTGTATGCCTTCCAAAATGTATGCATTTGATTTCTTCAAAATTATCATTTTTACAAAAATTTCTAGCTCTTTAAAAATGACTCCCTTGGATATTTAAGGTTTCAAAAAAAAACTCTTCATTTCCACTTATTTATAATGTTAAAAGGAAAACTTTTCATATTTCATTTTCCCTTATGACTCCCTTTTTAACATTATAATACAAAAATATATTCAAAGTTCCATTTCCCCTTATAACTCCCATATATTATAATATATAAATAAAAATATTCCCTATTACATTCCCTTATAACTCCCATATATTATAATATATAAAAGAAAACTTTACATATTCAATACTCCCTAATCAATAGGGAATAAGGCCTTAACTAACCCATATTAGACACGATCAACCAGACATTTTAGGCCTAATAATATAACAAATTTAATTGAACCTCCCATGGCCCTATATTAATCTCAAACTATGAAAATAAGGCCTTTGTTTTTATTTTGTTATTTACCCTTAATAATGGTGGTGAGGGCATTATTATAGCATAATAAAAAAGAAAAAAAAAATTATTAAGGCCCTAAGCCCTTATCTCCACGATGATGCGCTCAAAGACCGCCTTCTTTTAGTGACACCTACAGGGCCCTCGCTGTTCGTCGCTTCAACTCACAATGGCACCAACATCCTAAATAACCTATCAACCTGTGCCACCTGTCTAGTGCATTCACCATCAAACGATTCCCTCTTCTTCTAAGCAACCAAATCGAATGCCAAACATTCGATGTGCTTTGAAAGGCCTCAATGAATTTTATGATGGAGATTTAATGGTGTTGAGGTTTTAATTTTTTAGGGTTTACTAGCACATGGGATGTTACGGATGCAGTTGTCATGGCTGAAACTGTCTGCGTCACCTGCCATTTCTATGCAACCACAGTTGGTTCACCCAATATTCCTCGTTGTGCCCCTTCATCATTATTTCCAATGTGGCCATCCATGGTATCTTCGGTGGAATATTGCTCTTTCCCTTCCATCGTGTCTAGGTTGTCCTCAAACGTTCACTACGTTGTAGCGTTATCATTCGGCTAGGTCTGTGTATAACCGCTACCAAGTGTAGGTCGATTTTCCTTCGAAAATATGTTTTTGCTGCTACACTGCACTACATATCCGTTGCCATATATGTCACTCAATAAATCATTACCGTTGGATGCTATGCTATTAAAGAACGAATAATACCTGCATATGCCAGAAATAACCCCCTCATCCTATGGGTATTATCATACATGGCCACCTCATAAATTGAAACCGTATTGCTTGTTGTCAATTTTCCATCGAATGCTGATATTTCATCGAGGATAGGGTCTCCGTGGTGGCCATGTTATAAATCCCCATAACTACCACTTACACCCCTTTATGCCCTAAATTTCTATGTCACCCGTCCAACATTATCCATGTGGGCGCAGTCCATGTCAACATGCATTCATCTGACTGCACGCTTCGACTGTTGCTTTGGTCGAATGTGCCGCCAAAATCCATGAGTCGTATTAATCGGTTGTTTGCCCCGTTTGCATCATTGCTAGCATCCAATGTAGTATTTAAGCCCATCACATCAATTGTCCCAGTTGGTGATATTCATTGACCAGCGTGATTTATCCATCGACTGTGCCATGTTGTTTTTATTTTGCTTGACATTGATACATGCCATCTCCCATCTCCCATCACCGCCCAAAAAAACTGCCACCTGTTACCATTCTGATTGGTTCCCCGTAATCTCTGGGTAACAAAGTCACTGTTACCTCCTCTTCATACCATCATGCAAACATTAAAAATTGGCCATTCATCGTCTCTTTTTGGGCGTGTCTAGTCTCACTTTCGAATGTTGTGCTGCACACCGGTTGGCATGGAGGTCTCAAAACTGTGGCTCCTTCGTCCCCCATGGTAGGGTTTGTCTGCCGCATCGAACAACATGGTCCACATCGAACATCTCCGCCTCATTTACCGTGTCAGCTACAGACCCTCCACATTGGACGAACAATGAAGTTAACCAACTATTTACCTTAAAACATAAATATTATAAGAGAGGCTGCTAATAAAAGTTTTGAATATTAAATTTTTAAACTTTGCTTTGCCTAATAAAGCAATTATGACCACAATAATATAATAAAGGGCAAACGATTCTTTTATTTCTCTTTATATATATATATATATATATATATATATATATATATATATAATTTATTTATATATTTTTATAATATCTGAGTATATATATATATATCATTTTATTTTTATTTTTATTTTTTTTATTGTTATTATTATATATGAAACATATAATAATAATATATTTTATTTCTATTATATTTATTATTATTATTATCATATGTAAAATATATATAATAATAATAATGTTTTTTTTTTCATTTATTTCAAAGGTTAGTTGATTTGAGATTAACCATCAAATTGTAGAACAACTAACCTTAAGACCTTCACCAAAACCACAAAGTCCTAATGAAACCAAACAATGGGAAACTACCGAAATCATCATCCATGTTGGACATTTTGAGCTCATTTAGTTGTCATTGATGTCAATGTGAGAAGTTGTCATTGATGTCAAGTGAACACATGAAGTTGTCATTAACACCATGGAGTACACCATCATTGAAGCCAGGAGAAATGCACAGAGTTGAAGAAAATTTGTCAAAATATTGTTTTATAAGGATTTTTGTTAAAACCATGGTGGTAAATTAAAATGCTTTTATTAAAACCATTAGGAGGATATAAAGGCATCATTAAACATCATCATGGAAGAATTAAGGTTTTTATTAAAAACCATGGTGGCAGAATAATTTTCATCAAATCAGTGAAGAGCAAATGAAGGTTTAAATTTTACCTAAATGAGACTTTAATTTTTATTAAAGTGAAAGGTTTATAAATATAATTTATAAAATTTAAATTCTTTTAGAATTTAAATAATTTATAAAATTTAAATTCTTTTAGAATTTAAATAATTTATAAATTATAAAGGTTGTAAGAAGCATCGATGTCATCGAATATTATGGAGTGTCGATGTCTAAGGCATATGGTGAATTCATGTGAGCTTTGGAAAGGAAGACCTGCCACTGTAAAACACTTGAGAATTTTTGGAAGAAAATGTTACATAAGATGGGAAGATCAAAACTTAGGCAAGTTTGATCCAAGATGTGATGAGGGAATTTTTATTGGATATTCCACAAGGAGTAAAGCCTACATAATGCTTCAACAAAAGAACATGCACTGAATGTAACAATTGATGAGAATATAGATTCAAGAGAACCAGTTCAGCAAATTGTGTATCAAGAATATGGATGTTGTCAGGAAGAATTTTGTGAGGAATAAGATAAATAAGAAGAAGAAACGCAAAGAATTCTTCCCAAAACTCCATCCAGGTATGTACAAAAACATCATCCAAAAGAGGAGATCATCAGGAATCCATATGAAATACAGACAAGGAGAAGAATAATAAAACCATCTCAACAAGTAAATTTTTCTTTTCTATCTAAGATTGAGCCAAAAGACTTCACTCAAGCAAGTGAGGATAAATTTTGGATTAAGGCAATGGATGAAGAATTATATTAGATAGAGAAAAGCAAAACATGGGAACTTGTTCCATGACCAACGGACAAAAATGTGATTGACACAAAATGGATATTCAGAAACAAGTTAAATGAAGATGGACAAGTGGTCAAAAATAAAGTAAGGTTAGTATGCAAAGGTTACGCACAGGTGGAAGGAATTGAGTTTGATGAGATATTTGCTCCAATTGCATGACTTGAAGCTATAAGTATGTTTTTAGCTTTCTCAAGTTTCAAGAACATCAAGGTATATCATATGGATGTCAAGTCAACATTTCTAAATTGTGTTCTATAAGAAGAAGTTTATATTGAAAATCCAGAGGGATTCATACTAGCAGATAAACCAGATCATGTATGCAGATTTAAAAAGGCACTGTATGGATTAAAGCAGGATCTGAGAGCATGATACTCAATATTGGATAAGTATATTTAGGAACATGGATTCAAAAAAGGAATAAAAGACAATAATTTATATATCAAAAATTAATGAAGTGATCTAATAATAGTGGTTGTATATGTTTATGACATCATTTTTGGGGGAAACAATGATAAGATGTGTAAAGAATTTGTTAAGAACATGTAAAATGAATTTGATATGTCTATGCTTGGTGAATTGTCTTTCTTTCTTGGACTTCAAATTTCACAATCAGAAAGGGGAGTGTTTCTCTCACAATCCAAGTATATAAAATAAATGTTAAAGAAATTCAGGTTAGAATATTGTAAATCGATAAGTACCCCCATGGTCACAGGGTCCAAGCTGGTTAAGGATGATGAATCTCTAGAGGCGGATCAAAGATTATACAGATCTATGATTGGAAGTTTATTTTATTTTATAGCTACAAGAAAAGACATTGTACAGTCAGTGCGATTAGTGGCAAGGTTTCAGGCAGCATCTAAGGAAACACATATGGTAGTTGTAAAAATAATTTTTAGGTATCTAAAAGGGACTATGAATTTTGGGCTTTGGTATCCCAAAAGTGACAGTTTTACACTGATAGCTTATACATATGCAGATTGGGTTGGTAGCATTGATGATAGAAAAAGCACAAGTGGAGGAGCATTCTTTCTTGGATATTTTTTAGTCTCTTGGCTAAGTAAGAAGTAGGTTTTAGTATCCTTATCTATAGTAGAAGTAGAATATATTGTAGCGATAGCCAGTTGTACACAGGTTTTATGGATGAAGAGAACTCTAGACAATTTCAAGATAAATCATGACCATCCTATCCCCATACTGTGTGATAATACAAGTGCTATAAGTATCTCAAAAAATCTAGTGATGCACTCCAGGACAAATTATATTTTGATTAAGTACCACTTTTGAGAGAACAAGTGACATATAAACAAGTCAGGTTGGAATATATTACCACAAAGGAATAGATAGCAGATATTTTCACCAAGCCACTTTCAAAGAAAATATTTGACTATCTTCGAGGAAAACTGGGAGAAATACTCCCACCCCAGAATTAACCACCTCAAAAGTATGTGGGGGAGGGGCTAAGCTAAGAGGCTCATTCTTAGCCCCGAGCCCCAAAGGTGACCCTTTGCCATTGATGTCAAAGGGGGAGAGATTTGGAATTTGAGAGAGCATTGAGTCAGGGAGAGCAATGTCCCAGGGGAAGCAGAACAAAGGAAAGGTCAATTTTTTGGTAAAAATAAGTTGGGTTTCCATCAATGACAAAGGGGGAGATTGTTGGACATTTTGAGCTCATCTATTTGTCATTGATGTTAAGGTGAGAAGTTGTCATTGATGTCAAGTGAACACATGAAGATGTCATTAACACCTTGGAGTACACCATCATTGAAGCTAGGAGAAGTGCAAATAGTTGAATAAAAATTGTCAAAATATTGTTTTATAAGGGTTTTTGCTAAAGCCATGGTGGCAAATTAAAAGGTTTTTATTAAAACCATTAGGAGGATATAAAGGCATAATTAAACATAATCATGGTAGAATTAAGATTTTTATTAAAAACCATGGTGGCATAATAATTTTCATCAAATCAGTGAAGAGAAAATGAAGGTTTAAATTTTACCTAAATGAGGCTTTAATTTTTATTAAAGTCAAAGGTTTATAAATATAATTTATAAAATTTAAATTCTTTTAGAATTTAAATAATTTATAAATTATAAATGTTGTAAGAAGCACCGACGTCATCGAATATTATGGAGCACCGACGTCTAAGCCATATGGTGAATTTATGTATAAATAATATGCCAAAGGGGCATTCAAACTTACCCCTATTCAATTTAATTTTCATGTGACCGAGCTAAAAGTAATTTGTGCAATCGTTGATCGTTGAGGAAGAAGACAAAGAGTTTGTTTATATTTTAGCACCAGGAAGAAGACAAAAAGGGAGAGTGTAAGGTCTGAACCACATTGGACAGAGTGGTCCATTGGCAACATGCGTTTTACGATAACGTTGGGAGTGGAAAAGTCCACGATCAATTCGTGTGGATTTGGGTGTTTGTCTTGAGAGCCAAGGGGAAAATTTTTTGGCATGCACCCATTTTGAGCACCAAACTTAAGAGAAAGAGCATGAAGTGTTCTTAAGGTTTCAAACGTGCATCTAGAACACGCGGTGGGCAAGCTCGCGGCTAGGGATCGCGAGGAGGCAGTGATTGGGAGTTCAAATTCTATAAGTGGTAAAGGTATTTTTGATTAAAATAAAATTTATTTGCCTAAAGTTTTTCCTAATGTATTAGTTGGAGTTATAAGCGTATGTGAAAGGTTGTTTGCTTGGTTCATATTGTTGGAGTCATAAGGAAAGTAAATTTAATTTTTTATCAAAGTCCTTCTTGCCATTAAATTTAATTAAAGAGGTTTTGAGTTAATTTTTGGTGGATGATAAATTTATTTTAGTTGGGATATTATAAGGTGTTATTGGAAAAATATTTTATGTATGATGATGTTTGTTTTTATAGTTGGAGTGATAAGGTGTAATTGAGTTTTTGCATTACATTGTGAGAAATATTTATCCTCTAACCTCTTTGAGATTGGAATAGAAGTGTTTGTGGTTGTGACAGATTTATGTGATCCCTTCACCATCAATAAAAAGGTATGAGCACACTCTTTCATAGTTGAGTTGATTGATCGGTTTTATAGAAAATAAGTTTGGAGTGAAAAGGAATTTATTAGGGTTTCCTATTGAGTGTGTTGAGTTAATGCTTCAAGGTTTTATGGAATGACGTGTTGTTATTAAAACCTTGTTTGATAAGTATTGTTGTTGAAGCCATTGGTTGTGTGAAGAACATGAACTAGGTTTTGAGCATCATTGCTATGTGAGGATTATTTTTATAAGCATTGTTGTTGAAGTGAGTTATTGAGCAAAGAACTTGAACTAGGGTTTGAAGAGAACATGAGTATCATTGTTATATAAGATTTGTTTTTATAAGCATTGTTGTTGAAGTGACTTGTTGAGAAAATAACTTGAACTAGGGTTTGTAAATATCATGAGTATCATTGTTATGTGAGATTTTTTGTTGAGAATTGTTGGAAACATTTTGAGTTGGTGTGCTTGGACTAGGGTTTGAGAGAGAATTATTTCATTGAATTATTGGTTGTGTAGAGTTGGTTGAACCTAGTCAAGTGGGAGTGTGAAGTGGTTTTTCAAGTTTCATAAAATAGACTGTTCTATATTCTAAATTGAGTTAAGAAAGTGATTGAGCATTGAGTTGAATTTGAAGTATATTGAGTCTTTAACAATTCTCCTTATGTTTATAAGAGAGTGATTGTAAGTAATTGAGCATTGTTATAAGTGTAGAACATATTTAGTCTCTAACAATTATCTTTATGTGTCTATGAGATTTGACAAGTTCTGTGTGGACTTGTTGAGCGGATTTAAGGTAAGTCTTTGAGAAGACTTGTGGACTGATTTTGTGTGAGCTTTTGTGGAAGCTTACAAAATAGATTTGGATAAGTTATTGAGAGGATTTATTGAGCATATTTGGACAAGTTCTAGCAAGGACTTGTAAAGCATATTTGAGAGCAGAGGTTGGTGCAGATTTGAGGACATGTTTATGCTAGACTAGAGATCAAGATTGAGCAGAGTTGTACTAGACTAAAGGACTGTGTTTAGTGCATATTTGAGATAGAGCTTTGGATGTGACAGAGTAGATAGGACAATAGTCTCCAGTGGATAGATATCCATTATCCATGGTAGTTAGGACATGTCTTTTGAGTGAGGACAAGAGTCTTCAGTAGAGAGAGATTCCCAATCCAGTGTAGTGGAGGTAGTAGTCTTCTAGATGATCATCATCCAGAACAGAGGAGAAGGATTTATATTATGGATAGAGATCCACAAACTTGATTTAGGTGATTGGTGTCTCCTTTGGACAAAGGTCCATAAACATTGTATGGAAAGGATTTCCATGAGAATTTATTTGAGAAAAAATTATAAGAAATGTTTTCTCCATGGAGTAGCTTGCATTGGGTGAACCACGTAAAATCATGTCTCTCATGTGTGTGATGCTTTATGTGATGTTTACTACTTTAATATTGTTGATGCTATTATTTGTGATAAAAAAAGTAAAAATTGGTCTTATATTGTTCACCCCCCCTCTCAGTATAATCTTGTTTTCTTCAACCCAAAGGACAACTAACACTCCAAAATATGATGAAATAGGATAGACAAATCTAATCAACAAGGTACCTTGCAAACTGAAATATGAATGCCAAAGATAGATCATGTTAAACTCATCTTCCCAAGGATACCAGAATCCTCAAAAACACAAACCAAAATGTGGGTCCCCAATTTTTTGGGGGGGCTAGTTGTGGAGCAACCACAAAAAATGGTGACTCTACTAGGAAATGCTCCTAAGAATTTCAGGTGAAGAACCCAACCTAAAATGAGAACACACAAGATCAGTGAGATACAATTACTTAACAACATCCAAGAAGGTGGGGGTAAACAAATTTGAATAGAAATAACTAATCCATCTGCCTTTGCTCATTGTGTGCAAAAGTGATTCATTCTTGCATTTTTGAAAATCCTCTAGATTCCATCATCCTTTTTTGCATTAGGCTATGAAGTATCGCTCATAAAAAAATGGCTATAGACAAAGCCCCACTACCAATCAAGCATCTATAGCCCCGGTGGGGTTTATCTAACTCACCCTTGTGTTTACTTAATGCTTTGTAAAGCCTTTCCTTTTACCCGAGCTATGTCTAGATAGAGCCCTACTATCGATCAGGCGTTCATAGCCCTAGTAGAGTTTATCTAGATCTTGTGACTAATTTGATCAATTTTTTTAATGCTCATTTTTTTGTATACTAAATATATATATATATATATATATATATATATATATATATATATATATATATATATATATATATATATATATATATATATATATATATATATATATATTTCTTTCTTTCTTTCTTCTCTCCTTTTTTTTAAAAGAACAACCGATAAAATCTTAAAGCATAACTAGGGTTAGGCAGCTGACAAGTGGAGCGTATTGGATTTTTGCCTATGGTTGCAAATCAAGATAACTTCCTCCTTCATAATTTCTAGAATTACCCTTTAATGTATGTGAGTTACATGTGGAGCTCTAGCACAATTTTTTATTATTCCACTATCCACCATCTTAGTCCCAAAATCTAAGCATGATCACCAAATAACTCGTCCCACTTTTCTTGGGTTCACCTATTTTTTAGGTTAGATACTCCAACCTACCAAACAAAGGAACACCAAAATAGGACGGAGACCAAAAGTTAGCGACCGCAAAACATTAACCCAAAACAAGGGAATGATCTAACACACAAAAGAGATTGATAGACCACACTCTAATCTAAAAAACCAAAAATGAATGATACACTCACAAACAAAATAAACCACTCACATAACCCAAACCAAAAACCAAAACCAAAATATCAAGTATGTATACATATAATACACACCTATACACCTTTTAGGGTTTGAAATAATGCTTTAGATGCAGCTCATTATCAGGCAAAGACAAATATTTTCCATCCAACGTTTTTAGTCTAAAACTGTTTTCACCTAGGATTTCAGAAATTTGATATGGACCCAACCATAAAAAATTAAATTTATCATGATCCCCTTTATTTTCATGCCCTTTATCCCACAACAAAACTAGATCTGAAATTTTAAATTTTTTAACCGTAGACCTCTTATCAAACCATATCTTTACTACATCTTGATGTTTTCTAAAATGAAGCATGGCTTCCTCTCTCTTCTCATCAAGATTCATTAAATGTGTTAATCTTGTTTCCAGTTGATTATTTGTCCCAATGTATTATTTCATGAAATGAAGTGTTTGTAATATTAAATTTATGGGAAACATGGGATCCTGTCCATAAAACAAATTATACAAATATGTTCCTACTGATTCTTTTGTTCTGGTCCTATCAGCCCAAAGGGAAAATTTTAGTTTGCTATGCCAATCCCTAGGATTTTTTTCAAGTAATTTTTTGATCACACATAGCAAATTTTTATTAGAGGATTCTGCTAAACCATTACCTTATGGGTAATTATTTGAAGAGAATTTAAAGCTTGCCATGTTATCATATGCCCATTTTGCAAATTGCATGGAAGAAAAGGCAAAACCATTATCACTTACTATTGCGTTGGGCATTCCAAAATGTGTCACAATATTATCCTCTAAAAATTTAATAACAATGTTAGTGGTGGCATGCTTTGTGGGGATTGCTTCAGTCCACCTAGTGTAGTAATATATGGTAGTAAGGATATATTTATGAGAATTATATGAGTTGGGATTGATAACCCCAATAAAATCCAGTCCCCATTGTGCAAAAGGTCTTGCCTCTACCACATACTGTAATGGCATTACTGCATTTATTTCTCTATTGGCCACTACTTGACATATGTGGCATGATCTCACATGAACATGTGCATACTTAAATATATGGGGATAATAGTATCCTTCCCTAATAATCTTATGTGTTGTTGCATTGGTTGACTCGTGTCTAGTTCCATACTTACCATGGAAATCCTTAAGTACTTGGGTTGCCTCTTCTTAATTAACACAATGAAGGTAAATCCCTTTGTGGTTTCTTCTATTCAAAACACTAGACTTAATTAGAAATTTTGCATATTTCAAGCACAATTATCTATGTTGAGTAGAATTGAGATGCAATGGGCACTTACCATTTAGTAAGAAATACACTATATCAACATACCAATCATCTTTAGTTATGTCTTCTACATTGTAATGTTGGCATGATATCAATGGATCAATTTCTGCGATTGACTTGACTAAAACTTGTCCACGGCCTATTTTCATGGGTTGGATTTCTATATCAAATTCTTGGAGGGTTGAAATTTGTTTTCCCCATATTTCACCTAGTTCATTTTGTAAAAATATAGACTTGACAATAGGGTCAGGAACCACAACAAAAACCCTACTATGCAGTATGTAATATTTGAATTTCTTTATGGTTTTGGGCAACACTTACATTTGTTTATCAAGACAAAAATATCTTAATTGCGCATCCTTCAATGGAGCACTCAAAAAGGATATAGGATTTTTGATGTTACCTTCACTCTTTTGAGTTAATACACTGGAAAAGGAATTATTTGAAGCAAACATGTAGATATAAAAAGGTTTTGAATAATCTGGACTAAATAAACAAGGGCCCTAGAGATAGCATCCATAATGCTTTTGAAAGCATCCCTATTTTCATTTATCCACTTAATCTGAGCATCCTTTTTCAGCATGCCATTCAAAGTTTTGGCAATTTCTATGAATCTTGAAAAGAACTTCCTTACGAAATTGATCTTGCCAAATAAATATCTTAACTCTTTTCTTCTATTGGGAGGCGGTATGTCTTGTATAGTGGCTATCATTTTCAAATCAATGGAAATTCCTTCCTTAAAAATAATATGAGCCAATAGTTTACCTTATGTTACCCCAAAGATGCATTTTTTTGGATTAAAGGAGATCCCGTGTTCCCGACATCTTTGGAGCACTTTCCTCAAATCCCTGATATGATTTTCCCTCCTTAGAAAACACTAGAATTTCATCCACATAAATAATGATACACTTACCAATGAGACCTTTGAATGCAAAATCCATAGCTCATTGGAATGTGGCACCCACATTCAATAATCCAAATGACATTCTTCTATATGCGAATGTCCCCCATTTCGTTGTGAAAGCTATCTTTATTTTGTCATTTGGGTGGATAAGGATCTGATTGTATCCCAAATAACCATCTAGGAATGATATAATTTTTTACCCATTAAACATTTGGAGGATCTCATAAATGGAGGATAATGGGTAATTATCCTTTTGGGAAGCCTTGTTCAAATTTTTGAAGTCAATACACAATCTTATCTCTTCATTCTTCTTTCTCACTAGGACTAGATTGCCAACCCATGTGGAATGGCTAATAGGAAAGATGATTTTTCTTCTAGCAATATCTTCACCTATTTCTCTATTAGGGGCTCTAATAAAGGGTTGATAGGTCTTTGTCTTTGTTTGAAAGGCTTGTATTATGGTTTTAATGGAATTATATGCATTATCACATTCTGATCATAATCTTCAAATTATTGTAACTCCATGCTATGCAAACCACATATTCTTTTAATGCATGAGCGATAGATTTATTTTCTTTTCTTGTACTCTCATGGATTTTTTGCACTCCCTAAGTTGATTAGATCACATGCTTCTTTAGGGGGTGGTACCTTTTTGCCTCTTTTTGTTTGATATCCAATGTCAAATATCTTTTCTAGTGAAAATATGTTTTTTGGTATTGTATACATAATTTGGGAAGTTTCACTATCCATATCTTTTTCCTCCTACCCTCTCTTATCTTCATATATCACCTAATTTTTGAAAATACTAGAATTAGTAAAAAAATTAAAAAAGTGTTTGTCACTATCGAATACTTGCAAATTGGTAACATTATCTGGTAATGAAGGATAGGGCACTAACTCAATTGATTTTTTTTTGCATTTTTAATGGTCGAATAGCTTGAGCATACTTGCTACAACGACTAAATAATCTTCCATTCGATTGTGTTTCCTAGAGATAAGGGAGATGTTGAAATTATCAAACTTATCTATCAAATCCGTAACTCTAGTCATGTAAAGGCTTAATATTTTATACCAACATGCATATTTCCCTTTTACCTATTTAACCACTAACTTCGATTATCCCAAAAATTTTAGACACTTAACCTTCTTATTCAGATCCAATTGAAGTCCAAAAATTAGCACTTCATATTTTACCACATTGTTGGTAGCTGGAAACTGTAATCTATAGGCAAATAGCATAGGTTTGATGCTCGAACAAGTAAGTTCGATACCAACTCCAACACTTTGTTTCAATTTGTATCCATCAAATTTTAGAGTCCAAACTAAAATATCCTCTTTAGAAGTGCCACAAGAAAGGATTTCCTTTTGAGGTTCTTTGGTAGCTTCTTCTATGTCAAAGTTATAGATCCCTAACTCAATTTTGGCAAATTAAATTTCATTGGGCATATTATATTCTGTAATCATCTCTTTCAGCTTGGGCTCAATATCCACCCAAATTTGGTTTGCTACTCCCCTTCAAGGTAACCACATGTGAGAAGAATCTATGATAATATAACCATTGAGGTTCTTAATCCAATCTCTTCCTAACACCATGTCGTATTTGGAAGTGATATTGAGCACAAGTATATCCACATGATGTTGAATTCTAGGCTCTAAATTTATTTGAATTAGTACATCATTCACAACTCCAACCACATCTACAATCGATCTGTCCAATTATATCACTTTACTCTTTGAAGGGATTGGCTTGAATCCTAACTATTGGCAAATCTCGATGGGTATGATGTTACCTGAGGCACCCGAGTCTATCAAAAAAATATGTAGGTTTTTATCTATAATTCTAATGGTTATGATAAAAGGAGGCACTTCTCAATTTTCCTTCCTCAACACTAATTGGGACTCAACACCTTTGACCTCATGGATTCGAATTGGTGGACACAATCCTTTCACTAAAGATTCCCCTTGAGTCAACAATTTAGCAACCTCAAAAATTAAGATATTAGCCTTTGTCCTCTTCATGTCCTCTACTATATCATAAGTAGATTTTTTGATATCTTACATATTTTGGGTAGGTTTGAACAATTCAACAGCTGGAGGAGGAGCCATATTGTTATCAACTTTGGTATTTGGTGGAAGAAAGGGATTGTTTGGCGAAGTGGAGGAAGTTTTGGGATTCTTGGAACTTCTGGTGTAATACCCATGATTTCCTTTTCCAAACTATCTAACAACTTGAACTTCCTCTTCCCTAGCTTCATCATCATCCTCTCCTAAGATTTCAACATCATCTTCTCCTTCCTCACTTTCTTGATAGTGGACAATTTTTGTTACCAAAGCATCTTTCTTCCCTTTGTAGCAATGAGATGCTCCCTAAATTTGGGGATCTAATTCACCAAAATCCTTGTATGCATCAGCCTGATTGGCTATCATATTAGGTACGCACCCATTATTTGGATGAGTGTTCCATGGTCCTTTTCCTCTATGATTAGGATTTCAATTATGCCCAGAGGATTGACCAAGGTTTTTTTTATGTGAACCATTTTTTTGGTTAGTTTGATAACTATCTTCTCCAATTCATCAACCCTAGAATAATATCCTTATGATTAAGACACTACGGTGCCAGATCCAAATGTATTTCCTACATTGGCAATTTCTTAACTAGATGTGATGGTTTGATTCTTAGCATTTTGGTTCTAGAAAGGATTCATACTTTTTAAGATGTGGGACAATAGGATAAGATATTGAGGCTTGGGTTTTGATCGCACTGAATCCTGGTATGGTTATTTGATTGTTTACCAGCATTGGAGTGGTGGATGGAATGGCTGCATTAGGATAGGTGGGGAAGGATGGATATGTAGGCATGAATGGGTATTATTGATGGTATGGTAGGGCATTCATTTTTGGCACTTGTGTTGCCATAATCTAATTGATTATGGTAAACTAACTGTAAGGGCCATATTGTCTTATCATGGGAAATTAGGGCATCCCCATGCCTTGTGATGTCATTTATTTCTCAATGGTCATGGCCTCCATATAATCTAGGGCAAGGGTTGTAACTTGGTGGTTTCTCCTAGAAAACATGGTCGTCATGGTATCTAGAGATGCAAAGTACAATTAAAAGGCCACAATGACATCCACCACAAAATGGCGTGTCACACTCATGTAAAGCTTCTGGAACCTAGCATTGAATGTCCTAATAATCTCATTGGGTAACCTTTTATAGGATACAAATTGATTCTAGATTATGGTAGGATCTAAAAGTGACATGAACTGAATAATGAAGGCAGTCTCTAATTGGGCCCAAGAAGTGATGGACCCTACAATGAGATTCATATACCAATCATGAGCCATTTGATCTAAACTCAATGGGGAAAAGCCGACAGGTGACATATTCATGATTTAATCCTTGTCTAATCATGTGGTCTTTGTAATTATGGACATGCTCTTCAGCTGTGATAGAACCATCATGCTTAAACTTTGGTATCGACCTCTCAATATTCCTAGGTATTTCATCGACATCCTTGGGTATGTTGAATGGAATATTAAGCACCCCATACCAAGGAGCTTGTGGTTGGGCCATGTTATTCAATGGTAGTGGCCCTACATGAATAATATAAACTATTGAAGTGATGGGAACAAATACACTTGATGTAGTTGCCATAATGGAAATAGTGGGTATAGACCCACTAGATGTACTTGAGTCTAAAGATTACCCTAGATCAAGTATACTAGGTGGGATTTTGATCTCTTGAGTTTTGTTTCTTGGCTTTCTAGAATTGGGAGAAAGACTCTAAAATATGGTTTCCCTAGTGGTTTTGGACCTAGTAGCAATGTACTCAAGTTGGGTCAGCTTGGGAAAACTAATGTTCTACAAGGCTTCTCACAAATTACTCACAATAAAACCTGGATAAACATTGTACTTGCAAGCATAATAAGGTGGAAACAAAACTATTGACATTAACTATTAGAAAATCAAAGATCTAGATCACAAAGCAATGAAATAAGTCCCTCCTTCTAGCATCAAAATGTTGAGTGAATATTTTACCCTATCACAAAATAGTCACCACAATCAGAGTATTAAATTGAAAACTCCCTCTTGCAAAGAAATTAAATGTAAACATGAATTTCTCCAAGGTTCTGAAAGATAAACATTCCACATATATGTATAAAATAAATGATAATTAGAAACAATATATGTTAGAATAATATCAATGATATGCAAGTGACACTTAACAAGGAACCTTGATGGTTTAATGCTTAGTGATTATTGCTCTTTAATCCTTAAGGTGAATGTGAAGTTTGCTTGTGTGAAATTGGTTCCTCTTAATGTTGTTGGCATTAATCTGCCTTACCTTGAATCCCATTTAACAAGTCTATTTTATCTTCAAATTAAAGGTGTAAAATGCAAAAGTGCATGGAATAGTCCACTTCATTTTAACTCCATACCTTTAATGTGAGGTTCATTTTATAGTTAGTAGATTCATTTTATCTTCATTATGCACGTTCTATTAAAAACTAAGAATTTGGACATGTTAGCCAGTTAGTAAGTCAACATTCATTTGCATTATCTGCCATAAATGTAAAGTAGGAATTAGTACCCTCCCTCCTAAGATTGATTTTTTCTGAAAATTTAGATTTCAAAAACTAAAAATTTTGGTGCAATTTAGAGGTACAAAAATTCTGGATGACAATCAGAATGTAAACAAATGAAATGAATGTACAAGAAATTCTGAAAAATGGACCATAATGTAACTAAATATAAAAGGAAAATATACAAAAATTTTGGACAAGGACCAGAATAAAATAACCAAAAATGAAATGCAAAATTTTTGAAAAATGACCGGAATGTAAAGCAAAATGTAGAAATTCTGGAAAATGACCAGAATGTAAAGCAAAATGCAGAAATTCTGGAAGATGGACCATAATGGAAAACAATGGATGGAAATGACATTTTTACAAAATAGAATGAACAAATTATAGAAAATAAACTTAATATATTTACATAAAATCTAGAAAAACATGCATGTAAATCCTGGTATCATACTATCCTACCCTGCCAAACCACAAGTTATTAGACAAGTCTGAAGGTAACATGATCTAAACAAACCTGCATAAAACACAATTAGACTAGATCAAGGGAAAGACTCAAAGGGAAAAATAACATTTACATAAATCTCAATCTTCACCTAGTATGACCCCCTAAAGGCATGCAGTACGTAGATACAAATTAAAAGAAAATATGCAGTGAAAGCATAAACAATTAATGCAATAACCCCAGACAAAAGTCTCCTCTATTTTTCTCACAACTTGTATGCCTGCAAAAATATATACATTTGATTTCTTCATAATCATATTTTTAACAAAAATTTCCAACCCTTCAACAATGACTCCCTTGTATATTTAAGGTTTTAAAAAAAAAACTCTTCATTTCCACTTATTTTTCATTTCCACTTATTTATAATGTTAAAAGGAAAACTTTCCCTATTTCATTTTCCCTTATGACTCCCTTTTTATCATTATAATACAAAAAGAATATTCAAAGTTCCATTTCCCCTTATAACTTTCATATATTATAATATATAAAAGAAAACTTTACATATCCAATACTCTATAATCAACAGGGAATACGACCTTAACTAACCCATATTAGACACGATCAACCAGACATTTTAGGCCTAATAATATAACAAATTTAATTGAACCTCCGATGGCCCTATATTAATCTCAAACTATGAAAATAAGGCCTTCATTTTTCTTTTGTAATTTACCCTTAATAATGGTGGTGAGGACATTATTATAGCATAATAAACAAAAATTAAAAAAAATTATTAAGGCCCTAAGCCCTGATCTCGACGATGATGCGCTCGGAGACCTCCTTATTTTAACGACACCTACAAGGCCCTCGCTGCTCGTTGGTTCAACTCGCAACAGAACCAACATCCTCAACAACCTATAAACCTTTGCCGCCTATCTAGTGCATTCACCATAAAACGAGTCCCTCTTCCTCTCAGCAACCGAACCGAATGTCAAACATTCTATGTGCTTTGAAAGGCCTCAATGTATTTTACGATGGATATTCAACGGTGCTAAGGTTTTGATTTTTTAGGGTTTACTAGCACATGGGATGTTACGGATGCAGTTTTCATGGCTGACACTGTCTGTGTCACCTGCCATTTATCTGCAACCATAGTTGGTTCACCCAATATTCCTCGCTGTGCCCCTTCGTCATTATTTCCAATGTGGCCATCGACGGTATCTTTGGCAGAATATTTCTCTTTCCCTTCCATCATGGCTAGACTATCCTCAAACGTTCACTACATTGTAGCGTTATCATTTTGCCAGGTTTGTGTATAACCGATGCCAAGTGTAGGTCAATTTTCCTTCGAAAACACATTTTTGTTGCTGCACTGCACTGCATATCCGTTGCCATATTTGTCACTCAATAAATAATTACTGTTGGATGTTATTTTGTTGAATAACGAATATCACCTGTGTCCTCATCCTATGGGTATTATCATATGTGGCCACTTCATAAATTTAAACCGTCTGGCTTGTTGTCAATGTCCGCCTAATCATTCTCTGCTTTTCACTCTAAAGCTCTGACATCGTACCACCCATTTTGCAGTCTCCTTGTTGTTGCTCATCGCACTGCTCTCCATTATGCCCACGTAGCAATAGGACTGGCATATACCTAGTTGGAAATACAATCCGCCTTCTTCCACGGTTTTACTTTTACCTCTATTGATGCCT
This sequence comes from Wollemia nobilis, assembly GCA_028583015.1. Taxonomy (NCBI): domain Eukaryota; kingdom Viridiplantae; phylum Streptophyta; class Pinopsida; order Araucariales; family Araucariaceae; genus Wollemia; species Wollemia nobilis. The sequence goes on from JAQPPZ010001917.1 coordinate 650,837, forward strand.
CCACCGTAAAATGCCACGTCATATTTACAGGATGTTGCATATCCACACCACTTGAACGTCATCACCCATTCACCTCTACTACGATATCACCTATTGAATACTCCAATGGCCAGTGGACATGTTTAATACTCCATTCAGCTACGAACCCTGCACATTAGACCGAAAATGAAGTTAACCAACTATTACCTAAAAACATAAATATTATAAGAGAGGTTGCTAATAAAAGTTTTGAATATTAAATATTTAAACTTAACTTTGCCTAATATGACCATAATAAGGGCAAACGATTCATTTATTTTTATTTTATCTTTTTTTAATATATTTTTTTTTATGATTATAATATATATATATAGATATCATTTTATTTTTATTTTTATTTTTTATTTTTTATTGTCATTATTATATATATGACATATATAATATAATATATTTTATTTTTACTATTATTATTATTATTATAAGTAAAATATATATAATAATAATAATAATAATAAATTTTTTTTAATTTTTAATTTTAATTTTTTTTAATTTCATTTATTTCAAAGGTTAGTTGATTTGAGATTAACCATCAAATTGTAAAACAACTAACCCTAAGACCTTCACCAAAATCACAAAGTCTTAATGAAACCAAACAATGGGAAACTTCGAAATCATCACCCAAAGGACAACCAACTCTCCAAAAGGGGACGAAAGAGGACAGAAAACTCTACTCGACAAGGCATCTTGCAAACTAAAATACGAATGCGAAAGATAGAGCATGTTAAACTCATCTCCCCAAGGATACCAAAATCCTCAAAAACACAAACCAAAAGGTGGGTTCCCAATTTTTTTGGGGCTAGTTGTGGAGCAACCACAACACAACCTAGTTGAAGTGCACTCCAAAGATGGTGTAATATCTTAAGATAAATACAAAGGGATGAATTTCAAGGCCATCACCAACTTCCAAAAGCTCTAGCTCAAATATCAACATTTGGAAAGAAAGAAAGAACTTGTAAAAGAGGGCCATGAGAAAGAATTGTTGTTATAAAAACATGCTAATAAGAATTCGGTGAACCAAATGGGAATGGTCCAAATCGCATAAAATCCCAAAAGAATGTTATCTTAGAAAAATCAAAGGAAAATTACCAAACCAACATAAAAAGGTTGATATCAGAGTTAAAAAGGTAAGCAAGAGAATAATGGCAAAAAAGAAGAATTTTTTATGAGAAAAATTGATGGAGTGGCTTTTCAAGACTCATGAAAGACCCGATGATAAGGGGAAATTAAAAGTCCTAATCACATGAGAAATAAAATCCCAATGATGTGGATAAAAGACTTTGGTAATTGTTTTGAAACAATGGGTAGTGCTAGAAGTATATGAATGCACTAATACTAAGGAGAAGGTAGGTCAACACACAGATTCCTAGGAAGAGTAAATGAAGAAATACCATGCACCATTATTATGGGATATCTACTAGATACCTTTGCTCTATAGATCTAGTAAAGGTAGGTGAACAATTAAAATGAAGGAATGGGGACCTACAACCATGACAACTGCATACTAATAGAAATAATGGTTGAAGGAAACCTCATTCAATATTTATAATCCCCAAGGAAAGGAATCTAGAAAGTCAAATCATCTTGCAAATTTTGGAGGAAATATTTCCCTAATGTGAATCTATAAATAGCTATAGTTTAAGATATGAAAAGGATTGACAAGTGTATGATTTTATCCATTTTTATGTTTTCCCTTCATTTCTTTTTATAAAAATTATTGGCTCTTGAGCGGCTTGTGGGAAATCTTGAACCCCTACTTCTGCACAATATTTCTAATATATTACTTGCATATATACACATGGATTCTATATCAAATTTTTGGTATAGCCATTTGTGGCTCTTGTTGACCTATTTTTATGTGTATGTATTTTCTCATAATATTTGACCTATTCTTTGAGTTTTATTAAGTATATATGTGTGTGAGGGGCCTATCTACTTTTAGACCAATCACTTATTTAGCTCTCCTATGACACATGTCTTCTCATGCTTGCATACAATTGGTAGACCTCATATGTGCTTCACTATATTGAGGAGAGGAAGTGTTCACCACTAGAACATAATATTTCAGCTTATTTTTGCAAGAAGATCTTAGCAGATCTCTTGGTGCATTGCCCCATTTTACTTATTTTGTCGAGTTATTTTATTTTCATATCTTGCATAACTTTTCCCTTTGTTGAGCACAAGTGTTCCTTTAAGATCACATCTTAACAAGGATTCAACCTTGTAAAAACTCTCAGAGTCTCCAAATTAAGTCAAACCCTACTATCTCAGTCCTGGACCTATTGTGATGCTCTCCACAAGGCATGATTGTCCCGTTTGGGATAATAAAATATGATAATAGTTTAATGGAACACTTTATGGGATCCCAATGACACATTATTGGTCCTAGAGTTACAACAAAGGATAGGGATTAGACTTGGTGAATATTTCTTATTGAAGTACCTCTTCACTCACTTGACAACTATGCTCCAAAAAAAACATCAGAAGAAACCACTACTAAAGTTATAAGACTAAGGTTTAGGTGAATACCTTATTCTACCTGCTTTCTAGAAGAAACTATTTTTACCCAGTGAATCCACCATAAATGAGGAATCAAAAAGTATCCAAACAAATAATCGATGGCTATCTTTTTGCATTTACAAATAACAATAAAAGTTGCTCCCACCACCTGTAACCATTTTGTAAAGAATGAAAGCTATAGTCTATAACATGGTTGCTCCACCTGCACCACCACCCCTATAATGTTCCTTTCCTAGAATGACAAAGATCCATTTGCACCACCAATACCAAATGAGGTATGGAAGGAAATACCTCAATATACTCTAAAGTCTCTCAATACTTTATTGGAAAAGACCTCACTACCCACATCGAGCACCTGAACCATGTGGTAAGCCTATGCACAATCCACAACAAATTAGAGCAAAATATGGATCTAAGGTTATTGGAAACATTCTTTAGAGGAAAATACCAAAAATGGTACGTAACACTCTAGAATAGATTTATTACCTATTGGGACCAGGTTGATAACATTTTTATGGAGATATTCTGAGAAAAGGAGTATGGTTATTGCTCTTGGAATAACTAGTGATAGTTAGAAGATCTCCCATGGAGGCAGTAGAGGACTTCAACCTTAGATTTCACTAATTTTGGCATAAAATACTTGAGGATATGCATCCCCCATTAGGTATGGAACTCATATACTATTTAAGCCCTATATTTTGAGATTTAAATGATGATTAATACCAGAGGAGGAAACTCCCTATCAAAGGCATATGAATTGGACATTCAAGTGGAGTATTATTTGATTTATATTAGAATACTAGCCCTTGTTCTCCCTATACCTCTATACCCCAATGTGCAACCCCAAATTTAATTGCTCAGTCAACAACCTCACAAACTCTAACCCCATCAATTCGTAAAGACATTGAGATAGATTCATCCCATAAGCTACTTACATTAATAGCTAATGAAATGTTAGCTATGATGAGGGAATGGAGTGCCTTGAGATATCCCTATCAAAACAAATACAAGCCTCCCATCCCACAAGAAAACTAGGGTTATAAAAACCCACTTAATGGGTATCATAGGCCTTAGTTCTAAAAAAAATGGAAAAATAGTCAATCCCAATCCCAACATCAACAAATAGTCCTGTTAGTCATCCCTCTATAGGTAAACAATTCTAGTCATGCTAGGGAAGTAGCTCTCATACAAAATAACTATGTAGAGGAGCCTACCTCATGGTACTACCCATCTTCTAAATATCCCTCAACCAAGACAATGTAGAAAAATATCAAAGCTTTTGGTTGCTACAACACAAGAGATGATACCCCCTCAGGCATACACTTGATACTCAAATATTAAGGATCATATATGAGAGCATATCTCTATGCCTCCCACTGTAAAACTTGGCTATGTTTCGTAATAATGAATTCTAGTGGCATGGGATGAAGAGAAAATTTATGTAGTATATAATCAATTGGGAAACCTAATAACTAAAAGACCTCAGGTCTAATTATATTATCTAATGAGGATTAAGAAGTTAGCAATGGAGGAAAATGATACAATAAATCCACTAAATCTTGGTATTTAGCACAAATCAACCTAGTTAGAGCAATATATTTTAGTTGCAACACCTCAATGATCAAGGATACCTATGCCTTATATGATCCCACAACCAAGCCCAAGATATCCAAATTAGGGCATCCAGATATGACTAGGGATTAACAATAGTCGTGTTGCCAAAAATTTTGATGTTTGTCAAGCATAGCATCATTGTAATCCCAAGGTAGAAATCAACACCACTAGAACCAACTAGGGATATTCAACCAATCTAAGAGAGAGTATTTTATTCCTCCAAGGTAAATATATTTGGGATCTTTCAACATAGTGGATCACTTGAAAAAATCCATTGTATTGGTCCCAATAAGTGAAATGTTATCCATTTCAAGGAAAAAAGAACACTTGTAGAATGCCTTAAAAGAATAAGAGAAAAAAAGTAGAAATGTCAACAAATTGATGCTATATTAAAATTTTGACCCATTAATAAATTAAAACAAAACCCTGATTTTATCTCTCACTCATATATGGAGATAAAATAGTTCATAACTTGTTAACAGTTATGCCCAAGAACATTGCAAATGCATTTGGTATTGAGTATCAACTTGTTAATAAAAAGGTACTCAACTAGATTGTAGACTAATTAAATTCCTAGGAGAAATAAAATAACTACCACTAGATATACACACTTACCCAAGTGTTACCATGCCATAAGATATCTACATAATTGATTTCCTAGATTCATTTAGCCATTACTTTTCAAAGGTACTTTACCACAAAAATGGGAGGATATATGTGCCTAGAATGGTCCATCATGATACTTAAGACCCAATATGGGACCAAATTTTAACTACAATCAAAATCACTTTACCTACAACATATAAAATATAGGCCAATATAATAATTAACTTCCAGCCAAATTTTCATGATAAAAGAAGAGCAATTCAAATTTTTAGTTGACGAAATATATGCATACATCTTTAATGAAAAAATTGACCAATGAGCAATAGAATGATGGGGTGTTGATCCAAGGGTATATAAGTGAATAGGCATGGTATAGGAAGTGGTTGAGGATCTTAGAAAAAATAGCAACTTCTTCGGAGCAACACTTCAATGAATCCATGGACAATGAGTAAAGGCTCAAACATCTTAGCTCTTTCCCTCTTGCAAGTAGAAGACACCCTAAGAGTCACCAAAATTGTAGTGATAAATCACTACATTCCAGTTGAAGTGCACTCCAAATATGGTGTAATACCTTAAGATAGAGACAATGGTATGAAGGTCAAGGCCATTTCCAACTTACAAAAGCACTAGATCAAATATCAACATTTGGAAAGAAAGCAAGAACATGCAAAATGAGGTTAGAGAAAGAACTATTGTCATAAAAATATGCTAACAAGAATCTAGTAAACCAGAGATCGATGGTCCAAATCACACAAAATCCCAAAATAATTCTATCTTAGAAGAATCAAAGGAAAATTACCAAACCAATAGACAAAAAGTTGGTATCAGAGTTTTAGACACCAAATTGCAGCCATTCATCCACCTTCCTAGTCATCCCACCTTCCACTTGTCCTCCATCCCCCTTTTCCACCTTTAAAAGGCCCATTTTTCCTTTCCTACCTTCAAAAATGTCCATTTTCCCCTTTCCCACAAAAATAGGACTTATTTTAATATATATTATATTATTTTAATATTTTATATTATATTTAATTTATTTAATATTATATTATATAATTATAAGTTCATTTAACCTCCACCGTTTGATCAGATTAAATCCCTACCATCCATACCACTCAATCCATGCCACTTCCATCATTTAATCTTAGCCCTAGGATATGACTTAATCTTAGTCACACAATCAAAAGTGTAAATTTAAGAACCCTGAGTTAAAACCTAAAGCTAAGTTATAAATACAAGCCCCTCATATTGCCCAAGGGCGGCTGAAATACTGAAAGAATGGAACGTTGAAGAATCTTGAGGCCTCTCTACTAAAGAATACCCTGAGCACCTTTAGCATACCCTAGAATAGAATCCTAAATATCTGAAGCCCTAGCCCACCAATAAAACTTTTGTCATTCCAGCCATCCCCACATCCATTCCCTCACCATTTCCCATCACTGCCATCATTTCTCCCATCCACCGAATCCATCATATCTCTTGCTATCTTCTTCTGTAGATTTACCCTACCCTATAGGCACTCATCCGAGCTGGATAGGCTCACTATAGATCCTACCAAGTTCTCGCCATAGCCTACCCTATCCACAGGTGCATGCCAGAGCCTATGAAGCTCATTGTAGATCTTGCCAAGCACTCTCCAAAGCCTACCACATCCCCAGGTGTGAACCAAAGCCTGCAAAGCTCACGTCCAAGCCCTTCAAGTGCATGTTTGAGCCTAACGTCATCAAAAAACCCCAATCTAAAGTTGTTGTATTAGCAGATCTGTGACACCATCTGCAATAGTTGAACAAAAGTAAGGTAAATCTCATTTTTATGTATTTTATTTAGTAGTTTGTTGACCTTGTATGCTCTCTTATTTCATTATTAAACTAGGTTTTTATTAATGTCTGAGGGCCTCACACTATGGAGCCCTCACAAGTATTACTAACTCTCTTTGTTTTATTTTGTGTATGCAGATCTACAAATTCTCCATTTTATTTGATGGTTTTTGAAGCTAGAGTGGCCCAACCTTGGATATCCTAAGCCCACTCAACCTGTTGGGATCAAGAACACACTCAAATATGAAGACACTTCTATTGCTACTAGCTAGGGTTTTGGAGAACCCTAGCACCACTGTAATCTATTGTAACAAATATTAGCATTGAACATTGATTGTAACAAAAGGATTTTATAGGCTCTCCCCATATTATTAAATACATTCTTTTTGTGCAATATTTGTGTCTCACTTTATTATTTGATTTTTTTTGTTGTTCTATTTTAAGTGTCATGTTCTTGCATCTACAAATGGTGATCACGGTGGAACCCCACAAGGGTTTCACTATTTGATAGATCTACCTTGCTAATTTACTGTAATTGTTGTTTTTTGATTGTTTTTTAGAAAACATAAAAGTCGTTGTGTTCGTCACTAGGGTTTTTGAAGCATTATGCAACAGTTCCAGAGATCATGCAGGCATACGTCCGCATTACATAGGGGTCCTTCCATGTTACGTAGGTGTTCTTTCATGTTACATAGGTGCTCTCCTACACCTACACAGGCACTCGAATGTGCTTGGCATTAATTTGAAGTAGAGCTAAGGCTTCCAAGTGAGTTTCGTAACCCTAGTTGGTCATTTAAAAATTTACGTATTTTGTTCTATGCTGCTATTTTTTGTTGTTTCTGGGTTTAACATTAAGTAATCTGAGAAATAATCTATAGCAAGTCATATCTAGGGTTTATGTGTGTTTCAATATTTCAAATTCATTTTTTGTCCTGAATGTTATAGATATAGGTGATTGTTTGCATTTTTGAGTGCATGTGAAGCATAAAACCATCCTAGATTTTGCATTTTAGGGTTAAAGATCGCTTAAATTTTGCGTATCTAAATAGGAACAACATTTGGACACTTAAAGTAATCCTGCCCTAGGTTGGCCCCTTTGGTAGAGAGGTGGACAAACCCTCCGATGCTCTTTTGATATCTTTGGGTATCATTTGTAGGCAAGGATTTTAAGGGTGTACTCTGCGCTCTTTAGATGAAATTTACATCTTTGTGTTGGATTCTGATTTAGATTAGTGAAATTAGTCATATTTAACATTGTATGCACACCATAAAGAACAAGAAACATAAAATTAACATCACATACTGCACGCTCCACTTTTTAATAGTAGTAGTTGGATTTCATCACCAACTATTGCTTGAGGTTTGGTGATGGTGGCATTCATCTCCATCCATCAAATATCTGCCCTTAGACACCATAGGATTACCCCCGAGCAAACTTGTTGGAGGTCATTACCAACAAGAATCTTGCAGCCCTATCCAGCCATATATTTTTCCTTTATTTCATTTAACAAATATTAGGTAACATCAAACACACCAACCACACAATTTTAAAAGGAACCACACATTAATGAAGAAAATAATACGGAATGAGGTAAGCCACATAAGGTGAAACCTAGGACTGATTGTTTTCTTTTATCTTTAAATTCCTGTACAAGTTTTTACAGTTGGTTTTATTTTTATAAGCTTTAAATATTGGGTTTAAGTACTTTATGGTATTAACAAGACATCAGAAGAAAGTAATAAACCAAAATAACTTAATGGAAAATACATTTAACTTGGCTTTACGTTAACCATTTCATCATTTCATCATTAACATGGCTCAACCTTAGCCATTTCATCATTAACATGGCTCAACCTTAGCCATTTCATCATTAACATGGCTCAATCTTAGCCATTTCATCATTAACATGGCTCAACCTTAGCCATTTCATCATTTCATCATTAACATGGCTCAACCTTAGCCATTTCATCATTAACATGGCTCAACCTTAGCCATTTCATCATTAACATGGCTCAACCTTAGCCATTTCATCATTAACATGGCTTAACCTTAGCCATTTTATCATTTCATCATTAACATGGCTTAACCTTAGCCATTTTATCATTTTATCATTAACATGGCTCAACCTTAGCCATTTCATCATTAACATGGCTCAACCTTAGCCATTTTATCATTTTATCATTAACATGGCTCAACCTTAGCCATTTCATCATTAACATGGCTCAACCTTAGCTATTTCATCATTTCATCATTAACATGGCTCAACCTCAGCCATTTCATCATTAACATGGCTCAACCTTAGCCATTTTATCATTTCATCATTAACATGGCTCAACCTTAGCCATTTCATCATGTCATCATTAACATGGCTCAACCTTAGCCATTTCATCATTAACATGGCTTAACCTTAGCTACCTTAGCCATTTCATCATTAACATAGCTGAACCTCAGCCATTTCATCATTAACATGGCTCAAACTTAGCCATTTTATAATTAACATGGATCAACCTTAGCCATTTCATCATTAACATGGCTCAACCTTAGCCATTTTATCATTTTATCATTAACATGGCTTAACCTTAGCCATTTTATCATTTCATCATTAACATGGCTCAACCTTAGCCATTTCATCATTAACATGGCTCAACCTTAGCCATTTCATCATTTTATCATTAACATGGCTCAACCTTAGCCATTTCATCATTAACATGGCTCAACCTTAGCTATTTCATCATTTCATCATTAACATGGCTCAACCTTAGCCATTTCATCATTAACATGGCTCAACCTTAGCCATTTCATCATTAACATGACTTAACCATTGCCATTTTATCATTTCATCATTAACATGGCTCAACCTTAGCCATTTCATCATTAACATGGCTCAACCTTAGCCATATCATCATTAACATGGCTCAACCTTAGCCATTTCATCATTTCATCACTAACATGGCTCAACCTTAGCCATTTTATCATTTCATCATTAACATGAATTAACCTTAGCCATTTTATCATTTTATCATTAACATGGCTGAACCTTAGCCATTTCATCATTAGCATGGCTCAACCTTAGCCATTTAATCATTTCATCATTAACATGGCTCAACCTTAGCCATTTCATCATTAACATGGCTCAACCTTAGCCATTTCATCATTAACATGGCTCAACCTTAGTCATTTCATCATTAACATGGCTCAACCTTAGCCATTTCATCATTTTATCATTAACATGGATCAACCTTAGCCATTTCATCATTAGCATGGCTCAAACTTAGCCATTCCATCATTAACATGGCTCAACCTTGGCCATTTCATCATTAACATGGCTCAAACTTAATCATTTCATCATTAACATGGCTCAACCTTAGCCATTTCACCATTAACATGGCTCAACCTTAGCCATTTCATCATTTACATGGCTTAACCAATAGCCCTTTCATCACTAACATGGCTTACACAATAGCCATTCCATCATTACGTAATAGGTGGATTTGATGTGTTTTCCATTAAGTTGTTTTGACTTATTACTTTTGTTTGATTTCGAGTTAGTACCATAACGTAAGTAAATCAAATAATAACAAAAAGGAATACATTTTAAATAATAATGAATGAGGTAATCCACACAAGGTAAAACCTAGGACATTGTATTTTCTTTTACTTTTAAAATTCCTACACAAGATTGTTTGGTTTGGTGTTATTTGGATATAATTGCATATATTTTGTTTACGCACTTCATAGTTCAAGCTAGAATGCAAAAGAAAACAAGTAACTTAAATTGTGTAATGGAAAACATACCCCACTCCCCGGTCACTTCGGTGGCTAATCAATTTCAAAAGGCTCCAAAGGTCTTAACCCCTTTGGTCACAACCAATTTCAAAAGGCTCCAAAGGTCTTAACCCCTTTGGTCACAATCAATTTCAAAAGGCTCCAAAGGTCTTAACCCCTTTGGTCACATCAATTTCAAAATGCTCCAAAGGTCTTAACCCCTTTGGTCACACATCAATTTCAAAAGGCTCCAAAGGTCTTAACCCCTTTGGTCACACATCAATTTCAAAAGGCTCCAAAGGTCTTAACCCCTTTGGTCACACATCAATTTCAAAAGGCTCCAAAGGTCTCAATCCCTTTGGTCACATCAAATTTTCAAAAGGCCCCAAAGGTACCCAACTCCTTTGGTCATAAGCTTACTATGTTAGTGGGAGTAGACAAACCTGAGCTGATGAACATCATACACTTGAAAGCATTCCATGCTTATTGTGATTACTATATATGTACATACATGGCTAAAAAAAAAAATAAAAACAAAACAACAAAATCAAATTGCATTTTCATAAACATGCATACATATAGGCATTTGCATATACACTTCCACATTCACATTCATAAGAATTTTTCACATGCATTTCATTTTTGCTTGCATTCATACATCTAGATTCATACATTCATAATTGCACATTTCATATACATTCCACTATAGTCATTCATAATTGCATTCATCCCATCCCATGTTCGAATGATCTTACTTAGTAACGATGATATGGCCATAAACAAAAAGTCAAGTTATAACGATTGGGGGTACCTAGTTTGAAACACTCACACAACTTTCATGAAAGTCATAGGTCAACCACATCATGTGTCAAAAAAAAAATCATAAGCCCTAGATTTTCAATCACTCAGCCATTACTAGTGTTGATAGCAGTCTCCAATAAGGATGTCCGATTTTCTTTAGGACCAAGAACACTTCCACCACATTAAGAAAGTCTTGAGTATTGCCAATTGATTTCGACACAATCCTGAACCAACCACATTACATCACATCTTAAAAACATTATGAGTCAAGGAGGGTTAGTTCCATACTTGGATAGTACCTTGAAGTGAAAAGGGATAATCCTCGCTTGTCCCATCATGCAACATAGTCCAAAGCAAAAATAGTGGTTTTCACCACTACCTCAATTAATCTTCAAACATAAGCATAAAAAAACATAGAGTAGTAAGGATAGGGTCAAAATTCTCATCACACTTCGGTTGAGAATCCGATTCCCCAAAGCTCTATACAAAATTAACAAATAAAATCCCAAACACCCTTGATCCCTCAAGTCATAAGGATTCGTACTTCACGTCCCTAGCACGGATGGGTAGTCATACCCAAGGCCTAAAAGATCAAATCCCATTGGACTATGGAGTGAATCTTCATCGGGGCTATAGATGCCTGGATGGTAGTGGAGTAAGCTCATGTGGGACGACATGTCTCCTTGGCAAATAGGAAGACCTATGACCACACATAAGGACAGGCTAGCTTCAGGTCATCTCCATAACAGGTCATGCCCAATTTACTCATAGTGGGTCAATGAACTTCACATGCACACACTAGGTACTTGATTGGATAGGGTCATTGGCATACTCAAGATTTGGTAATTGAACCTCACTTGCACACACATTGGTCTTAAAGAAGGTTAGACAACCTTTAGTGGGTTTGGTTGATAGCACTAGTACGTCTTAGTCTTTGAAAATCATCTAGTTTCATATCAACATCCATATCTTCTTCCATATCAACATCCATATCTTCTTCCATATCAACATCCATATCTTCTTCCATGTCAACATTCATGCCTGCGTCATACGTCAAGTTGCATAAAGTCGTTAAAATTGGGTACCCCTGATTACAAAATAGTGGACATCAAACATGGCCAATAAAATTTCTGAACTATAAAAATATCATTCGAACACCATGCATCCCTCTCATATAGCTTAGGTTCATTACACATTTACTTGCATCAATAATACATCATTTAGCTTGCATGAATCATCCATATAAGCATTAGGCACATACATCATTTAGCTTGCATTAATCATCCATAAGGCATTCCATAAAAACATTTTCATTAAACATGCATTGCATTCACATTAACACATTAACACAAAAGCATAACACAAACATAAAAGCCATGTATGTATATATATCAAACTCACATATGCAAAGATCGCTAGAAAGTTCAAAAATCATCACAACTTGGGGGTGTTCAAGGTTTCTATCAAAAATCTCACTGGGGCCGTTTCACACCTTTCCCCCAATCAAGCAAGCAACATCACAACTAGGGGGTGCTCAAGGTTTCACACCTTTCCCCTAATCAATCAACATCATAGCTAGAACTTGGGGGTGTTCAAGGTTTCACACCTTCCCCACACTTGCAATAAACAATTCAATCATTCAATCACATCACATCATCAACAAGTCAATTGCTAGGTTCAAAAGATTGCGTTCTTTTGTCAAAGGTTGTGCCCTTTGCCTTGCGTTCACATCATCCAAATTGCAAAAATCCCTTCATCTATTGGGGCAAAAATAGATCACATTTGCATTCCTATCAAGTGAACCTTGTATTTAGTGGTTTATCCTATAAACCTGGCAGTTGTAGTGAACGGTTATCCATGCAATCAGGCAGGATGGATAGACTACCATAAGGACACTTTCATCATCAAAAAAACCCCTTTATCTGTTAAGGGCAATGAGAAGACACTTTTTCATCTTACATCATCAAAAAACCCTTTATCTGTTAAGGGCAATGAACAGACACTTTTTCATCTTACATCATCAAAAACCCCTTTATATGTTAAGGGCAAAGAACAAATACAAATCATGTTATTTTCATTCATTTCTCAAAAATCCCTTCATCTATTGGGGCAAAAATAGATCACATTTGCATTCCTATCAAGTGAACCTTGTATTTAGTGGTTTATCCTATAAACCTGGTGGTTGTAGTGACTGGTTATCCATGCAATCCGGTAGGATGGATAGACTACCATAAGGACACTTTCATCATAAAAAAAACCCCTTTATCTGTTAAGGGCAATGAACAGACACTTTTTCATCTTACATCATCAAAAAACCCTTTATCTATTAAGGGCAATGAACAAACACTTTTTCATCTTACATCATCAAAAACCCCTTTATCTGTTAAGGGCAAAGAACAGATACAAATCATGTTATTTTCATTCATTTCTCAAAAATCCCTTCATCTATTGGGGCAAAAATAGATCACATTTGCATTCCTATCAAGTGAACCATGTATTTAGTGGTTTATCCTATAAACCTAGCGATTGCAGTGACTAGTTATCCATGCAATCCGGTAGGATGGATAGACTACCATAAGAACACTTTCATCATCAAAAACCCCTTTATCTATTAAGGACAAAGAATAGACATAATCACTTCATTTTCACATCATCAAAACCCCCTTTATCTATTAAGGGCAAAGAACAAATATAAATCATTTTATTTCATCACATTTTCACATCATCAAAATCCCCTTTCTTCAACCGTTGGGGAAAAAATGGTATCTCATCAATCATCATTCTTCAAAAATCATGGTATTATACACCAACCCCATTTCTTCAACCGTTGGGGCAAAAATGATATCTCATCAGTTGGCTCTAAGTGAACCTTGTATCCAATAAATTATTCTATAAACTTGGTGGTTGTAGCGATAGTAATCCATGCAATTCGGTAACATGAATAGTTTATAATAAGGACACTTAATCATGATCATCACCAATTATCTCATTGCCAAGAATCATAATCATATCAGTAACCTCAAATTCTAAGTGAAACACTGCCAAGAAGAATTCACCAAACAAGAATCATTGACGTCCTTTTCCATGGGACGCGAAATCATGGATAACTAATATCAATCACTCATTCATCTGACTATAGTCACAAAGCAGACAAGCTCGCTAGGTTTGATTGGTTCCATTATGGAATTGACGAAGAATCTTCTACAGTCAATGGCTAGCCCTATGGTGACTCAGTCATTCTGCATTTTCATATCTTGCATACTCAATGACGCTTGTGAGGCATCTTTTTCAACAACATCGAATCACCCCCAAATTTGGGACAACCACATTGATTTTGATTTCCCACGATGGGATACATCTTACATGATCATGGTTCATACACCAACCCCCTTTCTTCAATTGTTGGGGAAAAAATGGTATCAAATCATCAGTCATCATTCTTCAAGCATCATGGTTCATACACCAACCCCCTTTTCTTCAACCATTGGGGAAAAAATGGTATCAAATCATCAGTCATCATTCTTCAAGCATCATGGTTTATACACCAACCCCATTTTCTTCAATTGTTGGGGCAAAAATGGTATCAAATCATCAATCATCATTCTTCAAGCATCATGGTATTATACACCAACCCCCTTTCTGCAACCGTTGGGGCAAAAATGGTATCACATCGCATCATCATTCATCCTTCATCCATCGTTTGCACAAAATCCATGCTTTTTCAATTGGCTCGTGAGAATTTTCTCATTCGCCAATTGAGGGGGTAAGCTACGCAATGAACTCTAAAAATTCTTCATTCTTTTTGTCTTCAACGCCAATGTGCAATTCCAACGAGAGAAGTGGTTTCTGTTGCCCATAGCCCATGCAGGTGTCTCATATTTTTGCACCATATTGTGTTTCACGTAACATGGTACAAAAAGGGGCATCTATAGACACCAAATTGCAGCCATTCATCCACCTTCCTAGTCATCCCACCTTCCACTTTTCCTCCATCCCCCTTTCCCGCATTCAAAAGGCCAATTTTCCCTTTCCCGCCTTCCAAAAGGCCCATTTTCCCCTTTCTCGCCAAAATAGGACTTATTTTAATATATATTATATTATTTTAATATTTTATATAATATTTTATATTATATTTAATTTATTTAATATTATATTATATAATTATAAGTTCATTTAACCTCCACCGTCCGATCATATTAAATCCCTACCATCCATCCCACTCAATCCATGCCACTTCCATCATTTAATCTTAGCCCTAGGATATGACTTAATCTTAGCCACACGATCAAAAGTGTAAAGTTAAGAACCCTAAGTTAAACCCTAAAGCTAAGTTATAAATACAAGCCCCTCATATTGCCCAAAGGTGGCAAAAATATTGAAAGAATGGAACGTTGAAGAATCTTGAGGCCTCTCTACTGAAGAATACCCTAAGCACCTTTAGCATACCCTAGCATACAATCCTGAAGATCTGAAGACCTAGCTCACTGGTAAGACTTCTATCATTCCAACCATCCCCACATCCATTCCCTCGCCATTTCCCATCACCACCATCATTTCCCCCCATCCATCGAATCTACTGTATCCCTCATGATCTGCTATTACATATTTACCCTACCCTATAGGCACTCACCCGAGTTGTCCAGGCTTGCTACAGAGCTTGCCAAGCACTTGCCATAGCCTGCCCTATCTATAGGTGCATGCCAGAGCCTATGAAGCTTACTACAGAGCTTGCCAGGCACTCTCCAGAGCCTGCCACATCCCCAAGTGTGAACCAGAGCCTGCAAAGCTCTTGTCTGAGCCTGCCAAGTGTGTGTTCGATCCTGCCATCATCAACAAACCCCAATCTAAAGCTGTTGCATCAATAGATCTATGATGCCATCTGTAATAGCTGAACAAAAGCAAGGTAAATCTCATTTTTATGTATTTTATTTAGTAATTTTTTGATCTTGCATGCTCTCTTATTTCATTATTAAACTAGGGTTTTATTAATGTCTGAGGGCCTCACACTGTGGAGTTCTCACAAGTATTACTAACTCTCTTTGTTTTATTTTGTGTATGTAGATCTACAAATTCCTCATTTTATTTGATGGCTATTGAAGCTGGAGTGGCCCAACCTTGGATATCCGAAGCCCACTCAACCTATTGGGATCAAGAACACACTCGAATCTGAAGACACTTCTATTGCTACTAGCTAGGGTTTCGAAGAACCCTAGCACCACTATAATCTATTGTATCAAATATTAGCATTGAACATTTATTGTAATAAAAGGATTTTATCGGCTCCCCCCATATTATTGAATACATTCTTTTTGTGCAATCTGTGTGTCTCACTGCATTATTTGATTTTTTTGTTGTTCTATTTTAAGTTTCGTGTTCTTGCATCTACAAGAGTTAAAATGGAGAATAAGAAAATAATCAATATTTTTGATGAGACTCATGGTATAAAATAATAAAGTCCCATGAAAAATCCAATGGAGTGGCTTGTCAAGACTCACATAAGACCCAAGGATAAGGGGCAAGCAAAAGTTTCAAATACACAAAAAAAAAAATCTTGATTATGTGGATAAATGGCTCTAGGAAAAGTTTTGAAACAATGATCAATGCTAGAAGTAGACTAATGCACCAATACCAAGGGAAATGTAGGTGAGCACATGGATTTATAAAGAAAGACCATACACCATTATTAAGAAAATATGGGCTATCTACTAAGAACACATTGGCTCTACAAATTTAGTAAAGGTGAATGAGCCATTAAAATAAAGGAATGGGGATCTACAACAATGATAGCTACAAACTAACAGAAATAATGGTTAAAGGCAACCTCATTCAATATTCAAAATCCCTAGGAAAAGGGTAGCCAAAAATTCAAATCATCCTAAAATATTTGGAGGTAATATTTTCCTAATGTAAATCTATAAATAGTTGTAGTTTAGGTTGTGAAAAGGATTGGTAAGTTTACAATTGTATCCATTTGTAAGATTTCTCTTCATTTCTTTTTGTAAAAAGAGTAGGCTCCTGAGCACCTTGTAGGAAATTTTGAACCCCACATCTAGCACAATATTTGTAATATATGCTTGCATATACATACATATACATACATACATATACATATATATATATATATATATATATATATATATATATATATATATATATATATATATATATATATACACATGGAAGCGTGTGTCAATTTTTTGGTATAGCCATTTGTGGCCTCCTATTGACCCATTTGTGTGTGTGTGTGTGTATATGTATGTATGTATGTATGTATATGCATGGGATATTGTGTCAATTTTTTGGTATAGCCATTTTTGGCCTCATTTTGACCCGTTTTTGTGTGTATATATGTGTTCATAATATATTTCCTATTCTTTAAGTTTTATTAAGTATATGTGTGTGTGAGGGGACTACATTTTTTTAGACTAGTCACTTGTTTGGATCTCCTATAGGACTAATTTTCTCATGCTTGCATACAACTAGTAGATCTCATATGTGCTTCATTGTTTTAAGGAGAGGAAGTGTTCACCACTAGCACATAGTGTTCATACCTATTTTTGTAGAATTATATTAGTGGATATCTTGGTGCATTGCCCCCTTTTTTCTTTTTTTGAGTTGTTTTATTTTTATCTCTTGCATCCCTTTTTCCTTTGTTGAGCATAAGTGTGCCTTGAATATTATATCGTAACAAGGATACAACCTTGTAAAAACTCCCAAAGACCCTCTATTGAGCCAAACCCCACACTCTTGACCATAGCCCTATTGTGTTGCTCCCAAGAAGGTGCAATTGTCCTACCAGGGAAAATTAGAGATGACAATATTAATCATCTTTGCTTTTCTTAGACCAACCCTTGGTATTTTGGTTCTTATCATTTGGATTGTCTCCTTTCTTGCTTTTACATTTGTACTTTTCATCAATATTGATGGTAAATTTGTATGCTTCACCCAAGGTCTTGAACTTAAGGAAATCCATGTCCTCCTTTATGTACCAATGTATTCCACTATAGTTCTTGAGAATTAGATGCATCTTGGTGTCTTGTATGCCAAGATTCATAAAAAATGAATGGAAAGCATCAATGTAGCCTTGAACAAATTTTTCTTTGCTCTAAAAAAATTGTTTCCACTATATGTATAGGTCTTCATAGGAACCTACTATATAATATTTTTTCTTTATCACTTCCATAAAATCATCCCATGTAGAGTCTTTTGAATCTTCTTGATTCTTCACATATGCTTCCCACCAATTTTAGACTATTATTTAGGCTTTTAACAAGGAAAAAGTGACCTTCTCCTTATTAGAGAAATGATTAGAAATACATAGATAGTTGGTCTAGCCAATTCTCCACTACTTTTGCATTGATTTTTTCCTCACATACCAGGATATCAAAGTTCACCTCAACTTTGAACAATGTCAGGGCACTAAATGGTCATGTTATAGTGTTGGTAGATGGTAGACATTGAAGAATTTGGGAAAATTGATCTAACATCTAGTTATTTTATCTTTCAAGGAATTCATCCACAAACTTATCAAAAGAATTCATTATCTTGGTGTTGTCTACTATCTAATATCATATAATATGGTTAGAAAAATAATAATATGGGTCACGTGTTTGGAACCCAAGCTTCTGATAGCCTAACCTCATATTTAAGATCATACACCCACCAGCAACTTGCTCTGATACCATTCATCAAAAATATCTAGGGCAAGGGATTCTTTGTTGTGAAAACTAGAAGCAGAAAAGAAAAATATTATAGGATAATAGAAAACCTTTTTAATTGAATAAAAAATTATACAAATGGTAATATTTGAGAATATATATTTGTTAGATAAAAATAATTTGTGAGAAAATTACATAGAAAGAATTCTCTAAGAAGAGGTGTTTGTAAGATAAAACAATCTATCAAATAATACATAGAAGGCATTGAAAATTTTTACATGGGGGCAATATCTGAGAAGAGATGTCTACCAAACAATAATAATCTATGAGAAAGTTACACAAAAGTTATTATCTGTGAAGAGAATTCTACTAAATAAAAATAATATATCAAAAAATATTGTTTCCCACAATAACTGTGTAAGACATCCATGCAACCACCATGTCATGTAGCCACGTCATCCCGTACCTCAAAACTACTACCTTTTTAAATTAATTACATGATTGTTATGATGGTTCAACTTTTAAAATAACATTTATGACCATTATTATGGTTCAACTTTTAATATAGTGGTTATGACCATTATGATAGTTCAACTTTTGAGATAATAATTGACTGTTATGATGGTTCAACTTTCAAGATAATGATTATGACCATAATGATGGTTTAAATTTTGAGATAACAATTATGATTGTTATGAATGTTCAAATTTTGTAATAATAGTTATGATGATTATTAATAATTCATACAGTGGTCCACACCCATTTAGTAATTCACACTTCATTGTCTATATATGGTTCGAGATCTATTTGTAAAATTATGAGTCTATGTTTATCCATTAGAGTTTGAGCCTGAGTCTATTCATCATAGATCAATGTGTTAGAGATCCATAATCTGTCGATTGTAAACCCATAGTCTGTCTATTGCAGATTTATAGTCTTTCTATTGAAATTGGGTAATCCACTTGGATAAACCAATTTTCTAGTGTAATAGCATTAATTTTTCCTTAAAAAGTAGGAGTATTAAAATTAACCTACACCATCAAAGGTATGAGAGCTATAAATGGTGCTAGTAAAGAGAGAGGTTGTATAAAGAATGTAAATTTTATAACAAGGAGCCATTCAAGAATTTTAACAAATAGTTTCATCATTTCATTTCTCTATTTTATAAGGGCTTTGTTCAACATCTCTTTAAAATGAATGATTATCACAATATTATCCATTCTAGTTCTCACATGATATTATTTTATGATAAATATGGTAATAAAAGAGAACTCCTATCATATATATAAAATTTTTATATCGCACTCTTGTATTTATGGATATACACTCAAAATACAAACCACTCCTATACTATTGATTCAAAACTCAAATCTTTTACTGATGCAAAACTCAGAATTTTGACTTAATAAAGATCATGAAAGAGTGCAATTGGGAAAAAAATACAAAACTATATATGCAAAATAATGTAACATTTTTTTATTAGAAAATAGAGTATAATGCAAACAACCTTTGAGAATAAAATGTGAGGCAATAATAACACATTAATTATGCATACTTTTACTATCAAAAGTGTATCTCTCTTTACACAATAATTTTAGTGTGTTTAAACTCCACCATATTGAATATGGAAAGTCGCCCACATGGAAATATGGTGGTTTGCCTTCCATTTATTATAATGTCATCCTTATGAAAATGTGGCAATTCACATTCCATGAGTTACAAGATCATTTAATTGATAATTGCATACATATGGCTTACCCTTCTATGGTTTGTCTTCTATCAATGTGTTAACATGCCTAGAGATGCATTTTGGCTATGAAAAACTTAAAGTAGAAAATTCCTAGTTTTAGTAAATATTTTGTTTTGTATTTTTTTGGGATTCTAAAGCACTTTTTCCATGTAGTTGGTCCAATAAATTCATGATAGGAATTTGGTATGTATTTCATACTCAAATTTCTATATCATTCACCAATCTTTCCAATGAATTTTTAATGGATTAAAATGGAGTCTAGATCATTAATTTATGCCATTGATAGTATGAATAGGATAAAAAATATATTTTTGATAATTTTATACATAAATAATTTCCCCAAAGTTGTTCTTACTCTATTTTTTTAGAGTATTTTAAATAGATCATAACAAATCCTCGAGCATAAAGATATTCTTAAAAAATATCACATGCCTTTATCTTCATCCTCTTTTGAAAATAAATGGTTCTTATTGCATTGAATTTTAATGTCACGTATGATAATTATTTTTGTATCTAAGTTTTTGTAATCCATTCCCATTAGTTACTAACTTTCCATACCTTAACCACTCTATACTTATGAATAGAGTGTCTTTTGGTGGTCTTAGCCCATGTGTCAACATTTTTTTAATAGAGGTGGGTGATGTCATGATCCTCCATGGCAGTCCTTATGGAATGAAAACTATGTGATGATCAATGATACTTTGATATTTAGTTTTGTTGCAAATGAATGGCTATTCAATACTTAGATTGATTCATTTTGAAGAACATGGTACTGTTGATATATTATCAATGTGCAAGATCAGGTACTCTCGTGAGGTGGAAGAAATAGAATTATCCACCAGAAATAGGGTGCTTGAAATAGGGGAAATGATTATTACGATAGTTGGGGATAACATGGATGACTACCCTCATATAGGTATGCATTATCACTTAAGGGATAATCATCAACTAGCCAACCACCTAGAGTTGTAGTTGATAGCCTAGTAGCTATCGTAAATTTTTTTAGCTGAGACAGGTGATTGGGTTGATGGAAATATTCCCTCTTTATTTGTTGTATATGATTGTTTATATTTTACTTCATCACTCTTCTGCATCATTGATTTTGAGAATGGAAAAAAATGTGCATACATTTGGTTGTCTTTGAATTCACTAAATTGTTGTGTAAATATTTTAAAGAATAGCATGTTGATAGTTTTCATAAAGGAACCTATATAAGTATATGTATATATATTATCTATTGAATAAAAATAGAATTTTATTTTAATAGATAATGAAATATTTATTTAAATAATAAAATAATATTGTTTATGTATGGTAAAATTTTCTTTTAGATAACAAAAGAAATTTATTTAAAATCTAACATAACAAAATCTCAATTTGGTCAATTATGTAAAACTTCCCATTGACCTTGAGGAAGAGCTCCATTAATGATAATATTTTGAACATCTGGAAATAATGTTTTTATAAGAACAAAAATATCCTCTACCATCAGTCAGATGGAAAAGAATTAATGGCAGGTACGTGAATTCAATGAAGGGATAAGACAAGAGGCGTGGGTAATAAGGACTCAACTCCGATGGAATAAAGGGAATAATGGAAAGACCTTTGATGGGGATCGCTCACTAGGATATAAAGGGAAAAAAGGAGCACAGAGAAAGGATACACGTCTCACAAATAATGACTATCAAGAGAGGAAGGTAAAGTCACCTCCATATTTTAGAAGTTGGTTAATATTATCTATCTCCCATGCCTTTGTAAAGCAGGTTGTTTGTTTTAGATATCGATGTTACCCTCTATATATTATGGTAAGCATAAGCTTTTTGTTCATATCTTTATCCCTCTATTTTCATCTCTAGTTTGGTTAATTTTACCTCTTTGTCATTGTGTGGTTACTTCTCATTATCGGTAATCTTCTCCCTTGTGACCAACGTGCCTCAAAATGGTGGTGTCTATCTCAACTCACTCTAAAATCACTAGGTTTCATGATAGCACACTCCCCCTTTTCTAGATTTTTTGTTAAAACTTTGTTTTTTATTGGCATCATGTATTGTATAACACTATGGTCATGGAGCGATGTGCTTCAGGTATCGTTTTGCTGTAACTGATTAGTTGGGGTTGTCCACTACGAGGAGAGGGTGAACCTTAGTTGAATGAGATGATGTCTCTTTTTCTTTTTTCTAATATGGTCATTGTTCCATTTCACCCCCCTATGATGTTGTGATATCAATAGACATCTATCTCCTTGAATGTCTCTCTCTCTCCCTTTTGTGTTTTGGTAATGTAGTTTATGTTGTAATCCTTACAATAAAAAATTTCCTCCAAGTTGAACCTATTTTCTATTTAGAGTTGTTCAGAGTGGGTTAAGCATTGATTGATAGGTCAACCTTTAGATGTCACCCACCATGGATAATTATTCTTGAATCCACACCTATCTAAATAATTATAAAACCTCCCTTCTAGTTTGGGTTCTCTTTAGGGTTGATGTGATCGCAGTATGGACCACTGTTGGTAGACCACCGCGTGTTCCTTATGGCTAGTAGAATCTCTCATTTTCTTATTTTTTTTATCGACCTTGATATGGTCATCCTCTCGACAAAGTCATTTGATCTTTTGTGTCAAATATTTTTGTTATAACAAACTCCTTGTTTTAATAGAAGTATAGACTATGTAAAGCTTTTACCCGAGACTTTCTTTGATTTCAGATTTTATTTGATTAATTGAAGAAAAGGAACTTTAATTGATTAAATATAGGTTTTATTTGAATATTTTATTAATTGAAGAAAAGGAACTTTAATTTATTAAATATAGTTTTTTTAAATATTTGATTAATTAAAGGAATGGGACTTTAGCTTATTGAATATATGATTTATTGGAATATTTGATTTATTAAAGGAATGGTACTTTAGTTGATTGAATATATGTTTTATCTAAATATTTTATTAATTAAAGGAATGGGACTTTAGTTGATTGAAAAAATATTTTATCTGAATATTTGATTAATTAAAGGAATGGGACATTATTTGATTAAATATATGATTCATTATGATATTTTATTAAAGGGATAAGACTTTAGTTAATTGGGGAAATGGTTTAATTGATAAATGACTTTGCATTTTTTGAATGACACCCCTATTAGTTCATAGAGATAATAATGGAAATAAGGAAATTATTATGAGATTAACTAGACAGCAGATGGTTGAATGCTTGGAATAGATTTGTATAGTTGTAATTTGGAAAACAATCTATATGTGCATTTATCTCATGTTTTAGTAGAATCATTTATCTATATGTTTTTCATAGAACCATGAGTTGTCCTGATTCCCTACTACCCTCAAATGAGTGATGGGAAGACAAGAAGAACTAGAGAGATCAACTAAAAACAATGTCAGACTTTGACTAGTCACAGTAATCATTTATGATCAGTAGATTATACTCTTAGGGAGAAATCCCTAGATATTTTGGATGTATTTTTTTATTCTTCTAAAGTATGTGGGTTTTACCATACTTGGATATATGTAATAGTCTAATAGATGAATGAGGAATGTATCTTTATTTTATTGTTATAAAGCATGTATGCATTATGTTTATTCAACTTCTCCCTTGCTTTAATGTTTATTTTATTTGATGTATTTCCTTCTAAAGAACTTCTTGTGCTTTATAGATTTTGTTCATTAATTGATTTGGTAGATAGAATTAGTCTTGTATTTTTGCTAATCATAGGAAATACCTAAGAGATTAAGACATCTTAAAGAGAACATAAAAAAAGACCTAAGAGATTAAGACCTCTTAGGAAGAACATAGTAAATACCTAAGAGATTAAGACCTCTTAGGGATAACATAGAGAAAGACCTAATAGATTAAGACATATTATGGAGATGCTAAATTGGAACCAACTTTATTATCTAAAAATGGGTTAAGTTAGCCCATCATGAATATGATATGGATGAAGTAACTCATAGTACACATAGCATGCCTGCATATATAGAATTTTGCATGGTATGGATATGGACGTATATCTTTTACTGTATTGAAGGTGATAAGTTAGCTCATCAAGAAGGATGCTATGGATAGCTTATCTATGGTACACATAATATACCTACATAGATAAAATTTTATATATTTAGATATTTTGGTAAACTTGAAACATAGAATAACTTAATGGGCATACTAGATAAGGATATTCATGGATCCCTCTTAGTTGTGTTAGTATTCAAAAAAATGTCTTAGTTATTTTTAGTTAGTTTTTGGGTCGTTACAGGTGATATGGTTTGAGAAGTTCAACATTTAATATTGGACGTTCACCAAGATAATATGGAATATTCAATTCAAAGGCATTCTCTCCCACCTTATTAATGATGGTGTATGGTCCATAGAAAATATATCTAATATTTATATGGGGTTATGTAAGTTTTTCTTTCTAAATATGCAATAATACCTTATCTCCAACCTTGCATTGGTGTGGGACACAATGTTGGTCATGACATTGGTTGTATTTTTTATTTATCTTTTCCTAGATGTCATGGAAATATTGGTAGGTATTCTATATATATTCCAAAAACATTGATTCCTTTTCTAATTCTTCTTGTCATTAAGGCAAGTACACCATGGTTTCTTTAGGGAGAGACACATCAATGGGTGTGAATGGTTGGATCTTAAAATAAATAAATAAATGTGTATTTTTGATAGAGATATATAGATATTGATTGTGCCCATGGTAAATATATGGAAAAATCTTATAATATGTCCAATGATGCTTAGAATTATTTATTCTAATAATATGTACAATCAATTGATTATTATCTTATGTTTGGCCATTAGTATGTGTTGAGGGTTATGGACATGGTCAACTTGGTGTCCTCATAGGGTGGGACAAGAAGAAGAACAAAATATATTATCCCTATAATATATAATAGACTTTGGAATCTAAATTTTAGTCACACATGACTAATATAGATATTAGTAGTCTCCTCATGTGAAAAGGATTTTTTACAAGGAATCGTGATATTAATTTTTAAAAAATGATCAACTTAGAAAGCACAATTATAACCATGCTTAGATATGGGAAGACCTTAGAGAAAATCTATGGAGGTAGATTCCAAAGGCTTGTGTGGCTTTGAAAATAACATATATGATTCTTTCTTCTTATTATTTGGTTTGGAAATAATGTAGAGGTACATGGATTGATGTAGCTCTCGATATCATTCCTCATTTTAGGCCAATAGAGGTATATTTAAAAAACTACCAATATATTTTCCACCCCGTAGTGGCTCTCTACTTTGCTAAATTATGCTTCTCAAATTATCTTTGAGTTATCAATATCTAGTACACAAATATGTTCTATATGACATTGGAGGTTATCTTGCAAATAAAAACTATAAACACGCTTATCCACATGAAGGTCTAGTTTGCATCTACAAAATCATAATCTACTTTGTACAAGGTGGATGCATTAGAAGTTTCATGCTAGTATGAATCAAGAATGTGGAAAATTATATGATTAGAGTTTGGATAAAACAATTGAATACTAATGTGGCCTTCTCATTATTTTGCTTGATGATAAAATATAACTATTGTAGATATGTGTCCCACTTTTGATGTCTTTCATTACCTAGATTACTCTATATCTACATGAACTCTAGGTTGTTATTATCTATATGGATGATGGTTTTATTTTCCAATATTAGTGTTTTAACTATTAACATGCTTGAAAAATAGAATAGATATCTTTATCATATGTGGGATATTTTTTAACTACTATATTTTTGAACTACTTCAATAGATTTTTTACTATGATAGGCAATTGGATGCCCATGATTTATGAGAATAGCTCCCAATATATACCATTATGCAATAGTTATTACCCAAAAGGTTGATGTAGATCAAGTAGTAAATATGTAGGAGTTGAATAATCCCATGCATCTTTTGTTAGGTCTAATTCATTAAAATTAACAATCCCTAGAAGAACTCACCTTTAGAAATTCTTCAATATTTGTTAATGTCTACATCCTATCTGTATGCACCTAAAATGTGTCATGCTTAGGGGAGCTTCTCACATAGAGATATTCATAAGATCATAATACATAATATTAGACTTTTTGAGCATCAACAGTGGTTCTCGCCATTCATTTGGGGCCTTTTCAATCCATCTAAGCATAGCTGCTCAAGCTAAGAGTGGCCAGATCCTAACCGCTCAAGCCTAGAGCAACCAGACCTTAGCCACTGTAGATGACAAAAACTAGATCTTAGCCACTACAGATGACTACAACTAATCGATAAGAATCATTTTATCGATAAGCAACCCAAATCATAGGCAGAAGTGGCAGTCTACATGCAATAAATGTGAGCGAGAGTAACTTTGCATTTCTTTTCATGACCAGTTCATATAAGATGCCTGAGTTTGCATTTAAACTTTAGTTAACTGACCTCCAAGCATAAACAAAGGATAAAATATTCTCATGCTAATGGCCAGTTTGCATAGAAGACTCAAGTGGGCAGTTAGATTTCAATTAACTAGCCTTCAAACATAGAAAAATGACAAAATATTCTCATGCTAACTTACACTATGCATGAGAAACTAATTCCTAGGGCTTGGAAATAGACCTAGGGTTTCACACTATAAAAGGTGTAAGCCTAAGAGCACCAAGACATCCTTTATCTAAGAGATAACAAGAGAGTTAGGAGATCATATCAGAGAGGGAGACATATTTTTGAGAGCTTTCGAGACTTGGAGAGTTCTCTTTGAGATCACATGTACGATAGAGCTCTGACGAATTGAAGAGCATAACACCTATTATTTTGACATCAGATACATGCTTTGACCCATAACTTTGGGGCAAAGTGAGTAAGGTTACCTTAGTGGTTTTTGTCTTGGACAGTGACCCGCAAGCTTAGCTTAGGTTTTAGAAATAGCTTCTTTCATTCTATTTCTTCATGTTTTCATATAATTAGCATAGATTTACATGATTTCATGGCATAGTTTCATCATATTTTTGTTACATTCTTTTATTACTAACAACCTCATCCAAGGAGGCAATATCGGACACCTAAGCATGTGTTCTTCTTTAATTGCTTGAAGTTCCACAGGTTCATCGGATGAAGTTTGCAACATATGAGAGCAAAAGGGATCCCTCTAGGAAATAGACCTAGAGAAGGAGGCATCTGTAAGCCCTCATACATTTCCATGTGCAAAACTAGGAAGCTTTTATAAGTGCACCACCTCTTCGTGAAAGGGGCACTCTTTGCCTATTTGTAACTTATTGTATCAAAATGGGTATCCCTAAGAGGGACCGACATGTAACCGAGTTTCAATATCAATAAAGAGATCTATCTTTGTTATTTCATGTTATATTCTTTTTCTTCTTGTATTCTGTTTCATCTCAGGTTTTTAATAACATTAAAAGTAGGGTTTAAAAAAGGGCGTGGTGCGTGCATCCCGAGGTCACTATAGATGGCGATCATAGTGGGACCTCCACTAATTTTTTATTTTCTACCAGAATACTAACTTAATTTTATGTGCATGTCTAGCCACTCTGAGCTACAATGACCAGAAACTAGTCACTCTTAGCTACAACAACCAATAGAAATTATCCGCTCTAAGCTACAGTGACCAAGAACCAGCCACTCTAGTCAACAGCGGCCAGAACTAGAGTGCAGCAAAGTTGAAAACATTGACTCTCTGAGCTGGATCAAAGGTTCGTATAGCTTCTCTGATATTTTATAGTTTTATGTCTACTTATGTGTGTCTAAAATAGAGAACTTAAAGCACATTTATGTTTAGAAATTGAAAGAATAAAAGGAGAAATAATTAAGCATTTTGCATATCTTAGATCTTCTTTTAAATTTTCCACTAGGTTTTGCTAGGAACTGTGGCTTATGCCTAAAAATTTCACCCTAGAATCCAATGTGCTAGACATTATATGTTGTTTTCTTGCTTTGAGGCCCTGCTAGATGCCATTGCTACACAAAATAAGTGCACTCATACAAATCATAGTAGTTCATGCATCTTTCTTAATATTGAAACATATTTTTGCACTTAGGCATATAAGAAAGATCTGTTGCTACTATATGATGCACTCTATTTTATGCAAGCTTAAAATGAACACCACACACACACATCTCATTTAAACATTGGGGAGTTGCATTTCATCACCAACATTCAATTCAGTCCAGTGACGTTGGAATTCATCTCCTTCCATTGGTTTACCCCCTAGATCTTCCTAGAAATGGATTGAGAAACTTATTTATAGTGATACTAAGTTACTTGTGCTCAAAATATCTCCCACTATTGGAACAATCATTGGTTCAGAGTGGAAGAGCTAGGCTAACCATCCATTGGGTCTTCAACAGTGTATGGTAGCTTATTTTGAGAAAATCATGTTTGGCATGAGTGTACTTTATTGTTACTATGGATGAGTCTTATCATTATTAATCTAAGAACAAGAGCAAAGAAATCAAAAGAACAACACATCAAAACACACCAAACAATTTAGGGCACACTCAAATCGGTAATCAAGATAAACATTTACTTGTTATTGTGTGGTAATTCCTAAATTACAACTCAAAATATCAATTCATAAACATGGCCAAAACAATAAGTAAGCACCCTTGGTATTATATTGATGGAGAGACAGAAGCAACTCATATCCATAGGCAAATTTGTAGTAACATTGAACAACCTACCTGTAATATCATGAGACATAGCTCCGTGAGCCTAAGAGGTGATAACTCAACCCTTGGGGGATCTTCTCAAGAAACACCAAGTAAGGAACCACATCATGGAACAAAGTCACATAAACAAAGAGAGGCTTCATAGCCATCCTTATCAAGGAGACATGAGGAGACCTCAAGGGCCTCCTCTAAACACACAAAAAAACCTCAAAGATGTGAGGAAGCTTCAAGGGATTCCTCCTCACATAGACATAAAGAAGGTTCTAAAACTCATTCTTCACATAGTGATGATGAGACTACTACATATACATCCACATGGAGAAAACATGTTACCACAAAGCCCTCTTCATCAATAATGCAAACAAGAATTGCAACATCTCAAGACTCACAAGAAACATATGAAACAAGAATGACTACTAAAGGACAAGAAACTAGAGCTACATCTAGTCAATGGAATCAGATAGAATAAACCCTTCACACAAAAGGAAATATTCTTGTAGACTATGACCTCATAGGATTGAATGACACCCCATGAGACCAGCCATAGAAAACAAGACAACTAGATGATTGGATCAGTTTCCTACATGACCAACTCAAAGAACTATAGCTACTGAGAACTCTGCACATGGAAGCTCATGAACAGTGGCTTCTAAACATGTTTCTCAGTCTATGGGTACCTTAGAGTGACCCCGCAATAGACATGTGGATTCTGACGATAGGGATACTCAATAGTACACTAAACAAGTCACACTATCTAGCAAGAGTACAGATATAGTAGAAACCTCCTCGAGGAATTTGTGAGTCAAGACAACAAGAACAGAGTCAGATAAACATGAGTTTTTTTAATAGTGCAAACTTACCAAATGATGTGGTTAGAAAATGCATTACTTAAGGAGCGGGAGCTATTGGAAGCTCTCGAACAAGAGAAATAAAGAGAAAGACACTTGCGCCAACATGAGCAACATTTAAGAGAGCAGGCTGAGCGGCTAGCTCTTAACAATTTAAATACAAATGGTGGTGACCATCAATGAACAAGACACACTGACTCACCTAAGGAGAGGCGCACTAGACAAGATAGCCCATAATGAAATCTCCCACCAAATCATGAATAAAATCCAACTAATGGGGGAATGGAAAACACAAAAAACCAAGATCATAATCCTGAGTCCCCTTGTAGGAGGGATGAAAATAGAACAAATAAAATGGATAGAGAGTTACCTCCATTGCCAATGTGAATAGGATTACAAGAGGAGGAAATCCATGTATCAAAGGATTTTCAAGAGCTTGCTGAAAAGATAAAAGCCTTTGAGAAATAAGAGGCAGCTGGGAACTCACCAACATTGAGCAAAATACACAACCAACCATTGTGCCCATCAATCCCTAGCCCTCCATGTCCTAAGCACTTTGATATGCCTAGGTTAGAAAATTTTAAATGTGAGGAGGATGCACAAGAGCATGTCACTAATTTTATTAACGTCTATTTTCATCTCGAAGACAATGACGCTCTCATGCTGAGAAAATTCATGAAATTTTTAGGTGCTACCACTCAATGGTTCAACTAACTACCTAAGCATAGCATAACCAACTTTGAACAACTAGAAAACACATTCTTAACGTGTTTCCCATTTGGTGCTAATAAGAAGGTGAATCTTTCAAACTTGGTCAACTTGAAACAGTATGATGATGAGCTAGTAATGGATTATGGGAATAGATGTAGAAAATTCATAGCAAAATTATCATTCTTCATTCCCACAGAAGAGATCATTTGCATGTTCACCAAAAGTTGTTCTAAACACATTGATGAGTCCTAGGATTGCCTATATTTTTTATGAGTCTTAGCAGATATTATGCGGTGATATATTACGAATTGTATGTTTTTATCAATGATTGTGTATTTATTTAATGATATTATGTGTATTATCTGATTTGTGTGTTTTAGTGTGTTTCTATGGAGATATTGTTGATTTTGTCAGATTTAATCAGTCAAGGTATTTTTGATGGACCTGGCACTTTGTTTATTGTGGAACTGATGCATAATGGAAAGGTGCCTTCCTCTTCCAGGAAGGTTCCAGAAGAAGGTAGGTGCCTTCCCCTTCTAGGAAGGTGCCAATTGAAGATAGGTGCCTTCCTCTTCCAGGAAGGTGCCAATAGAAGGTAGGCGCCTTCCGCAAAGGAAGGCGCCTCTATTTTTGCACATTGACCAGATCAAACATGATGCAAGTGATAATAAATGGTGCAGTTACAACTCCACACCACACAAGATATTTGGGGGAGTTGTGCCACCCATTCCAAGTGAAGCATGAGCCAACTACGAAACATGCCCATATTAGGAACAAAGCTAGTTTTTGGTA
Organism: Wollemia nobilis; assembly: GCA_028583015.1. Lineage (NCBI taxonomy): Eukaryota > Viridiplantae > Streptophyta > Pinopsida > Araucariales > Araucariaceae > Wollemia > Wollemia nobilis. The sequence goes on from JAQPPZ010001917.1 coordinate 682,420, forward strand.
GATGACGGCCGAAGATTACCAGATTTTCATCATTGAGTCTGGAATAGATCAATGGTTGTAATTGATTTGTAACAGAATACCTGTGTGTGTGCTATATAAACACACAAACATCTCTGAAAGGATAGAATATAGAATATAGAACATATAGCAATTGTATAGAAGTTATAGAATACACATTGTAATTCTTTGATTGCATAATAAATTCTACAAGTTCCTAAAGTGTGTTCACATTGGGAGGGATCTGTTGGAGCTTAGGCCCACTCCAAGATAGTATTCTTCCCCTTCTTTTCTATTCTTTGTAGATTTCATGCTTTCATATTTTTATTTTCTGTATTTGTGTTTTATTATTGTAGTAGGTTTGATTATTTCTTAGATGCATGTATGAATGCTTTCTTTCTAAATATTTAATTGTTCATACACATTTTATTGAGGAGTGCATGAGATATTGACAACCTTTTGAACACCCCCCAATAGTAGAGTTAGAAGGACTCATCTCAAGGTGGTATTATGAATGATGCTGTAAGAGATCCTTTGAAATTTTATGAATCCCTGGTTGATAATTAATGATCGAGCAAGTGACAAAATAGATAGAAAGTTAACCTTGTTTGGCCCACAACATTTTGGCATCGTTGTCGGGGAAGCATATTTTAGATCCATTCCAATACCCGAAACCTTCTACCTAAATTTGTATGAGTTCTTCGAGAAGAAGAGGACCTAACGGTCGGTTCATAAAATAAATCTCTTTAGAAATAGAGTCACCTGACTCGCAACCAGCAATCCACTGGAGTGAGGATCAACACTTTGAAAAAAGTGCTTCCTCATCCCATCTACTTGGGGAAGAACGAACAATTACAAACTCATTGTTTAAAATAACACCCCTAGAAGAAGCCTTGTTGTGGAAATTTGTGCAAGATCAAACAATAACTCCAGATAATCTTAACACTTTGACTCAGAAAGTTTTAAACAACCATAAGGCCATAAGTGCTACATTTGATACCACATTTCCTAAAAAAATGGCTGACACAGAAGAAGTCTCATCTAGATTTAGCTTCCCGATTGACGAAGGATTAGGAGACACCAATATGAAAAACATATCTCCTACTCATCTCCCTACCTTTAGAGGATACCTGACCGAAGACCCTGACATGTTCTTATTCAATTTTGATATTTTGTGCAGGTATGTGGATTACAAATCAGATACATAGAAGTTTAAACTCTTCCCTTCTACACTGGACGATGCAGCTCTGCGATGGTTCATCGGTCTGGGAGAAAAGCACATAGTGACATGGGATCAAATGAAGAATCTCTTTCAAGAGCAATACCAATATTTTGGGAGAGCAAGAGATTCCAGATAAGAAGTCCTGAGCATGACACAAAAAGAGGATGAGTCTCTCGAGGAGTATTGGGAGAGATTTAATTTTAATCTTCAACGATCTTCCCATGTGAAGTTGTCCGATAAGTCCCTCAAAAGCATATTCTTGAGGGGACTTAATAATGAATCATTAGAGGCTCTTAATATGATTTCTAGAGGTGATGTCTACTAGCACGATATGGAATATATCCAACAAATTTTCCATAATTACTCAAGAAGAAGAGGCAAGACCACTTACAAAAGCATCAAAGCAACTGCTTCGGTGACAAAGATAGAACTTGGTAATATGCTGGAAGATATGAAAAGTGAGATGCTCTCTTCTATAGCATTGCAGATGGACACATTGTTGTTAGAGAAGAAGAAACAAGAGAATGAGGTAGTATTAACCTATTTCTACCCAAAATGTAGAGGAAATCATGCAAATAATGCATGCTCGAAGAACAATATTAGCGTATGCGTAGTATGCAAACTGAATCATAAGACACGATTGTGCCCAAAGTTGCCTAGCAACTAGGAGGAGGCTAAGATGTCAGAAGCCTATTTCATAGGTAATCGAAATAGTTGGCCACAACCGCCTGTGGGGAGTATGCCATATTGAATGTCACAATATAGAGGAATTCCATACATGCCACAAGGTCCACCTCAACTATCCAACATGGGATGGTGGGGACCATCACCTTGGTCCAATGCACCCTTGGGAGTGGCATTCATGAATCAAAAACCTTGTATGTAGTACCAATATCTGGGGCAACAGTGGAGAGGCCACACACCATGAAATCCAACCCCACAGAATGTAGTTCCAGCTCAACCCCATCAAAAATTTTCATCTCTACTAGCAGTGAGACCTACGTAACTACTAGCATAACTGATGGCTAATCCAAACAATAAAGTAAATCAATCGACATACAATGTCAAATGTGAGATGTATCCTATGTACAATATTAATCTTAGGTCAAGTAGGAAGTTAGGAGTAGAAACACCTCCACTGGTAGAATAGGAGGATGAAGAAGAAGAAACACCTCTTGTGGAAGAGGTTGTAGAGGAAATAGTTGAGATATCAAAGGCTCCATTCCCTTATCGACTGTAAGAATAGAAGAAAGAAAAGTAACCAAAGTTTGATATTCTATTGAGTCTAAAGAACCTCATAGTGATGATACCACTATTTCAAGCCATCCGAGATGTTCCAATATACAGCAAGGCAATAAAATAAATGTGCTTGAGGAAGCTAGAGTAGAAAGCAACCCAGACTATCAATGTCATGGGTAAATTAGAGGACCTGATGATGGGCAAGATATGTCATTCCAAGTACACAGATCCAGGTAGCCCAGTACTGACTGTAAAAATCAAAGGGCATTCCTTGTTTAATATGTTGGTCGATCTTGGAGCAGCCATCAACATAATGCCTCAAGAAACCATGCAGAGGCTACAACTCACAAACCTGAGACCCACCATGATAGTGTTGTAATTATCTGACCAATCAACAGTAGCAATAGAGGGAATGCTATAGGATGTAACGGTGATAGTTAGTGCATGGGAATACCCAACCAATTTCTTTCTCTTGCAGTCCAAGACTAGGTTGGGTGGCTACCTGCTCATTTTGGGGAGACCATGTCTAGAAACAATCGATGCCTACATCAGCTATCGGTATGGGCTAATGACCATATATGATGGAAAAAACATCAATAATATTGACCATTTCGCCCCCTGCGTAGTCTGTCAACCCATTAGGAGAAGCTATGTTACCCAAGAATAATTATTAGGAGTTGTCCATAATCTAGCCAGTAATGGCATTAGATGAGTTAGCAGAGGAAGAAGATGAGGACGGGGCTATTGTAGAATTCCTCCATGGAGAGTCCTCTACCAGCACACCTGGATCACCATTGGCTAGTGCTCATGATCATCATGTTCGGCATATAACTATTGGGCCAGGAAGGACATTGAATGTTAGTACTGGGTTGACTCCTACACAACTAGTAAAATTAGAACTCCTGGTAAGACACCAGCAGACATTTGCATGGGACTACTCAGACATGAAGGGTATTTTCCTAGAAATCTGTACTCATAGAATATACCTTGATGAGCAAGCAACTCCAAGTAGGCAACCATAAAGGAGAATGAACCTGACTATGATATTGTGCATTTCTTTGATATTTCTTTGGGTATATTGCTTTACTGTTTTGAATTATAAAAGAAAAAGTAAAAAGAGGTCTTATATTGTTCACCCCCCCTCTCAGTATAAGCTTGTGTTCTTCAATTGGTATCAAAGCGGGTGCCTTCGAAAATTTTAACAGCTTGAAGGAAAAGCTAGTAAAGAACACAATGGATTATTCAAGTGGCAATGCAGCACCCATTCTTTATGGGTCAGATTTTGGTCTTTGGAGTGCAAGGATGAAGGGTCATCTAATGGAACTTGGTAATGAGGTATGGGAAGTGATTGAAGATGAGTACACTATTCCTGTACATGGTCCTAATACTAAAGAAGAAATGCTCCTGCATCACAGCAATTCAAAAGCAATGAATGCAATCTCGAAAGGCTTACAGAAAGCAGATCTCACCAAAGTGATTCACTGCAAGACAGCTAGTGAAATATGGAAACAATTGAAGGTGGTTTATACAAGTGATACAAATTTCAGAAAGGCCAAGTTGAGACACTTCAAAGGTATTTTTGAACAACTCAAGATGAATGATGATGAAAATATTAGTGACTACATGCTTCGTATGGATGAGGTTGTTAACTCCATGAAAGACTTAGGTCTTGAGCTTGCTGAAAATGATGTTTGTGATAAGATTTTAAGATCTCTTCCTAATATATTTAGTGAAAATATTTCTACTATTGAGGAAGCTAAATATTTGGATAAGTTTAAAAAGGATGAGCTCCATAGTATACTTGCAGCATTTGAGTTGAGAACTCAAGTGAAGGTTGATGTCAAGAAAGAGGCAGCTTTCAAGTCTACCAAGATTTCCAAGGGTAAACAGCTTCAAGATAGTGATGAGTCTTCTAGTGATGAAGAGGCATATTACAGCAAGAAAGGCAAGTTCTCTAGAAAGCACAAAATTATGAAAAATATAAGATGTTTCAATTGTGGAAAGTTTGGTCATTATGCTACTGACTGTACTTTTCCCAAGAATGAAAGTGATGAAGATAAATAGGATTTTAAGAGCAAGGATTCTGAAAAGCACAAGCATCACAGGAAGATCAAAGATGAGCACAACAATCAAGGAAAGAGGTATTCTCACAAGCACAAGAAAAGTTTCTACCTAGACAAAGCAAGTAAGTGTTCTAGTAGTGATAGTGAAAGTTCTTCAAGTGATGATGAAAATGAGATGTTGTTCATATCAGAAAAAGAGGAAGAACCGAAACATAGATTCATTATCATGAAATGTCTTAGATGTGGAAATTTTGGTCACCTTGAGGATGATTGCACAAATAATGATTTGGTTTCTAGTATGTATGAGGATGCTTCAAAAAACTATAAGGAAGATGCATGTATGGTTTTTGAAAAGGGTAGCACCTCTAGTGATAAGAAATCTAAAAAAGGCTTTGATGATTCAAAAAGCAAACAAATAAAGGATCTTGAAAGTGAACTTACTAGTGCTCTTAGTGTTTTGGAAAAGGAAAGAAAGAAGAATGCTAGACTCAGGGATAAGTTAGATGAATGTTGTATGGAGAGATATGATCTTATAGAAAGTCTTGACTTCTCTATAGCTAAGACACAAGAACTCAAGGATGAGTTAGAGTCTAAGGTTCTTGAGTATAGTGAGTTAGAATAGAAAAAGGCTTCTTTGAAAGATAAAACTAAAGAGTACAAGGATAAGCTTTACAGGTTTCAAGATAGCTCCAAAAAGGTTAAGTCACTCATCAAAGGTCAAAGAAAGACAACAGATAAAACAAGCCTTGGTTTTGTTAAGCCACACAAAGAACAAGTTGGAGAGTCTAGTAAGAGACTCCAAAAGGAAGAGAGTTCTGATGAGGAAAGTATTTCAGAAAAGGAGTCCTTGAATGATAGATGCATAGAAAATAGAATTTAGAATGAGAATAAGAAGTTTTCAAAACCTAAGAGGTCAATTAAAGGAAAGTTTCAAGGCAGATGTTTTGCTTGTCATAGGTTTGGTCACATGGATTCACATTGCATGGCTCAAGTGAAGAAGGTAAATGACAATTTTAGAAGTGCTAGTTACTTTCAAGGGTATTGCTACTCTTGTCAACGGTTTAGGCACAAGGCAATTTATTGCAAGGCAAATAACAGGAACAGGTTTGGTCAGAACAGGTTTGGCCAGAATAGGTTTGGTCAGAACAGGTTTTACCAGAACAGGTTTGGTAAGAACAGGTTTGGTCAAAACTGGTGGATTCAAAGAACAGGTATGCCTAAAAGAAATAACATTATTACTTGTTATAAGTGCAACAATAAAGGTCACACAGCTAGACAGTGTAGAGCTAAACTTCCAAGGTACAAGAACAGGAACAATGGTATGAACAGGTCCAAGGATCAAGGCATGGATAATAACAGGAATGATAACAGGAACAGGAACAGTGACAAGAACAGAAATAGGAATATGGACAAAGAGTTCAAGAGAAGGCTCGATAAGGAAGTTATAGATGCTGATGATAATCAGTGCCTAATGGGAGTTTTACTTCCACCCAAGATTTAATCACCTCATCAGGAGGTGGGGGAGGGACTAAGCTGGAGTTTTACTTCCACCCAAGAATTAATCACCTCATCATGAGGTGGGGGAGGGACTAAGCTAAGAGGCTCATTCTTAGTCTCGAGCCCCAAAGGTGACCCTTTGCCATTGATGACAAAGGGGGAGAGATATGAGTAAGGGGGAGAGCTTCAAAGTGAAGAGGAGAGCTTCAAGTCAGGGGGAGAAAAACTTCAAAGGAATATTCTCAGTTGTTAGCACAGTTGGTTTCAGTTTTGGCTCTTGAGAAGTGTTTTCAATAAAGGTTTGCCATCAATGACAAAGGGGGAGATTGTTGGCAATTTTGGGTACTTTGGGTACATTGCCTTTGCTCAAGTGTATAAGTTGTCATTGATGTCAAGAAGCTCTTGAAAGAATTTGATTTAATTTCAAATAATTTGTTTTTATGAAGGTTACGGCATGATAGTTTCAAAGCTCTTTTGCAAACCCCAAGCTGACAGGTTCAAGAGAAAGAGCTCACAAAGAAAAGTGTCATAATTTCGTGACAATTTGCAAGAGGGATTGTACAAACGAAAAAGTGTCACGTTTTCATGATAGGTTCGAGAGAAAGAGCTCACAGAGAAAAAGTGTCACGATATCGCAACATGTCAGGTTTTTGCGACCCGAAGAAAAGAAAAGTGCTAAGGAGAAAAAGTGTCATGATATCGCAACATGTCGGGTTTTCGCGACCCAAAAAAAAGAAAAGAGTTGAGGAAAAATGTCACGATATCACGACATGTCACATTTTTGCGACTTAAGTAGGAGAGAGAAAGCAAGTTAGAAAAATGTCACGATATCATGACATGTCACATTTTCACGACTTAAGCAGGAGAGAGAAAGCAAGTTAGAAAAATGTCGCGATATCGTGACATGTCACATTTTCGTGACTTAAGCAGGAGAGAGAAAGTAAAATGAGAACTGTCACGATTTCGTGACATGCTGCAGATGAAAATGTTCTAAGTGAGAACTATTGCGATTTCATGACATGTAGCAAAGGGAAGAGTTTGAAATGAGAACTGTCGTGATTTCATGACGGGTTGCAAAGAAAGCATATGGAAGCTGAAAGCATCACGATTTCATGACGGGTTGCAAAGAAAGCGTACGGATGCAGAAAGTGTCATGATTTTGTGATAGGTTGAAGAGAAAGCATACGGATGTAGAAAGTGTCATGATTTCATGATAGGCAGAAAAGAAAGCACACGGATGCAGAAAGTGTCATGATTTTGCAACAGATTGAGATGGTAGCGTGCGGTTGGAGAAAGTGTCATGATTTCATGACAGAAATAGAAATCAGGTCTTCAATAGGAGAAGTGTCACAATTTTGTGACAAAAGCATAAAGGAAGGCTATGAAGACAGAAGTGTCGTGATATCATGACAGAAGTGAAGACGAAGTCCGCAAAGGCAGAAGTGTCACGATTTCGTGACAAAAGTAAATTTGATACTAACGAAGACAGAAATGTCATGATATCATGACAAGAGCTTAGTTGAAGTCAACAAAGGCAGAAGTCATGACATCATGACAAAAGCCAAAAGAAAGTGTACAAAGGTAAAGGTGTCACGATATCGTGACATGTTGTAGTTTCACGGCATAAGCTACAGAATTACAGAGGCAGTTGAAGCCGACAAAGTTAAATGTGAGCTGATGAAATTTAGGGTTTGCATTTGTTATAACAGTTGACTAAGATTAAAGTTTTCATCATGAAAATTTTGTTATAAAAGGAAGGTTGTTTGGAGAGTTGAGGTGTTGTTGTTGAATGTGTCATTGAATTTGTGTCGAAGTGTGCGAGATGCAGCCGAAAGATTGCAGATAGTGCAAAATTTGCATGATGATGTCGAAGTGTGCAAAGTGAGCGAAGAGTCATGGCAAATTGTTCCAAGTGCCACTGTGATTGCGCAGAGAGTGTAAATTTTGAAGTTCGACCAAGTGCAACTATGATTACGTAGAGAGAGCAGAGGGTGAAGAGAGCACAAAGGGAAAAGATGAATGCGGAGTGCTGCTATATGAGCACAGAGTGTGCGAATATAGTGTAGTGTGTACAGAGAGATGACTAAGAGAAGGCTTGTATGCAGAGGATTGATTTGTTCAAGAGTTGGATAGAGGATTGATTTATTCAAGATTTGGATAGATCTAACAGATAGAGGAAGACTTGTACTAGACCGACTGACTGTGTTTGGTACAGGTTGGTGAGCTACTGTGGACGTGATCATAGAAGGCAGAGGTCTCTTAGGCTAAGCATTGAGGATAGGAGGTCTTCGATGGAAAGGAGTTACACATGCTGGCAAGAGGTAGAGGCAGTTGATCTTCTGAGGGATCATTTTCTAGAGTAGAGGGGAAGGTATCTCCTTTGAGCAAAGGCTCATAAATTCTGATTGGGGGAAGGTATCTCCTTTGAGCAGAGGTTCATAAATTCTGATTTGGGTAAGGTATCTCCTTTGAGCAGAGGCTCATAAATTATGATTGGTGGAAGGTATCTCCTTTGGTACGAGGCTCATAAACATTGTAATAGGGAAGGATTCCCAAATAACTTTGAGATAACTTTTAGAGAAAAGTTTTGTGGACGTAGCCCAACCATTTTGGGTGAACCACGTTAAAATTGGTGTCACTTTGTGGATGATATTGTGCATTTCTTTGATATTGCTTTGGGTATATTGCTTTACTGTTTTTAAGTATAAAGGAAAAAGTAAAAAGAGGTCTTATACTATTCACCCCCCTCTCAGTATAAGCTTGTGTTCTTCAACCTTTGAAGAAGTAATGTTGAACATAGAGAAAGTGCTTGAAAGAAGCGAGGAGAACAATATGTCCCTGAGCAATAAAAAATGCTTCATGATGATGCAAGAAGGTATTGTATTGGGACACCATATCTCTATAGTATCCCAATATGTGACAAAAGAAGAAAGGAAGGCTATGAAGACAGAAGTGTCGTGATATCATGACAGAAGTGAAGACGAAGTCTGCAAAGGCAGAAGTGTCACGATTTCGTGACAAAAGTAAATTTGATACTAACGAAGACAGAAATGTCATGATATCATGACAAGAGCTTAGTTGAAGTCAACAAAGGCAGAAGTCATGACATCATGACAAAAGCAAAAAGAAAGTGTACAAAGGTAAAGGTGTCACGATATCGTGACATGTTGTAGTTTCACGGCATAAGCTACAGAATTACAGAGGCAGTTGAAGCCGACAAAGTTAAATGTGAGCCGATGAAATTTAGGGTTTGCATTTGTTATAACAGTCGACTAAGATTAAAGTTTTCATCATGAAAAATTTGTTATAAAAGGAGGGTTTTTTGGAGAGTTGAGGTGTTATTGTTGAATGTGTCATTGAATTTGCGTCGAAGTGTGCGAGATGCAGCCGAAAGAGTGCAGATAGTGCAAAATTTGCATGATGATGTCGAAGTGTGCAAAGTGAGCGAAGAGTCATGGCAAATTGTTCCAAGTGCCACTATGATTGCGCAGAGAGTGTAAATTTTGAAGTTCGACCAAGTGCAACTATGATTACGTAGAGAGAGCAGAGGGTGAAGAGAGCACAAAGGGAAAAGATGAATGCGGAGTGCTGCTATATGAGCACAGAGTGTGCGAATATAGTGTAGTGTGTACAGAGAGATGACTAAGAGAAGGCTTGTATGCAGAGGATTGATTTGTTCAAGAGTTGGATAGAGGATTGATTTATTCAAGAGTTGGATAGATCTAACAGATAGAGGAAGACTTGTACTAGACCGACTGACTGTGTTTGGTACAGGTTGGTGAGCTACTGTGGACGTGATCATAGAAGGCAGAGGTCTCTTAGGCTAAGCATTGAGGATAGGAGGTCTTCGATGGAAAGGAGTTACACATGCCGGCAAGAGGTAGAGGCGCTTGATCTTCCGAGGGATCATTTTCTAGAGTAGAGGGGAAGGTATCTCCTTTGAGCAAAGGCTCATAAATTCTGATTGGGGGAAGGTATCTCCTTTGAGCAGAGGTTCATAAATTCTGATTTGGGTAAGGTATCTCCTTTGAGCAGAGGCTCATAAATTATGATTGGGGGAAGGTATCTCCTTTGGGACGAGGCTCATAAACATTGTAATAGGGAAGGATTCCCAAATAACTTTGAGATAACTTTTAGAGAAAAGTTTTGTGGACGTAGCCTAGCCATTTTGGGTGAACCACGTTAAAATTGGTGTCACTTTGTGGATGATATTGTGCATTTCTTTGATATTGCTTTGGGTATATTGCTTTACTGTTTTTAAGTATAAAGGAAAAAGTAAAAAGAGGTCTTATACTATTCACCCCCCTCTTAGTATAAGCTTGTGTTCTTCAACCTTTGAAGAAGTAATGTTGAACATAGAGAAAGTGCTTGAAAGAAGCGAGGAGAACAATATGTCCCTGAGCAATAAAAAATGCTTCATGATGATGCAAGAAGGTATTGTATTGGGACACCATATCTCTATAGTAGGGCTAAAAGTTGACAAAAGGAATATTGAGGTCATCAAAGACCTACCCAGCCCTAGGATGCAGAAAGAAGTGAGGAGTTTCCTTGGATCTGTCAGGTACTACCGACGATTTATCATCGATTTCAGCAAGATTGCAAAACCACTGCACACTCTATTGTCTAAGGACGTAGAGTTCAACTGGATGGAAGACTACGAATAAGATTTTCAATTGCTTAAGGAGAAGCTGATAACTGCATTAGTTTTAAGAGGACCAGATTGGGCCATACCCTTTCACATTTATTATGATGCATCCAATAATGTGATTGGATTGGTCCTAGGATAGAAAGATGGCAAAGATTTCTATGCCATCTATTACGTCAGTAAAAAATTGGTAGGAGCTTAGCTCAATTATACGATAACAAAAAAGGAGTTTCTTGCAGTGGTGCACACCATAAACAAATTCATCCATTACATCATCGACTATAAGGTGTTCATTCATATGGACCATGCAACCATCATATACTTGATGAGTAAGCCAAATATTGGCGGGAGAGTGGTTAGGTGGCTCCTACTATTGCAAGAATTTGATATCACCATAGTTGAAAAATTGGGCAAGGACAACATGGTAGTAGACTTCCTATCCAGGTTGACACCAGTAGACTATATGGTAGTGGAAGACTAGTTTTTGGATGAATACTTATTTACCATCGGCGAGCAAATCCTATGGTATGTAGACATAGCCAATTACTTGGCCATTGGTAGAACCTCACCTGCTCTCTCATACTAGGAAAATTATGGGGTGATAGAGAAGAGCACACCCTACCTATGGATCGATGGCCTCCTATTCAAAACATTATGTGACCAAATCTTAAGGATGTGCATGGCAAATCAGGAATTCTCAGAGATATTCAAAGCCTATCATGATGAAACTTGCGTAGAACACTTTGCAAGGAAATAAACTGCATATAAATTTTTGCAGGCTGGGTATTTCTGGCCTAACTTATTCAAAGATGCAGCTGCGTATGTCAACAAGTGCGATGAGTTCCAAAGGATAGGTAGACCAACCCATCGTGATGAAATTCCCCTCTAGCATCAAGTACACATAGAACCCTTTGATAAGTGGGGTATGGATTATGTGGTGCCAATTAACCCACCTTCAATAGGGAAGAGGTTTATATTAGTCTACACATACTATGTCACCAAGTTGGTTGAAGTCCAGGCACTGAAAGATTTAAAAGAAAGAACAATTGCCAATTTTTTTTTCTCATATTTTTACACGATTCGGTGTCCTCGGGGAAATAAAAATGGACCAAGGACCTCAATTCACTTCAAATTTGATTGAGGAGCTAATGGAGTAATACAAAATTTGGCACAATAAGGCTACACCCTACCATCCGCAAGCAAATGGGCAAGTGGAAGTAACAAACAGGGAGATTGAGAATATCCTAATGAAGAACGTGTAGCAACACAAAAATGATTGGGCTACACGGCTACCAGAGGCAGTATGGGCATACAACACTACATGGAAGTCTACCACAGGTTTCATACCCTTCCTACTGGTCTATGGGAAGAATGTAATGATGCCCGTTGAGTTTGATATTAAGACGTTAAGAACAGCTTTAGAATTGAATTTGAGCCTGGATGATGCTCAAAAAGAAATGATTCAGTAGCTGGATCAGCTAGATGAAATCCGAATGGATGCTTTACAGAAGATGAAAATCATAAAGAATCAAAGGAAATAGTGGCATGACTGCCACATCAAACTGAAGTAGTTCAAAGAAGGAAAATGGATACTATTGTATGATTCCCAGTTCCAAGAAAGGAAGGGAAAGCTTATGCAGAGATGGATGGGACCATATGAGGTGGTAGAACTCATTAATAATGGAGTTGTACATGTTAGAATTATCGATGATAGCAATGTTCTATTGACTGTCAATGGCCACCAACTATGTCCCTATATCACATCCGAAATGTACTGGTGGGATCCAGAATAGGCATGGGGGAGACCTCATCCCTGTGAATCTGTATCTAAACTCTCAGCAAAATAGAATGGTGGGCATGAAAGTGCTCACCAAAAAAAAAATAGTAGATAGGTGTAAATAATTTTCTTACAACATGTTTTATTTTGCAGGGATGACACCCGCATGCAAGCTGCAAGCATCCTGGCCATACGGCCTAACAGGCATGGAATGCGTCTAACTGCCCGTATTTTTTTTTTTTTTTTTGCTTTTTGTAGGTGGAGGAACTGATATTTCGATGGATAGGCATCTGGGACACCAGGCCTAGTTCGTCTCAGCACCTCGACACTAGCACTAATAGAATAAAAGTAGGCATGAAGTTAGCCCGAGGAGGCCTGATCACCTTTCTCGGTCAAATATGACATGGATGCCAATAAAATAAGGTGCCTTCCTCTTCCAAGAAGGTGCCTTGTGTAAATAAGGTGCCTTCCCCCGCTAGAAGGCACCCCTCAATAAGGCACCTTCAGCCACCAAGAAGGTACCCATCGAAATATGGCACCTTCCTCTCCTAGGAAGGTGCCTCGTGTGAATAAGGCACCTTCCAATGCCAAAAGACACCCCGTAGAAATAAGAATGTGATTAAAAAAAAGTAGGGGAGCGTCTTCCTCATCAGGAAGGAAAATTCTAAAAAAAAAAGAGTAGGGGAGAGCCTTCCTCATCAGGAAGGTGCATCCTACAACAAAAAAAAAAATCCAATCAGATAACCCTCATTTTTGGGTGCACGAGCCTCAAGGGTGCCTTCCTTACCTAGGAAGACACATGCATTTCAAAGCACTTTCCATTCCAAGAAGATGCATCCATCCATCAGGCACCTTCCACACCAGGAAGGCACATATATACATAAGGGTGCCTTCCTCTCCTAGGAAGGCACATGTGTCCTTAAGGGTGCCTTCCTCTTCTAGGAAGGTGCATTCATTAAAGGCACCTTCCCTCATCGGAAGGCACATCTACAACTATATCGGGAAGGTAGCCCATCAGGCACCTTTTGCATCGAGAAGGCACCACAGCAGGCACCTTCTACATCGAGAAGGTACCAAAGCAGGCACCTTTTGTATGTAGCCAATGATCAAGTTTCACACATGCCTCAATCATCATGTGACACATGGCACAAATTTATCTCCAAGAGCACGTAAGTAGAATCCGCCCCAATCAAAGCAAATCTCAGAGAATTATGGGGCAAAATCGGTGCATGTTCCAACAGTAATTGGTTTTTTTGGTTTGTCTTCAACACCTATCATCAAAGCAACTCAATAGCATAATCTGCACCAACAAGGTACCCATCCCTCGTAAATAATCAACAAATTGATGATCCCCATGATACATGAGGCATCCAATCAGTTACATGCATACTCTACTTAGATTTATATGTAATCATTGTTAAAATATGCAAGTATCAAAATATCACCGCCATAAAACAAAAAAAAACATACACCCCCCATGGTCGATCATGTCAACGTGTACCTCAAAAGGCATGCCTGGAAAGGATTATGAGTTAGCTATTCGGCACCCTCCTTATAATGAAGGCATCTCCTTGAGAAATAAAAGAAGATAAATAGTAGCTTGCATGAATGCGCCATGGGAGTTCGATCAAAGAATCATTTGGTAAAAAAGAATGAGCTGAGCAGCATAGATGGTATCAATGGGGCGGTGAGAGCCCAATTTAAGGTAGAGGGATGGCTTGAATGTTGTGCCCTAGTTAGCTAGAACCAGGATGCAGAGGCAGCAAGGGATTTTGTTGCCTCCTTAAGGGGAAATTTGTGTTAGGTGCAGGGGATGGCAATTCTAGTAACCCTAGAATACATCTCAAAGGTGACTGGCTTACCCCTGATAGGTGAATGTGTGTACAAGAGCGGGACATTGAAATCTTGTGTCTGAACAGTTGCTGCCTAGAGAGAATCCATAGATAGATAGATATGGGCTGATCAAAAGCACCCTCCCTATAAATTTATGAGAGATATTCGAGCAAGTTGCTTGATTCTTCACTTGCATCAGGAAATACACCTGCATGTCCACCATGTGCAGTTTTTGAACCACCTGGTGCATGGGAGAAGAATTAACGTGCCCTTCTACCTGGTGAAAACCCTTAAGGAAGAAGCAGCATGATATTGAAAGGGAGCACCTATAGCTTTGACCCACCATGGGCTCATATCATCACTGGCCCACCACACAGAGGTGTAAAGGTAGGACCCTAATGCAGGATAATATGTAGGCCAAGCAATGGAAGTTGCCTAAGCAGGGCAAGCCGTAGAAATCCTTGCAATTCAAGTGGCAGGGAGCCCCACAATGCAAGAAAAAGAAATCCCTACAAGGAAAGTAGGGGATATCAGGCTGCCAGCACTGCCTGAATGCATTGAAGAGAGAGGACACTCCCCTATGCTCGAACATGAAGATACAGGGGCACAACTCACTAGTAGCGTGATCGAGTCACAACAAACTAGAATTAGCCCCTAGGAGAAAGCACCTGCGATGACTCCTCTCATAGAAAGATGAAGAAGACTTGAAGGTCGGGGCTGCAGCACAGGCCCTATGAGAATTGAAAGAGAAACCCCTAGGAGCAATAGTGATATTGACGTGGCCCTGGAGGAAGCATTAGACTGGCAAACCAACTGTTGGATGGCCCAATATATGTTGGAGGATTGCCAAAGAAGTTAGAGAGATGAGCTAGAAGAGCAGGCAAAGAAAATTTCCCACCTTGAGTAGCTGATTCAATAGTTGCAAAAAGAAAATCAAGAATTGAATGCAATTCAAGCAAAAAGGAAGGACGCATCAACCTAGACTGATTGGGCAATGGAGGTTCTGATAAACTCTCCTACTTCTAGAGATCGAATAGTCTCTGTGGGAGAGTTCTAATAAAATGCATGGTAGAACAACCCGAAGGTAGTGGAACAATCCTCTATTTTTGGGAGCCAAGAGTTCAAGAGCCCCGTAGAGCCCCCTATTATTTACCTAACTGACTCAGATCAGCCCTCGTAGATAGAGATAGAACTCATGGAATAACTTGTTGAACCTACAGAAGAAGAATCTAAAATATTAGCAGTAGTGGGGACAACAAAGTAGGTCCTCAATAATGAAAGAATGGTCATAGAGAGCCCTCTGATCGAGCTGCCGTAGTTCCTGCACAAGCCACAACCAAAATGCTTAGGACTGCTCAAAAGAATGCCAAGGAGGCTATCATAGAGTAGGAAGATGATTACTGGGATATGCATCCATTTACCAATAGGCATAAAGTGTTTGAACGACTGTGCAGAGAGGTGAGGGCAGCTAAGCAGGGGAGAAAATCCTCTTCGAGGGTTCGAGGAACCTCTGGAATCAGTATTGATCCAGCACATAAGAGTAAATTTTGGAAATTTTACTGCCCTGCCCCAACATGACCCTCAAAAATAAGAAAATGGTTAGAGAGATGGGGGATATTCAACCCAAATTCAAAGGCTATATCTAAGGCCAAGGAATATCCAAGGCCTGATCCTGAGGAGGCCAAAACATATAAGGCCCAGGTGGTTCATCAAAGGGGAAGTGATTTAGATATCCCCCTTGTGGTTCCCAGGACCGAAGAAACTAACCTTTGGTAGGTTGTAGAAGCAGCATTTTAGGTAAGAACACCCACAGTAGTCATGCCAACCCCAATAGCAGCCAGAACAAGGAGAGTAGATCAACAAAAATCAATAGCAGTAGGAATGTCCAAATACAGGCAATGACCAGAGTGCCTATGATTTTGATGCCACGAGGGCGTGGCATATGTTAGGCATGGGGGGATGATGAGTCCTAGAATTGCCTATATTTTTGTATGAGTCTTAGTAGATATTATGCGGTGATATATTAGGAATTGTATATTTTTATCAATGATTATGTATTTATTTAATGAGATTATGCGTATTATCTGATTTGTGTGTTTTAGTGTGTTTCTATGGAGATGTTGATTTTGTCAGATTTAATCAGTCGAGGTATTTTTCATGGACCTGGAACTTTGTTTACTATGGAACTGATGCATAATGGATAGGCACCTTCCTCTTCTAGGAAGGCACCAAAAGAAGGTAGGCGCCTTCCCCTTCCATGAAGGCACTAATTGAAGATAGGCGTCTTCCTCTTACAGGAAGATGCCAATAGAAGGTAGGCACCTTTCGCAAAGGAAGGCACCTCTATTTTTGCATGTTGACCAAATAAAACATGACACAAGCAATAATAAATGGTGCAGTTACAACTCCACGCCACACAAGATATTTGTGGGAGTTATGCTGCCCATGCCAAGTGAAGCATGAGCCAATTATAGAATATGCCAATATTAGGAACAAAGCTAGTTTTCGGTAAACGACGGTCGAAGCTTACCAGATTACCGTCGTCGAGTTTGGAATAGACCGATGGTTGTAACTAAGTTTTAACAGAAGACCTATGCATGTGCTATATAAATACACATAGACCTCTCTGAAGGGATAGAATATAGAATATAGAACATATAGCAATTGTATAGAAGGTATAGAATACACATTGTAATTCTTTGATTGCATAATAAAGTCTACAAGTTCCTAAAGCGTGTTCACGTTGGGAGGGATCTACTAGAGCTGGGGCCCACTCCAAGATAGTATTCTTCCCCTTCTTTTCTATGCTTTGTAGATTTTATGCTTTCATAGTTTCATTTCCTGTATTTGTGTTTTATTATTGCAGTAGGTTTGATTATTTCTTAGATGCATGTATGAATGCTTTCTTTCTGAAGATTTAATTGTTCATACACATTTTATTGAGGAGTGCATGAGAGATTGACAACCTTTTGAACACCCCCCAATAGTAGAGTTAGAAGGACTCATCTCAAGGTGGTATTGTGAATGATCTTGTAAGAGATCCTTCGAAAGTTTACGAATCCTTGGTTGATAATTAATGATCGGGCAAGTGACAAAATAGATAGAAATTTAACCTTGTTTGGCCTGCAACACACATATCACTCTTGCTAAAAATTCAGCAGTATCCTTCATTTGAGGAATATTTGGCATAGGCCAATCTCATCGAAGAAATAAAATTAGATGAGGGAACCATTAAAATCCAAAACAAAAAGGAGTGGAACAAGAATGGTAATAATGACAAGTACAAATAGAAGTAGGGCAACCCTACTCCATTCAATCAAGTCATGTTGGCTACACCCAAGTATGGGGGTGCACAACAACCCCAAAACTATCAATCACATCCTTCATTGATAAACTATGACCAAAAGAATAATCAAGAAAGAAATTGAGAATGCAAGCTACCTTGTTATTTCATGCCTTTGACAGAATCAATGCAATCAATATTTAATCAGTTAAACAGGGCTAGGAGGATCATATTTCATGATATAACTCTTATAGATCCCAACCATCCTAAGCCAAAATGATATATAGAATATCAATTTTACCCTTATCGCAAGATATTGGGGCATGACATTGAGGCTTACATTGGGTTTAAGCATCAAGTGCAAAACATGATTGAGACGGGAGAACTCAAAGTTGACAACCCACTAGCTCCTGATAACAGAGACATGGGCATATACAGAAACCCATTGTCCAATCATGAGTCTCCTCGAGAGCAAGGGGCCCAAGTCAATCAGGTTTGAGCTAACATACCTACCCACAGATGCATTGGGATGGTTGAGATTGTTAACATAGCAATAAGGACTAGGTGGTATGGTCAACCGCAACCACCTGTAGCTCCCATGCACATCCCAGCCACTCCTAAGAAAAGGTAAGACAACATTCTAGGTCCACCAATGTGACATGTGATAACTATTCAGAGTAGATTGGAGCAAAACCTATAGATGACTCCAGCTAAGTTATAAATATATGAGCTCATAAAATAGTCCCAAAAGCATAGGGAGACTCTAATGGATATTTTAAGAACAATTGAGCTCTAATCGTAATATGCGAATGCATTCACTCACTTTGTGGGACAAGTACAAGAATACCAGGAACCTGTAATCCAATTCTATGATCATGAGATTAAGATATTTCCTACTGCCTTACCAAACCCTCCACTAAAAATTGTAGTGGTAATCAATGAATTACCTTTCAAGAGGGTTTTTATCGATACAGGTTCATTGATAAACATACGAGCCACAATATCAGCTTCCCTCTAATAGAATTGGCTTAGGCTATTATATCAGAGGTCAATATGACTCTCTTGCAGTAGTATTGGAAATATTAAGATTAGGGTTAGGAGAAGACATTGATTTCATTCCTTATCATCCCCTAAGAATAGGAAATTTGAGCAATAGACAAGTGGCCACGGTAAACATATTGCCACCAAAATTTTATCATCCAAACATCTCAATTGATTCCACCCAAATAGGGTACAACTCATGGGATGAGGAGAATGGATATGAAGCAAGTGATGATGAGGCACAACTTGTCTTAGCCTATCAGAGGCCTCGCTATTTACAAATATTCACATGGTCCATCCACAATGAGAGTGGGTATACATCAAATGAAAGTGACTATGAATCAGAAGACTCAACAAAAAGAGCCTACTTAGGCCTAAGACATCAACCCCTAACTTTGGGGCAAGATACAAATGCAAATGGATTCTTCATAAGTGACAAATAATATGAAGATGAAACATAGATGGCCTACTTGGGGCCAAGACATGAGCCCCTTGTATTAGGGCCACACACCAATGCTAATGATTTTTGGATAAGTGATGATGACTTTGAGGATGAGACCGATATGGCTTATCTTGGACGTCACCACTTACGACAAGTGAACGAGCTAGTAGAGAGAGAGGTAGCACTCTGTGCCATAGACCCTCATCTTAGATTTTTAGGGAGACCTGTTGACCTAGCTGCCATTCATGGGATGGTCAATCCCCCTCTACCTACATTTAGAGAGTGATTAGAGCCCAATGATACTATTGTTCACCCTGCTCATGGGCTAGATCTAGAAATTCCCATCCCTCTAGAACCTCATTGTGATTATGGAAGGGAAACCCCTGAGACAATATTGCACCCATGTGGTCTTGGAGACTTCATCCCATCCATCAACATGATCTCCATTGATTTGACCACTCCACTTCATAACCCAGCATATCCTACCATATCATTGCATCTTGATATAGAAGCTATTTATTGGGATCGTGATAATTTTCCCATAGAACCTGGAGACCTCTTCCCCAATGAAGATATGTTATAGCCATTCCATTTTGCATAAGTTTCTGCGTATGAGGTATTCCATTTTGGTTTGGAACTTGAGTCACTAGGTGCTATAAATCCCGTCGATGACATTCATTTGATACCCACACCTCATCAACTAGAGGATGGGTCACATATGGCTATAGAAATGACTTTCAAGGTGGACATCAACGATGATCCTACCCAACCAAGGAAATTCAAGTTTGGAGAAATTCTATCTCCAGAGGAACAAGCCATCCTAATTCCTCTCCTCAAAGAGAGACCCAATATTTTTTCTTGGACTTACAAAGACATGTCAGGGATAGATCCAAAGTTAGTTATTCACAACCTTTCATTGGATCCCATGAAGAAGCCATTCAAGCAAAAACTGAGGAAAATGCCTCCAACCATCGCTTTTATGGTGAAGAATGAATTGCAAAAACTACTGGATGCAGTATTCATAGTTCCCATCGACTACATTGAGTGGGTGTTAAACATGGTACCCATAGGGAAACCTGTTGGAAGAGTCTGCACTTGCACAAATTTCAAATATTTAAATAGGGCATCACCAAAGGATTCATTCTCATTGCCAAACATAGATGCTCTTGTAGATGCAACCGTAGGTCATGAAATGCTCTCTCTAATGGATGGTTTTTCTGGATACAACCAGATCCGTATTAAGCCCAAAGATCAACATAAAACTACTTTCATTACTTCATGGATAAAATTCTATTACAAAGTGATGCCATTCATTCTAAAAAATGCTGGTGCCACATATCAGCGGGCCATGACATACATATTCCATGACTATATGCATAAGATCTTTGAGGATTACATGGATGACTTACTAGACAAGTCCCTATTGTGGCAAGGGCACGTCGAAGTCCTTAGACAAATATTTGATCACCTCATAGAACATAATGTCTGATTGAATCCTAAGAAGTGCGTATTTGGCATAAATTCTGGCAAGATTTTGGGATTCATCATATCCAAGAGAGGCATTGAATTCGATCCTGCAAAGGTAAAGGCTATACTAGAAGTGGCTGCCCCTACCAACATCAAGGAATTACAGAGCCTACAAGGTAAGATAGCATCCATAAAAATATTCATCACACAATTATTAGACAAATGCTAACCTATGAATTGGTTGCTACACAAGGAGGTCCCCTTTAATTGGGACGAAGAATGCCATCGAGCTTTTGCAAAGATCAAGACTTATCTGGAAACACCGCCAGTATTGGCTCCACCAAGGCTAGACATATTGTTTTTACTATATATATCAACTACTACTTTCTCATTGGGCACCATTTTAGCCCAAAATAATGCACAAGACAAAGAGCAAGCCATATATTACATTAGTCGCACCTTGGTGAGTTATGAGCTAGGATATGCGTATGTCAAAAAATTGTGTTTAGAAGTGGTCTTTGCAACTGGAAATTTACAACACTACATGTTGAGATATATTATCTACATCGTATCAAAATAGAATTCTTTGTAGTACATGATGAGCAAGACATATCGTAATACACATATTGCGGATCATGCTATTGACAAAATTTGATCTAGAGTTCATAAGCCAAAATTCCATCAAGGGATAAATCATAGTAAATAAATTAGTAGAGACACCTCTTTAGGATAACAATCCTCTCACTATATAATTGTCTTATGATGTGGTCTTTGCATTATAAGATCCGCTAGAGCTTGAAGAACCTAATAAAGAAAGAGACATGTCATTGTTCTTCGATGGTTTGAAGTGTGAACAAGGATGTAGAGCAGGGATTGTCTTTATCACACCATAGGGTTCCCCATTGCCCTTCTCATTCAAAGTAGACTTCCCATGTACAAAAAACAATACATAATATGAAGCATTGATCCTAGGACTCCAAACAGTCATAGCAATGGGCATTAAAAGACTAAATATCTTTGGTGACTCCTTGCTCATAGTAAACCAAGTCAAAGGACTATTCCAATGCAGGTGCCCACTCTTGAAGACTTACAAGGAACTTTCTGACACCTACCTAGCCTGGTTGGAATGGTATGACATTGAGGCAATCCCTCATACACTGAATAGATTTGTAGACACCATGGTCTATTTGGAATCCTTAATATCTCAGAATTTGTCAGGTAATTTCACATTCGTTCATGTGAAAGTGCTTTTACACTCAACAGTATGCCATGAAGCTTTTGACAATAAAGAATCAGTCAACATGATCAACATCAAGCCAAATCAGGATTGGTCCTTCGTAGCCAGAGATTTCTTACAAATGGCACCTTGGAGGTATTTTATCTCCCAAGGACCTATGGAGTGTGGTGCAAGCATACACCATGGAGTTGATCCTCAATCCATGTTCACTAGCTCAGAAATATAGGAAGAGCAAGTTGTTTTTTCTATAGAAGTCATGGCTTATCAGGATTGGATTTCCCAACTATGGTAAAGCTTGAAATGGTACCTCAAGGTTTGTCACATACTGAAAGGCAAACATTCAAATAGAGAGCAATAAGATACATCTTGCTAGAAGAAATCCTCCACAAACGATTATATGATGGAATATTACTCCATTGTCTTGAGCCCTAGGAAGCATCTTGGGCAATTTCTCAAGCTCACGATGGTACATATGGAGGGCATTTCAGTGGCATGGACATTGTCAAGCGCATATTGAGAATGAGTTACTATTGGCCCACCATGGAAAAAAACTATTGCGAGTATGTCAAGAATTGCAGTAAGTGCCAGCATCATGTGAATCTAACGCACTTACCATCGTAAGATTTGTAGTCAATCCATGCAGCATGGACATTCTTGTAATGGGGACTAGACTTGATTGGGAAAATCTCACTCTCATCCTTAAGCTGACACACATTCATCATAACAACCACATAATACTTCACTAAATGGGTAGAAGCAATCCCCTTAACATCAACAACTAGACCAAGGATTGCGGAGTTTATACTCCATAATATCATAAGTCATTTTGGGGTCCCTTCTAAGATAATATCGGATAATGGGCCATATTTTAAGAACAAAAATGTGCATGCTATAATGAAAAAATATCATATTCCACACAATTTTTCAATGCCTTATTATTCGCAAGCAAACGGGCAAGTAGAAGCCTCAAACAAAACAATTGTCTCCATTTTGAGGAAGACGGTGCAATATAATCACAAGGATTGGCACATGCAGTTACCTCTTGCACTATGGGCATACAGGACTAGTATATGGATGGCCACTGGGGCAACACCGTTTTCACTAGTATATGGAACTAAGGCCATCATGCCACTAGAGTTATAAATTCTGACTCTACACATAGCATTAAAGGACTTCATAGATGATGATGCTACACGGAAAGGTTGCCTTGATTAGTTGACGCTTCTTGATGAACGTCGAGTCAATGCTTTAGAGCATCTTTATGTTTACCAATATCGCCTCACGTGAGCTTACAATAGTAAATTCCATTTAAGGGAATTCAAGGTTGGAGACCTAGTGCTCAAATAAACCAGCAGAATTCGAATTTATCACCACATCTACGAGATAAGTTCATGGTAAACTGGATAGGCCCATACATGATTGCACAGAGAGTTGGACCTGGATCTTATCACCTTATATCATTAGATGGTTTTGAAGAGCTTGAACCTCTAAATATCATTCACTTAAAGGCATTTTACACATAAAACACAAAAACATTCAATTATTTCATAAAACACAAAAAAATTCAAATATGTCAAAATTCAAAAACATTCAAATATATCAAAAAACACAAAACAAATTATAAAAACATAAAATTTCAATATACAATCAAAGGCTCCAAGGCTAATTCATACCACTTGGTCAAAATCAATTCAAAAAGGCTCCAAGGGTAATTCAAACCGCTTGGTCAAATCCAATCAATTCAAAATGCTCCAAGGGTAAATCAAACTGCTTGGTCAAAAATCAATTCAAAGGCTCCAAGGGTAATTCAAACCGCTTGGTCAAAATAAATTCAAAGGCTCCAAGGGTAATTCATATCGCTTGGTCAAAATCAATTCAAAAAGGCTCCAAGGGTAATTCAAACCGCTTGGTCAAATTCAATCAATCAAAGGCTCCAAGGGTAATTCAAGCCACTTGGTCAAAATCAATTCAAAAAGGCTCCAAGGGTAATTAAACTACTTGGTAAAATCTAATAAATCAAAGTATTCAAGGGTAATTCATACCACTTGGTCAAAATCAATTCAAAAATACTCCAAGGGTAATTCATACCGCTTGGTAAAAATCAATTCAAAATGCTCCAAGGGTATTCAAACTGCTTGGTCAAATCCAATCAATTCAAAGGGCTCCAAGGGAATTCAAAACGCTCCAAGGGCATCCAAACCGCTTGGTAAACTTCAAAATAAAAAGCTCCAAGGGTACTTCATGCTACTTGGTCAAAAATCAAAAATCCCCAAAGGCATAATAAGCCCTTTGGTCAAAATTAAACAAAAATACAAAAACAACATAAAAGTTAAAAATACAAAAACAATTGCATTTCACATTTTGCATCCACATCATTGCATTGCATTTTCATATCCAATACAATTGCATATGACATAAGATCCTTAAAAGTGATACCATAGTTTGTCACACAAACTATTCAAATCCGTACCTTCATCAACACCAGTGAGTAATTGTATTTTTCAACACAACCATTATTTGTTGCTATACATAATATATTAAGGTTTTTCGGTGAATCAACCACATCTAGTGATCTTATCAACTTTTGTGGAAAACAAATTGGATTAGTAGAAGGTAAGGTCTAGATGTGATAATGCCTTGGATATTCAAGATCCCGTCACTAATTGAAACACTAAAATCCTAACTGGTACAAGGAAAAGATGAAAGCTGCAAAGCGGTCTAGGTTACCTTAAGTGAAAATGATTTTCCTTGCTTATCCCCCTATGCAACAGGTTTAAAGGTGCTGAAAATTGGTAAAATGACAAGCTTTACCCTATCCAAATCCCTTGCTTACATCAAAATAAGAAAAATCCCAAAGCAAAGTACATATTCAAAAGGCCAAGCATACAGTCTAGATTTCAAAGCAATAATCCGATACAAAAATCATAAATTCAAAACAAAAAAATCATCGCTCAAAAAATTCAATCAAAAATAAACTGTGATTTTCATCACTACATATGAGCAAAATAAACAGTGATTATCATCACTACAAAATCCTTTCTCAAAGAAAAAATCAATCAAAATAAACAGTGATTTGCATCACTACATATGAGCAAATATCCAAAGCCAAAAAGAAGGGAATAAAGCTTGAATCCCTAGAATTCTCAGCATTGTACAAAACTGGAAGGAGAAATCCTTACGCATGACGATATGTCTACCACAAGTTCTTCATGCATTTGTGTAGACCAATGTTTGAATATGGATGAGCTAGCTTAGTAACCCAATATTTGCCTAGTGGTATAGTCCAACTAAGTCCAACATAAGGATGAGATGAACACTTGAGGATCCCTTATATTAGCAATGGGCTGAAAGAATCTCACTTGACATCAGAGGAAATGCTTGAGTTCTACCTCAAAATATACAATCACATGCACACACAAATATCATGAAAAACTAGGTCCATGGTAAAAGCCTTACTTTTCAAAAGTCTAAGTGGTAAGTAGACAACTGTTGATAGGGTAACTAGAGTGTTTGAATATCTGGAAGCCCCTAAAAATTCTTACATGGCAACAAATCATAACATCATTCACACCATCACTTTCTTTATAAGATTTTATAAATTAGGGGGTATCAACATAGTAGGACAGATACCTCATATATATTAGAAATAGTATATAGATAGCCACTGACTACTTTACATCTTTTAATTTACATAAAATTATTAAGAAAATACATTACACACCATTACATCTCATATATGAATACTTAATCAATTCTTATGATAAGAGTGATTATTTAAATTCATGATTATTTTTTTACTTTCTGTGGTATCACCTATTAAGATTGTCAATGTCATATGCATTCCGTATGTTTTAAGTGATTAGAGCATACAGGTTTGTTTATACCATTCCACCACATAATTTAGATGCATACAATTAAAGCAAAGTTAAAACATGCATTTAGAAATAACATAACATTCACAAAAACAAGTCATTAATCATCCATAAACCACATCATAAAACATATAGGCAACATCCATTTGCATACAATCATAAATTCATCATTCATCATCAAAATACATTGCATCATATAATCAAATCATATAAGCATCTACACATCCATCTAAGCATCTTCAAATATCATCTATCATCTAACATATTCATCAAATCATCATAATACCACCATCGCATCATATAATAAAATAAAATAACAACAAAAACATGAGCAATAAATGATACACATAATAAGTCATAATGCAAAGCTATCATAAAAGTATGTATGGCTAGTCCAATGGATGTACAAAAATACCCATGGGCTATAGTCATATAGGTCAGTCAACCTCAAAAATGGATCAAGGACCAAGTAAAGCATCAATCAGGTACCAGGCCTGAGCCCCCTACATCACCTCCTCTAGTGCCACCTCTCCTTGTAGCAGTGTCATGAGTCGAACGATGCAAGCCTATCAGTCTCTCTGTTTGAGTCTGGGTCCTCTGGCTAGGATGGGTAAAATACTATGCCAAGGTGGAGCACCCACTGACCAATGAACCACCTACACCAGTAGGATCCTTAGGAACAATCCCATGCCTCCTGAGTTGCATCTGAATAATGGTGACATGATCCACAATTCCTTGGATCTACTCCTCATTCTCATCCAATAAAGACTAAATTTGTCCCACATCGGCTCCTAAACCTACCACTGGAACCTCCTATGGTGTAGAAATAGGAACAACAAACTGCATCTTGGAATCGCCACCCCCAATAGTAGCTTATAGATCTTGTATCTATGTTGAGAGCTGCTCAATGGTAGCATCTTGTCGTTGTACCTGGATCTTAGTGGCCTAAATCTCAACCTCGACCTCATGTAGTTGTGCTCTCAAAGGAGAGTCTCTCTCCTCGGGCTCTAACTCCTCCTCAGGACAATCAAGATCCTCCGCTGCCACCTGCTCTACTGGCTAGCCCCATACCTCGGTCCTAGCTTGGACTTTGCATCTTGTCGGATCTGCACCATCACCCCTACCATCATCCTTGCACCCTAGGCTATCGATTCCATGCCACATTCGATCACCCCACCACTGAGTGTAGGCCTCTGTAACTCTCCCAACCACTCTATGGTTAATATCTGGGGCATCCTCCTCTTTTTAAAGCTCTATAATCTATCATGGAGGTAGGTCCTTCTCTATTGTGAGATGCCTATACAAGAACGGTATCAAGGGCACATCCTGCTACAACCCGTACTAATGAATAACCTACGAGTAGAAGAAATACTACGAAATGACAACCTTACTGCCAACAAGCCATCGCTTGCATCGTGTTTGGCAGTAAAACTAGCTGGATAATCTGAAGCAAGACACTCATAGTAAGGCCACAACATGATATCTTTGGCTAAAATTCTAGTGAAAGCATTAGTGTAGTGGGAAAACTCCCATATGAAAGTGCGGCTCTTACACTCCTCATACTCTCGAGCTCATATAGCAACATAGCACTGTGTACGAGCATCGACCACCGTGATCTCAATTGGGAGCCCCTTAGGGCGATCTACCTTAATATGCTTCTATCCCAAAACCTATAGGAGAAAGCTACAGGAAATGTTGACATGTCCTCACCGATGGATGTGGTACAACTCATTGTATAATTGAACCAATATTGATCTAACCCATGCATAGATAATAGGCTCCTCATTATCCAATAGATCCTGCACCATCACCAAAATGTTCCATGGGAACCTCAAACCTGAGTAGTCTGGAATAAGAACATTGTTGATCACCATCAATAATACGGCATGCCTCATCGTAAATATGCCCTCCCCGTACCAGCGACTGATGGCTACTCCTATGGACTTGTCCTTGATAGCATCCATAAAGTGCCCTCTAAACACCCGAGTGAAGACAACCACCTGATCATTAGTGGCCAAAGAGACAATGGCCACCCCATCAAATGGAATTTGAAAGATCCTATAAACATCCTCTTGCATAATGGTCATCTCGTTGATTAAGAGGTGGAAGGTATTAGTCCGTGGGTCCTAGTGATGGGCCAAAGTCATAAGGTAAGCCTGATCTGCCATGATGTAAGGTAGTCTGATGACATATTGCAACCCATGAGCTTTAAAATATACCTAGTTCGTATCATCAAATCTAGGAAGTAGGTTTAGTATGAGCTTCGAGTCCCGAGCTCGAGCATAAAGGATATAAGAAAAGCAAAAGAAATACAAAACATAACTACAATGCATACAAGGCATAATTCACAATAAACATGAAAAGAGTGCAAAAGAGAATGGACTATTCTAAGTCTAAGAAAAAAGGATAATATTACACCTAATCAAAATTCCCAAAAAAAAAATCAAAAATGTCATAAAAATCCAACAAAAATGCAAGAAAACATAGCTAAGGGTTTAGCCGTTGTACGCCTACAACGACCGAAATTTGGTCGTTGGAGGCAACAGTGGCCAAGACCGAATAGTAAAAATTTTGACCATTGGGGTTCAAGCTTGGCCACTCTAAGTGAAAGCGTCTCAGGACCAGCCAATTTGAGCAATAGCGGCCAAGGGGCGACAGGGCAAACCCATGAACCCTTGGCTAGAAAATTTAAAAAAATTGTAAACTTACAAAATAATTTAAACAGATCAAAAGAGGGAGGGAAAAAAAATAAAATAGAAAGCAAATATTCCCACTCAAGCATCAAAAACTAAGCTAAGTTCAAAAATGCCCAAAATGGCGACAACAGGTGAATAACGAAAAAATTCAAAAACCCTAGGCTAAAGCCACTAATAAAAAAATAAAATTGGGGACTAACCCACCATAGAAAAGGGTAAGCTAAGCCTAATTACGGAGTTTGTTCATTGCCAACAAGTTTAGTGAGGTTCAGTTGACCCATTACTTAGTGAGGTTCAATTTTACTCAGACAAGGAAAAGAGGGTTAGGGTTTAGAAAAGAGAAATACCTGAGAAGCTCTGGCTCCTCAAGCTACTAATGCCTTGCCTTGTGCAACCATGTCCTCAATGCCAACAAACTCCAAAGTTGCAATCATCATCGTCACACCAAATCTCCCAAAGTGAATCTTCAAATAGTGAAAGTGAAAGGTCAAACCCTAGAAATGCAAATTTTATATTTCCTTAATTATGCCTTAGCCACTGCTGACATCAGCGGCTCAAAATTCTTGGCCGCTCAAGGCAACAGTGGCCATAGGTAGGAACTCAAATGCCGTCGGACTTTATAGCGGCCAGATCCACAGGTCAAAATAAGGGATTTTCTCCTTGAGGTATCCCATAAAAATAATAAATAAACACACTTTGGTGATTTTAGATCATCAGAATATTCAAAATAACAAAAAAAAATTACATAAAATCATAATTTTAGGCAGTCCTCGTACCCAGTTACTTGCTCTATCAACTCGGTGATTGCAGCGATTCACACTCCATGTATTTCAGTGAGATGACTAGATAACCATAAGGCAACTTAGGGAAAAACCACTCATTTTGGAATTATGTTATGCCACCCTTCAATCCCTAAGAAGACCAAGATGTTTGAACTACTCCACGGGTGCGAAAGGATCATCCTAACTCCCCTATGACATCAAAAACATTAAGTCAAAGTGATACAATCTAAACATAAATAAAATCACTCATCCTTTTTTTTTGGTAGATAAGATACTATAGCATTAATACCGAGTTTTATAGATTGATCCAAAACCTTTTACAAAAATCATCCCAGGGTCGTTGATGAACATATCCTTACTAAGGATCCTATATATGTAAAATCTACATGCCACCAAAGCCATTACATCCGGTAAGGCACATAGCCTGTTATCAAAAAGAAACTTCCCATACAACATTTTGGGTATACCCCAAGAAAACACACATGCATCATAATTACAAAAAAGAAACAGACACGGATCCCTTCCTTGAGACAATGGAGAAACAAAAAGCTACAAACACACATAGCAGAGTATTGAAACACTACTACAAGCTCTGTATTGACAGTTACTCTTAATAATTATTTGGCAATTACTTTCTTCTGTATATGACATACTTTGGTACCACATACTATCTTGGCCAATCAGCCTTGGAGAAGTGAACCTACTAGATAGATTTATGGCGGTGGCTATCTAGTGATCCATGTGGCTTTGGTTTGAAGTCATATTACTATTTCTTTCCTTCCCTATGATTATCAACCAACCTCAAATTACTAAGACACCTATGACCCATGTTATCTGACATGTGACTTCCCCCATTAGTCTTTGTGGTATTTCCAAGCAGAATCCATGAAGACTGATAGCTTAGATAATTTTTATTGTGAGTCCAATTCAAAAAAGA
The DNA here is from genome assembly GCA_028583015.1 of Wollemia nobilis. Lineage (NCBI taxonomy): Eukaryota > Viridiplantae > Streptophyta > Pinopsida > Araucariales > Araucariaceae > Wollemia > Wollemia nobilis. The sequence goes on from JAQPPZ010001917.1 coordinate 712,450, forward strand.
GATGAGAATACTCCTAGCCTTCAAACTTACAGTGCCTTCCCTGTTGGTAAATTCGACTATCATTATTGGAATTCTTGTTGAATAAGCTCCTCTACTTCACTCGGGACACTATGTTCCCATTTGAAAAGTTCATCACCATTGACACCCAAATTGGCTAGCTTATCAGCAATTTTGTTAGCTTCCCAAAAGACATGTTGGGCTTTTCTATCATGTCTTCCCTGGAAAAGGATCCTAGCCTCTTCAACAATTGTTTTAATCCTCCAAGGAGGTGTTTTCCAATTATTGAGGAGATTTATAACATGCATAGAGTCTCCTTCTACGATAAAATTGCCTTCTAAGTCTTGAGTCATTTGAAGGCCTTTCCACATAGCTCTAACTTTAGCTTCATTATTTGTCCTTGTTTCCAAATATTCATAAAATGCAAGCATCATATTCCCATTATGATCTCACATAATGCCACTAGCACCTGCTTTGCTAGGATTGTCCTTAGCTGCTCCATCAAAATTAAGCTTAAACCAACCCGTAGGAGGTGGAGACCACTTAACATTGGCTCTGGGGTTGAATACCCTAGGCAGAGACTCATCTAACAAGGTTAATATTAAATATTGAGCAATCGTGATCTCTTGCAGATGAGGTTTACAACTATCAAAAGCGATAAGGTTCACATTATCGTTGGCAAAGGATAGGATCCTGGTAATGATAGTTTGATGATCATGGATAGACTCGTTAAAGACTCTATGGTTCCTTTCTAATCACACCTGCCAAATATAGTGATTGGGACAAATTTTCCACATGTATCTAAGTCTTTGGATTGAAAATGGGAAAGGCCACTAGACGAATAAATCAAGTACGATGGCTGGTTTAACCCATGAAATATTGAAGGCCTAAAAAACCCCACTTAGGATAGTCAAGGAAAAATGGCACTCAAGTAAAATGTGATAAATGGTCTCCCAATTAGCCCTACATAGATAACAACGATTAGTGATACAAATACCTTTACGCATCATATTATCAATGGTTAGAATTATTCCTTGGATAACCAGCCATGAAAAGACTGCAATTTTTGGAATTAATTTTTTTATCCAAACTAAGTCCTTTTGGAGGACAAAATCCTTGTCATCAAGCAGAAGCTTGTAAACTAATTTAACAGTGAACTACCCATTTTTTATAGGATCCCAGGTCACTTGATCTTCCTTGGGTATCATGGGGATAAAATGTTGCTCGAGAATGTTACAAAGATCATTTGATTCCGCTTGAAATCCCTGAATTCTTATTTGTTTCCACTTCATTCTACCTCTGTCCTCAACTATATAATCAGATATTTTTCTTCCAATGATTTCTTCTGTGATATCTCTGACTCAGGCTAAGTTAAGATATTATTTCAGTGGTTCGTCCTTAGACCACCTGTCATTCTAGCAATTTATCCTCTCACCATTGCCTAAAACCCATATTAAATCTTTTTTGATGATTTCCTTACAATTAAGAATTGATTTCCAAAAAGCAGAACCTCTGATTGGAACTGAGTCACTTAGAAATTCCATATTTTGAAGATACTTTCATTTTATGATAGTTGTCCATTCATTTTCTTCACCAAAAATGAGACGCCACGCCTGCTTAGCTAGCAAAGCTAAATTTGTATAAGCAATTCTCCTCGGACCTAAGCCCCCATTTTCCTTGGGTCTGCACACTTTGGTCCATCCTATAAGGTGTATCCTTTTTTTCTTCTCTGATCTAGTCCATAAAAATTCTTTTTGGAGTTTCTCAATTTTTTGGAAAACCTTCACAAGGGCTTTGAAAACGGAGAGGAAATAGACTGGAATGCTCTGAAGGATATTGATAGTCGTACCACTCCTCGGGATAAGGATAGATGATTATCATAAATAATTGGAATCACACTTGGATGTGGGATTGCCCATTAAAAGTAACAAATGCTAGAAAGTAACCAGATTAGTCATATTGGTCAAGCGACTTTTCGCTTCATTCATTGTCATTTCTTCACCAATTCATTGTGTGAAGTAGTTCAAAAAAACAACATACTCATAATAAAAATCTATAAAATATCACTTGATCATAGCAAAATCATGTTCATCCTATGAATCATTGCATACAAAAATCACAAATTTTCCTTGTTTGTTGGGAATGTAAGTAGACATGACATCTTCAATTGTAGCTCTCCTACCGATCAAAATCATTGTAGCAGCTAAAGTTACCCGATTGAGTTTGAGGAATGAGTGCAATTTAACATGCAAAATCCACTAAGCTAAGTCCTCCAAACATTGAGGCAATGATTCAAGGGATGCATGTCATCTTACATGATTGGGCCATCTGGCGTTGATCAAACCATTGATCACCATACACCCTACAAACAGATTAGTCTATGTTTTTTCTCAGCGTTGTGTTTTCCACATAGCACATCGCAAAAAGGGGCATTTTTAGACACCTAAATCATGTCATGCTTAGGGTAGATACTCACATAGACACATTCATAAGATCATAAGACAAAAATTTGGACTTTTCGAGCATCAAGAGTGGTTCTCACCACTTATTTGGGGCATTTTCAATCCATCCAAGCCTATCCACTCAAGCCAAGAGCGGCTATATCCTAGCCTCTCAAGCCTAGAGTGGCTAAACCTTAGCTGTTGTAGATGATAACGGCCATATCTTAGCCACTGTAGACAACAACATCTAATCCATAAGAAGTAGTTTATCGACAAATAGGCCTAATCACAGGTGGAAGTGGCAGTTTGTATGTAATAAAGGTGAGAAAGAGTAACTTTGCATTCCTTTTCATGACCAGTTCACATAGGAGGCCTAAGTTTGCATTTAAACTTTAGTTAACTCACCTCCAAGCATAAACAAAGGACAAAATATTCTCATGCTAACGACCAATTCACATATAAGACTCAAGTGGGTAGTTAGATTTCAGTTAACTAGCCTTAAAAAATAGACAAAGGACACAAGCTTCTCATGCTAACTTACACCACGTATGAGAAATTCATTTCTAGGGCTTGGATATAGACATAAGGTTTCACACTATAAAAGGTGCAATCCCAAGAGCACCAAGACATCCTTTATCTAAGAGAGGACAAGAGAGTTAGGAGATCATATTAGAGAGAGATATATTTTTGAGAGATTTCGAGACTTGGAGAGTTCTCTTTGATATCATGTGTACGGCAGAGCTATGAAAAATTGAACAACATAACACCTATGATTTTGACATCAGATACAGGCTTTAACCCATAACTTTGGGGTAAAGAGAGTAAGGTTACCTTAGTGGTCGTTTTCTTGGACAGTGGCCCGCAGGCTTAGCTTAGGTTTTAGACATAACTTCTTTCATTCTGTTTCTTCATGTTTTCATATCATTAGCATATATTTACATGATTTCATGGCATAGTTTCATCATATTTTTATTACATTATTTTATTACTAACAACCTCATCCAGGGAGGCAATCTCGGACACCTAAGCATGTGTTATTGTTTCATTGCTTGCAGGGCCACAGGTTCATCGAATAAAGTTTGCAACATACAAGAGCAAAATGGATCCTTCTAGGAAACATACTTGGAGAAGGAGGCATTTGTAAGCCCTCATACATTTTTGTGTGCAAAACCGGGAAGCTTTTATAAGCGCACCACCTCTTCGCGAAAGGGGTACTCTTTACCTATTTGTAACTTATTGTATCAAAATGGGTATCCCTAAGAGGGACCGACATGTAACCGAGTTTCAATATCAATAAAGATATTTATCTTTGTTATTTCATGTTATATGTTTTTTCTTCTTGTCTTACATTTCATCTCGGGTTTTTAATAAAATTGCAAGTAGGGTTAAAAAAAGGGGGTGGTGCATGCGTCCCGGGGTTGCTGCACTATCTACCACTCATAAATTATTCTTTCTCTATCACATTATAAAAACTAACTATTTCTATCCTTCTAAACCTTTTTATCATATAATATTCTTAAATTCAATACAAGGATTCTAATTTCCTTCTCCTCTTAACTCTAAAGAACTTCACTAATTAGGAATGGGTGTATCTACAATATTATTACTACCTCTCATATTTAATCCTTGTTAAAGGATAGTTCTATTTAGTATTAATTTTAATTTCATTGGAAAACTAAATTCAATGGCTCTACATTGTTCCATATATCTTAAGCTCAAAATAATATGATAATGTCAATTAAATTTTATAGTTTTATCATATATTACTTTGCGCCCACATAAAAATGTAGGATGGATTCAATAGGATGTTTTTTTACCAACTATAAAGGATCATAAAAGATATTCCCAAATACACATAGGCATGGGGACAATGCAAAACTCATCTCAACAATTTATTTCCCCCATTTACATAAATTGGGTCAATTTATTATCCTCTTTGCCTCATCAATTTATATCCTTATGACATAACAAAAGTGTTTAAAGACTTACCTTGGGATACTAAAACATTTTCTATCTACATCAACTCTTGTTTATATTTATTTTGTACCCATGCAAAAATATAGTATGAACTCAATATCATGTTTAACCCACCTATGTAGGAACATCAAAACTATCCCCAAACACATATAGACAAGGGAAATGTGAAACTCATCCTAAGAAATTGCCTTCATTCACTATATCTTACCTAAGTTCACTACATTATCCTCTTTATATAAGTAATTAGTTAAGCTTTCAACATTATTATGTAATCAACATACCTTAAATTATCCAAGTTTCATGTCTTTATGGCATACCTATTATCTTTTGGTATATTTCATGTCTTTATGGTATATATGATACCTTTTGGCATACCTCTCATCTTCATGGAACATCCAATGCCATTTGGAATATCTATCACCCTCATGACACATCCAATTCCCTTTGGAATATATGACATATTTACATCATATCCAAATAGATTTTGGTATATTAACCATATTTATGCCATAATAAACTTCTGAAGAACATTTATCTTAGGTCAAATCAAATGCCTTCATGGCTCATCCAATGAATTTTAGTAAATACATCACTATTATGACATATATCATACCTCTTTGATATATCTATTGTCTTTACGATATAACATAGTCCTCAAAGATATTTATTTTGGAGAAAAAAATCCTTTATGGCACATATATGGCCTTCTTGGCATCATAGAGTCCTTAATGATATTTACCTTGAGGCACATCTACTACCTTCATGGCACATTTTTTTTGTATTACTTGTATAGTAACAATTCCTTTATAACATATCTTAAGCCCATATAGAAACATCTATTTTATACATATTTGTATCATAATAATGTCTTTATTGCATATCTAAAGTTCCCATGGGCACATCCATTTGTATATATTTTTATTATGTCAACATTTGTATCACACATTTACAATATATCTAGATATATATTTTATACATAAGTTATATCACACTAGAAGCATACATGGCATATCTTAATGACCTCATGGAAAAAACCATTTTCTATAATTTATCAAATTATGATAATCATTAAGTACAATCATATAATCATTAAATTATCATAAATCTATAAAAAAATATTCACAACATCATCTATTATCAATAATAACATAAACTATAGATAAACCTAATATTAACCATCCACACAAACACAATAATTATAAATCAAAATAAACATTATGTAAATTTTTATATCATATCTGAGTAATACAAACAATCATATAGTACACAAAATATACCCTTTGAGAAATATCCCTTAACTTTAGGGATTGATGTTTAGGGCCACTTATTATCCTCCTATCTTTGGTTGTGACATCCTAATGGACCACTACTATTTGTAGGTGATTGTATGAGTGTGAATGAATGTCCTCAACCTACTCCTACTTGATTATGTTAATATTTTATCTACAAGTATGGATGCATTTTAAATGATATGATAGTGAGTCAATCACTCAACCTCTATCATTAATTCCTTTTATAGTTGTGTAGCTTTGGCCTACATTCTTTAAGTATGAAAATTTTATCTCTACTAAGTTGCTACCATCTAGTCCAGTAATGTTTAAACCACTTGGTTGTTACTCCCACTTATCAAAATTGTGGAATTTTCCATAATTGTATTTCAATTTTCCATTAGACTATCGATGTTGGAATGCATATTGGAGGTTTTTTCAACAAAATGATCTCAATCCTATGTGCATTGTTACCATATCTTGAGTTAAATATTTTTTCAAAATTAAGGATGATATCATCACTTCTAGACTACTTACCTATCATGCAGAGAATCCTACTCTACCTCCACTATTGACTAAGGATATCCTCCCCTACCATGATGGTTGGAATTTCCTCCACTTACCCTTCTAAGGCCACTATAAAAATCATCTTTACATCTCTTGGTAGTGTTGTCACTACCTAACCATTGGAAAAATATGTCATTGCATCCATTGAAGGTTTGATTATGACCATATCCACTAGGTAATTCTCAAATCAAACACAATAATAATTGGCGATGGAAGGTTTAGTACCATCACCAATACCTATCTATGAAATTCAAATTATCTAACCCAAGGCTAAGGATCACTAGGTCATTTGTGTCTAACTCTTGATAGGATATAATATATAATGATCTATTAAGTCCCACTCTCTAGATACCTAGAGTTACTACATGTAATTGGGTGGGATATCCTAATAAAGCCTAAACTATTATACCATGAGCTCATTTTAAAAATATATCTATCTCCCTATGTAAACTAATTGACCATATCTATTGTAACACCTATATAGATAGTATGCATCCCTAGCACAACCTAAATGACCTCGATAACATTATAATGTCATTTCCTAGTGGTATATGTCATCGATAAACCATTAAACTATACCCAATGCATTCTAATGTGGATGACTCTACTTGAACTTAAAACTATGGGCCCATCTACAATCCTATAATACATAATTATTGTGTATTTTCTATGAAAATTAGAAATTATGCCATTTTAATGTGATTCTATGCCCACGCCTGAAGGAGTGTGCATCGTATGATGCTCTTGTTAATCATATAGGAAAAATCATGTTGGGCGTAATATGTATACATTAGAATAATTGAAAACTAGGTGAAGAAGATATACAATTCTAGCATATCATCTACCACTCTTCACAAGTCCCATTGGAAAACCCACCCACTAATATCTATTAATAAAATACCTTATATCAATGAAGATAGCATTGACATCTATTGATGCAAGGGACCCTCTGTGTAAGTAGTTTTGATGTCAATGTTAGACAACAATAGTAAAAACGAAGGGTAAAAAATTATCCACTATAAGGATTGCCTCCATGGGTAACTAAGGCATATTGAGCATGCCATATGGGTATCCAAATGATACTCCACATATACCCTAATGTCATTATATATTCTCTATAAGGTAATTATATGGTACTCATCAAAATAGCACCTCTATCTTAGTAATAGTTAGGAGCATCCGATCAAACTCTAAATTTGGCATAAGGCTTAAATAGTACAAACCCACTACCAATACAAAAGTATAGTTATCTAATGTTAATAAGGTTAGGATAACCTCTAATGAATGTAGAAAATGCTCTTGAAAATTCAACATCTATAATTTCTACAAAACCCATAAGTCATCACCTGTTAGTTTACGCTTCAAAATATCATCATGCAACTCTAAAAATTCATCTCAATTATAAGGGTAGAAAAAATACACACTTTTATTTTTAGTACTTCTATTTGTGAAAGTGTCAAACTTGTGTAATTGTTCCATTTTTTTAAAGTTCCATGAATGTACAAAAGTATGATATAGTATCTTTATGACATATAATAGTGTCATGCAAAAGTATCAATGCATGTTGAATGTGTTACATTTTATTTTAGCCCCAATAAATTATTTTAAAATTATAAAAATTAACAAGTTTTAGAGTACTTAGTTGATAATGATCTCCTCCAACCAATAGTGGTCTCACCCTATCCCTACAATGGATAGGTATCACCTATTTATCCATTGAAGATGAGAGAATAAAATGGGAGCTCAAGAGCATTTTTTGTGAGCATAAATGGAAAAAATAATTTGACTTTTACCCCTATCTATTTAACCCCATCCCTTCCAATCATATTTCCTCCAACAATCATTTTTTTTTTATCATTACTTTTTTGCATATAGTAGTAATCTCAAGCTTTCTCATTCTATGTAAAAAAATTCTTAAAAACATGAGAGGGTACATAGGAGGATGATAAAATTTAATGTTGTCACAAGGACAAATTTTGTATCATAAAAAACTAGTTTTTAAATGTCCCCCACCACTCAAAAACATAAAAGTAAGTTTAAAAGCAAGAAATTCATCAAAAAATTGGAATCTAGTATTTTATACATTCATCATTTGGTGAATGCATAAAAAATGGGTAAATATAGATTTCAAATTTTGACCAATCAAACCATAATGCATTTAATGAAATCCCTCGCTCATAAAAAATATCAAATATTATAAGTGAATGACTATGTGCATAGTGTACCACATAAAAAGCTCTATATTGTAGATAGTAGCACATGGCAATTCTATTATACAAAATAATGCTAAAATTTAATGTTTGAAAATGGTATTTTCCTAGCTATTCAACTCCTTAATGGTCAATTTTTGTGTTATCACTAGGATAATGTTAGCTCCATAGTGCTTCTAACCTCTAGTGTTATTGGATAATTATCTATCAAAAATATAATAGGCAGCTAACTAACATTAGTTGACTATAAACATAATCTATTATCTCCTATGTCGAGCATGATTGTTATCATTGAATCTCATTCAATGTCCCCAAACTTCTAATGACATAAACTAAGTGGAAATCACATCTATGCACTATCAATCGTGTCTTCCAAAATTAATCTAAAAGCAATTCAACTACTAATCATGGAATTCATCTCCAAATCAAGATATTTTAATTACAAATCATATACTATGAATCTCAATTAAACTATACCTCATCCTACTTCTCATAATTCAAGCGCACATCATTTCAATTCTAGCTATGTAAGATTTTTTCTAAATGGAATATCTTCCAAAAAATAAGAGTCATACCTTTAAAAAATTTAATAATATATAATCTTGGGCCATTTAAATAAAATAAAATAAAATCATCTATAGAAGCTCAACTAAATTTTTTATTCAATAAAATATCTAAGAAGTTTGAATAATATCTAGAAGCTCTACCAATCTCTAGCCACTTGCATATCAAGAGGAGAACTAAATAGAAGCAATAGTGTATTTCTTTCATTTTCATGAAGAATTTAATATTTCTAGTTGGAGCTCTATTGACTTCAAATCATGACACTATTCGAATTTGTGTGATCAAGGGGAAGCCATTCAGTTTTCTATAAGCTCATAACTTCTTTTTTTTATGTCACCTACTTGATCTCTTTATTTTATTTCAAGTTTTGTCACATTCATTTATATTTTGAACTTATGATTTTTTATAATTAAATTAGATATCATATTAATTTTTTTTTTCTTTTTGAATTTACATGGTGGAATCGGTAGCCACCACGAATTCGGGTAGGTTGTCTAGCTTTTTATGGCTGCCATAGTATTTTGCACTGTCCGCCCCAGAAGCCGCCACATAGATCTTCATGCAGTCCGCCCCTATAACCACCATGATACAATAATTTTATACCTTTTACGCTGATGAAAGCACCAGGAAAGGGACAAGCATTCAGTCCAACGAGATATCATCTTAAATTAGATTAATATATCTTTATCATTAAATCTATATCTAGAAATTGTGTTATTAAACATTTTGTAAGATTTAGGATCGATAAATATTAAATAAACTTTTATAAAATAATGTTATGACATAGTAACACTATTTTTAGCAATATAGTGATAGCATTAGTATCATTCTATTATAGTACTTGTATAGGTCTGATCAAAGATCCTAGGGCTTTCCCTTTGTTTTCACAGTTCAAACTTATTTGTTATTATATATAATAAGGGTTTTATTGAGGTAGATCCTGAACCCCTAACCTTTTATCAAACATGAATGTATCTATGCTTGTATTTCATGGAGTTATAATATTTAGACATAGTAGGAACACAAATGGGTTCTATTTATTCTTAGTACTCCTCTTTGTATCAATTATCTATATTGATAATCATCCTTGTTAGTCACATTTTATTTTTGTTGTATTACATGGAATATGTTGGCATTGGATAATTTTCCATTTGCACTTAGACAGGTTGCATTTATAAAATGTGAAAAGCACATATAGGTTAGTCTACATTGTCCTATTATATCTTGATATTTGTAAATTAATATATTTTCTTGTTAACGTCTTGATTAGATTGTAGTTGAAATTAATTAGACTTACATGTAGTTTAGGCCTTTTTCTATTGCATAAAATATCTTGAGCCCTTGATTTGAAAATAAAGAATGATTTCTTTCTACTATTATTTTAAATTAAAATGCATGTAGCATAGGTAATTATCTATTTGTATTTTACATCTTTTTATTTTTCTAGTATTGATTAAGTTTTTACTTGTTGCTTTTAGATTATCTAAAAGAGGTAGAAGTAGGTAAACATATAGAAGAAAATCTTAAGTATGTTCTTCATTATACCAATCAAATTTAGACATACTAAAATTTAAGCATCCCTTATTTGTTGAATATGTGTGTGTGTGTGTGTGTGAGAGAGAGAGAGAGAGGGAGAGGATCACTTATTCATATATAACAAGTTGTTCCATATAAATTGTCTCATGAAACTCAACATTAAGAAATGTATTCTTTACATCCATTTGATGAAGCTTACAATTAAAATGAGTAGTTGAAGCTAAAATGTCTAATTATTTTCATTTTAAAAATTGATACAAATGTTTCAATAAATTCACATTGTTACTTTTGAGAGAACCCTTGGGCTATTATTATTGCTTTATATATTTAATACATACATCAAACCTAGACTTGATATTATAGACCCATTTTTAACACAAAATAATTTTACTTTTTAGATGTTTTGTTAATTTCCATTTGTTATTTTTATCAACGATTTATATTCATCTAGCATTACGTCTTCCTACCCTTTCTTTTCATTAGATGTTTTTAACATTAAGAGTTTTCTCTATGTTTGTCCTTGTAATCAATTTATAATTAACATGATGATCATTGTCCATAATTTTCTTACTTTTTTAATAAGTTTTTTGAAGAATTTTGTTCATTTTGGTGAACTTTGGTGATTATCACTAAAAAAAAATTTTTTTATCTTCAACTTGTAAAATAATTTTAGGTTATTGTCCTAAATACTTTTCATAATGTCTTTATTAAAAGCAATTTCTCTACTAATGATGAATTTTCTAGTCTTAAGATCATACAACCTATAATCCTTAGATTATTCACTTTAGCAATTAAAAAATATTTTATGCATTTCAGCTTATTTATTTGCTCATTAGGAACATGGAAATATGCATCATATTCAAACACTCTAAAATATTTAAGATTTTTTTTGTGATAACACCAAGCTTCATAAGGTGTATTTTTACTTACTACTTTGGGGAAGGTCTATTTACAATATATGTTATAGAATCGATTACTTCAATCCAAAAAGAGTAACAAATTTTTAATATTTTTCCTACATGTCATCATTTCTTCTAGTGTTATATTATTTCTTTCAATAACCCATTTTGTTGAGGTTTGTATCTAATTTTTAGTTCCCTTTACTAATAGATTTATTGAAAAAAAATTAATTTCATTAGAATTATATTCCTTTCCATTTTTTATTCTAATTAAATTAATTTCTATATCATTTTAAATTCAATATGGGATTTGAATATCTTTTTTTTTAATAATTTGAAAAAAATTATATTAAAACAAATATTATTTACAAGTTGTTATGAGACTTCTCCCAACCTTAGCTACAAAGAGCACCCAATTCCTCCTTTTAACTTTCCAATAAAATTCCATAATTAAAAAACCAAGATCCTAAGAACTAACCACTTTTCAATACAAAACTAAAAGGAGATCTAAATTAGAGCCAAATCTTCTAACCATATGTCTGCAAAGGCTATCCAAATTTTCCAAACACTATATTTACTCACCAACCTTCCTAATCCTCTCATTCTCAATAGTCATACTACTATGTCATTGAACCACTACCTCCTTATCGATACCCATCTTAACCAATAAGTCTTCCACTCCATAACTTCTTAATGTGGATTATAATAATCCTCAACCTCCACATCTCCAAAGAAAATATCCTCATGCAACCCAGAGATCCTACAAAGAATTAAGAATCTAATTCTATGATTATCCTCCTATGATCTTATTGTACTACCTAGATAAATGTTGATTTGATAGTTAAGATTTTTATTTCATTTTTGTGGCCCTACCCAAGCCTTGCAATTCCTAATAGAGTATTGTTCCAACTTGATTATTGAAAACCACTCCAATTATAGCTCTATCCATATTTCCCTTTATAGCTCCATTATTATTAATTTTAATCTAGCCTTTGGGGGATTTTTTCCAACTAGCTCAATCCTACCCCTCTTGCACTTTGGCTTCATTCTCCATCATTCCTATATTAACCTGAGTTTCCTCTTTAGCATAAACTACAACAATTTATGTGATATTACTCTAAATGACCTGCTAGATTCCATCCAAGGATGAAAAGGTTTCTCTATAAAAATTCTATTTCTCTCCAACCACACTTATCACTAAATAAATTTTAATCCAAGATTCCACCTGATATGAAGAGATTCAAATTTAAATTTCCCCCTCTTCCATCATTTCTAAATATTAATCTTGTTCAAATCACCATTAACTTAGATTTTATAAGTAAAAACCATTGATCCTAGATTTGGAATGTGAACAGACACTCAAAAATAAATTAATCATATGTTTCCTCTCTTTCATAGCATAAAACACATTGGGATGGACCAACGATTCCCCTATGTCTAAGATTATCAAAAGTAAAAATTCTATTATTGATGTACTATTAGGCAAAGAATTTTACTTTTAGCCAACCCTTGGACTAACAAATATTTCTCTAATCCTCAACCTAATATGCATGAGTAGGGGGTTCTAGAAGGATATTATCATATCCATAATTTACTATGTAGACTCCAAGACTCCCATAGACCCAAGAAAATTCATCCTCCGCATCTCTACCTATGAGATATTTTAGTAAATATTTTAGTCATGATGGGTGTCAATTCTAGAGGGATTGGAATTGGTCACTCGTCCAACTTATTAAACTAATTAAACCTATAATATCTTAGTTGACTCGTGTTGAAATAACTTTCAATCTCGATAAAACCCCTACTTTCCATAATAATTTTTACTGGTTGTAGTTCTAGGAATTCAACAATGATAGGTGGATATTGATCCCATGAGCCTATCAAAAATTATGCCTTCTCCCTACTCCCCACTTTCCAAAATAATTTATTTTTCACTACCTGAGATCCTAAATTTATATCCTACCACACTAGGGGCCCATCACAATTTAAATGGAAATGACTCACCTCATTCAGACTCACATGTCCCAAATATTTACTAGCTAAAACACTATTAAATAAATAAGTTGGTTGGGAGATCCACCTCTAATAAATATTTCTAGCTAAAGCTTTATTATTTAGCACCGATCTCATCAGTCCCAAACCTCCCTTTGTCTTGGGATAGCTTACTTTATCCCAACATGCTAATCTTCATTTCCTTTCTCATTTATCTCCTCTCCATAAAATAGAAATGTCAAAGTAGAGATGCATATCATGACTCATTCTATCCAATCCTTAGGTAAGATAAATGTTTCTGTCATCCTTGACAAGAACTACCACTCCACCCTAAACAAGCCTTTGATATATCTAATTTTATGAACATTCCCCTATTACTAGAATTTTACATTGATTGAATTACCTCTTGTTGAGGCCGCTCCACAACGTACCCCAAAAAATTGGGGACCCACCTCTTGATTTTCATGTTTCAAGATTTTTATTATCTTGTGAGTGTCTTGTGAGTTCACATGCATTCCAGGGGATAGTGTGTGTCATTTTACTATCAGCAATTTTGTGATGTTTTTGTTGTCAATTTATCGCTGACAATTTTTCGATGACTTTTGTCGTCGATTTCTTGTCGATGACTTTTTGTCATCGATTTCTTGTCGACAATTTTCTTTTTGATGATTTCTTGCGACATCTTGTCAGTTTTAAATTGGTGTTAATTATCTCATGGTTTGGGGATGTGTGCATGATTGATAAATTTTCCATTTTTTTTGTTAACCATGCAAAGTTGCCCCATTTAAATTTTAAAACTAAAAAAAAAATTATATAGCATATAATATAATATATTATATATAATATGTATTATATTATATAAAAACAAAAATAAAAAATCAAAAGGATAATAAAAATAAATTTTATAAATATAAAAGAAGCCACATGGCTTCCTTTTCATTTGAAAGTAATGGATTCTTTTTATTATAAGTGCCAATGGTAGGAGTTTAGTTTAGAGTGTATTTTTTGGTGTTGAAGAGTTAAATATTTTAATAAATAAATGACACTTTATGCTATGGTTTAATTTTGGGTTTACTTCCTTGCAGGTGGCGATGATATGGACAGCAAGGATACCCAGCTATGATGCGGTACAACAAGGGGTTCAAAAATGGATAGAGCGATGATGCATTGAGAGACCACCAAGATTTTCGATGCAGTTTGGTTAGTGTGACGGTGATGAGACACCTCATTCGGTCAATCAACGATCATTCAAAACAAGATGTTCATTGCGATAAACATTGTCATTACGATGACATGTCAAAAGTCATGGACACAATTGGTGCCAATTTCGTGGTGGTGTATAGCAACAGCTAACTTGGATGAGTTTCCAAACATATATCAAAAGCGTCGATGAAGATATCTAGCAACAAGACAATGATGACACGGTGATATGACGATGGAAAGGATAGATACCTGATAAATCAGTGGTGATCTCTAAAAAATTAGCAATCAGACACTCATTCCAATGCAACGGATATGGATGCCTTCCATACACAGTAGAGCAGCAGTCGATAGCTATGCATCAAATTGGCGATGGCCGAAAAGATAGATAATCGGCATAGCGAATGTAGTGGAGCATAGGTCGAGCAATGATTGGATAGTGTAAAGGTGTTGATATCCTAAACGGATAATTCTACTCAGCTTGCCAATATCGACAGCATTGACATTAGTTACAGCATGGCAAGAATCACCATAGACTACTTGTTGGAATGAATTGCCGAGATCGTTTAGCCGACATGGATGGCGATTGGGATGGCGGACCCCACGTAGTGGGATTTTTACACCATCAACATAGTTGGACATGATTTAGAGACACCCTGAGAGCAAATTAAAAAAAAATCTATTTCAAGAAGAGGCTATGACAAGGCAATTATAAGTAGTTACACGACTGTGATGGCTACAAAATGACTTGGTTTTGAAACTCGATAGCCTCGACAATGCAAACCTACCAGGTGTAATTTTATCCAGACATGATTCCAGGTGTATTGGTAGCCACATTCATAGTGTATGCCCAAAGACAAGTGACATGTTATGCCTCAGCGTGTTGATATGCAACGAAATTAGTCATGTCTTTGCAAAACAATACCAAATATAGTCTCAAAGTGAAGAATACAGGTCATGTCATTGAGGTGAACCATCAGCAAATGAAGACAATGTAGTTTGTAGTAGCATGTATGGCCACATAGATATCGTGGCATACATACGCAACAGATCATCGGGTATCTAGGTCGGATAATCCATGTGCTAGTAGTAGCGAGGATTATTGTTCTTGGAATTGATAGGGTAGGCTCGCACTACAATATTAAGGTGATAGTGTGAAGCAGTTTCACACATCATGATGATAAAAAAATAGAAGCCACAAGCATGAAGTACAGTGGTTCAGAGGTAACATAGCATTGGTCAGAGCACAAGGCTAGCATGGGTGAGCTCTAGCAGAATTGAATGTGAAGCAGATGAGTTCTATTTCACTAATGGCCTGGCGATGACATGGATGGCTAAACAAAACCAATTGGTGACTGGGTGGAGTCAAAGAAAAGCTACCAAGGTGATAGACAGACATGGCCAACACATAGGCCATCAAACCAATGTGGACAAACGTTAGAAAATGATGATCATCCAGATCATGATCTGGTAGTCAAAAGCATAAGGGACATAATGAAACCTGTAATAGATGGGCATAATGGCTTAAAGCATTATTTTTTGAGAAGTAGGTGTTATCGAGCATCACAACATTTGATAGCATAGAATCATGGCATCAGGTGGATGCTATCAAAGAAGTAGCATTTCAAAACTGATGAAATTGATAACATTGATGAAGCATTGGGGATGCATCAATTTCACAAGAGACAGGTTGTGCTACGTGCAGTCGTATCACCATGTGGGTCACATTTTAATGGCCATTATAAAAGCGTTATGGAAAAGAAAACAAACAGTCGAAAAGAGGGGAATCGTCACCTGCAGAGAGGAGAGTGGAAGTTTAAATACGTCATGAGTTCATTGTAACAGGGGCTGGAAACCAGAGGACCGAAAGGCTGCCATTTTTGTTTTGGGTTTTGTGAATGTAATAGCTCAAAGTGTGCACCTTGTGAGCACTTCTAGAAGAGGTTGCAGGGAATAGGATTTTAATGAAATATCTTTTTACATTGCATATTTTTTGACTTATATCTGATTTTGATGTTGTAACAGGGTTAAAATTACGTGAATGTTAGGAGATGCAAATTTTATATAATTCCTAGAAGCTAGCACTTGCTTTGCTTTAAATTGTGCGTTTGCAGGTTTAATCAAGGCGGGTTATTTCCTGGTAGACCTTACTAAATCCGGAATTGCTGGGTGGGGTAGCATAGATTTGAGACTTTACATTCATTGTCCAGTATTAATTAGTTTTCATGTTTTGAGTTTTACTTTTCAGATTTATGTTCTGCTTTCATTTCATTTTCTGCAAAACATTAAAATTTTGGACTCAAAATCAGAAAGGTTCTTCTTTTCTATAAGATTAACCTCGGATTTTGGAGTGCACAAATTTTTGGATGGCAAAGAGTGACTATTATTTTTTTGGTTTTAATATGTTGTTTGGAAAATCTTTACAAGTAAAGAAAGGGCCCACAAAGCACAGATTTGAATAACCAAAGATAAAATTTATTTTGGGAAGGGTTTCTAACTTCAAAGCACATAAATTTCTAGACTAAAAGGAAGTGGGCAACCACAACATTTTCTTTCTGTTTCTTCATTTAGAATCTCAAGATAAAAAGAACTTGCTAACAACTGACCTACAATCTCACATTAAGGTCAGATAACAAAGAAATGCTAACCAGGCTAACTTTACTAACCATGCTAACTTTACTAACCCCACTAACTTAACTTCAGTAGGACACTTAAATCTCAGATAAAATGAACCTACTGACTTTAAAAATCAATCTCACATAAAGGCACGGTTTCTAAAAGGAAGTGGCATATCCACAACATTTTCCTCATTTGTTTTGATCATTAAATTTCAAGATAAATAAATTGGACTAACAGGGTTCAGGGAGATCACATTAATGCTAGATAATCAAGGAAAATCAGTAGTGGCACATTTCAATTCCACTAGGACAATAATTCACCACAGGCCCCTTGTTTACATTCACTTGCATCCATGAATTCATTTCAGCACTATTTTGGATTAACGTCATCTTAATTCTTTACATGTGCATTGCTTTAACGCGGAACCTTGGAGAAATATTGAATTTCTTTGCAAGAGAGGGAAAGTTTCACCAATTCCCTAACTGTTAGTGTAATTTTGCAATTGGGCGAAATTATCACTCAACAGATTTGGCGCTAGAAGGAGGGCCTGAATTGGTTTATTTCAGTGTGATTTAAATGCTATAGGGATTTAAATTTTGAATATTTCATGCCCTATTGATTATTATCTTTAGCCCTCTTTTAACAATACAACCTTGTAGTGTTAAAAGGAGGACATGAATTGCTATGCATTGTTCTAACGCTTTTGATTGTTCATACAGGAATAATGTGTTTTGATTTGATTTTGAAAAATTTTGGTCTTGACTAACGAGGTTGTCTCCATGCAATTACTTTCATTTGATTTTAATGGATACATCTCTTGGTTGATGCTAACATGATTATTCATACGTTACATGTTTGATATTTTCTAGTCATTTCATACTTTGTAAGGAATTATTTTGTCTAAAATGTATTTGTTGTCGGTATTATGCTCTTCACTTGCGTGTAATGCGATCTTGTGAATCAGAAAGCCTACAACACTAGGAGTATGCTCTTCACTTGCGCATATGCGATCTGGTGAATCAGAAACTAATTTACATTTTTAGAATATTGCTTTGTCATGGTTCCTTCTTTTATTCATGACTAACAAATTGGTTTTGAAGTTATTCTTTGAGTTTCATTAATGGCTACAACTGCAGGATTTTCTTTGTGTCGCAGGTTTTCTTTGAGGTGTTGAGAGTTTTGTCAGGTTTCGTAGGGTAGTTTCATTTACAAGCTGGACCCACCACATCGCATCGCAACTAGGTCCAAAACAACCGAGGAAACCATCTTCCAAAGCCTCTCACCCACTCATAGGAATCCAAGGAATAAAACCCAGCAAATTGTGATCCCACCGGATACCCTTGTTATAGAAGATCCTTCTGTTTCAGGTGCATCTAGCGGACTTGCATCGGTGGTGTCAATTGCCACTAGTGTACCAATTATCAGTACCATTTCCACGGTTCTTGTAGGGTTATCATCATCGATTTTGAATCAAATGGCCCAACCTCCACCAGCTCCTTGGTACGGAGCCCATAACATTCCTTTGAATATCGTAGGGGATATTCATGATATCCCTAAGAATATAGAGAGATTTTTGCCCAAATACAAACCGGATGGCCCAAGGACCCGAAGAAGAACATATTCAGGCCTATAGGGATGTTTTGATAAGATTGCAAGTTCAACATGAAGATGTGGCTTGTAGACTCTTCCCCATGAGCCTAGACCAAGTGGCCTACGAATGGTATATTTGCTTACCTACTGGTTCCATTACGTCATGGACGCAAATGGAGAATGCCTTTGTCAACCAATTCAGGTCACCATTAGATCCCACAATCATCTACAATCAGTTCATTACATGCAAAAGAGGCCAGGGTGAGCCAATTCAAACTTTTAATCAGAGATTTCAGAAGTGCTATAATAGAGCAATTCGACATTTTGCCATTGATCCCGTAGTAGCTTTGCAAATATATTTTGGGGCATTGGATCCTATGACGGCAATGTTTGCAAGGCGAAATCCTCAAGTTACCACGCTTGCTCTAGCCTACAATGAAGCTATGACCATTGAACAACAAATGACACCACAGGGTTATGGGTTTCCCTAGATGCCTATGGTAGGACAATATGGTCCATATGGTCAAGCTCCTATGATGAATCAGATCATGGCACCACAAATTCTAGGCATGAATGCTTTGCCTTATCAACAACCATATTCATCAACACCCGCTTACACACCCATTCCAATTCAACCAATCACATCCATTCCCCCCATTCCTTCATTTTTGCAAAATAGTCAACAGACTATGCAAGGAACTAGTCCGGTTAATTCTCAGGCTATAGTTCCTTTCCCCAATCCAATTCCAATTCAAAGTGTGAATCCCTACGCAAATCAAGTTGCTCAAAATCCAACTCAAATGTTAAGTCAAGATCTCACCAATTATGCAAACCCTCCTGGAACTAGCAATAACATAGCTCAACCAAAAGAGATTTATTCAGAGGTTGAAGAGCTCAAAAATATGGTTCACAAATTGAGTAATGATTTGGTTCAAAAATAGAAGTATGAATCCCATGCCCCTCACCCAAATCAAAATTTCAACAATAGAGGGAGACAGTGGAATACGAAGCCAAACAATGGGGGTGTGCCTTCCCCTATCGCTAATCAGATAGATACTTCTGCAGGACCAAGTCACTCTAGTTCCATTCTTAATATTTCTGATTTTGCATGGGAAAAGGGGTGTAGATTGCATAATACAAAGGAGCACAATGAAAGGAATTGTCCCGAAATCGCTAGGTATACCCATTGTCTTCAAGCTCAAGTGGATGATTTGGAACTTGTGCCAAATGAGGGTCCACCCCAACATCAACAAGGAGATGACAACATTTTGGTGGTGGAAACTCTATATCATCAAGAAAGTGAGGATGAGGAAGAAGAGGATGAAATCTTGGAACAGGAAGTGCAAGCTTTTAGAGAATTTAGAAAGGGGAACCATGGATACCATTTGAGGAGTAAGTCCAAAACCCCTAAAACATCCTCAACTCCACCAAACAACTCTATCCTTCCTCCTGATACTAAGGCTGATAATAATCCCCCTCCTCCATCGGGAAGAGAAACATCTAAGGCCATGCAAAAAACATTGAAGCTTGAGAAGTCAACTTATGACATAGTGGAGGATTTAAGGAAGTCCAAGTCTAGCCTTTCATTTTTAGAGGCGGCTAGGTTGCCTGGCCAAAAGGAAGCATTGATAAAGGCTTTGAACTCACCTAGTCAAATACAGGAAGGAAAGGAAGTTGAATCTCACATGGTTTTACGAAAGGAAAGACGAGATGTCCCTCCTTTTTTATTGACTATGAGGATTGCTGGCAAAAATTTGCACAATTGTTTGGTGGACACAGGTGCCACAAGTAACCTCATGCCTTCAAAAATTTGTCAAATGCTAGGCCTAGAGCCTGTTTCTTCTAAATGCAAGGTTTTGCAATTGGATCGGTCCGAGGTAAACGTGGTAGGGACCCTCTACGATGTTAAGATCCAACTCAATTCTGAACCTAGGGTCCAACAGGTGGTTGATATTTTGGTTGTCAATATCCCAAGTCGATATGGAATGCTACTTGCTAGGGATTGGATGAGAAGTTTGAATGGTTATTTCTCCACTGATTGCTCACACATGTGGCTACCCTGGAAGGGAATTGCTAATCAAATTAGAGTGGAAAATGAGCCAAGGCTTAAGGAAATCATCACAGAATTCAACAAGCCAAATGAAGTTCAATTTTTTGAACTTGAGTTAGGAGTCTATGCTTTTGATGTTGAAAGAGCTACCGAAGAACCTCAAAAAGAAACATTTTCTTGTAGCTCTTTTGAAGAAGATAATCTCGTGTGGTTACTCAAGTTTGATGGATCTAAGTCAAAACAAGGGGCAGGAGCTGGAGTTGAACTCACTTGTCCAAGAAGTAAACCATTGTTTTCTGCCTATAGATTGCAATTTCCTTGCACTAACAACGTGGCAGAATATGAAGCCCTTATCTTTGGATTACAATTGGCTTTGAGCAAGAAGGTTAAGTGTTTGAAAGTATTGGGAGATTCGGAGTTGGTGGTCAAACAAGTTAAAGGGCAATATACCTGTCGCGACAAGAGATTGAGCCTTTATAGAACTAGGGTGAGGGACCTCATTGAGGAATTTGATGCTTTTAATATATCCCTTATTTCTAGGAAAGGAAATCGTATAGCTGATTCTCTTGCAGTTGCTGCAGGCATGCTAAATCCAGTTGACATAAAAAAATGCAAGAAGTTTTCCATTGAGTTAGTCCCTTGCCCATCGATACCTGATAACGTCAGAAACTTGCAAGTTTTTGAGAATGATAGACACATTTTCAAATTTGTCACCAATTCGGGTATTTTTGAGGACCAAGTGATTGATGAAGATCAAAGGTGGCAAGAAGAAATAGAAGAAGAAAGCGAAGCTACATTTCAATCCAACAAGATACCTAAGAACATTGTTTCATTGGAGAAGATGTTTGATATGGGATATAAAGCTAGAAAAGGAAAAAGGGTTCCACTTCCTAAAGACGCTTGTGACCTGATCAATATAGGGAGTGTAGATAATCCGCGTGAAGTGTACATTGCAAAGGCATGTACAACTTATGAGAGAGAAAATATAATACGTGCATTAAAGTATTACATGGATTGCATTGCTTGGAATTACAATGAGTTGAAAACGTATGATCAAAATGTTATTATGCACACCATCCCTTTAAAACCGGATTCCAAACCCTTCAGACAAAGACAACGACCTGTTAACCCATTACTTGAGCCCTTGATAGAGAAAGAGGTCAAGCGATTGTTGGACGCAAAGATAATATTTCCCGTTAGGCACTCAACTTGGGTCGCTAATCTTGTTTCGATGAGAAAGAAGAATGGAGAGATAAGGCTATGCATAGATTTTAGAAATCTCAACAAAGCCTCACAAAAGGATAATTACCCACTGCCATCAATTGATGAAATCTTGCAAATGGTGAATGGGTCTGAAATGATGTCTTTTCTCGATGGGTATTCTGGATACAATCAGATTCTTATTCATCCCAATGACAGGATGAAGACGGCCTTCACAACCAAATGGGGAACATTTGCCTATAGAAGAATGCCTTTCGGATTATTAAATGCAGGCGCAACATTTCAACGTGCCATGGATTATGCGTTTAAAGGGCTCATAGGTAAATGTATCATTGTGTATGTGGATGACATTCCTGTGTTTTCAAAGGAAAGAGAAGACCATGTGAAATATTTGAGGAAAGTTCTCCAAAGGTGTAGAGAACACGAAATTTCTTTAAATCCCAAAAAATGCATCTTTGGAGTGACAGAAGGAAGATTGCTTGGCCATATCATTTCAAAAGAAGGTATCTCCATTGATCCGAAAAGGATAGAAGCTATCCAAAACCTGCCTCTCCCAGGTAGCAAAAAGGAATTGAGATCTTTCTTTGGGAAAATCAATTTTGTGAGGAAGTTTATTTCTGGCTTCACTGAGATAGCTAAACCTCTGAATGAGATGCTTAAAAAGGATGTGAATGTCAGATGGAATGAAGAAAGTAGGGTTGCCTTTCAAAGCATCAAGGATGCTATTTCTAGAGCCCCTGTCCTTATAAGTCCAGATTATTCTAAGCCTTTCTTTATTTATGCTTTTGCATCTGAACACTCTTTTGCGAGTGTCTTGACCCAGAAGGGTGAAGATAACACAGAAAATCCCATAGCTTTTCTAAGTGCTCCTTTGAAGGATGCTCAATTGAGGTATTCCATTCTCGATAAGCAAATGTATGCACTTTTCAAAACAGTAAAAAAATTCAGACATTACATTGTGCATAGTAGGGTCTTTGCCATCGTGCCTGACCTTGCTGTCAAAACCATGTTTGTACAAAACGAGCTAGGTGAGAGAAGAGGTAAATGGATTTCTACCATTCAAGAATTTGATCTTGAAATTCAACCCATGAAACTAGTTCGTGGACAAGGACTTGTGAAAACAATTGTTGAGAACAATCCCCAAATCACGTGCCAATATTTAAATGTAGAGCACATTTCCAAAGATGATTGGTATGGTGATATTGTGTATTTTTTGCTAAATGGTAAGTGTCCATCACATCTTAATTCTACTCAAAGAAGAGCCTTGAGACTTAAATCTTCCAATTATCTTATTAGGTCTGGTGCTCTTTACAGGAAAAATCATGAGGGAATTTACCTACGATGCTTAAATCAAGAAGAAGCTACCAATGTTTTGCAAGAGTTTCATGGTAAATACGAAATCGGCCATGGTTCGGCAAATTCAACAGCACATCAAATCTTAAGAGCGGGATATTATTGGCCCCACATTTTTAAATATGCACATGCACACGTGCGATCTTGCCATATTTGTCAAGTGGCTGCCAATAGAGAGAAGAATGCAGCTATGCCATTGCAACCTGTAGTTGAGATGAGACCATTTGCACAATGGGGATTAGATTTCATTGGGGTTATTAACCCAAATTCTTCAGATTCCCATAAATTCATACTCACAGCTACAGATTATTGCACTAGGTGGGCAGAAGCAATTCCTACGAAGCATTCCACTATGGATGTGGTAATAAAGTTCCTCGAAGATCACATCGTAACAAGGTTTGGAATGCCCGATTCTATTGTAAGTGATAATGGTAAGGCTTTTGTTTCCACTCAATTTGCAAATTGGGCATATGATAATAAGGTGAGTTTAAAGTTTTCGTCTAACTATTACCCTCAAGGCAATGGTTTGGTAGAATCTTCAAATAAAAATTTGTTAACCATCATTAAGAAGTTATTGGAAAAGAATCCTCGGGATTGGCACAACCAATTAAAATTTGCTCTTTGGGTAGATAGGACTAGAGAAAAAGAATCAATAGGGAATACACCTTATCATCTAGTTTATGGGCAAGATCCAATTTTTCCTACAAATTTGAAGCTTCAAACCCTTCGTTTCACACAAGAATACCTTGGAACTGATAATCACATTGAGGCTAGATTAAGTCATCTAATGCACCTTGATGAAAAAAGAGAAGAAGCCATGCTCCACATGAGCAAACATCAAGATGTGGTTAAAATATGGTTTGATAAAAGAGCCAAAATTAAGTCTTTTAGGATTTCGGACTTGGTTTTATTGTGGGATAAAAAACATGAGGAGAAAGGGGATCACAAAAAGTTTGATTGTCTTTGGTTAGGCCCTTATCAAATTTCCGAAATCCTAGGGGAAAATACTTTCAGACTAAGAACTTTGGATGGGAAATATTTGATGTTACCGGTTAATGGGCAAGTTCTAAAGCATTATTTTAGCCCTTAAGTCATGTGAGATTTGTACCATATTGTACATTTGTATATAATTTTGGTTTTGGATTGGATCTCATTTTGGTTTTAAGTTTTGTGTGTTGGTCCTTTGGACACTTTTGGTTTGTCTTGAAAAAAAAAAAAAGCGAGATGTCAACTTATGTCCTTATGAATGTTGACTAAGACTAAGAGAATATGAAACATCGGAATTGTATTGGAGAAAGCTCCACGAGTATCGCAAACACATTAAAGAATATCGTTTGGAACTTGTGATGCATGAAGTTGTCAGTTTTACAAATTATGGCAAAGTAGGTGGTATACTCCATCCGCATTTCAAAAAGAGCAATGCATTCATCCATATCTCATGTTACATTCCACATTGCATATACATTTCATCTCGGTTGCATCTACATTTCAAATACAATCATTGAAAAGGTGTCGAATCCTCTTAGGGTTATTACATAACATATATTAAAAGGATCCTAAGGTTGGGAACTGATGCCCGAACTATCTTGAACCAAACACGTTCTACACATATTAAAGAGGATCTTGAGCAAAATGGTCAAAACCATACTTGGAAGAAAAGGTGAGGCGAAAGGAGTATTTCGTGTCTGTCCTATCATGCAACATAATCCTTAAAACAGTGGTTTTTACCACTCCCATAGTGCTTAAAGCCTAAAATCGGAGTAGTAAGGATAGGGTTAAATCCCCATCGAACTTAGGTTGAGGATCCAACTCCCCAAAGCTCTGATTTGACCTTCATGGAGTAGTAAGGATAGGGTCTAATTCTCATCTCGCTTAGGTTGAGAATCCGATTCCCCAAAGCTTCTATTTTGCCTCCATCACGCTTTAAGAAATTAAAAGCGCGATCTACACTCAAGAACTTGAAATTCCAAAGCAAATATTTTTCATTCTACTTTCATTTCATCATTAATATTGGATTGGAAGGATCGTACTACATGTCCCTTGCAAGGATGGGTAGTCATCCCCAAGGTTCAAGAAATCAAAAGTAAAGCCAAATCCTGGATTATGGGGTTAATCTCCATCGGGGCTATAGACGCCTGATTGGTAGTGGAGTATGCTCATGTGTGGCAACATGTCTTGTCTAAAAGCAAGACCACTGACCGCTCAAACGGACAAGCTAGCCGGGAAAGTTTCATCCATAACAGGTTAAATCATTTTGTTCAAGATGAGGTAATGAACTCCGGATCGGAGTAGTAAGGATAGGGTTAAATTCCCATCTCGCTTAGGTTGGGAATCCTATTCCCCAAAGCTCTGATTTCACTTACACTTGCACATGGGTTCAAGATGGTAGTGACACATAACCAACTTTGGGATCTAGTAAATTAATTCAAGTATACACATATTTGGTCCTAAGAGGGTTTGACAGTTTTAATATGTTTGTTCATGGTACTAGAAAGTTTGAGCCTTTGCAAAGTAGGTTGTTATATCTCTAGCATCTTCACCATACATTAAATCCTATAGGAATCATCCATAACTTCTCATATGCATGAATCATAAGTGAAACAGATGATGGAATGTTGATCAATTTCAAATGATAAGGAATGAATCACACCGCACACATTGAGCTGACGCTGAATAATTCTAATGCTTCATGTATTTCTCATCTAGTTTCATTCTTTGGATATTTTCTGATGCTTGTGTTTGAGTTTTGAAGGTTTTCAGGTTGGGTTCTCACCGAAATGCTCAGGAGCATTTCCCAGCAGAGTCGCCATTTGTTGTGGCCGCTCCACAACGTACCCCAAAAAAATTGGGGACCCACCTCTTGATTTTCATGTTTCAAGATTTTGATTATCTTGTGAGTGTCTTGTGAGTTCACGTGCGTTCCAGGGGATAGTGTGTGTCATTTTGTTGTCAACAATTTTGTGACGATTTTTGTTGTCAATTTATCGCTAACAGTTTTTTGACGACTTTTGTCGTCGATTTCTTGTCGATGACTTTTTGTCATCGATTTCTTGTCGATGATTTTTTTTGACGATTTCTTGCGACATCTTGTCGGTGTTAAATTGTTGTTGATAGTCTCATGGTTTGGGGATGTGTGCATGATTGATAAATTTTCCATTTTTGTTAACCATGCAAAGTTGCCCCATTTAAATTTTAAAACTAAAAAAATAAAAATATATATATATATATATATAGTATATAATATAATATATTATATATAATATGTATTATATTATATAAAAACAAAAATAAAAATAAAAAGGATAATAAAAAGAAAATTTATAAATATAAAAGAAGCCACATGGCTTCCTTTTCATTTGAAAGTAATGGATTCTTTTTATTATAAGTGCCAATGGTAGGAGTTTAGTTTAGAGTGTATTGTTTGGTGTTGAAGCTTTAAATATTTTAATAAATAAATGATACTTTATGCTATGGTTTAATTTTGGGTTTACTTCCTTGTAGGTGGTGATGATATGGACAACAGGGATACCCACCTGTGACGCATTACAACAAGGGGTTCAAAAACGGACAGAGAGACGATGCATTGAGAGACCATCGAGATTCTCGATGCAGTTTGGTTAGTATGACAGTGATGAGAAACCTCATTCGGTCAATCAACAATCATTCGAAATAAGATGGTCATTGCAGTGACATGTCAAAAGTCATGGACACAATTGGTGTCGATTTCATGGTAGTGTATAGTAGTAGCTAACTTGGATGAGTTTTCAGACGTCTATCAAAAGCATCGATGAAGATATCCAGCAACAAGACAATGATGACATAGTGATATGACAATGGAAATGATAGATACCCGATAAATTAGTGGTGAACTCCAACAAATTAGTAGTCATACACTCAGTCCAATGCAACAGATATGGATGCCTTCTATACACAGTATAGCAGCAGTCGATAGCTATGCATCGAATTTGTGATGGCCAACAAGCTAGATAATCGACATAGCGAATGTAGTGGAGCGTAGGTCGAGCGATGATTGGACAGTGTAAAGGTGTTGATATCCTAAATGGGTAATCCTCCTCAGCTTGCAAATATCGACAGCATTGACATTAGTGACAACATGGCAAGAATCACCATAGACTACTCATTGGAATGAATCGTCGAGATCGTTCACCCGACGTGGATGGCGATTGGGATGGCGGACCCCACGTAGTGGGAGTTTTACACCGTCAACATAGTTGGACATGATTTAGAGACACCCTGAGATAAAAAAAAAAAAAAACTTTTCTATTTTGAGCAGAGGCCATGACAAGGCAATTATAAGTAGTTACACGACTATGATGGCTGCAAAATGACTTGGTTTTGAAACTCGACAGCCTAGACAATGCAAACCTACTAGGTGCAAGTTTATCCAGACATGATTCCAGGTGGATTGGTAGCCACATTCATAGTGGATGCCCAAAGACAAGTGATGTGTTATGCCTCAGCATGTTGATATGTAATGAAATTAGTCGTGTCTTTGCAAAACAATACCGAAGATAGTCTCAAAGTGAAGAATACAGGTCATGTCATTGAGGTGAACCATAAGCAAAATGAAGACAATGTAGTTTGTAGTAGCATGTGTTGCCATGCAGAGATCATGGCGTACATATGCAACAGATCGTCGGGTTGCTAGGTCGGATAATCCATGTGCTAGTAGTAGTGAGGATTATTGTTCTTGGCATTGACAGGGTAGGCTCGCACTACAATATTAATGTGACAGTGTGAATCAGTTTCACACATCATGATGATAAAAAAAAATAGAAGCCACAAGCACTAAGTACATTGGTTTCAAGGGTAACGTAGCATTGGTAAGAGCACAAGGCTAGCATGGGTGAGCTCTAGCAGAATTGAATAACATATTTTCCATAAATAGATGTGTGAAGCAGATGAGGAGTTCTATTTCACTAATGGCCTGGCAATGACACGGATGGCTAAACAAAATTGTGCAGTCGAAGAAAAGCTACGAAGGTTATAGACAGACATGGCCAACACATAGGTCATAAAACCAACGTGGACAAACGTTAGAAAATGATGATCGGGCGGATCATGATCTGGCATTCAAAAGCATAAGGGACATAATGAAACCCGTAATAGATGGGTATAATGGCTTAAAGCATTATTTTTTGAGCAGTAGGCATTACCAAGCATCGCAACATTTGATAGCATAGAATCGTGGCATCAGGTGGATGCTATCAAATCAGTAGCATTTCAAAACTGATGAAATTGATAACATTGGTGAAGCATTAGGGATGCATCGATTTCATAAGAGACGGGTTGTGCTACGTGGAGCCGTATCACCATGTGGGTAGCATTTTAATGGTTGTTATAAAAGCATTATGGAAAAGAAAACAAATGATCAAAAAGATGGGAATCGTCGCATGCAGAGAGGAGAGTGGAAGTTTAAATACGTCATGAGTTCATTGTAACAGGGGCTGGAAACCAAAGGACCAAAAGGCTACCATTTTTGTTGAGGGTTTTGTGAATGTAATAGCTCAAAATGTGCACCTTGTCAGCACTTCTAGAAGAGGTTTCAGGGAATAGGATTTTAAGTAAATATATTTTTACATTGCATATTTTCTTACTTATATCTGATTTTGATGCTGTAATAGGGTTAATATTACGTGAATGTTAGGAGATGCAATTTTTATATAATTCCTAGAAGCTAGCACTTGCTTTGCTTTAAATTGTGCATTTGTAGGTTTAATCAAGGCGGGTTATTTCCTGGTAGACCTTACTAAATTTGGAATTGTTGGGTGGGGTAGCATAGATTTGAGACTTTACATTCATTGTCCAGTATTAGTTAGTTTTCATGTTTTGAGTTTTACTTTTCAGATTTATGTTCTGCTTTCATTTCATTTTCTACAAAAGATTAAAATTTCGGATTCAAAATCAAAAAGGTTCTTCTTTTCTATAAGATTAACCTCAGATTTTGGAGTGCACAAATTTCCGGATGGCAAAGAGTGACTATTATTTTTTGGTTTTAATATGTTGTTTGGAAAATATTTACAAGTAAATAAAGGGCCCACAAAGCACAGATTTGAATAACTAAAGATAAAATTTATTTTGGGAAGGGTTTCTAACTTCAAAGCACATAAATTTCCAAACTAAAAAGAAGTGGGCAACCACAACATTTTCTTTCTATTTCTTCATTTAGAATCTCAAGATAAAAATAACTTGCTAACAACTGACCTACAATCTCACATTAAGGTCAGATAACAAAGAAATGCTAACCAGACTAACTTTACTAACCATGCTAACTTTACTAACCCCACTAACTTAACTTCAGTAGGACACTTAAATCTCAGATAACTTACTAACTTTAAAAATCAATCTCACATAAAGGCACGGTTTCTAAAAGGAAGTGGCATATCCACAACATTTTCCTCATTTGTTTTGATCATTAAATTTCAAGATAAATAAATTGGACTAACAGGGTTCAAGGAGATCACATTAATGCTAGATAATCAAGGAAAATTAGTAGTGGCACATTTCAATTCCAATAGGACAACAATTCACCATAGTCCCCTTGTTTACATTCACTTGCATCCATGAATTTATTTCAGCACTATTTTGGATTAACGTCATCTTAATTCTTTACATGTGCATTTTTTTAACGCGGAACCTTGGAGAAATATTGAATTTCTTTGCAAGAGAGGGAAAGTTTCACCAATTCCCTAAATGTTAGTGTAATTTTACAATTGTACGAAAATTATCACTCAACACCTCTTGATCTAGAACCACACCATCCAAGATCTATCTACCGTCTACAAAACCCCTTGCTCTAAGGATATAATGTTATCTAGGAGACGTTTATGCCACTCAACCATTACCTTCATGATTATTTTTTATATGACATTGCATAAGGTAATAGGTTTGTAATTTTAAATATGCATCCCATCCTTCCTTTTATAATTAAGATAATGAACATATGATTTAATGCTTTAAGCATTATTTTACTACCTCTAGAGTCCTCTATAACAACAATTACATCGTCCTCCAATCTATCTGATAAGGTCTAAAAAATGATTGGGAAGCCATCTAGACCTAATATTTTTTCCATACTCATTCCAAAGACTACCTTATTTGGATTCTCTCTACAAATGGGCCTAATTTTATTCTTTAAAGATAATAGAGGGTATGACAACAAGAAATTATTTCTAAGCATCTTCATCTTGCAACATACCTTACTTAGATAGTTTAGAAAAATAATCCATTGAATGGGAATGCATACCTAATATTGTATCAAAGGAAAGTCTATTCTCATCCTAAAGAGCTTCTTTCTTGTTTTTTTATCTCCTAGTACAAGCAATTCGACAAAACAATTTGGTGTTTTTTATCACCTTTTAATAACCAAGTGTTTCTTGCTCTCTATTTCCAATATATCTCCTCTTGGTTGTCAATGTCCTCAATCACTTTACACAATTAAACATCCTCTTATTTAATTTAATTTGTAATTATTCCTTCCCTAAAGAGTTTTTGCACCTCATCCCATCCAGCCATCAATGAAGCTCTTTGGGTCTAGAAGTCTAACTTGTTAGCTCATATCCATTGTTTTAGTTTATCCTTTGATATAATGAAGTTTATTATGGAATCTAAACATTCTTTTCTCTTATGCCAATCATCCCTCTTTCCACCATTATGAGATTTTCTTTTGAAGTTCCTCCTTTTATAACCAAAAGTTTTTCAAATTTGAATGGTTTATGGTATTGCCCTGTCTTTATCCCACCTTCCAATAGAATGGTAAAGTTATTCTAGATTGGATCATCCAAAATCTAAAATTTCATACTCCAAGTCAAATTCCTCCTTTGAAACCATAAAAATATCTAAATTCACATTCTTGCTATGTGGCTCTCTCCTCTTATTAGTCTAACTATAATTGGTTATAGAAAATTTAATATCCACCAAGTGTAATGCATGGACCTAGGCAATCATAATACAATCCCCTTGGTCCAAAATTACAGCTCCCCCTTCCTGATATCTAGATTATAATTTAGCATTAAAATCCTCAGCAATAATCCAATCTAACTCCTTCCTCAAGACTCATATTATGCACTACTTTCCATTGATAAATATGACCATCTAGGTTTTAATCCCTATATAAATTTATGATTAAAACCTTCCCACCTATCACATTGTTCCTAAAATGTGATGTGAAGACACTCCTCCAAGTTATATGTTCTATTGTCATCCATTTGAAAGAGTTTCAAAGGGTAACTATCCCCTTGAGACCCCTTAGGTAGCCACTTCTATATGACCAACACCCATCCAAAGTTTATTTACTATTTTATACATGAGATCCAATGATGTTTTTGTCTCTAGGATAAACCAAAAAAATTATTTTACTTTTCTCTAAGAGTCTTTGAACAATAGTTTGATGGGTTTTGTTGTTTAAACCCCTAATATTCCAAGAATGTATAATCATTGGTTACCTTGAGACTAGTAAGAGTCTGTTGGCCTCACTTATCCTTGAGTAAATAGTTTATCTCCTTGAGATGCTATCAATTTCGTATTTGCTTTTCTACACAATCCTTGTGAGTTGATATTATTTGATATCTTCTCCACTTGGCTTCTCCCTAGATTTGAATTTTATTTATTATTTTATGATATACCCATGATGACATCCTTTATTATAGGCTCCTTTTGATTATGCACTGTCAATACCCCTACAATATCTGGTTGTGATAATTTATTACACTCTATTACTTGCTCTAGTATAGGAGCCAAAAGAAGGGATTGAACATGGTTGTTTTTATTTTCATTATTCTCATCCACTCCTTCCAAGAGTTGATCTTCTTTCTACTCCACTAGTATCTTGAAGATCTCAT
Organism: Wollemia nobilis; assembly: GCA_028583015.1. Classification (NCBI taxonomy): domain Eukaryota; kingdom Viridiplantae; phylum Streptophyta; class Pinopsida; order Araucariales; family Araucariaceae; genus Wollemia; species Wollemia nobilis. The sequence continues at coordinate 744,795 of JAQPPZ010001917.1, forward strand.
ACTTATTTGAGAGCTTTGGCTAAGTTTCCTCTTTACCATATTTTATCTTTTTCCTTTTTCTTATTTTGGGTTTTTTAAAACCATGTCCGTGTGCTTCTCCTCCCTGAGAAATAATGGATATTTATTTATTGATTGTAGACTTACCCTCTTGAGGAAGATTTGGTATTCCTAGGGGAGCCCCTATTTTTTTGATCATATTGTTTAGGAATGAATTAGCCAAATGCCCATATTTATGGTAAACTATACACCTAAAGGGAAACACCTTATAATTTAGTTGTTGAATCCAAGATAGTCCTACAAGTTAAAGTTAAACCTTTATTAAAAAGGACTGGTTGTGATCCATTTTAATGCATAATCTAGTGTAAATGGTTGTGTTTCCTTCCATTGTGTTACTATAAACATCCAAATATCTTCAAAGGAAATTATTGATGATTTGCAATACATGTTCACTCTATAACTCCATTGGTAGTGCATACAAATAGACCCAAACTAGGATGGTAGTGGGTTCAATTTAGGGATCAAATCCCACTCTCCAAGGCTAAACAAATAATCCTATCAGATCATAACTCCTCTTTTCATATTTGAATGCCCTATTTCTATCAGCAAGTGAGAAAAAACTAATAATAAAATATTCATTACTAATAAACCACAAAGAATGGTCACCAAGAGGCTCCCAATTTTGTCGAACCCATGAATGCAAAAAAAATAGGGTAGGATGAATATCCATGAATTTACAAATCAGGTCATGATTGGATTTGTATAAGACCATTTCTTCTATTATAGTCTACTCAATGATGATCTTTGGCCTTGATTCTGACTATGGAAAATATCCATTGACTCTTTGAGATGTTGATAATTTTTCAACTGCGAAGAGATTTTTCAATGTAGTTTTTTGTGCTTCTTCAGTCTCTATTGGAGATTTTTCCTTCAACAAATATACAAATAAACTTTGTCTATCTAAGAGAGGATCTAGAGGCATTCCCATTGGGCCCTCTTGGGAACAAAAATTATCTTATATTCGACAACAACTAGAAAGTACTTTGTCTACCTGACCAATGCCCTATTTTTCCATTCTAGAGCTCAATGAATATATTAAATTTATCAAAAACCTTACTTTTATATTTAAGAAAAAAGACCCATCTTTTTCTTGGAATCCAATAATAAAATTTACAACATATTGTATACTCATCAAATATGGAGTGGTAAAAGGACTAGAGAGATACACCAACTCTAGTGGTGCACTCTTTCTTCTCTTTTCTAAAATTTATCCTATGTTTCTTTTCATATAAAAAAGCCTCACAAGCACTTGAATGTGATTTGATATTTGAAATTCCATAAACCATATCTATTTTTTCCATAAATCCCAAACTATGGTATTAAATATGCCTAAACCTTAGTTTCCATAGTTACTCATACTATCATGATATGTAAAGAGATTATTTTTACTTGTATTTTCTACATTGAACTTGTATGTTTCTCCTTATAAAATATCTATAGCAAATGTTTCATATCAATTCTACTTTGTACGCTTGCTTTGTAATTTGACTAATTGAAGAAAAGTTCTTTCCTCAACCAAGAACATATTGCATATTCTAAACGTTCTTTATTTTTACATTGTTTATTTTAATAATTAAAACATTGTAACCTTCAATGTTACATGTACAATCATCACTAGTGAATACCTTTTCATTTTTAATTTAGCATTATTTTTGTATAGATTCAAATCCTTATTTATTACAAGCAATGTGTTGACTATCCACTTAATCAATATACCAAGTATCACTTCAATATTATGAGAAAACGCATGAAGGGATTACTTTTTCTTTGATCTTGAATTATGATGTTATTTGCTTTCCTTCATTGTCTATTATGCACATCAATATTATTTTTATTGCACTCCCATTGAAAATATCCAAGCTTTCTGATTAAAGTACTTATAGTTTGTTTCTTTGTAACTTCTTCTTGTTATCTTTATGAAGAACAATGTATTTCAATTGAGTAGTCCCCTAACTTGGATACCACATTGTGTTACCTCTAAAATTACCCTTTGAAATGTATACTTGCTCCATCTTGTTAGATCCTTTAAATTTTCTTCAAACCATTTGTTCTTCGTATAACAAATAGCCACTCAATTATTTAAAGGATAAATGCTAATTATTATTTAAGACTTATAAGGATGTAAATAAATATTCATTTGTTGTAGGAAGGTACCTCTAAAAATTTTTATATGCAGTATTTTATCTTATGATGTCAAGTTAATTATTTATCTCTTTCAGCTTTGTTAGATGCTCAGTCATCTCTTGATCAGTAGACATCCTTAAATTATACAATTATCTCTTAATATGCACAATCTTAGTCTTTGTCGGATTTTCAATCATTTGCTTGAGAGAATTTTAATCCTAATGTCCATCATATACATCATGAAACTGTGGTATAATTATTTTCACTATAAAAGTTTTTACTATACCTAGGGATTCATAATTTTTTTAATTTACAACTCTCTATGATTAATCAGACGTTATTTTTTGTCTTTTATGATATCCAAAAATCTCTAGAAAGGAACACATTATTCATCTTATATTTTTAGATGGATAAATTTTTGCCCCTTACTTTATAATTAGGCACTTTAATTTTATTTTTAAATAAACAACTCGAACATTGTTCCACTTTAAAATTGTTTTATATTTGTTTAAAAGTTTTTCTTTTAAATGTTGTTCTCTCTTTCAGATTTTTTTTTTATAATAGAAATCCTTTCTAACCAAAAAAATGTAGCCCTCTTCTTTCAAGATATTTACCCATTAAAAATAAAATAAATCGTGTATTGTCTTGCTTCCATTTCAACCATCAAGAAAAAGAAATTTAATTATCCCACTCAAAAAACATCATGGATTGCTTTAAAATAACATGCACCTCCTCCCAATTTAAAAATAAAAAAGAAAAAAGAAACATAAATTTCTATTTTAAAAATTCTAGTGGTTTAACACCTTTCCAAAGTGCATTCTAAATTATCATTTACCACCACCTAAAGAATTTCTTGTAGAAACTAGTGTAGGTATCTATGTCCCCCAAGATCCTGGATATGACTTACTCCTAAATACCATGACTAGAAATACACCTTACGAAAGTGGCTTCTCTACATTTCACATTATCACTCACAAACATAATTCGTAATCATAATACATGGTCATCTCCTTCCAAGAAGTTGTCCACTTGTGACCATAATTTTAAACTAGGGGTGCATGGGCTAAACAATGTTGAGAGTGATTATACGGATGGCATTCATAGGGGATGTGTTATAACTCAAAGTGGTGAACCCTAACTCATTATACTCTTTCAAATTATTCTCATCCTTCTTTCAACATTACCTCTTTCCTCTTAACCTTCTCTTAGGGTTCTCTCACCTTCCTCTCAACTAGTCAAGAACAAAGAACTAGACTAGAATGAATGGCTCTCATACCATGTGTTGGAACAAGGCCTATACATGGAATAGAAGAGTTACAAGTAAAATTAGAAAGGATATCACATAATGGCCTCTTATTTCTAATATTTATAGAATTCATAGTAGGTGCATTAACTTTAGTGGCACTATTCCTCCGTCCAACTATTACAATTTCTTGATAGTTTAAATTTATAAATTTATTTTCTAATAAATCATATCTTGTAAGGTAACTTTTTAACTCTCATTATATACATTTTTTAACCATTATATAAATACATAAGATAAATCCAATTCTATTTATATATCTATTTTGTTCTCATATGCATAGTACTTGATTTTTATATACTTTTTTATCCTCAACCATTTCAAGATTCATGCCATTCTTTCCCAAATTATTAATTTATATTCCATAATATTTTTAGAAGCTAATTTATTCAAAATACATCTATTCATAGATTCTCAACTTTTAGCATGTTAACAATTTGTATATTTTGATATATTCCTTCACATACTAAAATAAATCCTAATTTAATAAATTATAAAACCTATCCAAATCATAACCTATGAGTTTTATTTTTTAAGAAATAACAAATTGATTATGCAATATCTAACAACATAAACATTAAAATATAGATTTTTTTCCCAAAGTATTTACACCATTATTAAAGGAAACATTCAAAGGATAAAGGATAAATTTTCAACACTACTTGTTAACAAACAAAGGAATTTATTCTAATTTTGTAGTGATTTGTCTCTACATAAATAAAGCAATTCAAAAGTTTACATTTATAAGGATGTCATTGGCCTCAATAAGACCAACACACAATCAACCGACCAAATTTTATTTCATATACAATCTCAAGGTAATGTGACCCATTCATAATAATATGGTCAATCTTTTGAAGAATGAATTAAATGTAGGAAGAAAATGCAACTCATAAAGCCTTATAGCTTTTAAAAACCAAATATTTTTTAAGGGTTTAGACTTTTTCAATAAATGGTGAAGATCATGCATTTAAAGGTAAATTTAAACATAGTCATTGATTGGAAGTCTTATTATAGGTTAAAAAATGCAAAATGTCTTCACGAATGATACTATTCAATCAATAATCGGGTCTACCCCTATAACTTATAACTATAAAAAATTTATAAGTACCCTTATAAATCCCATAATTGATTACATGAATTTTATAAAGTTTCACCTCTTATGACGTCCATACTCCATTCAAGTACATATAAGTTCAAAAATATAAAAACTTAACAAGTGAAAGAGACATTGTGAAAATATTTGTACAATATCAATAATAGAACAAAATCGAAGCTATATGTTATGTCCTTGAACATGTTCATGAATGATAATGTGGCACTAGACTTCAATGTGCTTTGCATTGATTATACAAAACTAAATTGCAAACAAGTTTGAACTCCATCAAAATTTTTTGCTACTTTATGGAATTCCAATTTATTACAAGATTTATCATAACCATATCCTATCATAGACAACCCCTCCTATAATGAAATATTTTACCTTAATAGAAGATCTAGCAACATGTTATTTCTTGCTTTCCCAAGAATTCAAACTAATATCAAGAAAGAATACATATGGAGATGTGGACGCTCTATGATCAATGGTTACTTTTTTATAAACTAAACCACTTTGATATATAGAAAAATATTAGCTTTAGTAAAAATAAATATTGAAAGGAAACTTTAACAATTGACAGACTTAAAAATAAGTAACATGGGCATACATATTGCCTAATGTTTAAATAATTCTATAATAAAGATAAATAATATGGACATACATGTTGTCTACCATCCAAAAAAAAATCATATAAATCACAATACTTAAATTAAAAATATCCTAAAATTTTAAAACAATATACAACCAATAAAATCTAAAAAGAAATTATACACAATTATTGTTGCTTAAATTCTTAATGAATGAAGCTTTTAAAATGCCTAAAAAAATAAAAAATTTATTGAATGTATAGATAAAAATATCGAATGTCTCAATAAAAACTAAAAATATAGTTATTACTTTCAGGTGCACAAGTAAGATAGTTGTAAATGTCAATACTTGGCCATGAATCTTTATTTTTATTTAAAAAAAAATCTATTAACGTTGTTCAATATACTATACACGTTATAGACTTGGTCAACAGTTTCATCAACAAAAATCTTTAATTCGTAACTGATTGTATAACTCAGGAGAGAAATTACGAACCAAACAGTCCTTGCAGGAGTAAGGATGAACACACGGGCAACAATGAAATAAAATGGACACGTGTGTTGGCCTAACAGGCTAGGCCACACAGCAGACTTGCACAACTAGAATGAAGTGCCTACGTATTTATAAATATACACACTTTCACTGAAACTCCCAGTCCCCTCAATGAACACTTAAAGCTTCAAGGCTATGGTTGTAAGAGAAATTTATCATCAAACGAGTCAACTGCGTCACAGTCCGTTATCAACAGTGGTACTCAGTCTCCATGCAAGGCGAGCAACCAAAGGATTTTTTCTTGAAACTGAGATGCCAAATCGTTCCTCCATATTCACCTCGCCCTCCACACTCCAATCAAAGCAATGCAACAGCTGAGCAAGAGCTAACTCTACAACCTTAAGCCCCGACAAGAGTCCAGGGCATACCCTTCTTCCCCCTCCAAAGGGAAGCAATTCAAAGTGCTGCCCTTTCACATCAATATCTTTGCCTATAAATCTCTCCGGCTTGAATTCCTCTGCATCTTCCCAGACAATTTCATCTCTCCCCATAGCCCATACGTTTACAAACACCCTTGTTTTTGGAGGAATGTAAAATCCCCCCACAGTTGAGCCCTCTCTGGACTCGCGGGGAGTAAGAAATGGCTGTGAGGAATGTAAAATCCCCCCACACTTTCCTCTGAATGAATATTAAATAACTATGAACGAATACTACACCAACTTATTGGCTGTGATGCCATTAAGAAAAAATAGGTAATGATATAGAACCATGAATGATATCATTGATTCCATATGATACAAGACATTATTATGGGCTCATCTGCATACTGCTTCAATTGCAAGAGACTTCATATTTCCAACACATGGATCGTCTCTAAATGCTTCTGATGAAACTTCAAGAGCACATTCTCGCCTTCCCAAGCATTCCTGAAACATCCAGGAAATTATTAAAAGGATTGACATGCACCTTTATAGAATGAATGTGAAACCTGAAAGGCATATTGGCAAATTGCAAAAACAATTAAGTTTGAATTTCTCTAGATCTTTACATACTTATAAAAGCAAATTATTTAATAAATGAAAAAAATATGATACACTTTCTTATGATTCCATGCACTTTCCAGATTAACAATTTGAATGTCTATGTTTAGATGCTTAGTGACAAACTAGCGAACCATACCTTTTCTGCAATCTTTCTTGATTCCTTTGAATGGCATGTCCCTTCTCCAAATCTTCCGCACTCTCCATGAGGATTGCCAAAACTTACAAACATGATAGAAGAAATCATTTTACCCACAGGGCATTCAAGTTGAAGCCTTGGCTTTGTATTTTCACCCTGAATCATTGAGTCAGTTCTCACCTTCTGCCACATATTAATAGGCAGAGGATGATGTTCAGAGATGTGCGCACAGATTGTATTCAATGACCTCGTAAGTAAGGACACTTTCGATAAATTGCCCCCAGTCTCCTCAAACAACACCAACAGATTGCCCTCAGGCTTCAACAATGATCGAGGAATGTGGTAACTGAAAAAGATGTGCAGAAGTTCAATTAAGTATCCCAAGGTTTGTTGTTTGGAACTTTGGATGATAATTCCTTTCCTTTGACTTGATGCAATACCAAAAAGAAGCTTAAAATGAAATGCCATTAGTAATAATAATTAGAATGAGTAGTTGGAATGCTTCAACAAAAATAACCAATTAAAAGCAAAGTTCTATCTTTCATGATAAACATTGTAAAAACTTTGTTTTTGAAGCAAACAGAAACAAGGGTGAGCTTTTGTACAATCTTTGTGAAGGTTGCCCACAATTCCATTCACACTTATGTTTGTTGTAGTGTCCTCGGTAATCACATGTATCCAAGCACCTTCCTGGAGGAGAGTAGTTGGAAATCCAGTAACGTCCAATTTGTTCACCATTTACCCATACCTGGCCCTTTCCCATATTGCTCAAATCTAAGGCAATAGGTTCATCTCCATGTGGTGCATTTATTGTTGTCTGCAGAACAGATTATCCATAAGGTTTTCATACTTGCAATCAAAGTAACAAGAATTTCTCAAAATGGCAACTTTCCATCCTATACAGACACTGAATGGAGGAAGTCGATGAACTTTTTCCTTGTGTTCATGGACTCTATTGAAACAAATACATATTTTCTGTTATTTTGATGAGGCATTTACTAATCGTGTTATTAACAGGGTGGTAAATCTGTATTGGCCTCCAAACAAGATTAACTTAATGTATTTTCTCAAATAACAGATTAGTCTTGATGTTTTGAAAATAATGAAAGAGAAAAAAAACATGACCATTCACAATTGTATTTTCCTAAAAGTTAGTTTATGGGTGCTTCCTACTCCTTTGGAAATGCTTTGTAATTGGGTTCAGTATTCAAAAGGTAGACTTCAAAACAGCAGTTGGTAGCACACAGTTGATGATCCCCCCCTCCTTAATCTCCAACTTAAAATAAAGAGCATGAAGACATCAACGTGGTTATATAGAAAATAATATATTGAGTGTAATCCGTTTGGTTGAGAATACAGGAAGGATAAGTTATGCTAAATCTTTTTTTCAATTTCAGTTTCAGCCTTTTGATTGATGCTTTTAAAAGTCACTTTTGTTTTCACTTGTTGAAATAAGTGGACACCGAATTTTGAGCACATCATCAATTCTCTAAACTTACTAACATCTTCATTAACCAATCAATCAAGCATCCAAACCAAATCAACTATCTCCAAGATCAAATTAGGAGCATTTCTTGCTCCAAAAGCAAAAGCGCCAAGACTTGAGCAACAGCATTGGCAACGCTTCTGCTCCTTGACAGTGCTTTTGCACAATTTTGAAACTTTCATCATTTCCCGCCCAAATCAACTAGCAATGGTCATTTGGCAATAGCGCTGGGATCATTAGCGCCGCCAGCGTTATCGCCTCCAATGCTATTGACTATCAAACACCAAAAAGGAAAAGGTTGACAGTTAGTACATTCCAATCCACTCACCAAAAATGGACCTGATCACATCAGTCTAATCCGCAGCCCCAACAGAAATTCAAAGCCCAAATTTTTCCATTTTCTATCTTCCATCCATTAATTGCATCTTGAGCCCATTTCAAAATCTTACATTCAACAATCCTATCAACTTCAATGTAACCATCCTTAGGGAGCCATGGCTTACTATAAAGCCAGCACTTGGGGAGCCCAATTCATATGGCCTTTTGAAAGTAACAAAACTATGTTAAATTTCATAAGCATAGCAAGACACTATCATGATCTTTTGAGACAACAAGACTCTATGGATCTTGTGCAATTGTGAAGCTCTCAATCATCTCAAGCAACAAGCAAAGCTCATCTACTTCATCTCAACAAAGGGGATAGCAACCAAAGGCATCTTGAGGCTAAAACCTTGCTGGGTTGTGCTCTCTACCCTTCTTAGCTTTTATCATTATTTTCATTTCATAGCCTTGTAATCTTTGATCATTGTGCACTTTGTTTTGCTCGTCATAATTGCATTTACTTGTCACCTTGTTTTCTTACACCCTTAGCTTACATCTTGGATAGCTTGTGATACTATCTCTATCAAGGCCCCTGCACCTCCTGGCTAGGGTTCCTTATTGCATCCTTTATCAAATCACAAATCTCCCATCTAAATACATTTTGTTGTATGCACGCGCAAAAGCACTATCAAATTGCAAGTCCGATGGTGCTATCGCTCACTGATTGTGATATAGTAGAAACAGAGCTCACAATCATACAAAGCGAAAGCATTGTTTGCTGGCAAAAACATCGACGGCGCTACTACCGATGCTACCGACAGCACTATTGCACACTCGGTGACACTTTTGCCACTAAGCACAGAGTCACTATTTTATCATTCTGCAGATTTTTATCTCATCTTTAAACAAGGGTCTGATGCTGTACAAGGGAGCCATACACTCTCCTCCAGTTTAGGTACCTCTTTCATATTATCTATTTTTTTTTGTTACCGGCCGCCCCCCGCCGGCGGGCCCCCCCCCCCCCCCCCCCTTTTTGTGGGCCCCCTCATCTTTCGTGGCTTAGCCCACGCCGCCGGGGCCCCCCCCCCCCCCCGCCCGGGTGTCCCCCCCCCCCCCCCCCCCCCCCCCCCCAACTTCCATCGGGGGGTGCGGGGGCGCCGGCCGCGGGGGGGGGGGGGGGGGGGGGGGGGGGGGGGGGGGGGGGGGGGGGGCGCCGCCCCCCCCGCCCCCCCCGCCCGCGCCCCGCGCGCCGCGCCGCCGGCCGCCCCCCCCCGCCCCCCCCCCCCCCCCCCCCCCGGGGGGGGGTCGCCCTCGGAGGGGGCCCGGGGGGCCGGCGGCGGCCGGGGGGGGGGGGGGCGGGGGGGGGCGGGGGGCGGGCCGCCCCCGCCCCGCCCGCCCGCCGGCCCGGTCGTCCCGCCCCCCCCCCCCGGGCGGCCGGGGCCCGCCCGGCGCCCCCGGGGGGGGGGGGGGGCCGCCCGGGGGGGGGGCGCGCGGGGGGGCCGCGGCCGGCGCGGGCGGGCGGGGGGCGGCGCGGGGGGGCGGCCCCCCCCCCCCCCGCCCCCCCCCCCCCCCGCCGCCCCCGGGCCCGCCCCCGCCCCCCCCCCCCCCCCCCCCCCCGCCGCGGCCCCCGCCGCCCCCCGCCCCCCCCCGGCCGCCCGGCCCCTCAAAGAAAGCAAAAACCCAAAAAAATAAGATGTGAAAGGATTACGATAAATCACAGAAGAAGAAAAGCAAAGGCTTATAGCACACGCCTATGCACACAATTCACCTACTCTTTATTGTGGTGAGATCAAAGCGCTTCCTCCGCCTAAAGATCGTCTCTTGAATTTTTAAGATGCTCACATATTGGCTTCATCGCCACATTCATCAAATTTTATTATTCTTGTGATTTTTTCCATAATCATTTACATGGTGGCGTATCTGTCAAAAGGAACCAATAGAGACCATCCTACCTACAATCCTCTAGGCTCTACGTAAACAATCACCACCGCTTCATGATAATACATTGCCTCCACTGCTTCATGATATTGTGTTGCCTCCCACTTTCGTTGCATTTCGAAAGTTGGATGTGTTGAGGTAGAGAAACTGGGAGTATTGTGAGGCCTTCATAAAATCCGGCATAGCAAAAAAAGAAAAAACTAAAAAATTATGGGCAAATGTCATCTTCATCGACAAATGGCTGTCACCAAAATGGTACGTCCCCATCACCGTCACACTACCCATGCTAGGCTTCACGCCAAAGGCTTTAGGAATTTTCCCTGACGATCTCAATGGCACGGAGTTCAAGTTTGTCCGAGACAAGTTATGAATTTTTGTTACAAGAGGAACGCAGCAGAACTTGAAGACAAGGGAGACAAGGTGGACACAAGAAAATTGCCTTGACTGCCAAAGGTTGTGGATCTGAGTCTGGAGAAGTTTCAGATTCATCTTTAGTAATCTATCGTACTATTTCTAATTTACCCAGACAGGCTCAAGGCTGGAAAGGGCCTCATAGATTTGTTTCCAAAAGGAGAACACTACTTTGGCCTCAAGAATTTCGGCAACAATTGCTACTGCAACATCATCCTTCAGGCTCTTTATTTTTATGTTCCTTTTTCAAGAGCAATTGTAGGAGTAATTGTGAAAGAAGTGGAGGAGAATCTCCTCACATGATTGGTCGATCCCTTTACTCAGATTTAATCTTTACAAAAAAAGACTAGGGCTATTGTGCCAGAACGTTTTGTGCAGCAAGTGAAGAAACAAATGAAATTTTCCATAATTGCAATAGGATGCACATGAGTTTTTGAATTTTCTCTTGAATGAGCTTGTGGAAATTTTAGAAAAGGAAGCCATTGCAGCCAAGAAATTGTCTGGAACCCAGCCAGAAAAGGTTGTAAATGGGAAAGCCAATGGAGCAACAAATGGTACCCATCAGCCTAGCACGTGGTACGATAAAACATTTCAAGGGAAACTGAAAAAATGCTGCGTTCTATCATATTTGAATATTGGGGTGGTGAGTTGTTATGGCCCCTCTTTAGACATGTGAATTCCTGTTTTCATCATCCACATCAGAATGTCATTTTGAGTTGTTGCCTCCACCTTCTTGGCCATCATGTCATGTGGGTATGTAAGTAGGAAAGGTGTTTATTTCTAAAATTCTGACTGGGTCTACCCTTGAAACCTATTTATGCTATAATTCGGTCATAATCTAATATCTGTCCTTGATTTTCATACCATTGGAAAGTACATTCAGAGTGCTTTCCAAGGATATACTTACTGCCCTATTTCCTTGATAGCAGATAGAAGATTTTAAATGTTGAAAACTAGTTAGCAATTCAGAATTGCAATTAGTGACAGTGTTTTTCACCTTGACCATAGTTGAAAACTTCAAACCTTTATAACTTTGACATCGCGTGGCCAAATTTCTCATACAACCACTTGTTCTAGGCATTTATTCCATACTTTGGACACATCAATGGGGTTAGAACTGGTGTAGGACACCTATCTTTTATAATTGGGCAGAAAAGTCACCCCAACTAGCAACAACACGCAATATGTCAACCACTACACTTGCCAAAAAGATGGTCAAGTTGGCCAATGTGGTGGCTAGCTTGACTGACAAATTTAATGATATCTCAGTGTTTATCCCCCAAGCTACCTGCCAAACAAATTGTGAAGTCAAGGTGTATAGTGTATCTCATAATCCGAAGACCCTTGCCAGTTGGATCTTGGACATAGAGACATGGTTAGAGTACAACAATGTTGTAGATGAGAACAAGGTATCATTTGCCAAATTAAAGCTAAGTGGCATGGCCAAAGTCCTAATCACAGATCGTTAGGAGTCTTAGAATCCAATCCACACATGGGATAAGCTTGTTGCAACTCTTAAGGACACATTCTTTCCATATCATTACTTGGAAGATTTGGGAATCAAATGACTCCACTCGCAACAAGGGCATACTATTTCCATGGAAGACTACATCTACCAATTCAACCATTTGCGAATTAAGTTGAATGTCGCAGATGATGCAACAACTCTTATCCTAAAGTTCAAGAGTGGTTTATAGGAACACCTGTATCGGGAGGTAAAATATGTGACCATTGACACACTTGATGTAGCATTCAACCAAGCACAATTGGCAAAAGAGACATTTTCTGCTATGTACAAAGCCCCGCATTCTTCTTTTTCATTAGGCACCTTCAGATCATAATTTTCAAGACCGACACAGTCATCATTGACAGGTAGTCATTTTCTTCTCTAGCAAGGCAAGCTTCTTCTTTAGCAAGGCCTTTTTTCTCTTCACATAGGAGACAATTTTTCTCTCATCCAAAAAATCAATCTTCTTCTTCTTCTTCTTCTTCTTCTTCTTCTCGTTCTTATTCTTTTGATGGCAGAAAATATATTAAGTTTTGTAATCATTGTAACAAGCCAAGACATGTAAGGTCCCAGTGTTTCCACTTGAAGTAGAAGATATTGATTGTATCCTCTCATGATGAGGAAACAAGTAACGTTCCCATCAAGACCCATAGTGAAGATAGGCCACATGAGGAATTGAAAGGTCAACTCAATAATGTAACCTTTGATGCACCACCATTCCATTCTAGGGGGATGAGACAGTTTGTTTATCACTTGTTCCCACCTCACACATGATTTTTCAATGGATTGTATCATTGACAATGGCTCACAAAAAAACTTAATTGCGAGATCCATAGTCAACAAATTGCATTTGTCAATGGACCCTCATCCTCATCCATATGCTCTTGGATGGAAGGATCTTGGTTCATCCACATCAATCACACACACATGCACTATGTCCTTTGCTTTTGGTCCCAAGTACATGGATAAGGTCTGCTGTGATGTGACTGATCTAGATTGTTGTGGATTGTTGCTTGGCAAACCCTATCAGTACGATAGGAAAGCCCATTATGATGCCTATAACACCTATACACTGCAAAAAGATGATCAAAAGTAACTAATAAAGAGCACTACAAAGACAACATTGGTACTCACTTGTAAGCAAGCATGCAAAGCAATCAATCAAGCCACATCACTACTTTTTGTCAAGCCACAAGATAATCCAAAGCAAGCAAGCACCACATTCTCCACAGAGCATGTGACTCTTCAACAACTTTCTAATGTGTTTCAAGAACCCAAATCCCTTAGGAGATTACAAGAGGAAAAAAACAAATAAAAAGGAGAATTTCTTTTTCTACAAAGGAAATTGGAAGATTTTCAAGATAAGAAAATGACCTTAAAACGGGAAAATGTCATCTTGTAGTCTGAAGTTTGATCCCTAACAGAACAGATTAAAATCTACAATCGCTGGCTTGTGAATTGAATGTAGACAAGGAGAAGAAATCTGAGGCTCTATTTCAGGATCATGAGCACACCCAAAGTCTAAAAATCAGAAAGCAGGGAATTGAACATTGAACAAGTGCATACAATCTAAGAAACAATCTATTGAAGCTGACTACCAACTTGTACGTGAATCATTCAAACCTATCAATCCATGCTCAAAAAGCTACAAGAAGAGCACTTTGGGTTTTCTACTACAAGGGACAGTTTAGTTTCAAATGTACATCAACTTCAGAGGGCAAAATATGAACTTCAGTGCAAGGCACATAGTAAGGTCAAGCCTCTTCACTATGGACCTTACACACTCCTTCGGCAGGTGTTCGAGAATGCTTCTTGACTTGATCTTCCAACCCACTTGGGGATTCATGATGTTGTGAATGATGATCTTCTCAAACCATATCATGAGTCAACATTGGAGTTTGAGCTTCCCATCAACCATCTTGCAGATGTTCCTGATTTCCACCTTCCAATTGATGCAGATCAAGTTTTCGACACACACACTCATTAGATTTGATGTGATTCCAAACAAGGACAACTTCCTCATCAGGCCCCATGGATTTCTTAGCATCAGATATCTCAGCTATTCGTTTCTCTTTTACAAGCATTGGAGTTCAATGCTTCTATTGTTGGGAGGGATGATGAGGATTAACATACAATTTCTCTGTTTAGTTTGCTATACCCATTTGAGCAAATTATTTCGTTTGTTGTGCCCAGTTGGGCAAGTTGGTTTGCCCACTTGGGTCAGTTCAATGTGCTGCCAAGTTTTGTTTGATTATATCTGCTGGTTTACTGTAACTCCTCAAACCACTAGATTTTGTTTTGACTTGCCTTTGTAAGCCTATTTGAGACTTCCTCTTGTCAATAACAAGCAACCAGATTCAGTGCCAACTGTGAAGTATTTTGAGCAAATGTTTCTATAGATTTTATTTAAAATGAAATGTCACTAGAAGTAAAAAGTGAAGGGCATTTTGAAGGTTAAAACCAGGCCAACATACCATCTAAGACCTCTTTGTAGAAGCGCAAGGTAATTTTTTTAATTTGCCTTTCATTCATAAATGTACTAGGCTAATTTTTTACCTCTTCTAGTTTCAAACACTTGACCAAGCTTATGATAAATCGATCGAGTCTTTCCAGTCCATATAAGACCAAGATAGTCTAGTAATTGATGGTTGAGTTTAAGTAATCCTTATATAAATTGTCCATGGCTCTTCATGACAGCATTATGCATCTCTGTTGTCTTTTAATGTTTAGTGCTATCTAGCCTAATCATCAGCATATATAAGTTTGCAATAATGAGCATAATATCTTACTTTGATGTATATTAATGATGTGTGCTCTTACTGGTTATTGATCTTTCATTAGTTTTAATTAACAGAATGAATGAATAAAACTTATGCTACTGCAATCTAGTTTGATGGATGGCGTAGTTGCTTTGGCTGATAATTGGCATCACATCAGGTAAGCCAGGCAAAGTTGAGTGTTCACCAAATCAAATATATATTGCTGACTAAATAAAATCCCAACATTTGGTTGTGTCGTTGGGACCCTAAAATGTATGAGCTAGCCCAAAACGTATGTTTCATTGGAACACAATGAAATTTGAGGCTGAAAACTGGTGGGGTTAAAAGATGGAAGAGTGTGCAAATATAAAGGGAAATCTCATGGGGATTTCTCCAAGTGCCTTTTAAGAAAGATATTTTTGATAATTTTTTAATATCTTATAGACGTGTTCAAGTGGGTCAATCAATAAAACAAAATTTATTCCTGTTGGAATATGAAGAAGTCAATTTGCTGGACAGTGTAGAAGTTGGATATTTTCCGGAGTTTAGATGAGAAATACAGCTATATGGTGGATATCTGGTTCTAGAAAACCTTGGACACATAAAAGTTAAAGTCAACACCAAGAAATATTTGGATCATGCTGGAATCAAACTTTTGTAGGGGAACAATGACAATTTGTTAAGAGTAATCTATTATGTCCAGAAGTATTGCACTCAATGATGAAAGGCTAAGTGAAATAAACAGTAATACAAAGTAACATGGATTTAAGAGTTGCTTTTATGGTTGGAATTTTTTTGGTGAGGCTCTTTCAACCAACAAAAAACATACTTCCTACCAAGGCCAGTGGTTGGGCAATGGTGTTATAATCACAATGACACCGGGGGGGGGGAGTCTTAAATGTTTTACCAGATTAAAAAAAAAAAAAAAAAAAAAAAAAACCCCCCCCCCCCAAAAAACACCCAACCCCAATTACCCCCCCCCCCCACCTCCAACCTGGAAAGAAAAAAAATTGCAAAATTAAACCCCTTTTATTTCTCTTTTCCCCCACCACCCCTCCCCACCCCCCATAAAACCCCACCCCCACCCCCTCTTCCCCCCCCCCCCCCCCCACCCCCCCCCCACCCCCCCCCCCCCCCACTTCCCCCCCCCCCCACCCCCCACCCACCACCCCCCCACACCACACCCCCCCCAAAAAACCCCACCACCCACCCACCAAAAAAACCAACACACCACCAAACCCCCCCCCCCCCCAATTTAAAAAAATAAAATAAAATTAAAAAAAAAAAAAAAAAACACAAAAAAAAAAAAAAACTCCCCAAAAAAACGAAGAGCTAACTTGGGTTTAAGAAAAACCCATTTCAAAACTCGACCAAAACAAAACCTATAAAGCCCTACAAAAACCCCCCCCCCCCGTACCCAAAATTGCCAACAAATGGTAGATAAATTCCTGACAAATCTCTTGTCTAGCCATACTCAATAATTAGAAATGTATGAAGTATAGGAACGTATGATGCATGACCATTAAGTAACAGCTATAAACCTGGTGTACAGATAAGTCTGATATATAGAAATATGGTGCCTTCAGCTGCCATGTATATTTCTAATGTTAATGGAGAATGTCCCACACATTGATGATCACATGTCCAATCCTCATATGAGCCTTGCAAGGGTTTATTCAATATAAACTCCTTTGTCCCTTGGCTTCTAGAGGGAAGGAGAAACTTTCCTTTTTGCTTGCTCTTGGAATAGCATTTTTACTTTTCAAACTTCTTCAGAAGAATGGGCGTCACCCTGTTTTACCCTATTTCTGATCATTTCATAGCTTTATGAATTCATGCTTAATTTATTTTATCATTTTAGTTCCTCCCTTGACCTCTTCATGTCTCAAATGATTTCACCACTTTCTTTTGCATAGAAAATTTGGTTTAATACCCCAAATACATGGCATATCAAATCACAGTACGTCATACTGTGAAATCAAGGCTGTTACAATTTTATCACTGTGTATTGAGTCATACTAAAACTGGGACTCTAACACATTCCCCCATAGAATATTCACAAGGAAAAGTAGGGCAAGTTATTGCAGCCAGAACAGTAATTATCTGGTTTAGCTTGAACAAACTTAAAGAACTTAGGAAAAGGCAGAATCCATTAGTTCCAAGAAGCAGTAATAATCAAAGGTAATTATCCCCCCTCAAAGTGCATAATTCTTGCAGACTTCCAATAATATGAACATGCACAGAGCACAAAGAGAGACTGTCCAAAATCTACATGATGTATGGTGGACACTCATTATATTATATGTTGGCTAGAGTGTCAGAGTAACATAAAAGAAAAATGTTTTAACACATTATAGAGATCAACACAAGCAATAAGATATATATCATACTCAGAACTTGATGCCTCTCAATGGAGGCTTGATGCATATTTATAGATGGTTGATAGTGCAAAATTGTTGTCTACGAAACCACTTGCCGCACAAAACCAACGACTATTTCCAGTAAAAATAAGTGGCTTCTAGAAGCTACTAGACAGCTGCTTAAAATATCCAAAACAAATTTATCTCTAGCACCTTACCATAAATTTCTATTGTAAACAACTGAACACATAGTACTCTAAACTCCTAGAGACCTCCCCCACCCCCTAACAAACATAACATATAGTCCTGACTACGTCCGTAGGTCTTATGGTTTATTAAGTATCCATTTATATCACATTATAAACGTCTTTATTTGTTGCTATTATGTTAGAGTACTCTCATCATGACCATATTGTTGCTACACCTTCATTGCTATGTTGCAACTCCAATCCTGGATGCCTCTACATCATTGGGTTGTCTTTATATCCACAATCCACATTGTATCTCTCTATAGGCTTCAACGAAACTTTATCTTTTACCAACCAAACTTTGGTTACCAAAGTATGGTGTATAAATCTACATTCGAACCTTGAACCTCCTAATCGGAGTTTCAAAGTCTTACCATATTGGTTTGACTACATATCAGAAAGATACACCTTGGAGCTTATCCATAACAAGAATGCATCAGTCTTCAATAAAAAACCACAATTATTATAACTTCCAGTAAAATTTAGAAACCAACAGAAACACAGACCTATAAAAAATGACGTTTCTACAAAAGTCTAATGCTGGGAAAAATGACATCAATACCAACTCATAGATATTAGAAGCTTAGAGATTCATTTCATCACTTAGTCTCTTTGTAAGACATCTTAGAAATGGTTCATACATAATGTGTAGCATACCTAGGCCCCAGGATTTTACTGAATTGGAGCTTAAAATGTCAAATGTGAGTATCAGAGCATAGGACACATATCACAACCAACTTAGTCTCTTTGTAATACATCTTAGAAATGGTACATTACTACATACACAATGTGTAGCATATCTAGGCCCCCAGGATTTTACTGAAATGGAGCTTAAAATGCCAAATGTGAGCATCAGAGCATAGGACACAGATCACAACCAACATTCTGAAATACTTAGGGAATTTGTTAAAAAGAATATCATGAATAAACCGACTTCATATGGAAACAAAAGGTTCTGACTCAATCCTACTGTATAATCATCACTATCCAATTGCAATTAAATTTGTAGTAGCAAGCACCTTTTTTCTACCTGCTAGGACTGTCATCAGACTTGGAATGATATTCAAAGTTCACATCAAAACCAAACTTTGTAGTTCAGACCATTCAGAACATGTGCCAATGAATGGAATAATATATGATTTGTCAAGATGGTGGAATACAAAATGTGAGACAAAAAAGCACAGATCTTTTAAACATATAAAGCAATACACTTTCTCAACAACATCATTAGCATTGTTTACTAACAGGGTTACAGAGGTTTGAGAATGTGGAGCCTACAAATTTGGATTTCCGGGGTGTAGGGTGTATTATAAAATGTGCATAGAGAGGCACACACCTGAATTACACAACAAAATAGGTCCAAAACGTTGTAAATGATTGATAATCAAATACAGAAAAGTGGATCATTTAGATATACCATAATGAATGGAATAATATTTCATTTCTCCAAATGATGAAGACGAACTGCCATACAAACTCATGATTTTCAAATCATCTACTGCAGAACAATTTTTCAATTATAAAAACTACAGTTCTGATTAGAAAAACTACTTATATATAAAAGTTACCAATAACTAACAGGCTGTTTGCACTCAGATTTTGGTGCCTCACAGATTAGCAAAACCTCTCTAATTATCCTTTTCCTATGGAAAATACTTATTCTCAGTATCTTACCCTTGATAGAGTTGATAACATAATTATTGATAATGTTTGGAACTTGCTGTCTTATGAACAGATTGGCATAAAGGGAACATTGTTTTTGCATTTTAGTACGGTCATTGAAAATTTTTATTTAAAAACAGTGAAAATGGAAACAACCATATTTGGGTACCGCCTACAATTGTTAAACATGGTTAAATATGATAGTCCATATGCCTATGTATTACCATCTAAATTATTATAGATGTATCCTTTGCCATGCAAACAGCTAAACGTATGTATGATATACAATTTATGGTCTCAGAGGAATTCTAAGCAGTGTAACCCTTGTACAATTATTAGTTGAAGGTTAAAAATAGTTCATCTAAGATTCTCAGAAACAAGCTTGTGTTGTGCACATCCAAGTATAACAAAAATTTGATCTTATGTTGAATCAATTTAATCCTTTATTTAATTTATATTTGAGTGCTTTGTATACCACACAATGCCAGGAGTATAATGTGAATGTGTCTAAGATGGTTTATGTTTAGTGTCAATGCTATTGTACTTTGATGTAATCTTGGAATCAAAAGATTTTAGCATAGATTCTTCCATGCAACCAAACCATTTGCCAATAGTTAGTTTCCACACAAGAGCCCATCTCAGGAGGACTTCTATTTCAGAAAATCAATTTCAACACAAACATGCCAAATAATAAACCAATTTAGGGATGGAATGAATATATAAGCTCCTCCGATACAATTTTTCGTGAAAGAGCAACTAGATTATAATAATTGTCATAAAGCATGAAGTTAAATTAAGGCTCAAGGCAAGTCCATCAATCAACATTATTATATGAACTCTGCATACAGCAATTATAGCCATTCGAGTTGATCTTTCTTGGAGTCTGCCTCATGAGCCATGTCAATGATGAGTCATGTGTATAAATCTTTGTACATAGTGTTTTGTCCTTAGTGTGCTCTGTCTTCATATCATGTGTGTCGCCGGGGGGCCCCACGAAAAAAGGAAAAAAAACAATGTGATGTAATAAATAGCATGTATTAAGGGGTATTTTGACTGTTACATGTATTCAGGTAATTAGGTGGTTGAGTAGGTCTGGTAGTTGTCTTCAGCCCACTGTCCCCTATAGTACACATGTATTCCATCTACGTTTGTCTATGCAAGTAGTAGTGTTGTATGTGGGAGAGTGACAATCACAACTTTCAGGGTATTGTTGATGTCAAGTATGCTAGACCAGGCTGTTGCTGATATGTGCTACAGATTCTAAGAGCAATAACATGCTAATGTTATTCTATTTATTAGTTATTGATAGACTTAAAAATAGGACACATGGGCATACATATTGCCTAATGTTTAAATAATTTTATAATAAAGATAAATAATATGGACATACATGGCGTCTACCATCCAAAAAATTCATATAAATCACAATACTTAAATTAAAAATATCCTAAAATTTTAAAACAATATACAACCAAAAAAATCTAAAAAGATATTGTACACAATTATTGTTGCTTAAATTCTTAATGAATGAAAATAAAATTCTTACTGAATGTATAGATAAAAATATCAAAATATCAAATGCCTTAATAAAAACTAAAAATATAGTTATTACTTTCAGGTGCACGAGTAAGATAGTTGTAAATGTCAATACTTGGCCATGAATCTTTATTTTTATTTTAAAAGCAATCTATTAACGTTGTTCAATAAACTATACACGTTATAGACTTGGTCAACATATTCATCAACAAAAACATTTAATTCGTAACTGATTGTATAACTCAGGAGAGAAATTACGAACCAAACAGTCCTTGCAGGAGTAAGGATGAACACACTGACAACAATGAAATAAAATGGACAACTGTTTTGGCCTAACAGGCTAGGCCACACAACAGCCTATGCACAACTAGAATGAAGTTCCTACTTATTTATAAATATACACACCTTCACTGAAACTCCCAGTCCCCTCAATGAACACTTAAAGCTTAAGAGAAATTTATCATCAAACCAGTCAACTGCATCACAGTCCGTTATCAACTGTACTCAGTCTCCATGCAAGGCGAGCAACGAAAGGAATTTTTTTTGAAACTGAGATGCCAGAATCGTTCCTCCATATTGACCTCGCCCTCCACACTCCAATCAAAGCAGTGCAGAAGCTGAGCAAGCCCCAACTCAACAACCGTAAGCCCTGCCAAAATCGCAGGGCAACCCCGTCGTCCCGCTCCGAATGGCAGCAATTCAAAGTCCATACCCCTCACGTCAATATCTTTGCCTAAAAATCTCTCTGGCTTGAATTCCTTTGCGTCTTCCCAAACACTTTCATCTCTTTCAATTGCCCACACATTCACAAACAGCCTGGTCTTCGGCGGAATGTAATATCCGTTCACAGTGCAACCCTCTCTCGACTCGTGGGGAATAAGAAGAGGCAATGGAGGACGTAATCGAAATGTTTCCTTCACTACACATCGCAGGTACTCACAGCTTGCCACGTCACTCTCCTTAACACTGCGATGTCTGCCCACTACCGACTCAAGTTCTGCCTGTGCTCGTGCAAGTGTGAGGGGGTTCCTCATTAGTTCACTCATTGCCCATGTTACCGTCGTGGATGATGTTTCTATTCCGGCGTTCAATACATCCTGCACAATTAAAAACATGTTTATCCATAGTTGACTGTTCTACAAAAGTAACTTCAACCGAGTATTAGTCGATTTAAATTTTTAAACTTACCAGGATGATTGCTTTGATCTGGATCCTTGTGATTTTCATCTCAATCATCTCGTTCTGGTCCTCGGCCATGTCGAGCAGCACGTCGACCATGTCTTCTACGCGACCTTCCTTTTTCGTTCTTCTGTTGTTGATGTGCTCATCAATTATTTTCTCGGCAAAGTCATCGAATAATTTGGAAACTTTTTTCATGCGACGACGGAAGCCTTGCAGATCCATCCAACTGAGACTCGGAATGAAATCTCCTATGCAAAAGGCACCCGCAGCGGCGAAAATCTCGTCGACCATTTCTTTAAACCCGTTCGCCCCGCTCAAATCATGATCGGAGTACGTTTTGCTGGCAAACATTCTACAGATAATGTTTCGCGTGAAGGTGTCGAGCATTTTGCGCACATCCACACAACGCACACCTCGCCCGCTCTCCTCCCAGACGGAGCGGACCATGGCGGAGACCTCTTCCTCCCTCACGAACTTGAAAGAGTCGATTCTTTTGGCGGTAAGTAACTCTAGTGTGCACAGCTTTCTGAGGTGCCTCCAATACGTTCCGTAAGGGGAAAATGCGAAGTCTTGATGGTCGTAGCATATGTATTTTCCCGTTGCACAATTGGGTCTGCTGGAAAATACGAGATCGTGAGTTTTGAGGAACTATTTGGCCATGGCAGCAGAAGAAACCACGACGGTTGGGACGGAGCCCAAGCGTAGAAACATAATGGCTTCATATTTCTTCGCCAAATCGGCAAGACTTCGATGAGGAAGGATTCCCAACTGATGAAGATTCCCAACAACAGGCCATGGGCGTGGTCCTGGGGGCAATTTCGATTTACTAGGAATTCTCTTAAAGTTGAATAAAATCCAGATAACTACGAAAAATACCCCGATTCCCAATGCTAAGGCCTCGGATAGCAAGTAATGAGGAAGCAATGCCATGTTGAAGCTCATGCTATCAGTAATTGAAACATTTGTGCGTTTGTAGCCACTTGCATTCACTGTCGCTGTGGCGATCCCAATCGAGAAACCTGTCCTTGCAGTGCAGATAAGATCTTTGGGTTTTTTTAGGGATTTTTTTTGGTAGGAAATAAAATTTATTAATATAGTTAGGTTGAAGGGTCCAATCCATTATTTAGGGTCCAAAAATTTTAAGTTTAAATTATAGTGTTAAGTTAAGTTATTTATATTTGTAGGTTGGAATTTTGTACCACTTTAACATCTTTTTTATTTATTTTTTGTGTGGGAAATGGTTGTCATGTATCTAAAAGGATAGGCTGGAAGGTAGGGTCGGAGTGTTTGTGAGTATTCTTTGAGAGGTTGGGGGTTTATAATGGCTTCGTCTGGTTAGTTGCCTCAAGTCCATTCTTTGAGGGGTCAAGTCTTAGCTGTAGAGGGTCACGTCCCATCCCATTGACTTCCTAATAGGGTTTATAGTGACAAAGTCCTGTTAAATTGGTCTTATCTAATAGATTAGGGTGTTATACATATTTTAAAAAAAAAAAGACAAACCTTATGATGGGCCATAATAATGAAAAAATATCTTAGTTTGATAACACAGGTTTATAGTTGGTTCATCTGGTTTATAATGGAAAAATTTCTCAGTTTGATAATGATGGGTCAAGGGTTTATAGTTGGTTCATCTGGTTGGTTACCTAGGTTCAATTTCTTGAAAGGTAAGGTTCTAGTTTGATTCCATAAAGGGTTAGGTTTATCCTATTGACTTGGACTCACCCAACAAAACAAGATTTATAGTAAAAAGTAATGTTAAATTTATCTTACCAAAGGACTATAGTATTATACATATTAAAAAAATAAACCTTATGACGTGCTATAGCAATTGGAAAAATAAATAAAATTAAACAATTATTTTGTTTGGTTGTTTTCCTTGGTTCAATATCTTGAGGGGTAGGGTTCTAGTTTGATTCCGTAGGTCAAATCTGTTCTATTAACTTTGTTTCATTCAACAAAATAAAATTTATAGTAAAAAAATCCTCTTAAATTTATCTTACCAAAGTACTATAGTGTAATACATATTAAAAAAAATGCAAACCTTATGACTTGCCATAGCAATTGGAAAAATAAATAAAATTAAACTATTGCTTCATCTGGTTGGTTGCCTTGTGTAATATTTTTAGGGTGGGGTTCTAATTTGATTTTGTAGAGGGTCAGTTTTACTTTATTAACTTTGTTTCACCCAACAAAATAGGGTTTATAGTAAAAAGTTATGTTGAATATCTGTTTGTGTAGCACAGTTGGTGAAAGTCTTAGGTGTTGGTTAAGACCAATCCAAGTTCTATTTCTTTTGTGTTCACTCTGCAAATACAAGGTGCAGTTGGGAATGTCCTATGTGTTGGTAGAGGTCAACAAGGCTTCATTTCTCCTTGTGCCCACCTTATTGATACCTGAATGGTTGTGTTTTCCTTTGTTCACAAATTTAGTTCTCGGCCTTATGAGAGGTCATGGTTGGAAGGGGATAGGTCAGTCCTATGTTGTAAGGGTTTATCACACTAACCACATATTGTTAGGTAGTATAGTTAGACACTTACCAAGAAGAGACCCAGGTTCAAACCTTAGGGAAAGCCTATTGCAAAGGTAGTAGTATAATCTGAATCCTTCGAGTGTATGACAATCTGACGATGATGATACAAATCTGAACACCTGTGGTCCATTTCACGTAGTGCTATACAACAATTTGATGGATGTAACCAATGGTTTGAACGGAGCTTGCCAGCTACTAAAAATAATGTACCAACTCTGCTATCAACCAAAAAAATCTATTAAATCTATCTTACCAAAAAAAACTATAATAATAAATTATTTGGTGGTGGTAAGCAAAACCCACGCGAAAAAATTAAATTATTTGGTGGTCGGTAGCAAGGGTAGCAAAACCCACGTAAAAAAAATTAAATTATTTGGTGGTCGGTAGCAAAACCTAGGCGAAATTATTAAATTATTTGGTGGTCGGTAGAAAAACCTAGGCGAAATTATTAAATTATTTGGTGGTGGCGCGAAAAAATTAAATTATTTGGTGGTGGTAGCAAAACCGACGTAAAAAAAAATTAAATTATTTGGTGGTCGGTGCCAAAGACCCAGGCGAAAAAATTAAATTATTTGGTGGTGGCGCGAAAAAATTAAATTATTTGGTGGTAGGTAGCAGAACCCACGTGAAAAAAATTATAAAAATTATAGATACACAAGAGGCCCAGCCCTACATATACATGTCCAAATTTTAATGATGGAATATCATCACATTAACTGGTTAAAAAAAGGCAGAAGAATGTGAAATAAAATTCTAAAATTCTAATCATCATCACATTAATTGGTTAGAAAGCAAGCATTATCTTCAGGACCTTGACGCAATTTACCTTTAACTCAGCATCATCTTCAAAGACTTGGATGAATCCATTACCTCAGAAGATAATTGATTTTCTGGTTTTTGTTGCGGGTTTTCCCTGGGATGGTCCTGTTCTCCTATTTGAGATCATCTCTTTTGATCCTTTTCCTGGTTTTGTTCAGTTCCTTGGGTTGTTTTGAGATTTGGTTAGACCCCTCCCTCTTGCGGGTTACTTGTTGTTACGACTGTTAGGCCTAATTTTGTTGTTCTTATTTTTATTGTACTAAGGTTTTAGAACCCCTTTCAAAACCCACTTATTAATAAAATTCTTATTTATTCATAAAAAAAACATTAACTGGTTAGAAAGCACGAGGGCTAACCCTGCATACACATGCCCAAATTCCAATCATGAAATATCATTACATTAACTGGTTAAAAAAAGAAGAATGTGAAATAAAATTCCAAAATTCCAATCATCACATTAACTAGTTAAGAAAGCAAGAGGGCCAGCTCCATACACATGTCCAAATTCTAATCATGAATATCATATCACATTAATTGATTAGAAAGCAAGAGGGCCAGTCTCCCATACACATGTTCAAACTCGATGTTAATAGGGATGAGGAATCCCTTAGATGCATAAAGACTTGGGACTTAAGCCTGCTATCCCATTGGCAAAGAGTATGGCAAGTGGTAGGATTCATAAACCACTCAAATCCCAAAACATGATTATTTAGAAACATACAACACTAACAAAATAGACAGGTATTAATGTGCAATGAAATTCTAATTATAAAATATGCCACTAAACTTGCATCATCACATTAACCTATAACCTCCATACATATATTTAAACTGGATCTTAATAAATAAATAAATAAACTTACGAAATGCGAGAGCAATGGAAAAATAAATAAAATTAAATTATTTGGTGGTGGGTAGCAAAACCCACGTGAAAAAAGAAAACAAACCTTCGTGCGATAGCAATGGAAAAATAAATAAAATTACATTATTTGGTGGTGGGTAACAAATCGTTTCTTGGAAGAAGGCAAATCTTATGTTTGCAAGGACAGTCCCGTAAGGATTTTGGGTTATTTTTGGGACATTTAAATTTAAATTGTTGTAATGTGAAAAGGGATAGGTTGAAGTAAATTTAGAAGAGGATAGTTTGGATTGATTGTTTTAGTTCAATTTTTTGAAAGGTTAGAGGTATCATTGTATTGTTGACTTCTTAAATAAAATAAATTTATTTGGTGATGGATAACAAAACATTTTTTTGTTTCGGAAAGGATAACATAGTAGTAAGGACTTTGAATTTTCATTAAGGAAAGCCAGGTTCAAACCACGTCATACCTAGAAGGGTATATTGCCCAAGTGTTCGCCAGTTGATTGTCTTTATCTTTGTTCGATTCCTTAGAGGACTTCATCTTACATAGTGGATTAGGGTTTATAGTGGTAGCGTCGGGTCCCATTGGACTTTGGCTTACCCAATAGACTAGAGTTTATAGTGACGACATCAAGATTTCATTGACTTTGTCTTACCCAAAGGGTGGGGTTTAAAGAGGTGGTATCGGTCTCATTGGCTTCATTTTACCTAGCAACCCAGGGTTTATAGTGGTGACATCCAAGTTTCCCATGTTAGATAAATATGTTACCTATTCTTCTATATAAATAGAAGAGTGGAGTTTAGAGAAGTGGTATCGGTCTCATTGGCTTCATCTTACCAACCTAAGGTTTATAGTGGTGACATCCAAGTTTCCCATGTCAGACAAAGGTGTTACCAATTCCTTTATATAAATAGATAAATAAATTAGACAAACCTTATGACATGCGATAACAATGAAAAATAAATAAAATTGTTACCAATTCCTCTATATAAATAGAGGAACAAATAAGACAAACCTTATGACATGCAATAGCAATGACAAATAAATAAAATTAATTTATATAAATAGAGGAACAAATAAGACAAACCTTATGACATGCAATAGCAATGACAAATAAATAAAATTAATTTAATTGGTGTGTTTCTTGTGTAAGAAGACAAACCTTATATCCAAAAAGACTACACAGTCGTATGGGCTTTGGATTTTCTTTGGTAAGATTTAGGTTCAAACCATGGTGTACCTAGAAGGGCATAGTGTAGTGGTAAGGACTATGGGATTTCTTTAGGGAGACTTAGGTTTAAACCATGGTATACCCAAGAGGGCATAGTGCAGTGGCAAGGACTTTGGGTTTTCATTGGAACTCTAAATAAATATTTAAGATTCTTTTTGTATTGTCTATGATTTCATATATTAGATAAAACAAAGGTTGTCTCATGTAACCTATGATCTCACAGACCTAAAAGAAAAAATACTTTACTAGTATCGTGGTGAGTGAATGTTGGGATGAGTTGTAAAAATTGAAATGGTATGTGAATGTTGGGTGTTTGATTTAATATTGATCCACTATTAAGTGAATGAGTTATAAAAATTGAAATAGAATGTGAACGTTGGGTGTTTGATTTAATTTTGATCCACTATTGTGCAGTAAAAAGTGGTAATAACTATATGTGGTAAAAGGTGGTAATAAATATAAAAGTTAAAGTAATGTAGTTTTTAACATGTATAAGACAAGGTCATATGAAACCATTATTTTTATTTTTATTTTTATTTTTTTATTGAGTAAATACTTCTTATACATATACATATTCGTCGTTGGGGTTGAACTCGGGTCACATCACCGATAATGCAAGTGGTGTCCTTGCTGGTAGACCACACTCTTATAAAAGATGTTATTTGTGTAATATGACTTTATCCAATCAAACTCTAAATTAGATGTATAATTATACCTTTCATTGAATTTGAACCTTGAACCTCTTATTTAGGGTCTCAAAGTGAGCCCAAAAATTATTAGAAATAATTTTTTTTTGCTTGAGAAAAGAGCTTGTTAAAATTAATGTTATAGTCATATATGTTAAAATTTTAATTATATATTAAATCATTTTTCATATATATTTATCATAAAAGTTAAACTTGAATTTTTTTTTTTTCAAAGTAAGTACGATAATTGAAAGTTAGCCTTTTAATACCTCTTTATATTATATGATGGTATTTTAATAGAATTGTTTGCATAATAGAATTAAATCATAATAATGTATACAAAGTTTTCCAAGTTTTGGTAAATAATTTATTTTTGCTTGAGAAAAAGGAGTTGTACTCAGGTCTCCCATCCTATTTTCATTTCAATTGAGATCCCATAACTAGATACTTACTTATTTTTCACAAAAGTCATATTTTTATATTCATTTTTTTAGATTTTCTTAAAAAAAATTAAATACAAATATTCAGTATCCTTTTTCTTGAAAATTTTAAATTTTATTCATTCATCCAAGTGAAATCCTAATTATTGGTGGTTTTTTATGATGTCAAATTGTTATTGTGCCACTTCATTATTCATAAGTGCTATGTTGGATCCATATTTCTAGTTTTGATGCTCTACTTTGATATTTCGAATGGTTGGCCCTACTATTCCCTGATGCTACTGCACCCCTTTGAAATATAGAAACATTATGCCTTTTTTTCAAGCACTACCATACTTGATGCCCTTATGACTCCATGTAGATCTAAAATATTGATGCCTTCAATATTGTTGTCGCTTAGGGTGATGTGGGTGTCGATATGTTCCTACCTTAACCTGACATTTTGTTCCCTTTGATTCTTCAACAATTTTTTTATTATTTAAAATTCTTCTTCACAATCTTATCTCTTATACCTTTATTTTGGTTCATCCTTGCACACTTCTAACAAGGATTCCTTGGACTTTGTTGTTGCTTCTTCCATGGACTTTATTGTTGTTGCTATTGTAAATTCAACTTTTGAGTTTTCTAATATTTGTTCAACTTGTTCCCTTACCATAACTACTTTTTGCTTCTCCTTGAATCCTTGCTTCTTAAAATTTTTCTTTTGAATGTGACCATGGACTTGCATGTTATCATCATTTTTTTCCCTTTTATTATATCTTTTTTATCCATTTCTTTCAATTCTATCTGAAGCATTTTTATTTCTCTTTTATATCCTTTGATGGTGACCTTCAAACTAGCTATATTTTTATAAGGGTTCCACTAAATCAAGAATGCATGCTCCATTTCATCCCATGTCAAAATTCTTATCCTTAGAATATCCCACCAATCATGAGCTTCCTCTTTTATAAGATAAGAAAGTTTACAATTCCAAAAAATCTCATGAAAATATAGAGATATAAACTTCATCCACCATTCATGAGCATCAATGTCATCATTTATAATGAAAATTGGTAACTCTATGATCTCAACCCTTAAATTTTTTAAAAACAGATAGGACTTTGGAAAGAAGAAAAAACTAGGATTTTTTCAAAAATTTATCTATTTTTTTAACTCCTCTAATCCTTGTTATCACTAGTAGAATAATTTAAATGCAATATAATTGACATAAAAAAGGAATGCAATTGTCTATTATGACTTTGCATTAATCCATTACCAAGCTTCTCCTCCAAAGGGTTCAACATTGTTGCATAGACTGTTATTGTTATTGCAAAGAAGCATGGATGAATTTTATGGAAGTGCGGTTCTTCTCGATGGTGATGGCGATAATGTTGGAAAATTATTTTTCTCATAAAGAAGACATTGCAGCTAAAATGCAAATCACTTCTCTTTGCCGATAATCTTCAAATTACTTCTCTTTGCTGGTAATCTTATCGATAATATTCTTCTCTACCATAAATCTCCTCTTGCCCATAATCTTCTCTTGCCAATAATCTTATCTTTCATCTTCATGCCCTCCTTAGATATATAAATACTAAATAATCTAAAATTACAATTATATATTTAATCATAAAAATAATTAATTTATATTGATAAAATGTTACATGTAAAGTAAATATGATCATTGATATTAAATAAATTATAATTATAATTATTGTTTATCCATAAAATTATATGATATAATTGAGCATCCATAAGATTGCAATTGGATATAGAAAGAGAATCATCATAATCCTCAATCTATAAATTGAAGAGTCAACCTCCCTAAATTTAATTAATATATGCTACCTTAAGTCATTTTATAGGAAAAGGGATGTGTGAGGATAAAGTAAAATATAATAAAACAAAAAGGATTATCTAATTATACTGAAAATAGTAGTGTCCTAATTAAAATATTTAGAAGAGGCCAAATGACATCAATGTGATGAGATCCACAAACAAACTTTAATAACAAAGAAAAAGGACTAATAGAATATTGCAAAGCAAATCCACAAGCACCATACATCCATGAATAAAGAGATTAAAGGACACAATTGATCTATCCATGCATAGCCCTATTCATTAATTGTAGTTCAAATCATAATTACAAGTCTAATCACAAGGAGTAGTTCTAATGTTCTGAAAATGGTTGAAAGACTCTTCCAAATGAGCTCTTAGATCTTATTTATCATAAAATTATAAAGTAACCTTTAACTTAGATATAACAATTCTAATCCTAGTGAAAGTTTAGCTTGGTAGTATCTTTTAGCCAAATTGATGCTTGGTTAATTAAAAGTGGCTTTAGCACTCCTTGTAAACCATTCTAGAAAATTTGGTCCTCCACTAACATTATTTGGAGATAAAAATATGCTATATAGATTGTTATCATGAACCTCATGCTTCAAATATACACTAAGATGGTTTTTTTTTTTAAATATTACTTTGGTAAGAAATTCATTATTCAAGATGATAGTGACTCACTCAAACAAATGAGTGAGTAGGTCTTTTCTAGACATAGTCAATTTTATACTTAGGAATGAGTTGCAATTATGTACAAGAAATGATTTTACTTATGTATAAGAATGGATTGTAATTTTGTAAAAGAAAAGATCACACTCCTCATTTGTTAGGACCTCATTCTAACACTATGATGTAATAATACTTGTTTAGTGTGGGGGACACCCATGGTAATGTTTTGAATGCTATTATTTAATATTTTGTGGCACTAGAAGTGCCTAGATAGGTGGCACCATTTTTTGTAATTTTTATCAAGAATATAATGTTTTTGTTGGTAGAATATTCTTGCTCGGGTGGCATTTTGTTCCTAAGCCAACCTTGAGTGTTACGTAGAGATATGAATTCTTTAAAACTATGAGGTAAAAGAATGAATGCATTCTTTTGCATAATTGAATGAAATTATTGAAGGAGGTTTCCCCCTCGAAGTGGCCTACAATTATGTGTTACTTTGTGATACTTTTTTATTTTTACACTTACATTTTGTATTGCAATATATTATGTTTCCTGAATTTCTACTTTATTGTAATATTTTTGTGAATATGTTGATTTTAATGAGAAGGTTCCTAACAAATGGTATCAAAGCACTTTCCAAGTTAGTGTTCTATTGTGATTGTGATATTTTATGGCATTTTTACTATTAGGTATAAGTTTTTGTGTTTTTTTTTTATCAATTTTCTTATTAAAATAAAATTCGACCTTTGTTTCTTATATTAGTTTATTAGGTTAGAAACCTTGTGTCGGTGGATTCAAAGTTACATGGAGGAGTAGTCATTATTTTCTAAGCTATATTTTTTGTAAAGCATCTACTGAAGTGAAGGGTGATTAGACTCCAATAACTATGTCTCATACAATACCCTTCTATAAAGTTGAGAGACCTCCATATCTTCAAGTATATTGAGAGACCCCATAGGATTAGGAGAAACCTTTAGCCCTAGGAATATTTTTGGACTTATATTATCTATAGTACACTAGACACAATGTCCAAAAAGAGCACCCTCCTATACTATCAAAGAGGTAGGTAGTGTGCTCAAGGGTATGCATAGGATACTCCTTGAGTAGTGACCCAAAAAATTGGTTTGAGCACTATGATTCAACACTGTAGTATAATAGAGGGCCTATGGTAAATATATACACCCTATATCTTAGAGTCCCCTAATGTGTTGAATGTTAAGCCTGTAATAAAATCCTATTTTATTGAATATTAAACCTATAACCAAAACCCTACCATAGAAATTGACCATATGAAAGAGACATCCCTATTCCAGTATTATTGTTTGAAAATAATAAAAATAAATTGTAGAGGAACATAAAAAATAGTATATAAAATATCAAAGTCAAACAATGAGTATAGAGTTATCAGTGTCAGTAACATTCAGGTATATTTAGTCATAGTCAATAACAGTCAAGACATAATTGTTAGTTGTTAGTGTTAGTAATAGTTTTCTATGATAGTTAGAATTCATAACAAATAGGGACTAGTCCATGATAGATTCAAACTAGATAGTTGACAGAACAATATTAGGATTGGTTAGACAGTTGGTAGTTAGAATAGATAGTGTAGAGTCTCATAAGGGATTTTCCAATAAGAAACTAATTTTATGAGAAAACCAAGCCTCTAGGAGGAAAACTGACAACACTTGAATACCACCCCCAAAAAATGTCTAGAGTGTCCAAAACTAATGTTATGGTACATAGCTCATTGTGTCTACCTCATCGAGCTATTCAGTTTGTTATATAGACTCCATGCACTTTTTAGGGGTGTCAAAAAATGTCATCATGGTACCTAGTCCATTATAATCATCTTTTTAAGTTGATCATTTTGATATATAGTACCCAAACCATTTTTTGGGCTCCTTACTAAAAATAGTAACCCTTGAAATCAAACTTCTATTTTTAATAAATATAATTTATAGGTCATAAACCCTAGAACATGGCTTCAGGTTCTTTGGAACAACACAAAAAATAAGAATTAGAGGAAAAAATGCTATGCACATGGATATTTAGGAAAATAGTTAGGGGACCAATTAGGTGATAGCTTAAACTAGTTAAGGTTAGAACTCAAATATTTCAAAGAGTTTGTGAATTTTTTTGTTACGACACAAAGGGAAATGAAGGTAAAATTAAAAGAAAAACTTGAAGAATTGGATGGTCATTTATCTACTAATCCCATCCCACATGACAAATTGGGTTACTGTAATCATAAGGATGAAGAAACGAGCCACCTTTAGTGGGACATTCCCAATAACAATGGATTTAAGCTATCCATATTCAAATTTTTATAATTTTATGGAAATGATCCTGAGGGATGGATTTGTAGGGAAAAACAATATTTTAGTCTTCAAAATATCCCACAATACATGTGTTTGATGATTACCTCTTTCAATTCTGAATCAAATACCCTACATTAGTTTTAGTGGCTTAGGAATACCCATCTTGATCTTACTTGAATTGAATTTAACCAACACATACTCAATCACTTTGGTCCTAGTGGGTTTGAGGATTTTATAGAGCCCTTTATAAGCTAAAAAAAAAATCAACTATTCGAGATTATCAACCTCGATTTGAAAAACTAGCCAATCACACCACTAGTTTGAGTGTCGACTTCTTTCAAAGTTATTTTGTGAGTGGTTTGAAGGATGAAATTAAGGATGAGGTTAAAATTTTAATGCCCCAAACATTACGATAGGCAATAAATTTGGATAGATTGGCAGAAGAAAAATTCAAGGCTCAAGGAAGCACCGTAAAATTTTCTCAATATTGGCCACCTTTATCGTCCAAGACTATGCCAAAAAACTAACTCGAGAAGAGATGGAAAAGGTGGCCACTAGTGAGTAGGTCATTTCTAGACATAGTCAATTTTATACTTAATAATGAGTTAAAACTATGTACAAGAAATTATTTTTCTTATGTATAAGAATGGATTGTACTTTTGTATAAGAAAATATCACACTCCTCATTTGGCTACCTTTTTCATATCTTCTATTTTCCTACTAAAAAATCTCTAACCATAAAAAAACTGACTCAAGAAGAATTGGAAAATAGAAGGGTCTAAGGGCTATTCTATAATTATGATGAAAAGTATTTCCCAAGGCATAAGTGTGTGTGCCAAAAATTGTATCTACTTGATATGGATGAGGCACCAACCATAGAATCTTCAGAGGGAGGAGGCAGAAACCATAGAGTAGATAAAACTTATAGAGGAATCCTAATGGAAATCTTAGTGCATGCTTTAGTAGGAATATCAACTCCCAAAATTATGAAAGTGATTGATACTTCAAGGGATAAAGGGTCATCATTCTTACTGGTTTTGCAAGTACACAACTTTATGGATCCACATGTGGCCAAATGGGGGAAAAATTACATTAGTATGTGCAATTCCTTTGAAGTCATGATTGCTAATGGAGGCACCCTACCATGCAAAGGAAAGTATCATAATGTCAAACTCCAAATTGAAGAATATAATATCAAGATAGATATGTTTGCCCTATGTTACATTGTTTTAGGATGATAATGGCTATGGATGTTAGGTCCAGTTTTATGGGGTTTTTTTTGGTTGTGGATGAGATTTAGTCAATAGGGGATCTAATACACTTTACACAACATGAAAGTTGGTGCTACTCATTATAATTCCACCCATAATATGGAAAAATCATTTTAAAACTCCTCTCATGGTGTGGTGGCATAAATTTTTGCTATAGATGATTCTAAGGAAGAGAAAAAGGACCATCTAGAGATAGTGTAGGGTTTATTGAACAAATGTCCTCAAGTTTATGAGGAACCCAAAGGACTACCTCCTCGTTGCTCTCACAACCATGCAATTCAATTTTTTCCTGGTAGTCTTCCCCAAAATATCTATCCCTACTGGTATCCCTATGCTCAATTTTTTTTTTTGAGAAAATGATTCAAGAACTTTGCATTGCAGGTGTTATTCATCCCAATGTTAGTCCCTATTATTCTTTGATATTGTTGGTACAAAGAAATGATGGATTATGGCACTTGTGTGTGGATTACCAGGACCTCAATAAAATCACTATTAAATATAAATTTTCTATTGCACTGATTGATGAATTGCTTGATGAGTTGCATGGGACTCAATATTTTTCCAAGTTGGATTTGTAGTTAGGGTATCGCCAAATTAGAATAAAGGATGAGAAAAATATTAAAATGGCTTTCAAAACTCATGAAGGGAATCATGAATTCTTGGTTATGTCATTTAGATTAACCAATGCATCTTCCATCTTCTAGAGTTTGATGAACTCCATTTTTTGGACTTTTCGTTCACAAATTCATTTTAGTCTTCTTTGATGATATATTGATTTACATTCGTACATTGGAAGAGCATCTCTAGCACTTGTATCAAGCACTCCAATTTTTGTATGACAATAAACTCTATGCAAAGAGGTACAAATGTTCTTTTCAAAAATAAGAGGTTGAATACTTGGGCCACATCATCACTAAGGGATGGAATTCATATTGATCCCAAAAAAATTTAGGTTGTTCAATACTGGTCTAATATTTATACCATAAATGCACTTCATAGATTTTTAGGACTCACTAGATATTACCAAAAAATTGTGAATAATTATGGAAAGATAAAAACTCCCTTTATAGCCATGTTGAGGAAGATTTATTTTATGTGGTCAGAACCTATCGAGAAGGCTTTTGTAGGGTTGAATCATTCCATGACCACTATTCCCATGTTGGAAATACCTAATTTCTCTAAGCCTTTTTTCATTGAAAGTGATGCATCTAGAAATGGCATTGGGGCATTTTTAATGTAATAAGGTAGACCTTTAGCCTTCACTAGTAGTGCACTCTCAGGCAAGAATTTAGAAAATTCTACTTATGAGAAGGAGATGCTTTCCATTTTACATGTTGTAAGTCATTGGTGATCGTATTTCATTAGGAAATTTTTCCATCAAGAATTTTTTGCTAAGAATTTTTAAAGTTGTAAGCCATCGTCTTTGATAGGGATCCTACATTCACCAGTATTTTTTGCTAAGAATTTTTAAAGTTGTAGGGAACCTAGGTCAATATGAGTTTGTCTTATCACCCTCAAATAATGGCCAAACTAAGATTGTAAATAAATTCTTGGAAATATACCTTCATTGCTTCACCTCTGAACATCCTACACACTAGGCTAAGTGGCTTCTTTTGGCCGAATGGTGGTATAACACAGCATATCATACTACAACTGACGTAAGCCCATATCCACAAGCACTATCATCTTACATTCCACGTAGTTCCAAGTTTCAAATTGTGTATTCCACTATCCACTAGCATGAATCCATTCTTTGCCAAATGAAGGTCAATATTGACTTGGATTAGAACTAAATGAAACAACAAGTTAATCAACATTAATCTAAATATATTTTTGAATTCAAGGATATGCTTTTTCTTTGCTTACAACCATACAAATAGTCATCTCTCCAGTTTCAAGGATACCATAAACTTACCATAAAATATTTGGTCCTTATCAAGTATTACAAAGGATCGGGTCGATAACATACAAACTAGACCTTTTGACTACTTCTAAAATTAATCTAGTCTTCCATGTTTTTTCTCTCAAGTAGGTTCTAAAAATTAATATCTAGGTGAAATATAGACTACCTAAGTTGGATGATGAAGGTTCCATTATTCTTGAACCTGAATACATTCTAGACCACAAATTATGCACCCTTCTCCATCATGTCATCATTGTTGTTCTTGTCTAATGGTGTGACTTACAACCTAAAGATGCCACGTGGGAAATGTAATACAAGGGGGAGTATTCCTAGAGGGGGATATAAATTAGAATATTTTGGAATCAATCCTCATGCTCTATGATGGTTTTGATCCAAATCATACAAGTATATAATTTTCTATTGAATGATTTATATATTTTACAAAACTACTTGTATGGTATCCAAATCATACAGTTGTACAATTCAAATCATAAAATAGGTTGGCATGTATAATTTTCCACTTGTTCACTTTTTTTAAAGTCATTTTGTAACTCAAATTGATCGGTTTTGTAATTGTTCTCTTCTAAACCTTGATTTTCCTTAATCGGTAAGTTTAAACTACATAATTGCACTTCTAAATTGGGCAAATGATCAGTTGTACAGTTTGGTGGTCTGGTTGTATGGTTTCACTAAATCCATGTTGAATTATTCACTTACATATTTGCCAATTTGTACACCGAATCTTCTCCAGGAAAGATTTGGGTTATCTTTCTAGTGCAATTACTAACATAATTTTATAACATGCAAACCCTAATTTACTACAATTGAGTTCTTATCATTACCGATTTTTATAGAAATAATATAATAAGATAATAATATTTTTTTATAGTAATAATAATACATAGAGTCAATTCCCTAAAATCAACCAAGGTTATGGGTTCATAATTAGTGTAATTTTAGTGTCACAACATCCATATTACACACCATCCTAGCCATATTTGCACATTAAAGACAATCTGGTTTCACCATAAACGTACACAATAGAACTCACAATGACTCACAATCCATAATTCTGGTTTTATATTATCATGGCTGAATGTATATACAATTATCAGTAATCACCCACAACTCTCATCAACAACAATCAATAAACAACTATGAACCATGAATGAACAACCATTCAACAACAACAACCATTAGTGAACAACCATAAAAATGAATGGGGGGTCCTTATAATGCTTGCCCAAGCTATTCCAAAGTGGTTCTTGAGACAAACACTATTTACAACTACCACCCTATAAGACAACCAACTTGCATTAAGGTTCCCCTAAGTCTAATTTGATTATTATCAAATTAACCTTAAATGCTTATTTTACTTAATTTCTAATTGTACATTTTATAACATTGTACAATTACACCCAATTGTACATTTTATTATTCCACATTTATATAATTATACCAAACCCTACATGTGTATGTTTTGACAAAATTACATTTAACAAAATTGGCAAAACTGGTACAATTGTGCAAATTCTGTTTTCACTTCTTTTTCTGGGAGGAGGATTTGCTGCCTATATTTGCCCTCCCCTTTACATCAGTCAATGTCCTCACTAACTTATTTGTCTTAGTATTGGCTAGTTGGTATTGCTTAAGATCATCAAGCTGAACATGAAGAATGACACTCTCATTTTGCAACTTAGCCGCATAGTTACTGAGTTCCATATCTTTTAATCCATACATTTTGGACTTCTCTTCTACAATAGCCAAGAGTTGAACTAATTCCTTTTCTCACTCATATGATCCTCTACGTATCTTCTCTATTAATGTTGCTTCCATCCAAGCTACAATGACTAACTCCTCATTATTTTTTGTGATGACATTAAGACTTTAGCGTAAGTTAGCTTCACAAGCCAAAATATGCTTATTCTTATCCCAAAGCTACACCTTATGATCCATGATCATCTCACTATAGTGCGTGGCATATTTTTCATCTCCTTAATCTTGTGGTACTTTAGCTACAGTTGTTCTTCCATTGCCTTCACTTGGTCCTCTTGTTTGAATGATTGTTCTTTCTATAATACCAGTTGTTCTTCTTGATACTTAAGTTGTGTTGTGTACTACTACAATAGTGCTTCCTATTCTTCTAACCACTTGTTTTGCTTTTCTTCTTGTTAGATCACAAGCTATTTTTCTATTCTTATGAGCATAGATTATCCTCATAAGCAAGCTTAATGTCATGTAGTTCAACTTCCACATTCTTCAACTTCTTCTCAACATCAGTCTTGTTGTGTTTTAGTTCTTCCTCAATATCAACCATATATTTTCAAGTAGCATCAACTTCTTCCTTTTGTGCTTCCTTGGCTTGATAAATCTATGCAAGACTCACACTTAGCCACTTGATCCAATGTGTCAGGAAATTTTAGTTTTTTTAGGATGAAGACCACATTTGAAGGTGCCCTTAAAAATTATATATCTAATGCATTTAATGGATATATCTTACTCTTGTACAAATACACTTGTGGATATGCTCTATAATTTATCATCACTCCATCTGATAAATTTGTAATTTCTAACATCTTTGTTACCTCTCTCCACGGTAACTACCATGGGTGTTATGCATGAATCTAGGCTATCTATCTTGTATGATATTCATTGCACACCCACTCCATAACCTTTTCCAATTAAGTGAAGGTATTCTCCCTCCACTATTTTAACTATCCAATGCCACCTATGTGGAACTGCAATCGGGTGCTAGTGAACATATAACAAACTTGTTTGAGGAAGTGATCCACCTATTCATCTATGTCTTCACCATATCTCTATGAGACACCAAAGTAAGGTACTTAAAGCAAAAAGCTTGTGTGAAGCCTCTCATCCCCTTCCTGTGGTGGAGTATGTTCCTCTTCTTCCTCCTATGGAATTGATCTTCCTCTAATTAATTTAATTGCACCAAAAGCATTTCCTTCTTATAGCTGAATGTGAGCTATAGTATTATTGGTCTCTTCTTTGATTGGTCTGATCTCATTAATATTAACGATATCCTTAATAATTTGTATCTCCTCTATAGGTACCTAAAATTTTTCTTGTGGTTTTGACAAGTCTTCCTATCAAGTATTTACCACCCTTTCATCTTGTGGATTCAACTACACTTCTACCACTGCTGTGACTGTTGGAATCGAATCATATCGTTCTTGTGATGGCCTTGCATTCTCCTCCTCTAACTAATTGTTTCTTCCTCACATCACAATTCTTATTTTAGGCTTCTTATTTTCCTTAACATCCTTGGATAGAGCTTCCATCATTTCTTTGGCCTTCATTTTTGGTGGGGTCATCACTCGTTACATCCAATACATAGATGTCTCCAACAA
The DNA here is from genome assembly GCA_028583015.1 of Wollemia nobilis. Taxonomy (NCBI): domain Eukaryota; kingdom Viridiplantae; phylum Streptophyta; class Pinopsida; order Araucariales; family Araucariaceae; genus Wollemia; species Wollemia nobilis. The sequence continues at coordinate 784,963 of JAQPPZ010001917.1, forward strand.
TTCAAAATAATTGTCCTAAAGAAATTTAGGAGATCCCATCACTTCTCTCCACTATTATGCATCAAATGGGACACTAATATCTATCAAATCCAAATCCTCTAAAACCAAGCATACATTATCTAGATTGGTGAGCATAGGTCCTTGTTACTCCTTCTACATAAGATTTTTCTCACTCATCTGTCCCTCTCATTTCCTACGCATTCTAATACACATTATATTGGATATCAGTGCTACTACCTTATCCTCCTCTTGAGATAGTGGCTACTCCTATAGTCATTGTGCAAGTGCTTGCTACTTTGAATCAATATCTAAGTGTAGTTGTCTACGTCTCTTCCTCCACGGGTGGACTTCCTCTTTCGATGAAGTCTTTCTTTCCTCAATCATGGGAGGTTCATGTTTTCATGTACTCTTCTTCTATACTGATTTATTTGGTGTATTTTTTTGGATAGGTACAAACTTTATCCTTTGCAGTATAGAAGGTTGATCCTGTGGTAAATCACGAGGTGGTGTTAGCCCAAGAAATAGAATGCCAACTTGGGAAACAACATATAGCATAAGAGCTATGGCATGGAAGGTCATGGTAAATTAATTCTTTATTAGCACCAGTAACCTTTGAATCTGTTGTACTAAGTAGGTTCCCCAATCATACTGCACTCCCTTAAAATATATTTTATACATTATGCCATCCAAATAGGCATCTTGGAAGAGAGTGCTTCTCCTGATAGTCAAGATATAACCACGTTCATTGTGCATGCCAACTCATCAGTTTTTAACATGCTCTACTTGATCCCTCTTTTTCCTGGACCAAAATTATTTGTAGTTGTTGATGTAAGCTTGGTGAGCAATGTGATCAACCGATGGGACTGAATATGGTCCACCATATTCTTCCTAACAGGCTGCCCTTCCTTCAGTAACCTGAATATCCATCGAAAAGTGAGCCAATAATTCCATCTTAATATGGCAATTGCCAAATCACACATAGGTGCAATTCTAATTAGGTACATATGATTGTACCATTTGCAATAGGTACTCATTGTAGAATACCTTTTCCTATGGTGGGATTTGTGTTATTATGCTCACTCCTACTTATTTTTGTATAACTTTCAATAAGTGCTTGTCTTAATTCTTATTCCACCATTTTCGATAAAATTTGTTGGAAATATGAGCAAGTTTTGTTGTCATTGATGTAAAGAGTTATTTTCAGTGAGCAGGACAAAAGTAAGGATGTCAAGGATCAGTTTCAGTAAGCAGTGCAAGAGAAAGATTGCTTCTATATCTAAGGAAAATAATATTATAATATCCCTTATTATAATATTCAAGGTGGTTAGATGAGGTCTAAAGAGCAATAGGAAGGTCCAAGAAAAATAATATTATAATATTTTATTATAATATTAAAGGTCTAAGGTCAAGACCTAAAGATTTAAATTAATTATAAATTAATTATAATAATTTCATTATAAATTAATTTATAACTTAATTTGATTAACTCTAAGAGTTATTAAATTAATTATAATAATTTAATTATAAATTAGTTTATGATTTAATTTAAATAACCCTAAGATTAGGGTTATAAGGGCACAAATTTTAATTAATTCGAATTAAAATCGAATCAGCGATATTTTGAGCACATGGCACATTGCATATAAAAGGGGTAAATTTTATTTCAAAACATTATCCATGCGATACATTGAATGCCAAATGAAATCGAGCACCAAGGTTTGAAGGGAAATCACATGTGTTTGAAATGTTAAGGAGGCAGACCAAGGTACAAGTGTGTGAGGAGCGCATTTCACAATGCAAGGTGCTAGATAGCGCGGTTGGCAGCCAAGGCTGCACTAAGTCGCTTGTAGGTGATAGGTCACGAGTTCAATCTGCATGATAGTGTTTTGTACAAGGTAGAGATGAGTTTTATTTTTGTCTACACTGTTGTAGATGGAAAGGGAAGGTTTGTACCTTTCCCTTTGCATGGAGGCACGTAGCCCACTTGGTGGGTGTGCGTTGTGTGAAGGCGCTTGGAAGGAGAGGTTTGCATGTTCAAAACATAAAAAGGTCTTTTGATGGGATTGACAAAGGCATGCACTCACATTTGCTAAGGTTTAACGTTGCATCCAAAAATTGCAAGGGTGGAAATTAAATTTTTAATTTCCTTAAATTTTAATAATTGAAAATTTCATATTTAAAAGGGTTTATGAGCTATACAAGGGAGATAAAAGGGTATGCAAAGTTTTAATTTTGGTGTTTGATTTTTAAGTGGTTAAAGTTTATAAAAGGAGCAATGTGCCAATGGTGTTGGATGTTATTTATTGAAATAAAGTCATATTATAAAAATTGATTTGAAAGGAGAAATAAGGCATAGTTGATTTTTGATATTTTGACTTGGTGAAATATTTTTGAAAGAAAATATTAAGGACAATGTTTTTCTATCTAACCCTTTAGATTGGCAAAGAAAATGATTGTGTTTGAGACAGGTCTTGAGGCTAAATTCTTCATCAAACAAAAGGTATGGGCATATCTTCCTTGTGAGTGAAATATTGTTGGATGTTGTGAATGCTAAGTTGGAGTGAAAATGATTGTTTGATAAGCATTGTTGAGTTTGGTTTTGAGATATTCAATGTTGATTGATGTGGGTTTTTTGGAATGAAAGTTGATACTAGAAACCTTGTTTGATAAGCATTGTTGGAAATATTGAGTAAACTTTCATATGCTTGATTAGGGTTTGTGAAAGATCATGAGTATAATTTTTATGTGAATTTGAGAACTATCTTGAACTAGGGTTTGTGAAAGATCATGAGTATCATTGTTATGTGAGGTTTGTTTGATAAGCATTGTTGACTAAGCTTTCATTGAGTGATTGGTTGAGTGGATTTGATTGAGCGAAGTTTTGGAGTGGTAGTTCAAGTTCTATGAAAAAAAAATTTCATTACTAATTTGAGAAATAAATTGAAAGTGATTGCGTGTGAAGCATATTGAGTCTCTAACCATTCTCTATATGTTTTTGTGGTTAAAAAAAAGAATTTTAAAGTGATTGATCATTGTTGTAAGTGTGAAGCATATTGAGTCTCTAAATTAAGTAGGGAAAAATGATGCACCAAATGATGATAAACAATATATGTATCTATGTCCTATTGCGTATAAGCATCAAACGAAAGCATGGAAGTAAGATGGAAAAGATGGCAAGTAGCAAGAAATAATGCAAAATAGACTGACTTATTATTAATTGGGTAGATCAAATCCAAGTTACAAAATATACCCTTTGAGGGCTCAAATGGATGATACAAATTTTTATAAATCAGGTGCCCAAGGATCGAAATATTTCAAGTAACTTGGGTGCACATCCAATGTATTTCCTCGTACCCATAATCGAAGTGGGCGTGCCAATGCTTTCTCCACTTGTATATTTGATATGTTTATCTCATGCTGCTTACCAATGTGTTATCTAACCTGAACCTACATACATGGAAACCATAAATATCAAATAGCAAGTGCATGTAATGTAAAACATGCAATCCCCACAGGCAAGAAAATAACATATATGGTGTGCCTATATCAAATGAAATCCAAATGCTATAAAATTATAAAGTGATGTAAAATAGAATATTTTGGGAAGATATCACCTAAAATTGTGCCAATATCGAGTACGATGGTGCCTCATAATTGCAATTACCATGTGCAACCTACAAAACATAAAGCAAACAATTTTGGGACCTACACATATCCAAAACACATGAAAATTGTATAGAACATATAAAATACTATTTTAAAGAAACCCATTTTATTATATTTGTAAAATTAGTGACATTTTAGGTGTTTCTTCAAATGACCACAGGAGACCTGCATGAGACCCTACAAAACACTAAAATTGCAATATATCGGCCAATATAGCTCAGAATGATCTAAAATTTGAACTAAAACATAATAAAATAATTTAAAAAGTAACTAAATAAAAATAGTAACTAAATCATGCACATATTTCTATTCATCACAGGGCGGGACGAATACGACTGTCACAAATTGGGGGTGCCTAGGGTGGGACGCCCACTATTTTCACCTAAAATTTACCACCAATTCCATTGGGGATTGATGAAAAATACTATGGGGTATATTTTAATCAAATTTGGTGAGGTAATTCACTCATATGATTTGGTTATGTGACAAATTGTGCCTACTAGTTCCCTCATGAACCTCCTTCGCTAGGTAGATATTCCAAGGTAAAACTGGGCACAAAAGGGTGAAAGGAAATCTTGGCAGCACTCTGTTGCTTTGTCCTCCAAATACTCTCTATTTTTTGTGTGGAAAATGCATCCACTTTATAGCCACAAGGGACTCATGTGCAAAATGGCATGCGAGGGCATGCAGGGCAAGAGGTGCCACTTGGCCACTAGGGTGGCATGCATTGGAGGGGGAAGAAAATCTCCCAAATTGGCCTCATTCATTGATAATGTAATAATATCTACTATGTACCCTGACTTGTGGGAAATAATAGCCAAGAATTTAATCGTTACTAGGCACCTTTAGCCCAAATTTGACTTTTTGTCGGTCAAACCTTCTATTTGCTCCACCCTGGGATGAATGCTTCTATTCGCTCTAGGGTGGGACGAATAGGATTTGTATTCATCCTAGGGTGGGATGAATAGAAACAATGTCCAAAATATCCCAAAAGTGGCTTGAAACCTTTCAAAACCTTGCACTGAGTGGTTAGGACCACTGTATACCTGCTGAGGGCTGCACTAGGGACCTTGGTCTATCATTTTAATCGTCGCTTGCGATAGCATAATTGGTTTGAACATATTTTATTGTCTATAGATGCTCCTTTTTGGGATGCATTGTGTGTAGCACAACACCAAGCAAAAATAGATGAATTAAATGTTCAATAATTAGGGTTACTCAATAACCTAACCAACTTTAGATGCCCCAATCCTGGAAAGAGCATGTGTTCTTGAATCCTTGCTTTCGACGAGCTAAGGAACTTGCTTAAGCTTAGACATTGTCTGTCATGAAGAGGTGAGGCCTATGATTCCATGATGCCAACAATGGCAAGTATTTTAATTTGATGTTTTGTGCTTGTTTTCTACCCCAAGCAAGAGCATGATTGTCTTTGTCAAAGATTCATTGAATGAACATACTTTGCATGATTGTGTGTGCTTATTGATCTTGAACTAAGTATAACTACCCCCTCAAGCGACGAGTTGATGAGGGAATGAATAGTGAGAAAAACAATGAGTCGCTTGATCTAGATGACTTTTGTTGAGGTTGCCTTCAGTTGTATCCATTGGAAAATGGCACAGTTTTGAAAGGATTTTGATGATGCTATGGGGGTTTCTTGGAAGTAAAAAGTTTGAAAACTTCATTCCCATGGGGTGTTCCGGCCACAATGGCCATATTAGGGAGTGAAATAGTAACTTTTCTATGCATCCATGAGATGTTGGTATTCAATATTGATCCTAAATGAATTCCATCAGATTTGACTTATTTTTGGTGGGTATTGGACCCTTTTCTTTGGTGCTTCTTGGAGGAAAGGAATGAAAAATCTTGTTCCCACAGGGTAGTATGGCTATATTGGCCTTCTTAGGGATTGAATTAAGTTTCTTTTTGAGCATCCAGGAGTGTTATTATTTGCCTTTTAGCTAGGACAAAAAAATTGACCAAAAAAGAGCTATTTTTGTGGGATTTGGTACCCTTTTGGTGTATTTAAAGTTGTTTTACCCTAGAAATTTTGTATTTGTCCCAAGGTGGAATGAATAAAAATTTGGTATTCATCCTAGGGTGGTACGAATGGCCAAAAGTGCATTCATCCTACCTTGGGATGAATAGAACTATTATAGGCCTATATAAACCTCAAATGCAAGTTTTGGGCTCATTATTGCATGTTTTCTCTAGCGATTTGAGAGGTGAGGAAGAAGAGAACTATTTTTTTGAAGTGAAGCACTATCGAAATAACCCTGTGGCCACCATGAGTCAGCAATATGAGGCATCCAACGAGGTAACCGGTGCAAGACGGGTATGTGGTGACTCAACTTCCACATTATTTTGGTTTTTAAAATTGCAATTTTGGTTTGCCATTTGTTTGATTTTTATAAAATAAGTAATTAAACCTAATTTAACTAGACTGCACCAGATTTTTACCTTATTTGACCTTTGGAAATTAAACCTAATGTAGATAAAATATACTAGAATTCTTCGAGTTTTGAAATTTATTTTTAAACATATCACATTACGAGAAAGGTAGTGAAACCCTAATGTAACTGTAATATGTTAAATTTTGTATTTTTGTATTTTTTTTAAACATATCACATTATGAGAAAGGTAGTGAAACCCTAATGTAACTGTAATATGTTAAATTTTGCATTTTTGTATTTTGTTTTTTTAACATATCACATTATGAGAAAGGTAGTGAAACCCTAATGTAACTATAATATGTTAAATTTTACATTTTTGTATTTTTTTTTTAAACATATCACATTACGGGATAGGGAATGAAACCCTAGGGTAGATGTAATATGTTAAATTTTTATATTTTGTTTTTGTGGAATTAAATTTTTGTAATGAAGTAGTTGTGCATTTATTTTTGGACCCTTTTGGAGGCCTTTGTGAGGCATTATGAATGTCATTTTAGTGGTGTTCTTATTGAGTTATTGCTCTACCAGGTGGTGAAGAGTCGGTATTGCACATCGAATCTCTTTCAAACCACCCAAGATACCTTGATTGAGGGTAACTAGGAGTGGCTTGATGCCATGGGGCTCAAGTAGGTTACTCGGTTGGAGAGTGTGATAGGTGACCAAGCCTACTTGACTGCTCTTATTAGCTTGTGGGACTCGTGCACCAACACCTTCCACCTACCCATGGGGGAGATGATGGTGATGCTATAGGACATCTATCAGATTCTATTAATTCTAATAGAGGGGTGACCGATCCACTCTATGCACCATGACCATAGAGGTGCAATGCTAATGAGGTACTTTGGGGAGGATGTGGATGCGACAGATATAGACCACCTAAATGGAGGGATACTGATTGGGTTCTAGCACGAGGAGAAGGTATTGGGGGTGAGGCATGCGCTACTAATGACCTTCATCTCCAATATGCTTCTTCTATATTCTTTAAGAGCTAGGTTCCCTTAGAACCTACTGGAGCTGGTGTATGCCCTAGCGAGGTGCACCAAGGAGGAGGCTCTAGTTATGGCTTGGGGGATGATCCTATTGGCATAATTTTATGATGATATATATGAGATCTGCTATCATTGATGGAAGGGATTGGGGTGTAGGTTCTTATTACAATGTTGGGGATGGTAGCAGATGGTTATGGGGCAATCGCATGGACTACCATGGATGACTCGGGTGCAACTACCCGATCGAGAGATATGATATGCTATCCTATGGAAAAGGGTGAAGGATATGGGAAAAGTTGATGTCATGTAGGTGATGTGGATCACTATGCCTATGCATTCTCATGACTAGCGCTTGGGTAGGTGGTATGGTGACCATATAGGGACTGTATGATCTAGGTAGATGCTAAAGAGCAGCTCCATTGGGTGATGCGAGATAGATGGTTGATTGTGTGACACAAAATCGAGTGGGAGTACTTCCCATTTTCTTGAGTTATGTGATAGTTTGGACTATGATAGGGGTTTTCCAGGGAACTAGTAGTATATCAGCACCACAGGGATGAGAGCACATTAGGCTAGCTAGTGGTGGAGGAGGTGGGAGAGGAGGCAGACCCTTTAGTGGATGTTCCTAATATAGATGATGTTGGGACTGCAGTGGAGTATAACTCATGGTGGGTGATACACTAGTGGTGAGGTACAGGGGATCATAGAGGTGAGGTAGCTAGGGTAGTGGATGAGGTGCTGGAGGATAATTCAAAGGAGGACCAGGTAGAGGTGGATGAGCCACACATCAATCATCAATATGCAGATGAGTAGGTGGATCTGTTAGACCTGGGGGATCAGGGTGATGAGGGGGAGGGTAAGAACCAAGGGGCACAGGGATAGCGGGGTACCCAAGGTGACCAATACCAAGAGCTACAGGCTAATCTAGTCAAGGTTAGACAAGAGAGGGATCTCCTTTGGGAACAAGAGCATGAGGACTAGGCCAAGATATCATCCCTATGGGCACATTTGAGAGCATAAGATCCTGGGTAGGAGGGGTCTAGCATTGGGGAGGTAGAGAAGCTATAGGCATAGGTGCTTCGACTGTAGTCAGTGGTGGAGACATACCAGTCACAGGGACAACAGAGATAGGCTTACATGGATAGAATAGATATGGAGGTGGTGCATCTTGGAGGGCATATTCCTAATGATGGGGAGACTAGTGGCTCACATCGGACTTAGTAGAGCAAGATGGTGCAATATTATTATAGGTGGAGTACTAATAGGGCTAGTGGCAATAGGCCTGGGGGATCACAGCGGGCCCAAACTATGGGTGGTAGTGCGAGTCGTAGCACTGGTCCTGTGTGACCATGGTGATGGGTACTGTTGAGGCTTTTTTTGACTTATTACTTTTTGGTACTGGTGAGGTCTGAGGACCTATGTTATTGTAGCCCACAGGCATTTTTGAAAACTATGATGTATATTTTTGCCTCATATATATATGAGATTTTGTTATAGTCATCATATGTCTCGTTTATTGTTTTATGAGATGGATGCAATGTATGGATGTGATTTATAATGGTATGTTAAATGTTAATGATTGATTTAGATGGATATTTTTATGTGATTTGTTGTAGTACTAATGGATGTTGTACCACGTATGCACATGTATGCTTCTATGATGGAATGCAATTGTGATTGATGTTTTTTTTTTGTATGTATGCATATGGATGTTTTTGAGTTATGATTTGCTACTATGTATATGCATGGATGCATAAAGAAATGGATGAATTACATGCTTTAATAGATTGAAATGTGCCTTATGATTTGCCCCACTATGTTAGCACCGTAGACTATGTAGACTGCATCGGTTCCTTTTGTTTCTTTTTGTATTGTTTTTGTGTAATGGATGTGTGGAAATGTATTATTGCAATGTGATGTAATGGAATAAGTGAAATGAGATGTTAAATAATGTATATGAGGTTTTCCTAAGATTCAAACACTCTAATTAACTTGATCAAATATTGCATACTGACTATGCATGACATTTTGACAAGGTACGAATCTTCTAGGATGACCAAGATACTTCATATCCCTATGTGTGCAAGTGAGTTCATTCTTGTGAGACACATAAAGATACCGCCATTTCCATATAGGCTATCCACCAAACCTGAAACAAGGATCACCCTATGGATGTCATGATCCTAGGTTTGTGCTTGGTAGGACTAGACCTCTAGGCAATCTAGATTACCAAAATCTAGCTCATCCACATGCAAATATTGGTCTACGCACTCTCAAAAGTGAATGTGGCAGACATATCGTCATGCATATGGTCTAGTAATGCTGAGAATTCCAAGGATTCAAGATCAACTCCCTTATTTTCTTCAATTTTATTGGGATACTTGCTCATGTGTAGTGATGATAATCACTGTTTATTTTGTGTTTTGTTTTCTTTGAGAAAGGGATTTGGGAAGTGGTGATGACCACTATTTATTTTGAATTTTGCTTATTTTGCTTTTTGTGGGATGTTGCTTTTGACTTTGACTTTGAATTTTGAGGAGTTTGATTTTTGAACTTGGGGATTTTGATTTTTTTGAACTTTTGGGATTTTGGGAATTGGGATTTTGATAGTGGTGAAAACCACTATTTATTTTGGGGAATTGGGTAGGGAAGAGCTTGTCCTTTTGCCAATTATTAGAATTATTGAACCATTTGCACAAGGGGATGAGCAGGATGACCTTTTTGCTTAAAGTAACCTAGAACACTTCGTAGGTTCATCTTACCTTACACAAAATTAGATTTAGTAATGTGTAAATGTGTTGGGATTTGTTGTATACAAGGTATAATCTAAGTAAGACTCTACCTCCTAAAAAACATTATAGCTTTCTACAAAATCTGAAAAGAAAACTAGAGATGATTGAGTGACTAAAAACTATGAAGACATTCTAGAACAAATGACTATGTGATGGGAGACAAACACTATTATGACCAATGTAAAATGTAGGTAAACATGATAAGTGGAAAACTGAAATGATGCGAATAATGATTTTGACATAATTGTTTTCATTTGTTTTGTTTTTTTTTTTGGACTAATGCAGGATGTACAATCTTAGTGCTAGACACGTATGAGCAACTCTATAGCACAAAGTTCAATAATGAGTATGCCTAGTGCAGATGATTTTTATAATGTAACGAGATGCGATGTAATGAAATGCAATATGATATTTTTGTATTTTTGATGTTTTTATGATGGTTGAAAATGCAATGTGATGCAATATTTTTGTATTTTTGATCAATATATATGATGTTTTTTATTTTTTATTTGATAGATATATATGTGACCAACGGGCTTATTGGGGGCCATTGGGGCATTTGGGGTGACCAAAGGGCTTATGGGTGCCTTTGGGGCTTTTTAGGTGACCTAGACGATCATAGACCACCTAGGAGTGTTTTGGGTTGACCAAGCCGGTTAAAGGCACCCTTGGGGCATTTTTTGGTGACCTAGATGGTTGTAGACCACCTAGGAGAATTTTAGGTTGACCAAGTATGTTAAAGGCACCCTTAGAGCATTTGGGGGTGACCTAAATGGTTGCAGACCACCTAGGAGCATTTTAGGTTGACCAAGTGGGTTAAAGGCACCCTTGGAGCATTTTGGGGTAACCTAGATGGTTGTAGACCACCTAGGAGTATTTTAGGTTGAGACATAGCACTCTAGGCACGGAAATGCCGCAAGTGAAATATTTTCAAAGTTTCAATATCCTCGATGCCTTAAAGGGAGGCTAGATGATAAGTTTCAGGTCCAATCTGACTAGTAATGACATAAGGACCTAACCAGTTTTCCATAAACTTATCCCTAATATGGGGCAACAAATTAGAATTTTTTTGGTTTTCTTTTAGAACAAGGTCACCAGCCTAAAAATATCTAATATAGACTTTCATATTGTAAGCTCTCTTAAGTCACTCTTGATAAACACATAGGTGCTCAAGTGCATTAATACGATGTTTATCAAGAAACGTAAGCTGATATAGGTGAGCCTACCGTGCGGTGTCATCATCGATGAACTTTTGCATGGATATGCGCAATGATGGGATTTCTAGCTCTAAAGGCATGACTGCATCGGTACCATACACTAGAGAAAATGGGGTTGCCCCAGTGGGCATCCAAATGCTAGTGCGATAGGCCCATAGAGCAAGGGGTATTTGCGTGTGCCAATCGGTGTGATTCTCTTTGACAATTTTCTTGAGAATGGCAATCAATGTTTTGTTGGAAGCCTCTGCTTACCCATTTTCTTACGAATAGTAGGGCATCGAAAAGTTGTGCTAGATATTATACTTTGCTATTAAAGTGTGCACATATTTTTTCTTAAATGATATCCCATTATCTGAAATAATCTTGGATATAATACCAAAACAACAAATGATATTATGCAATATGAACTCCACTATGCAGAGTCCTATCGTATCGATAAGAGGAATTGCTTCCACCCACTTTATAAAATACTCAGTAGTTGTAATGATAAACGTGTGATGGCCTGAGGATGCAAGGGAAATTTTCCCAATTAAATCCAATCCCCATTTTAAGTCTTGGGAAGGTACATGTGTCAAGTTAGCATGGTGTTAACACTTCATGCACTTCTTCACATATGTGCAACAATCTTGATCTAACATTGGCCAATAGTAGCCCATGCGAAGAATGCACTTTGTGATGGCCATATCGTGAAAATGGCCATCGCATGTACCGTCGTGTGCTTGGGAGATTGCCCAATCTGACTCTTGATGCTCTAAGCAACGAAGGAGGATCCCTTCATAGCTCCAATGATACATAATACCTCCTAGCAAGACATATTTTATCACATTTCATTTGAATATTCTTTTAGCGATGTGCAAAAATCCAAGAGGGAGATTACCAAGCTTTAAATACTCCCTAATTTGTGTGGACCAGTCCTATTGTGAGGAAGCCTCGATCACGTGAACTGCCTATCCCTCTTGAAATTCATCCCGAGCAAATGCTGAGTGGAAAATAATTTGTAAGAATAGTGTTGTACTACTATAAAAGGGGTTTGAGGGAATAAAGTCCCCCAATCAGCATGATTCAAGCACTCATGAAGGTGCAAGAATCTTTCTTGATGAGGTTCAATTTGAATCAAGTGGACTTTTGGCATAGCCTGAGCATCCTCATGCTCAATCGCATATTGCGAGAGAATTTTTACCTGAATGGTTGTCATCTCATCAGTAGGGTTCTATGGGATCAAGGACCCTAGGGAGGCCATCGTATCTACAAAATGATTAGATGATCAAGGAAGTGCCTCAATGTCATACCATTCAAACTATTCTAGTAATTTATCCATAAGGTCTTTGTAGGCTTTTAGAACTGGGCACTTGCACTGGTAGATCCTGACCTGGTTAACAATGATCAAGGAGTCATGAAAGATGTTAAGCTTGGTGATTTTCATGGCAATAGTTGTTTGAAGACCTATGAGCAAGGCCTCATAATAAAAATTGTTGCTGGTGTATGGGAAATTGAGTTTAAATGATAGGGATATGGGGGCCCATGTGGTGTGAAAAAACTATCCCTGTACCACCTCCTTGCTCGCATTTGGAGCCATTAAAAAATAGAGTTTTATCTGTCTGTGGCTTAGGCACATCAGAATTAGGTGATTTCGATATTTGGAATACTCCATCATCGGGAATCTCCATACTAAGAGGTTGATCTTCTTAGAGAGGACCCTCTACGATTTAATTGGTGATGACCTGACCTTTGATTGCTTTTTATCCAATGAATTCTAGGTCGAACTCCATCAACAACATGATCCATTTTGCTATGCGACTGCTATGATAAGTGTGACTCATCATGTATCACAATGGATTCTCTTTAGATACAACATATGTAGTATGACTAAGCATGTAGTTTCATAGCTTCTTGGTGGAAAAAACCACCACTAGGCATAAATTATCCATGTATGCGTATTTAATCTCATAACTGACCAGGGTGCGACTGATATAGTAAGTAGCCTACTCCTGATGTAGTTCATTGTTTTGGGCTAACATGGCACCCAATGCAATCTTAGTAGATAAGATGTATAAGTAGAATGACACTCTTAGTCGAGGTAGAGCCAAAACTAGTGGCAAATCCAGGTACTATTTTATTGCATCAAAGGCCTCTTGAAACTTGTCATCCCAATGGAATGTGACCCCCTTGTGCAATAACTTGTTCATGGGTCGACACTTGTCCGAAAATTATGCTATGAAGTGTTTGATGGATGTGATATTGCCTTGCAAACTTAGAAGTTGCTTGATGGTAGTTGAGGGAGGCATCTTAAGGATGAACTTGACATTATTGGGGTACACTTTTATGCCCATTTAGAGACTATAAATACCAAGATATTTCTAGATGTGACATCAAAGATGCACTTCTTGGGGTTCAGTATCACATTATGTTTGATAAGACGATCAAGGACTTTGCGCAAGATATTGAGATGCTCATGGCGTAAAAAATATTTAGCCAATAATTCATCCATGTAATCTTCCAAAATCTTATGCATGTAGTCATGGAAGATGTATGTCATGGCATGTTGGTAGGTGGCACCAGTATTTTTAAGACCAAAAGCCATGATATTATAGCAAAATGTTCCTCAGGGTGTCGTGAACGTTGTTTTTAGTTGTTCCTTCAAGTTGATACAAATTTGATTGTACCCAAAGAAGCCATCCATAATGGATAACATTTAGTGGCCCATTATGGCATCTACCAGGGAATCGATGCTTGTAAAAGGAAAATTATCCTTAGGACTCACTTTGTTTAGGTCTCAAAAATTGGTGCAAATACGAATCCTTCCGTCAGGCTTCTTAACGGGAACCATGTTGGAAAACCATGATGGATAATATATAGAAATGATAAACCTGGCATCTAATAGTTTTAATAGATCATACTTGACCATTAGGGCCACCATTGGATGCATATTTCTCAGCTTTTGCTTGGCATGCTTGGCCTTGGGATCAAGTGTCAGATTGTGGGTGACTAGATTTGGATCTAGTACCGACATGTCTTTGTAGGACCATGCAAAAGTTGCCTTCTTCTCCATGAGAAGGGCTATGTAATTGGCTTGCTCTTTAGAGGATATACATTACCCTAACTTGATACATTATGGGTTTTTAGGGTTTGAGCCGATATCTTTGTCAATCGTAGGCTTGATTGACATATGCGACCCTTCCTCTAACTAGTGGGGAGTAGGGATAAAATGAATGTCATCAGCTAGATTTAAATCATCGATGGGAACCTCGAGTTGCTACTCAGCATGGAAGACATCATGAGTTGGCCTTGTAGGGAAATGGAATAGTTGTAACATCTCATCACAAGGCTAGTACTCAGAGGAAGAGGGTGGTGAATCTCCCCGATCAAATTCGATTGCCCCCAAGTCGAGGTGCAATGGCTTCAACGAGTTATTTAGATCTCGTAGGGGCTCAAAAATATATATGGAAATCATATTTATGGATGGATGATTTCCCCTATCTAGCTTATGGTTTCCATGGACCTCTGGATGTCGTAAGACCTATGGAGGTGGTTGTGGGAGCGGTACAATGACCGGTGATGGTCGATGTGGCTATGAGTGAGCTTGCTCCTCTAGAGGTAGAAGTTGTTACCATATGGGATCATGTAATGGGAAAATGCATAAATAGAACTCATCCTCATAATCTACAAGGATGACCCGAGGGCCTTTTTCATCTGAACTACCAGAGTCAATGGGTGCAACTATGTAATCTGACTCATCATATGATGTCCACTCGTAAGGGGACCCTATATCCTCTTCCTCACCATTGTGGGGAGGAGTACGCAAACCTTCACCTCTCTCATCAGATAAAATATCACTATGAGGTGGTTCATCACCTCCTAATGGCATAGGGAATTAGTCCCCTAATGAGTAGACACGGTTGGGGTTGGTGAAAGGATCTTGTGTGAGCTCATACCGAAAGTCGAGTGTCATTCTCTCCAAGTTATCTACCAAGATGCAAAGGGGTAAAGGCATGTTGGATCCCAAGCTAGAATTTTCATAAGGCATTTGATACTATAGTTGATAGGGAACTCGAGTGCCCTGCTCATATAGGCCTAACCCAAAAACATGCCAATTGCATAGGTCAAGGTACTTTAGTGCAAATTTAGGGTTAGACAAGTAATTAATATCTTCTCTAAAAGGCTCTTCATCTTCTTTCTACTATTGATAAGGTTTGATTCCATAGTCAAGGACCCCATAGAAAAATTTTGTTTGATTAGGGGGGAGGCTGAGAGGCACGATGGTGCCTATGGGAAGATGGGGTCGATCCATGTATTGCATCGACTCTATAGTAGGGGTTGTTGCAACATTCCTAACCATGTACTTCCCCAATCTAGTGGAATCCAGGTGCATAGTGACCTGAGGCTACGTATAGAAGAGGGATGAGAGTGAGACTTGATCTGATTCATTGTTTATCTCATGTGGTAGCTCCTCATGTACTTGGCTAGGAACCTCATTTTTGGAGATGGTGGATATGGTTGGTTGGGCCTCCTCAATAGGCCACTTCCACGAGTTCCTAGGTGAAGGATACATAGATGCACTGGGCATCTGGGGGGGTGAAAATGATATGGATGGTATGGCTTGCGATGGTAGTGGAGTCAAACCTTGGCTGGATTTATTCGGTTGAAAATCTATATGGGTTGATGGTAAGGTTGACTCGGGAAGTTGCTGCACCATATTGTAATACTTGAAGGGCTCTAGGTCCATAGGGATGACATGAACTTGCCCTTCATGAGTGTACTTAAGGAATTGGTGAGTTATGGAAGGGACACACTGCATGTCCCTAATCCATGGTCTGCCTAACAGGATATTGTATGCCATCTCACCCTTCAGGATATGGCACATCATCGAGATGGTATTTTCCCCTACCTAAATGGGTAGGACAATCATACTAAATGTTGAGCATATGGCATCATTGAAGGCTCTGAGGGTGTAGGTGGATGTGACAATGTGGTATGCTGGGATCTTCATATGCTTGAGAGTTGTTGTCGTGATGATGTTGGTAGAAGACCCTGTGTCTATCAACACTATTTTGTATGGCATTTCATTCACACATGCGATAATGCATAAAGGGGGATCTACCATATCATTTGGAACTAGTTTAAGATTATCTTATAAAAAGATAATCACTAGTTTCATGCATTGTCGCACGTGCCCCACGAAGTTGTTGAAGGAGTCAGACTCCCGTGGCTAAAGCTTGATTGCTTTAAGGATATCCATCAAGGCTTCTCTATGAGGTGATGATTTTTGAATGAGCTCATAGATGGAGATTTGGGCAGATGTTGTTCTCAAGCTCTGGGTGAGCTTACTCTTAATGGTGACAACAATCCTAGGTGGAAGGCTCGACATAGGAGGTGACGAAGGCTACGATATCGAGGGGACATCACTCTGAGCCACAGGTGGCACAGTTGGACTTGGGTACCACCTATTCCTTATTACAATGTTGATCATGCTGACATACCCCTGCTTAGGGGGGGGCATGGTGAAGCTCATTCACCTAAGGTGCTGTCTTGGTATTCTCTGCATGGGCAGGCAAGTGGTCTTTGAAGACCTCCATTTGTTGATTTTTTGGTGCGATCGGGTTGTCTACCTAAAGGGTGTTTCTATCAATCATGTATTGCACCAAGTGCTTGAACTTGTAGCACATTTGCACATCATGCTTGTTTTGCCTATGAAACTTGCAATATAGGTCTTCTCTGTATCCTTTAGGATTCAGTGGATTTGGGTCGATAGGTCGAATCTCAGGCAGGTGAATCGCATTAGCCACTAAAAGGTAGTCAAACAATGAGTCCATATATTGTGCAATAGGTGTGAACTATCACTTGGGGAAATGTTGTTGATTTTGTCCTTGACTGTTTTGGTTATCTTTGGCATAGTTCACGAGTGTGACCTGATAATTAGGCTTTTGAGGTGGCATAGCTTGCACTGGCCCCAGGACACTAATGGCAACTTGATTTACTGCTGCTAGCTTATACTGCGCTGTGGTGCTTTTAGTGTTCTTGTTCCATACCTTCTTGTGAGGCTTCGTAATTTCACATTCTTGAATCTTGATTTCTTCGATGGTCCTAGCTTGTGCTAGGGCATCTTCAAGAGTCAAATACTGTTGTAGCTGCAACATCAAGGAAATTGGGCTTAAGGAGGCTCTTGGATAACATTTGAGTCAACTCCAACATGGGTAGAAGATAATGCAGCTTGGTGAGCAAGGTTTTCCACCTATGACCATAGTTTGTTATTGACTCATCATCATACTGCTTCAAATTAGCTAAGTTGGCCAGTGTCACCTTTCTCTTGGTATTGAAGGAGAAGCATTCTAGGAACACATATGAAAGTTGGTCCAAGGTGTGGATGCTATGCTTAGGGAGTTGGTAAAACCACTCTGAGGTGGGGATCAAGAGGGTGGTCATGAATGTCCTCAAAATAAAAGTATCATCATCATGAATGCCAAAGCACTGGCCCAAGAATCTAGTGACATGTTCCTACGCATAGTCCTCTGCCTTAAATGTAGCCAATTGAGGCAACTTAAATTGTTTTGTATAGGGAGACACATGCATCGAAGGATGGATGGGTTGACTGCACAATTGGCACATAGTGGGATTTTGAGATCCGAACCTAGAGGTCTTGTTCTCTACTGACTCCAGGTACTCTAGCAACTCTTAATAAGGGTCTAAGGATTTGATCTCCTTGTCCTTGTTCACATCCTATGGTGGAGGTCAAGGATCTTCCAACCTATTATGGGGCAATGGCATGTCACCCCCTACCTTGGTAAGGTGTCTCCAAGTCCTCTACTTCTAAATCATGCTCCGTGTAAGCCCCATAGGGTGTTTATCGGTCTGGTCTATAAATAGGGTTATCATCCCACTATGGACACCCTATGTTCGGTCTAGGAGGCACATATCGATTTGGCCTAGGAGGTCATGGAGGCAACATCAGATAAGATCAGGGAGACCTATCTCGAATGAGCATGGGTTTCCTTGGGTGGACATCCTGCCCCTATGTGTCTTAGGTATGGGAACCCTATCCCACAGAGTCTTCTAGAATAGCTCATTGGTCTGTCATTCAATTCTCTCTTTCTCAAGCTGATGCAAGTGGTCTAGTTGCTCTTTGTCTCATCGAATCTGCTTGAATTGAGCTTAGCATTCTACATATCTTGTAATGAATTGGTTGATTTGTTCTATTGTGTAGGGCCTGAGAGGCCTAGGAGTCCCACCTTGAGGCTGACCTTATTCAAGATAATCTATGATATCCATCGCATGCTTCCTTTGATCGAAGGTCACCACATTAAATTGAGTTTTGAGTCAAGGCATATGCTCATTATACTCAACAAACATAGAGGCACACCATGCATGCATAGAATACTTCTCCTAAGAAAAATTTGGTATTTCCTCATGCCCTCCTTCCTGGATGAGGAAGGGCAAGGAAGAGTTAGCTCACCCTAAGTGACGAGTATCATACCCATCAATCTACCTAATCTATTGTATCCTATCAAGGTGACATGTAGGAAGGGTCATACCAATCTTGTTTGCCTAGTGTGTGAAGTCAAGATCTAGCCCATGAATAGGCACGTCAGCCCTAATAGGTATGTGTATGCATGACATTGCTTTTTCTACTAGTGCCTCAGCACATTGTTGCCTTCTATTCAAGAAGACATGTGACATATCTATTTACCAGGAACACTCTCTCAAGTAAAGTCCATCATCCCTAGGGGTTTCCTACATAGGGCTCCCTCATAGGTGTGGCTCATGCCCCACTGTCTTGGGGCTAGGGTGAGTAGAGGCTCACCAAGGAGGTATTACCAGGTCCTTAGGGCTATAGCGGAGATGACTCATATCTTTTAGCCCACCCTCTGCAGCTTGAGATTGGGCTTGGCTGCGGGTGCACACCATCATAAATATCTATCAAATCCTAGATGATTATCTTCTTTACAAATTCTTAATGAAATAGCCAATAGAAAAGGAAACACTTAATAATATAGATTATTACATATTTTAAGTTTTAAATGTGAATCCCTAAATTGTTTTGTGTGTTTCAAATGTGTTTTTTGTAAAGAATGACCTTGTGTCATGAGTTTGAAATATTGTTGAATGATAATATCGTGTTAAATTATATTTCACATGTATACTCATATATTGAAAACCTAGCTATGAACTCCAAGTCACATTATCCTACCTATAATGTGTGGTGATAAGGTCCATACATGGCCAAGGAGCACAGGTCATACCAGTTCCTCACCTAGTTCACCCATAGTGTGTAATATACCTCTCCGAAGAGAGATACATGCTATAACCCATGGGCTATGATGGATCTTTGAACTGACCTTGCCAAAGAACAATGTTCATGGGATTTGAGACGACGGATGGAGATGAAAGCCACCTCATCAAACTCTATGAGTGGATGGTGATGAAATCCACCTCACTAGTGTTTAAGTGAATCATGGTGTGTGTGGTTCTTTTTAATCCAAAGAAAGTAAACAAAGAAGCATTCAATGATCATTCACTAAATGCATGCAAAAATGTATGTTTTACTTTTAGAAATTTAGTATAAAAATAACTCACAAATGTATCTAGAAATGCAAAACCCTAAATGTTAGCCTACTCATTGGGTAGGCTACAAGCAAACAAACCATAGAGATGCATTCCTACTTTGGTTTCTTTTGATTTTTATCCTTTTATATGTTTTTGTTATTTTGTGTTTAAAAAAAGGAATATAAATTTTAACCTTTCTAAACAAGCAAAAGATGCGAGAAAAACCAAATAAAACAACTTTTGAAAATGCAAAACAGAGATGGAAGATTCAAATGCCTACCTCATCACTGCCAAAACTTGCTATTTCTAGAATTTTGCTCAGAATTCTCTCTGGTTTCTATTCACTATGGGTTGGGATGAATAGCAGGTATATATTGGTTCTAGGGTGGTATGAATTCACATTCATCCCAGGGTGGCGCAAAGAGCAGATCAAGGTTCGTTTTAGTTCAGAATGAATAGCACTTGCAACATAAAAAGATGGAAAATGAGCTCCAAATTTCACCTAAATAAAAAGGGACAGGGTTCCACCATGATCACCACTAAATTAGAGAAAAATTTTGCACCAAATGATTATAAAAAATATGCGTATCTATGTCCTATTGCGTATGAGCATTAAATGAAAGCATGTAAGTAAGATGGAAAAGATGGCAAGTAACAAGAAATAATGCAAAATAAACAAACTTCTTATTAATTGGGAATATAAAATTCAGGTTAAAAAATTTCCCCTTTGAAGGCTCAAATGGATGATACAAATGTTTACAAATTGGGTTCCCAAGGATTGAAATCCTTCAAGTAATTTGGGTGCACATCTAGTGTCTTTCCTCGTACCCACAATCGAAGTGGGTAGTCCAATGCTAAAATCGCTTGTATATTTGATATTTGTATCTCATGCTACTTCCAAATGCATTATCTAACCTGAAACTACACACATGCAAACCAGAAATGTCAAATAACAAGTGCGTGTAATGCAAAACATGCAATCCCCACAGGCAAGAAAAGAGCATATATGGCGTGCCTATATCAAATGAACTTCAAATAATATGAAATTATAAAGGGATGTAAAAATAATATTTTGTAAATATATTACTATAAATTGTGCCAAGATCGAGTCCGATGGTGCCTCGTAATTGCAATGACCATGCATAACCTACAAAACACAAAGCAAACAATTTATGGCCCTACACATATCCAAAACACATGAAAATTGGATAGAACACATAAAATACTATTTTAAAGAAACCCATTTGATCATATTTTCAAAATAAATGACATTTTAGGTGTTTCTTTAGATGACCACCAGAGACCTGCATGAGACCCTACAAAACACTAAAATTGCAATATCTTGGCCAATATAGCTCAGAATGACCTAAAATTTGAACTACAACATAATATGATAATGTAGAAAATAACTAATTAAAAATATTAACTAAATAATCCACATATTTCTATTCATAATAGGGTGGGAAAAATACAACTGTCACAAATTGGGAGGCACCCGGGGGTGGGATGCCCACCGATTTTGTCTAAATTTTTCTACCAATTCCACTGAGGATTGATGCAAAACACTATGGGGATATTTTCATAAAATTTTGTGAGGGAATTAAGTCAGATGGTTCAGTTATGTGACAAATTGCATCTACTATTTCCCTTGCAAACCTCCTTCGCTAGGTAGAGATTTCGAGGTAAAAATGGGCACAAAAGGGTGAAAGGAAATCTTGGCAGCACTCCATTGCTTTTTCCTCAAAATTCTCTCTATTTTTTGTGGGTAAACTACATCCACTTTATAGCCACAGTGGAATCATGTGCAAAATGGCATGCGAGGGCATGCAGGGCAAGAGGCACCACTTCGCCATCGGGGCAGCATGCGTTGGAGGGGGAAGAGAATCAACCAAATTGACCTCATTAATTGAGTATGTCATAAGATATACTACATGCCTTGACTTGTGGGAAATAATAACCAAAAATATGACCGTTACTAGGGTCATTTGGCTCACATTTGACTTTTTTTTGGTCAAACATGCTATTCGCTCCACCCTAGGATGAATGCTGCTATTTGCTCCAAGGTGGGACGAATAGGATTTGTATTTATCCCAAGGTGGGACAAATAGAAACATGCTGTCCAAAAGGTCCCAAAAGTGGCCTGAAACCTTTCAAAACCTTGCACTGAGTGGTTAGGACCACTGTATACCTATTGAGGGCTGCCCCAGGGACCTTGGTTTGTCATTGTAGTCATTTATTACGGTAGTATAATCGGTTAGACCAGATTTTAGTGTCTGCACTAACCATTATCTATATGTTTCTATAAGATTAAAAAATATTCTATGTGAAGCTTGTTTGTGTGATTGAAAAAGTTTTCTAATGAGATGAATAAGCTTTTGTGAAAGCTTGTGAGCTGATTTGAGTAAGTCCTAGAGTGGACTTAAGGACTGAGTTGAGTAAGCTTTTGTAGAAGCTTACAATGTATATTTGAGACAAGTTCTAGTTAGGACTTGTTGAGAAAATTTGAGGTAAGTCTTGGTGAAGACTTGTTGAGTAGATTGAGCAAGTTCTAGTGAGAACTTGTTGAGAAAATTTAAGACAAGTCTTAGTGAAGACTTGTTGAGCAGATTGAGAAAGTTCTAGTGAGAACTTGTTGAGCATATTTGAGGCAAGTGTTGGTGAAGATTTTTTTAGCATATTGAGCAAGTTCTAGTGAGAACTTGTTGAGAAGATTTGAGGTAAGTCTTGGATAAGACTTGTGGATATATTAGTATGATATTTTGTGGAAGCTTACAATGTAGATTTGAAAACAGAGATTAAGAGTAGATTGAATAAGTCCTTGAGAGGACCTATGGATAAATTTTTGGTAATTATTTGAGAAGACTTGAGAGGAAATTTGATTAATTGATTTGTTCAAACCTTGAGTTAAGGTTTGGGATATATCTAGCAAAGTTGATTTGTGATTGGATAAAGATTTATGTTAAGGATTGAGGATAGATTTAAGTACAATGTTTGGTGTGGATTTGAGGATAGGTTTGTGCCAAACCAAATATAGATATTTAGAATATTGGTGCTAGATCGAAGGAGATTGTTTAGTGCAGATCAAAGATAGATATTGAGCAAATTTGTGCTAGACCAAAGGACTATGTTTAGTGTAGATCAAATATAGAGATTGAGTAAATTTGTGCTAGACCAAAGGATTGTGTTTAGTACAAATCAGATATAGATATTGATCAAATTTGTGCTAGACCGAAGGACTATGTTTAGTATAGATTTGAGACAAAGCTGAGAGAAAGCTTTGGATATGAAAAAGCAGAGGACAATAGTCTCCAGTGGATAGAGATCCATTAGCCAAGGTAGTAAGGATAAATATATTCTGAGTGAGGACAAATTCTTCTATGGATAGAGATCCACAATCTAGTGTAGTGAAGGTAGTAGTCTTCTAGAGGATCACCAGCCAGAGTAGAGGATAAAGAGTTCTCCTATGGATAGAGATCCATGAACGAATTAAGGGGATTGGTGTCTCTTGTGGATAGAGATACATGAAATTGATTAGGGGTTTGGTATCTCCTTTGGATAGAGGTCCATAAACATTGTAATAGGGAAGGATTCCCAAGATATTTTTTGAGAAAATTTTAGTGAAATATTTTATTTGTGGAGTAGCCCACATTGGGTGAACCACGTTAAATTGTTGTCTCTATTGTGTGTGATGATTTGTGTATTTATTTGGTTATTGCTATTAATATTACCATTTATTATATTGGATAATATTATTTTAGAAATAAAAGTAAAAAGTGGTCTTATACTTTTCACCCCCCTCTCAGTATAAGCTTGTGTTCTTCAAAATTATCCTATGGGGTATACAAAGGTGATATCCTTGATATCCACCTATCCTCATTTATCCACACTTATCTATTTTTTAGGGGTAGCTTCCTTATGCACCTCACTATGAAGCTACTACTGGTGTGACTTAGGTAGTTCCATTACCTCCTTGTAGAATTATGGTTGTGTCCTTCCTCCAACACCATACCAATTCCTAGGTTCTCTCCATGGTCGTTAACCTCTACCACTCAAAGACCAATAAAATTTTTCACCTTGTGGCTAAAACCCTCATCCTTGATCCTGTATTGGGTAGGTCACTCCTTATTATATGGGTTGTGAATCCCTTTGGTGTAATAGTCATGGTGAATTGTCAACCCTTGTTGATGCAATCCATGATAAATGAGCTTGAAATTCTTTCTTGGTGCTGTTTCTTCATAATTCTTCATTGTGGAACCACTCCACTATCAATATTCTTCAATATAGACATTAGTAAAATTGCATCACCAATCATACAATCTACTCCAAAAAACATACAATTGATTTTAAAAACATATAAATATTTTTGAAAATTGTACAATTTTTATTCTCAATTATACAAGTGTTATGAGAAATCATACAACCTTTCCAAATCATACAACTATGTCAAAAAGCATACAAATGTAGTTGAATTCCATACAATTCCTCCAAAATGCCCTAAATCATACCAATGCATCTCTTCTCCATGCAATTGCAGCATCAATCATACAATATCATTCAAAATCATTTAATCTGCACAAAAATTGCTTGTTTTGACTCTAATTTGCATAATATTTATCTAAAATTGTATAATATACCCCTAATTCATACAATTTCATCTTCAAATTGTACAAACATCATTTTAGGTCATCACTTGTTATAAAATATTTGAATTTACATTATTTTTTAATTAACTTTGCTTTAGTTGTGCAAA
This sequence comes from Wollemia nobilis, assembly GCA_028583015.1. Taxonomy (NCBI): domain Eukaryota; kingdom Viridiplantae; phylum Streptophyta; class Pinopsida; order Araucariales; family Araucariaceae; genus Wollemia; species Wollemia nobilis. Next base: position 809,365 of record JAQPPZ010001917.1, read on the forward strand.
TATCTCTTTTTGGTGCATTTCTAGTTCCCCTTGCAATTTTTTCTCTCCTACCTATGCAATTTTTCAACGGTACGATTTAATTTTCAGCCTATAGGAACCCATTCAACAACATCAAAAGTAGTTTACTCATCTTCAGCTTTGAGGACAAAGCTTCTCAAAGGAGAAGAGCATGTTAGGACCCCATCCTAACACTATGATGTATTAACCCTTGCTTGATGTTAGGGACACCCATGATAATGTTTTGAATGATATTATATAATATTTGTAATAGTTTATGGCACTGGAAGCGTCTACACAAGTGGTGCTATTCTATGTAACTATTTTATTGGTAGAAGATTCTAGATCAGGTGGTGTTTTGCATGTAATATAACCTGACATTAGGTAGAGAGATGAAGTCTTTAAAACTTCAAGGTGTAGGAATGAATGTATTCTTTTGCATAATTAAATAAAAGTATTGATTTTTCCCTCGAAGTGGCTTATGATTTTGTGTTACTTTGTGATACTGTTTCATTTTTGCACTTACATTTCATGTTACAATATCTCATGTTCAATGAATTTCTATTTTATTGCAATTTTTTTGTGAATGTGTTGATTTTAATGGGAAGGTTCCTAACATCATTCCTTAGGCAAATTTGAAAACTTTCTTTCCTTACCCCTTTCTAAAGTCATCATCCTAACTCTATTTTGATTGGTATTGTTTCAATTTCCATCCCAATCTCTTCTTAGATGATTGGTTTTTTGTTGGAGTGTAGTGGTAGTAATTGGACTACCTCCATTTTTGTGACTCTCAAGGACATCAACCATGATTGGTAGAAGATCATATATTAATCCTATTAACTTTTTTATTGTATTCATGAAATAGACCTGGGCATCCACCATACAATAGGGGTACCACCTGAATACATATGAATCCTGAAGCATGCAAAAAAATAAAACCCGCCAAACATTTTAAACTGCAGTTTGATCTTGAACATGCGACAAACAAAAATGATCTTCACTAGGCCTTCAAATTTTCTCTACATATGTATTTATACTTTTGTGTGCTTAATATACCACTGTGAAAAATGTTCCACACCATCTCTATGCAATTAATGATAAAATCCATACACCCAAATCACCACATACTATAATCATTATTCACTCCTTTGAACACTAAACACACCGAATATCGGGTATGAAACTACCTAGTTCTGCCAACAATCATGCCATATAATGATTTAAATTTTTTGTTAAACTGTATCATATATACCATATTCCAATGAAGTTGTGATCACGTATGAATGCCAAACATTCAATTAATGACATCACAGGTTATTATTTCTTCTATCATCCCATATGCATCGAACAAAAACACCCAATGTGTTTTATGGAGTAAAGCACTTGTCATTACCCATGACAAATTGTTTTCTTTGTGGCTCCTCTCGTATGCTCATTTGAAAACTGTGTCACATTGTGGTTACCACCACTCCGATTTTACCCTTGCACTCAATACCTGCCAAACAATTTTATTAAAATAATAACTAATTTGAACAAAAATAATACGATAAAATAATCACTAATTAAAAAAAAAAACAATACGACCTAATTTACTTTCCTCATTAATAAAACATAATAAAAAACAAAATCATAAACATAACAAACATAAACAAAATAAAAAAACCATAAAAGGAAACAAAACACACTATAATATGACATAACAATAAATAGAAACTTAACATAATAACATTAACATATAATATAAACAAACAAACAAACCCACCATATAACATAATAAAACATCATAAATAACAAAACATAATAACTAATAATGAACGAATAAATACCACAATATAAAAAAACACAATATAATAAAAAATTAACATACATATATAAATATAAAACATAATTATCCTAACTAATACAAAATGATCACAAACAAAACAAGAATAAAAACATTTTACAAAATACCAAAATTTTATTGTGAAACCAATTATAAGACCTCATTATTGAAGATCGATTTTTCGACACAATATGATGAAGACAACCAAAAACATGCAGAGACAGATAAGAACAATTGACAAATTTCAAGTGGGTCCCCAAATTTTTGGGGTCGTTGTGAAGGAGTCACAACATGATCCTCATTACAACAATGGGCTGAATGAATCTCGTATGACAATGAGGTAGTCTCATATCTCATCTAATATATTCTTCTGCACACACAAAGGTAATGAATAGCTTGGTATTTCATAGAATTTTTTTTATCTTTCATAAGTCCTGTATAGTCATTTTACAATTTTTGATAAGTCAACTAGGGTGTTTGAGTATCATGGAAAACCTCAAAAATTCCCAAATAGCAACAAATCATCAATCAATCATAATTTGCTTTTTATGATATTTTTTTTATTAAAGGGTGTTCATAACATAGAATAGATACCGGATAGATAACAAAAATGATATTTAGACGACCACTAACTATTTTGTGCATATATTTTAACTTACAAAAGCTTATGAAGAGAAACAATATCATTTCATCTCACATATGGATGTCTAATTGATTAAATCATATGATAAGAGTTATCAATTATATTCATGATTGTTATACATTCTATGGTGTCATCCATTAGATTATTAACTCATATTTCATTCATTACTTATGTTTTAAGTGATTAAAACATACAAGTTCATTTACATTAGATCACATCGTGTAAATAATACATTACATACACGACATTCATCATATCATAACATCATAAATTAAATGCATACAAGTAAAGCAAATTAAACATGCATTTAACATACCCAGGTGTTGTAGGTGAGTTGGATAGGAGAGGACAATCCTCCAAGGGAGGTCCCAGGTTCGAATCTCCAGCCTACCAAAAAGCTGAATTGGGTTCTCAAAATCCAATTGATAATTTTGGTGCGTGCAGGGTTGGGTGCAACTCTCGGGTGACTTTGACGGTGTAGAACCCCCTGTTTGTGGTCTCTCATACCGAGGTGGCCCTGCAAGGGTTTTTTCGCTTAAAAAAAAAACATGCATTTAATATCTAACATTGCATCCATATGCATAAATCATAGTAGTCCATCTACACATCTAGATCATAATATCTAGTCATACATCCATAATCTAGCTAGTGCATGTAATCCATGCATTGCATCATATAAAATCAAATCAACATAACATATAATCATTTCATCCATATGCATCTCATAAACATAAAACTACAAATAAATTTACACATATAATGAGTCACAAATCAATGTTATATCATATAAATATATGTTTCAAAAGTAGAGTACATAGGCATGTGTCCAAAATGTTTGCAGGCCACAATTGTGTAGGTCCTCACACATTACACTAAAAAATGGTACAAACATATGAAAATATCTGTACTAAGAAAGGCATGTACCCTCTATCTAGAAGCCTCCTCCACTAGTGCCACCCTCCTTGTGATTCCACTTGGATATGATGACTGAGGACCTCTCTGTTTGATGAGTCCTATGGCTGGATCGTGTGAACGACTGCCCTATCTCCTGTGTAACTCAACCTATATATGGTAGACATCCCCAAATAAAAATTATACATTTATCAATTATAGATCCAATCACTATAGCAAACATTCCCATATTATCAATGACTCCCACAATACCAGCCTTACATACTATACCTGCACTACCTACTTTTAAATCTAAAGAATCAATCAACATATAAGAAGGTCTAATAGCAATGAAAAACCTAACCAATGAGATAAGTACCATGAAAAAAAGATATGATAAAAGGAATTTCTATCCCTAAAGGTTTTCCTACATGATAAAATACCAAGGTACCTCCTCAAGTAGCGTTTATGGAAAGCCCAATGATGCATATAGAAACCATGAGAAATTATCTACTCCATCATTAAAATAAAATAATTTAGGCTTAGTTTGTAATGAGGTACATTGTGAAGATACTTGTATGATCTAACATCACCAAGTATAAAAAACAATGGCACAAAAAAATAGAAAGGGTATAGGAAAGCCAAGTTAATATATTGTGGGAAATAGATAAAAACATAATGATGCAAGACCCCTAGAGGAATAATCTATATTGATCTTGACCCATTCTATCAAGAAGCCCTTATAGATATATCTAAGAATGGTGGACCCATTCAAGTACCCATCACAGTAGATGAAGAAGCTAGAAAAATAATCATTCCAACCTACTAAAAAATAGAGCAACCTCTAATAGAGCATCCAAAATAACAATAGAAGACAATATAAGAAAATGAAGCTAAAAATTAGAAGTAAACTAGGGATGAAATCTAGTACCCTTTTGTAACCAAGCAACAAAGGATTTAAGCAACATAGAACTACCAAAGGAGATATGATGAGCTAAAAAAAAGAAAGAAGCTATCCAAATTTTTAGGCTTCAATATTATAGAAGATCTAAAGAAAAATCCATCTAAAGAAAGAATGTATGATACCTTGATTATTTTGAGATAGAATTTCTCTAGGAATCACTAAAATCCAATCATCCTGAAGTCTAATCTTATCTAGAGCTAAATTTAGCTCAATGAAAAATAGTGTTGAGAATGGAAAAAATAGACTGCCCCTTTTTACATGTCCCTATGCATGGAAGGATGGATCATACACAATTTTATGCTCAAATTTATTGTAGCAACAATGATAAAATATATGCTCAATCTAGATGGAGTTTTGTAGATAGATGGTACTCTTGCAAAAGCTATTAGAGAAAGAAAATATGTACCCATTATCATATACAAGATGTCAAATATAATTGTAATACAAGAGGTTTTTATGGTGGATTTATAAATATACTTTGACATGTGTTTTTTCCAAGAGTTTACAACTAAGCTAGGTGTATACCTATCTCTAGATTACTCACACACAAGGGTAGACAGGTAAATATATATGTAGAAAATCCCACCTCATATCATATAGAAATAATGGAAGAAGAGGAGAATCATGTTAATATAGTTGGTGATGAAGTTAATCCCATGGAAATAGTCATAGATGAGGTCTAGACTAACAATGAATTTTTACATAGAGGTTTTAATGCTATGATAAAAATAGGGATAAGCACATATTCTATCATAAAATTAGAAGAGAGAAAGATTTTTTCCCTAAAAAATAAAGAGCTCCAATAAAAAAAATATTGAAGCTATATTTTGATGGAGCTAAATGCAAAAATGGTGTTGGAGCTAGAATAATGTTGGTATCACCCTATGAAGGGATTAAGATATTCTATTATTGAATGACTTGGATTTGCATCAATAATGTAATAGAATATGAATCTCTATGACTAGGACTATGAGAAGGAGAGAAATTGGAAGTTAAGATACTAATTTTCAATGGTTACTATAAACTAGTAGTAAACTAAGATACACAAAAATATAGCAACAAGTCAAATTATCTGAAAGCTTGTCCAAATAGAGTCTAGGAATTATTAGAAAGCTTTGAAGCCTTGAACATAAAAGCAATTCCCAAAGAACAAAATGCATAAGTTAATGCACTATTCTATCATGGGATAGATATTTGTTTAGGATATGACATATTATGGAATTCATAATTGGTTAAGCTTGATTTTAGGCCCTCTACTCTATACAAAGATACCTTTTGGTAGGTGTTTAATTATGATAAGAAAATAGTAAATTTCCTAATTTAGAAAGTAGAATATGTAAACATGACTGAAGAGATGATCAAAAATAGATGAAGAGGATGTTATTTAGCTAAATAACAACCATGTCCTAAAGGTAGTGTCTTTGATAATAGTGATTGGTTAACTGGTCAAAAAATGAAGATTGGTAAGCAATATTTTAGAGAGATTTGGGTTGAACCTAGAAAAGGCTTAAACATAGAAGTGCATTATTCTGAACAAGAACTTCAATAGCTTCTTACATTATGCAAATAATTTAGTGGCATCATATCATGAAGTTACATTGATTTAAAAATTTATAGAAGAGGCAATATCTAGCACATTAAAAAATTGTTGCTCAATGATAAGCCATTTTGGCAAAAAAAAAAAAGGCTAGTAAATAGCAAAATAGAAGCCTTGCTGAAACAAGAGTTGCTAAATTTTCTCAATGCATAAAGCACTCAATATGGGTAGCCAATTTGGTACCTTTTAGAAAAATAATGGAGATAACAACCTTTTCATCAATTTTAAAATTCTAAATAAAGCATTATTGAAATAACATTACTCTCTATCTCAAATTGACTAAATTTTACATTTTGTTGTTGGAGTAGAAAAGTTTTCCTTACTTGATGGAATATGTAGTTTCAATTAGGTCTAAGTATGAGATGAAGATCAATATAAAATTGGATTCACCACAAAGTGAGGAAAATTTTCTTATCAAAGGTTGCCTTCTGGATTATCCAATGTTGGAGACACCTTAAAAAGAGCTAAATACATAGCATTTTAAAAATTAGAAAATAATTTTATATTGATTTATTTTGGTGATATGAATGTCCTTTCACATCAAAAGGAAAAACACCTAAATTATCTTTGGCTCGTATTCTAGAAGTGCAAAGAATTTGGGATGTCATTGAACCCAAAGAAATCAAAATTTGTTATCCATGAGGGCAAGTTGTTGGGACACATAGTGTTGAATAAGACTTAGCCATTGATACAAATATGATTGCTCTCTCAATTCTACAATACTACTTCAGGAAAATTAATTTTGTCTAGAAATTTATACTTTAGTTTCCTTAGATAGTTAAGCTCATAACATATATGCTAAAAAAGGATGTGGATTTCACATGGATAGATGTAATAAGGGACGATTTTAAAAACATCAAGTAAGTCATCACTAGAGCTTTGGTACATGACAACCTATACAATCAAAGGAATTTCATCCTTTATGTATTTGGTGTCAAAGAATGCTATACAATTGTACTTACCTAGAAATATAGAAATCATAATGAATGACCCATACCTCTTTTGAGTTAGACACTACATAATTATTAAGAGCACTAAAAATTTATTAAAAAGTAGGTATTCACTCTTATGAAACATTTGAATAAGTTAAGACACTATATCTCTTAGAGCAAAACATTAGTATACGTTGTGCACTTGAATGTCCAAAATTTTATTATACAAGGAGAGCTAGGAAAAAAAAAGAGCTGGGAGGATTACAAAAATTTGAGAGTATGATATAGAAATTTGACCCACCAAATTTATCATAGGGGGGTTTCTCTATAAGCATATCACTATCTATAAAATATTAAGTACAAATATATTGATTGAAGAACATAAAGAACTATAGGTATTAAATAGCCAAATGGAATGAAGAAAATAGATTGATTAGTTAATCCATTTTATTTAGTCTAGAAAGTGTCCAAATGGGTTTACAACTTCTCAAAGGCAAATGTATAAAATATAGGCTATGAATTAACCATGATTGATGGTATTTTATATCAAAATAATTTTTATAGAGTGCTCTTACGATGTATAAATTCGTAAAAAACAAAGAAAATATTGGATGAATTTTATTTAGGCTTCTCATGTGAATATTACTCTAGTTAGACAATAGAGGCCAAAATCGTGGGTTGGGTATTACTAGCTTACTCTATTTTCCAATGCTTTTAAAGCCACCAGTTCATGTGACAAGAGCCAAATATTTATTGGGAAAAGAAAGAATATGACACTACTTATTCATACAATTATTGTAAAAGAGCCTACCCAACAATAGGTATTTTATTTTGTTGGGTTAATCAATCCAAATTCCTCTATTAGCCACAGATTTATCCTAACTACAACTAACCACTTTACTAGGTGGTTTGAGGCAGAAACAACTAAGCATGTAGATCAAGAGACTATTATCAATTTTCTAGAAATATTAAGCACAAGTTTGGGATCACAACATCAATAGTCTATGATAATGGATCAAATTTCATAGGTGTTAAGACCATATATTTTACTAGTAGATATGATATATATTGGAAATATTCTTCTAATTATTACACACATGGGAATGCAATAGCCGAATCCACCAAAAAGAATCTGATGAAAATAATCGAGAAAATTATTGGGGATAATCCAAAAATTTGGGATTTTATGCATAATAAAGCACTATGGGTAGATAGAATCATAGTTAAAAAGGATCTAAAAACCACTATGTAGTCCTAAAATTTTTGCACGCCTTTCTTATAGGCTAATGGATCTGCACCTCAAAGGGGAATGGAAAAATGATGGGTCTACACCTCAAAGGAGAGGTACTTGAGGTCCTGCATTATTTAGTGATTGTCGACAAATTGGATGAGTTCACAAAGAAACATTTGTATGGTAGTTTCCATGCCTAGGTTGGGAGTTGTTTTATGTATTTGTCTTAACTCACTTGCATTCACCTAGTTTGATCAAATGCAACTAATTAACACTATGAAATTTTTATTTAAATGAATACAACACACAATAGAATACATAAGATAAAATAGATGCAATGCTTAGTATTAAAGAAATTTCAAAGCTTACTCAATCCGGATGGCTGATTTGAAGTCTTTTTGCTTGATGCAGGTGATATCGAACATTGCAGGCTAATATTGAATGTTAAATCTAGTATCAGGTAATATTATATGATATCAAAAGACTTGATATAGTCAAAAACTTGTGATATCATAGATTGATACCAAAATACATATTTGTAGAATAATGCATTCAATTAAACATAATTTGAACTAAATGAAATACATTATTGGTAACACTTGCATGAAATCGATATGAATCTATAATTGGATTGCAATTAATGATGTAAATAAGATTTTAGATTGATAGAAGTGTGATATAACTATAAAATGTATGTTTAAATGAAATGATAAGTAACAAATATGATCTTATAAGTGCACAATGAAGGGATAGAAATACAAACAATAGTCTTAAGGTGCCCCTAAGCAACTTGCAAATGATATCAAATGTTGTAGGGAAATATCAGATATTGTAGAAAGATATCGGATGTTTGATATCATATCGTACCAATCGATACATAGCTCCGAACCTACAAACCTGCAACAAACACAAAGATAACAAAAATGCAATGGGAAACGAGGGTGAGAAATGCTTAAGAATCCAGGGGGAATATAGGGATAGTTCCAGGATTAAATAGGCAAGGGTAAGTTAGGGGGATTGGGCTAAAAAAATAAGGGGAGTTATGATTTCTCCCATTCTGGACGATATCAACTGATCCGATATCATAACGTTCGCGTCATTGGCCAGGTATGGTCAAGGGAAATTAAAACAAATTTTGACCTTTTGCTATTTTGGGCATTTTTTTGTTTTGTATGAAATCAGACATCTAATTTTGTACAATAATATCTGATATCTTATCGGATGATTGGTGTCATTCAAATAGAGTTGATATCATCAGGAGGTTAGAAAAAAACTTGATACAAGCACAAAAATTGAGGTAAGAGGTTAGAAAGTAGTTTTAATTAATATTTTGAATATTTTGAACTTAGGGTAAATTGACATGGGTCAATTTTAACCTATTACATTTTTGCCCCCTCTTTAGTGCATTTTTTATAAAAAATTGCTTTAAAGAAAAAGGTGATACGTTTTACATGAAAACAAAAATTTATTGCAAAAATAATGTTGAAGTTTCAAGTTTTACTATGAATTGCATTAGGTGTGATACCCCCTTTGAGTTTTTATGCCAAATTCTAGATTTTGTGGAAAACTCAAAATTTTTAAATTTAGGGTAAAAGTGAATAAAATGAAAGAATTAGGCTAAAACCTAACACATTTTTAGTTTACTGCTATTAAACTGTAGCATAAGGGTAAGGATCATAAACCTCTTCAACTTAGAAATTTTTATGTTTGAGCATTTATTTTTTGTGATTTTTATATTTTTAGGGCATGGCTATCGTCGTACAACCACGTCAACGATATCGGGTTGTTTTTGCAATATCAACCTGATTTTGACGTATCAGTATAATTTCAACGATATCGGATAAGTCAATATTGCCAAAATAGGTTTAATATCATCAAAATAGGGATGATATTGATGATATTAGCCTGATTTTGGTGATATCAAATAAGATGATATCACCAAAATAAGTTCAATAGTACAATTTTAGGTTCAGTATTGCAATCGATTGCTAATTTTATTATTTTTTTGTTTATTTTTTATAGAAACCCATTTTAAAGAATATAGAGTGGAGATACGGTGGTATCCAAGTAGACATGAGTGCCCTTACAAATGTAGAGAGGGACACTCTAGAGGATACAGGGTTGAGACATGTGGCAGAGATACCACAAATTCTAATAGACTTAAGGTTACTAACGACATTAGTTGAGCGATGGTATCCAAGATCTTCATATTTCTAGCTATCGATAGGGGAGATGGCCTAACACTAGAGGACATCTGGAGGATACTGAGGGTGCCTTTCAAGGGTATGTTTATGGATCCATATAGAAATTAGGGCCAGGTGATGCAGCTCTTGTCTAGAGATCCGAGCTTCTTGATTAAGAAGTGCGAAGTTAGAATTGAGAGAATTAGCTAGAAAACTGGGGTCTCTTGACTAATAATGGTTCTCAATAGTACAGTGGTAGGGTTAATTTTGTGCCATCTTAATGGTTGCTACATACCATGGATTTTTTCAGAGGTTGTGGTAGACATGATAGCTTAGGATATGTAGTTTACTTGGGGTCCATATAGTTTGTGTTGGTGTACAAGACTTTCTTCAAGGTCATTTATAGAGGAGGTAATGCATTGGTGCTTACCTCTTTCCTACAGGTATGGTGTTGGGAGAACATAGTAATGAGGGTACCTAGAGGGTTACCATTTATGGGAGTGGCAGCAAAGAGGCCTAGAGTATTCTACTGGTATTTATGCAAAGATCATCTGGGATAGATGAGCCTCGATACAACTAGGAGTTTTGTGGATGGGCTGATTACAAATGACATCTAGTGGAGGCCTTGGAGAGATTTTCTAGGATGGAGAGAGGATGGATTTGAGTTGACTCACATGAGGTGAGTTATCTAGCTTCATATGGATCAAGGTGAGGTGTAGATGCACCATGTAGATTAGATTTTATGATAGTTTGGGTTGTAACATGACATCCCTATGATGAGGGATGTTACATTTTCAAGGGTGACACAAGACACCATGACAGTGAGTGGTGCTCTAAACATGGATCAATTTGTGTAACCTCATCCTGGTGATGATGTGGTGGCCATTATAGAGGGTGATGATGCTGGAATGACTTCTAGATATATGTAGTGGTATGCTAGTATTCATTCTGCATGGATTACCAAGCTGAGTGGTATAATTCAACAGGTAGTTGAGCAAGTTATTTATTAGTGATGCCCTTCTAGTTAGCAGTATCAAAGGACACATGTATCCCCTAGGAGAGAGGGGTCTCACACTAGGGGAGGGCACTAGAGCTAGAGGAATACTAGACCAGAGAGGGCCTCTAGGATAGGGGAGAGATCTAGGAGGGTAAGAGGAGCATATACTTAGTAAGAGGTGAGACAAAATTCACCCAAGAAGGGTGTGGTTATGGAGGAGGGAGAGAGTAGTGAGATCGTAGCTCTATGGGTAGAGAACCTAAGTTTTATGGAGGAGGTTGTGACTTATAAGACTCAAATCAAAACTTTAGAGGAAAATATTGCATAGTTATGGGCTCAAGTGGCTTTGGGAGCTAGGGTTGTTTCGACATCTTCCCAATCAACTCTGTTAGGGAGGAGTGGTTTAGGGGATGAGGGAGCTCAGGATATTCAACAAGAAACTTTTTATAAATAATTGTACTTTGTAGTAATGAATGTAGATCAGAGACAACCATTGCCTAAGGATTATACAACTCCAAGCCACTCAAGATAAGTGTCTTGTGCTACATCTAGGATAACTAGAGAGGTTGTAGAGTTTCGACCACCATGACCCCCTAGTGGGGATGATGAGGCTCAAAGTTATAAGAGCTTGAGGAGAGCATAGAGTGATATACTAAAATAGTTTTTATGATATATCCCTTAGTGACTGAGTATGTCAATTTCTGAAATTGTTGCATACCGATCAGCTTCATTTTGTATTTATATTGTGATTATATATATATATATATATATATATATATATATATATATATATATATATATATTGAATTTTTGTTTATACAACATTGTATGATTTGATTGGATAATTTATTGCATTTGCTTATGATGTTTGTGTTATATAATTTTTATAATCATGCTTTAATTTCTGAATATTTTTTTGATCATGATTAACTTGAAAGGAAATGATTTGGCAAAGTGTTTTTGGAAGAAAAAATATGTTTTTGTGAAGTGATAAATTTGATGGATTAGCAATGAACCTCAAAAGGATATTGTGATGTTATATGACTATTCATGGAGATCAATGCTTGTTAGGTCATGAAACGTATCCTGTTATGAGGAAGTTTTGTATTGCTAATACAAAAAAATATTGTGGGCTCAAGAGTAATCTTGAGTCTTATGATGATTCAAGGGAATGTCGATTCTTTAAGAGAAATTAATTTTGAGAAAATGGGTTGATAAATATTGTTTTTGTGAGGAATATAGAGTGATTTAAGCATGCAAGTTTTGGGAGGATGACTTGCGCTAGGCATAGAATTTCTAGTATAAATTTTTAAGTGAGAGTTATTACTAGGAATTATACCATCAGTGCGAAGTCAAAAATGCAATGCATGATAAAATAATTATGTGTGATTTGAAATGCAATGTTTATTTGAAACAAATCATTATGTTGGCATATTGAAAATTTTGAAGACAATATATATACTGTAATTGCTAAAATGAAGTGACTTGTAGGGATTAATGCAAATGGATACAAACTGATGTTTTCTAGTAAATTTCAAAGAGATATTTTAAATTATTTCAAGGATAAAATCAAATTTATTGAGAACCAGTGTGTGATGTGTGAGTTCATTATCCATCCTGATTTACATAATGATACAAAATATCTCAAGGATCAAATGTGTGTGTTTTGTGAGGTTAATTTACCAATTTTGAGTTAGGTAATGATACAAGCCAACTTTTATTAACCAATGTGTGTGCAAGTGAGAGGTTCGTTAACCATAATTTTATGCATGCAATTATACTGAACTACTATGTAAGTCAAGTCACCAAAAGCTTGTTGATCCACAATATGACATTAGTTTGTACATAATAAGGTCACTAATGTGATAGACATGTCACCACACATAAGGATACCACCATTGCCAAGCCGACTTGATGCCACCTAACTTGTAATGAGGATCACCCCATGGTGTTTGAATAACTAAGGAATTCCAAGGATTCAAGCTCATTACCCCCTTCTTTTCTTTTGATTTCTTTTGAGTAGGAATTCTTGTTCATTTTTAGTTTGTGAACAAGGGATTTTTTTTTTTTTAGTAAGACTACTTTTCTTTTATTTGATTTATTTTCTCTTTTTTCTTTGCTTTTTATTGCTTTTTCTTTTTCTTTTTTTGGATACTTTCTCAGATTAGACAAGGAGCAAGGGATTTTATTTGGGTAGAAGGGAGCTTGTCCTTTTGCCAATTCTTAGTATTCTATACCATGTGCATAATAGGATATCAAGGAAACTTTTGCTTAAGTAAAAAAGACTACTATGTAGTATCATATTTCGAATTTGCAAAAAAAAAAATCATTTTAAGATGTGAAATGTGTTCTTGGTTCAAAAAGTAGCAAGAACAGTTTCAAAAACTCAAAAATTTTACTTAATGAAGTAATAGTGATTTTGGTTCAAGAGAGATTTATAATCAAATGACAAAATTAGGATTTATTAACAATGTGAATTAGGTGAATGGTTCAAGATAAATTTTGAGTTTATCCGAAAGAAAATAAAATATAACTTGAATTTTGAAAAACATTTAATGATGACTTAACAACTTTGACATATTTTTGGAAATTATATATATATATATATATATATATATATATATATATATATATATATATATATAATTTTATTTTTTTGTGATTTTATGAATATATGATAATTGCAAACTGAATGATAAAACATATGAAGAAGCTATTTATAATTATATACAATGATGAAAATTTTGCTTTTATACATAATATCTCTTTAGATGCATGATGTTCATTGGCTCTTTGAGATCTTTTCCATCCAAATTAGCTGAGCAATATGCACCAAATATGAATTTTGCAGTGATGACCAATGGTCCAAGCCAATTAGGTTGAAATTTACCTTTAAGGTCTTTTCTAACATTAGTATTTTTATGTTTTTCTTTAAGAACTAGATCGTCAATCTCAAAATATCGATGATGAACTTTCTTTGAATATGATATTTTGAGTTTATCTTGACAAGCATGGAGATGTTCTAAAGCATGTAAGTGCTTTTCATCTAGAATTTCCAGTTGAATTAGTCTACTAGCACGATATTCATCTCCTACTTTGACATCTTGAAGTAAGAGAGCTAAAGAAGGAACTTCTAACTCAAATGGGAAGACCACTTCAGCACCATAAACCAAGATAAAATAGGAAGTGCCTGTGGCAGTGTGAACACTAGTTCGATAAGCCCACAAGGAAGGATATACTTGAGTATACCCATCATGGTCTGATTTATTAACTAATATTTTTAAAATCTTGATCAAAGTTTTATTGGATGCTTCAGCTTGACCATTTCCTTGTGGATAATATGGAGTGGACCATCGATGCTAAATTTTGTATTTTTGGCAAAGTTTCTTAATATCCTTGTTCTTGAAACATGTTCCATTATCAGAAATAAGTGTTGATGGAATCCCAAATGTACAAATAATTTGATTAAAAATTAACTTAGATACTTGGGTTCCTGTGCAAGAAGCTAGTGGCATAACTTCTACCCATTTTTTAAAATATTCAGTTGCTATTATGATGAATTTATGGCCATCTAAAGAAATAAGATTGAATTTGCCAATGATATCTAGACCCCATTTGGAAAAGGGCCAAGGAGAGGATATGGTTTGAAGTTATTGAGTAGGAGCATGAAAAATGTCTACATGTCATTGAAAATTGTCATAGTGGTGCACATAATCTATCAATGACTATATCTATGATCATTGACACTTGTTAGGAGATGGATCAGATCATGAGGATATCCATAATCTACTCATCAGAAATCTTAATGGATCATATTTAGCAATGACAAATGTCTTTTGGCTAAGCATATAATGGCATAGATTTTATGTAGAAAAAATGACCACCAAGCAATGTTTCTCTATGGGTGTGTAATGATTTTCATAACTTATTAATGTTCTACTTATGTAATAGGTGGCTCATTCTTTCTTATCATCATCAAGTTGAGCCAACATTGCTCCTAATGCAAGCATTCTGGTCTAGGTTGAATGCATACTGGAGGGGTAAGAAGATATTGCTTAAGATCTTAAAATGCTTCTTTGCATTCATTATCCCATTAGAATGGGATATTTTTCTTAAGTAGCTTAAGAAAGGATCGAGTTTTGCCTACAAATTCGTTGATGAAGCTACGAATAGACTGAAGTTTGCCTTGTAAACTTCTTAATTCCGCTGCAACTATGATGATTCTTGCCATCCAATTTGCCTGTTCCGTATAATTTTCTGTGTTTTTCATTCTATTTTTCATTTATTAAAAAATCCAAAACAAAAAATACAACTCATTTTTTTTTACCAGCAAATCTAGAAAATACAAAAAAAAATATAGTTTCTGTTTCAGTAGTTGTGTAGGTTAGAAACCCTATTCTGGGGGTTTTAAAATATCATGGATATATATTTATAGGCTAATCCAGATAGTCCATAAAGCGTCTAGTGAAGTGAGGGGCGATCAGGCTCCAATACCCAGGCCTTAGACAACAATCATGCACGGAATCTAGCTCCCACACATCTTTGGATGTATCGAGAGACCATTCTAGGGTTAAAAAAATTTTAACCAGTAGGAATATTTTTGGCCTTATATCATCCATAGTCCATGGAACATAGAATCCCAAATGATTACCCTCCTATACTATCAAAGAGGTAGATAGTATGCACAAGGGTATGTGTGGAATCCTCCTTGGGTAGTGGCCTAAAATATTGGCCCGAGAACTATTGTTTGTCACTACAGTATAATAGAGGGCCTATGGGTGTTACATACTCCTTTACCTAGCATACACTGGTTCTGTTAAACACTTCCTCCTACAAAAACACACATCTTCTTATTATGCTAAACCTGCATTCACAATCCTTGCATGCACCAATAGTTAGGACATAGTTCACAAGTTTCTCTAATAGTATGCAATATTCTAGTAATAGTCAAGTCAGTGACAGTAATAGTTCGATTAGTGACAGTAACAGTTCGGTCAATAATAGTAATAGTTAAAATAGTAACAGTCAACTGTAATAGTCAAAAAATACAAGTGGTCAGGGTCAGAAACAAAATCATTAGTGTCTGTAACTGTAGTATAGGTGAGAGGACAGTGATAGGGTGATCAGTTGACAAATCCGAGATAGTTGATTCAGTTTTCCCACTTGTGACCTAAAGCCCAAAAAACAAGCATTGAAATTTTATTAAAATAGGGATATCTCTTCACACAAATCTCATATTGACTCAAAAATTTAGCAAATAATTCTACCCTCTATTCCAAACAAAATTGTCCTTGGCAGCCCCTGGTCAAAATTTGCACCTATTTTTCAAAAATAACAATTTTTGATTTTTCTTGCTAAGGCCATAACTTTTCACCGGTCAATCAAATTGATCCAAATTTTTAGGAATAGAATCTACTTGTTATTCTACACCAAATACCCTCAAGGACTCACTGGTGAAATTTTAAGTCCAAGAGGAGGAAATTACCTTGACATCACCTTACAACCAACCAGAGCTCAGTAAAAGTCAATAAGTTTAGTATATCTCTTCATTGAGTGCTTAGATAAAATAGCCACCAAAGTGAACCCCTAGCCTAAAACCAGTGTTGCAATCCATTTCCCAAATTAAATTTTGGACCCTTACTAAAAAGAGTAACTCCTGAAATCCCACATATTTTTAGTAACTGAGTAAAAAGGTTAAAGGATATCTCAAATGGCAAGTGGCACTCATGGACATCAAAAAGAGGTAGAAAAAAACACTGCTTCAATGTTGGATACCCTAGTAAGTGTTGTTACTAGCTTGCAAAAAATAATTAAACACTTGACAACAAAATTTCAAACTTTCAGAGTTGCCCAAGATACCTCTAGAATTCGCATAGAAGAACACCTAGCAGATGTTGAGTCTAAAATACAAGGTGGTCCAAGCAAGTCTGAGTATCATCATAGAATGGGAACATATGACTCTCACCTTTGCTTTGATCATGATACTCCCTTAAAGATGCCAAAAATAGACTTTCCTAAGTTCAATGGGAAGGATGTTGATGGATGGTTATGTCATGTTGCTCAATTTTTTAGACTCCATGATGTCCCTATTTATCATCGAGTTCAAATGGTTTCTTTCAATTTGGAATTTTAAGCCTTACAGTGGTACCAATGGTTGTAGAAAACTATCCCTGATCCTTCTTGGGAAAAATTTGAGTCCCAATTACTCAGTCACTTTGGCTCTAGTGAGTATGATAATTTTACAAGACAATTGATAAAGTTGAAAAAAACTTCAACAGTTCAAGATTACCAAATACAATTTGAGAGATTGACCAAAAAAATACAAGAATGAATTAAGGGTTCTTTATGATTTGTTTTGTTAGTGGTTTACAGGAAGATATCCAAGCCGAGGTCACAATTTTTAGACCACAATCCATGATGCAGGCTATACAGTTGGCTCATTTGGCCGAGTCCAAATTTTTATCTCAAATGCGGTTCTCTAAATTTCCACAAACTAAACCCTCTTTTCCCCCTAGATTCCACAATCAACATGAACAAAAACCTGTTGCACCCACTACTTCACCCAAAAATTTGACCACTTTTGAAATGGATGCACAATGTTCCCAAGGGTTGTGCTACAATTGTGATGAAAAGTTTTCTTGTGGGCATAGGTGCACCCAAAATAAATTTTTCCTCATCGATGTTGATGAGCCTGACATCGGTGACCATAGTGATGATGACACTAAATCAGTAGAAGAACCACCAAAACTAGAGGAGGAAAACACAGATGAATCACAAGCTAAATTTTTTGTTCAAGCTCTTCCTGGTATTACTACACCCCAAACCATAAAAGTTGTGGATTATTTCAAAGGCTTATGACTTACCGTCTTCATTGATTTTGGAAGTACATAATTTTATTTATCCCCGCATCACGAAGTAGTAAAATTGTTATGTATACACATATAATTCCTTTGAAGTTATGGCAGCAAATGGTGGGAATTTACCTTGCAAGGGAAAATATCATAATGTTAAGGTCAAGATTGGGGACTATGAGCTCAAACAAGATATGTTTACACTTCAATTAGGGGGATGTGATATTGTGTTGGGATATCAATGGTTGGGCACATTGGGAGTCATCTCTTGGAAATTTGGTGAGCTTTGGATGCAATTATCATAGAATGAACAATCCTACACTCTCCATGTCTTAAAAGTAGGGTCATAACAGATTATCAGTTCCAATCGAATGGAGAAGTTGTTAAAAAAATCATCATGGGGTGTCATAGCTCAAATTTTTATGATGCAACCATATTTTTCAGAGGAGGATTTTGTTTCTAAATATTTGCAACTTATTTTGACCAAGCACAACTCTATTTTTGTTGAGCCAAAAAAATTACCACCTTGTCGCTCTCATGAACATGCTATTCCCTTGTTACCTGGTAATGCACCACCCAAAATTAGACCATACAGGTATCCTCATGATATTAAGTCATAAATTGAACAATTTTTACAAGAATTGTTAAAAGTTGGTTTCATTTGGCCAAGCAACAGTCCTTACTCTTCTCCAATTTATTGGTATGTAAGAAATATGGGTCTTGTCAATTGTATATCGATTATCGAGAGCTCAATAAACTAACCATCAAGGATAAGTTTCCTATTTTGGTGGTGGATGAATTACTAGATGAACTTCATGGAACTATGTATTTTTCCAAACTTGACCTTCGCTTGGGGTACCATCAAATGTGGCTCAAATAGGAGGATATTCCCAAGACTACCTTTTGTACTCATGAAGGTCACTATGATTTTTTGGTAATGTCATTCGGCTTGAATAATGCCCCTTCCACCTTCCAGAGGCTCATGAACAAAATTTTTTGTCCATTCCTTGGAAAATTCATTTTAGTCTTCTTTTATGACATTCTAGTGTATATTCGCTCATTGGAAGAGCATCTTACTAATGCGAATCAGACTCTCTAGTTTTTGGCACAACATCAACTCTATGCTAAGCATTCCAAGTGTTATTTTGGGTTGATAGAAGTAGAATATTTGGGACACATTTTCACTAAGGAGGGCATTAAATTTGATCCCAAGAAAATCCAAGCTATTCAGGAATGGCCAAAACCTCACACTCTCAAAGTTATTTGAGGATTTTTAGGACTTAATAGGTTATTATCGTAAATTTTTTCATAATTATGATAAAATTGCAGATCCCCTCACTTCCATGCTAAATAAGGAATTTTACTTGGAAAGGACCTACTAAATAGGATTTCTAAGAATTGAAGCATGCCATGACCACGACACCTGTCTTAGCCATGCTAAATTTCAACAAATCATCTGTTATTGAAAGTGATGCTTCAGATCGTGGTATTGGGGCAGTGTTGATGCAAGAAGGGTGACCCTTGGTCTTCACTAGTAAAGCTATCTCTAGTTGTAATTTGAAAAAATCAACTTATACCATGGAGATGATGGCAATTCTGCATGTCGTAACCCATTGGTGACTGTATCTCATTGGGCATCATTTCTCCATTAAAATAGATCATCAGAGTCTCAAATACATTTTGGAGCAATGGGCTTCCACCCTTGAACAACAAAAGTGGGTCTCTAAACTCATAGGCTATGATTATTATATAACCTATAATAAGGGTAAGGAGAATTTTGTGGCCGATGCTCTCTCTTTCCAATTTTAAGCTCTCAGTATGTTGTGTGCCATTTCATTATCGATCCCCTAATGATCTATTCTTTACGCCAGGAGGTACTTCAGGATTCTGAATTATAGACTTTAGTTTCTTTACCCACTGAGCCTACTTCATGTCTAGGATACACTTGGGATGGCCAGGATTTGTGTTACCACCAATGCCTTATTTTTCCCCACAAGTCCTCACTACGGGAACTTCTCATGATAGAACTACATGCTACTCCATCTGCTGGCCATTCAAGATTTCTCAAAATATATGAACGACTCAAACACACTTTTTTTTGGAAGGGAATGAAACAAATTATTCATGAATTTGTGGCAACTTGTGATACCTGTCAACAGATGAAATGTTATACAATGCATTCTCCAGGCACTCTTCAACCCTTGCCGATTCTATACCAAGTCTAGAAAATCATTTCTATGGATTTTATTGAAGGATTACCTAATTCGGGTGACAAATCTATTATCTTCATGGTAGTGGATCATATTTTGAAGTATGTTCACTTTTGTCCCATTTCTCATCCTTACAAAACCTCCATTGTTGCCCAAATTTTCCTTGATTATATCTTTCGCCTTCATGGTCTATCCTCCTCCATCATGTTCAATCGTGACCCAACCTTCACTAGTCACTTATGGTAAGAATTTTTTAAGTTGCAGGGAACTCAGCTCAATATGAGTTCAATGTATCATCCACAAACGGATGGCCAGATGGAGATTGTCAGTAAATATTTGGAAATCTACCTTCGTTGCTTTTCCTCAGATCATCCTACACATTGGGCGAGATGGATTCCTTTGTCCGAGTGGTGGTATAACATTTACTCTCACACAACCACCAAGGTTACCCCTTTGAGGTGGTTTATATGCACCCTCCACCGATGTCTTCCTCCTACATTCTAAGTAGCTCTAAGGTCCATGAAGTCAACACTACTCTCAGTCACCATGTTGATATCCTCTGTCAACATTGGATGTGTCAACAAGTTGGTCAACATTATTTTGAGCATAGTTTTGATGTGGGTGATATGGTTTTCTTTCGCTTACAACCTTACAAATAATTGTCCCTCCAGCTTTGTAGATTCCATAAGCTTATTGCAAAGTACTATGGGCCCTATTAGGTGTTATAGCGGATTGGTGCCATAGCCTATAAATTGGCCCTTCCACCTACATCCAAGCTCCATCCCATTTTTCATGTTTCTACTCTCAAAAATGTGGTGGGAAATTAGGTTTTAGGTTCAATCTGCACTCCCAAAGTTAGATGAAGATGGTTCTATATTGCTTGAACCTGAACAACTATTGGACCATCAAACTCACACTCTTCACAATCGCACCATTAATGAAGTTCTTGTGTAGTGGCATGGAATCCAACTAGAAGATGCTACATAGGAATCTCTCCATAAGCTCCAACACCAATTTCCTTACCTTCAACTTTGAAGACAAAGCTTTTTGAAGGGTAAGGACATGTTAGGATCCCATCCTAACGGTATTTTGTAATTCTCATTAGTATGTAATGACCCACTTCCAACATGGGGGATCCCATATATAATGTTATTTTGTGATGTACGTGGCATGTTATACTCCTATGCAAGTGGGACCATTTGAAGTAACCATTATCAAGATTGTAATTGACATTTGGTAGAAGATTCTAGCTTGAGTGGCATTTTGCATGTAAGCCAACTCTTGAGTCTAGGGTTAGGGTTTGCATGAAGTATTTCTTTATAAATCTATGAAACCATGTACGAATCCATCCTTTTGCAAGTTAGTGATATATTGAAGGAGGTTGCCCCATCGAAGAGGCCTACGATTCTGAGTTCTTTTGTGAGTTTGCAATTACTTTCTGCATAGAATTATTCTGTTATTGTATGTATTTTAGTTATATTTTAGTATTTTGTGTGTGTGAGATTTATTTCAATAGTAGGTTCCTAACAAACATCTTCTATTAAAATATTCAAATCTCTTTCAAAATTAGGAGGAGCGGATGAGACACCCATTTATTGCAGTTCCTCCAAATCTAACTTAGCTAATTCATCTTGTGGGGTAATTATTTGAATGTGGGCTATACATGGTATAGAACCGTCAAAGAAAAATCCATTCCTCAAAATTTCTTTAAGAGAAATATTGTGAAAAACATCCCCTTTAAAACATTCATCTATAGAAGAAATCATTTCAAGATATGCTATTGACAACATGTTACAAAAAATGTATTTTCTTATTTGTTTTTAAATATTCTTGATGTGCCAAGTATTCTTGATATGTCACTATATGGTCATCATCGTCAAATGGTAAGGGTTGAGTTTTTGTAGGGATATAGCCAATACCACATTGGGTAGGCCATTCTTATATTTCTAGAGGTTCATATATACCATTTTCAAGAGGACCTAGACATTTACCTTTGTAACCCATGTTACATGTTATCTATTT
The DNA here is from genome assembly GCA_028583015.1 of Wollemia nobilis. NCBI lineage: Eukaryota > Viridiplantae > Streptophyta > Pinopsida > Araucariales > Araucariaceae > Wollemia > Wollemia nobilis. Next base: position 831,705 of record JAQPPZ010001917.1, read on the forward strand.
TGACTTCACATATCCATGAGAGAAATAACATCGAGTAAATCCATCTTGATCAAATGTTAAGCTTATTTGGATATTAATTTTGCCAAGGTCATACTCTATAGAGATAAAGGTGCAACTCCCTACATGATAGAAATTTCCTTGCCTCTATGGTAATCCCATCGTTTGAGGATATGGTGGTAATTGGGACAAGACAATGGAGTCTTGTGAGGCTAAATTAGTATACTCTATGGTTGCTAGTATTATAGATGAATCTAGTAAAATTTCATCTGAAAGGGGATAGGAAGTAGAAGGATAATTTATTTTAGTTCTTGTACTAGGTGATGTGGGTTTAGTTTGTGAGGGAGGATCTTTAGGAGGGGTAGGATTTGTTGAAGATAAATTAGGATAGAATGGGACACCGTTTGGTTCTACCATTGCACACATATCAAAGGGTCTAGGGTCACCATGGATAGTGACCAATTGATTTTTAAATTCAAATTTGACACATTGATGTAAATATGACAAGACTGATATCATTTTGTTAATCCAAGGTTGACCTAGGAGAATTTTATATGATGTAGGTCAAGATACAACAAGCACAGTCATGTCTAAAATTCTTGGACCAACTTGTAATGGGATTGAAAACACTCCACAAGTTTCTTAGGTTTCATCATTAAATGCTTTGATGATCATTTTAGTTTTCCTTAAATATTTAGCTCTAAATCTAAATATTTGAAAGAAATTATATGTGCATATATTTAGTGATGAACCATTATCAATCAGGACTCTTTTGAAACCTACATCCCCAATTAGGGATATAATATATAAAGGATTATCTCTATACATGCTTTGAGGAGGAATGTCTTTATCATGAAACTCTACATAATTTGTACCATGGGAAACTATAACATTAACCATAGTAGTGGGTTCTATGTCTTGAGGTACCATAATTTTGATTAAGGTATCCATTAATTCTTCTCTATGTATAAATGAAGTTCTTAAGAGATCTAGGAGAGAAATTATGGTTGTAATATTAGCTAATTATTCATTAATATCATAAGGTGGTTTTTGTTGTGGTTTTGATAAATTGTCTCCTTTGGTGGGTGCATTTAAAAAAAATAGAGATTTTTATTTATCAATTGTTTGATTTTGTGATTAGGAATTTTGATTTTGAACTTGTTATCTAATGATGACTCCAATAGTACCTACAATGTTGTTATTTTATGAGTGACTAAACTGCAATCTATCATTCACCACTTGTTCAATTGGAAGTATTTGTTGAGATGAAGGGTGTGTAGTCATTCTTCTAGGAAATGACTCTTCTGGAACTAATAAGTCTGTGATAGGAAGGATTGGGTCTGACTCATTTTTAGAACTATTTGAATTATTAGAAATAATATCTATTTCACTTTTTGTTTCACTTTCTGAGTTACTTCTTGTATCTTCTGAAGATGAAAATTGAAAATATTAAATTGACCTAATTGTGATTGTAGTTTGAGTAGGAATGTAAGAAGTTTGTGGACTTTGATATGGTGAGAAATTATTGATAGTTCCCACGTATCAAGTTGGGGGAGGGACATTGTGGTTTTCTAATTTATTCACAACTTCTTTACCATGATTGGGTAAAGAATGTTGGAATATGTCTGAAGTTTGATTAGCATTTTGTGTTTGTTTCTTTTGAGCATTGTTTGAAAGATTATTATTTGGAGGAAATTTTTCTACTTCCATTGCTCCTTTATCAATTAGATCTTGTATCACATTTTTTAATCTTTTACAATATTTGGTTGAATTTCCATCTACTCGATGAAAATTGCAATGTAAATAAGATCTATATCCAAGTAAAGTGTTATTTGGTTGTCGTATTTCTAGAAATTATATCAAACCTTCTTCTAATAATTGGGGTAGAATCAATGTTAAAGGCTGGTTCAATCTTGTGAATTATCGTGGAGGTTTATCAAGAACCTTCAATACAAATTTCTTTATGGCTTTGACAACATTGATATTTGGAGTGTTTCTACTGTCAGTAACTCCATCACCAACCACTTGTTTGTTTTTATATTGGTTTTTGGAAGATTTATCTTCATAGTTATTATTGAATTGTCCTCTTCTAATAAGGGCTTCTTCTACCCTTCTTTCTAAGTCTATATCTTGATCAAAAGAAGTTATTGTAGCATTGGCGAGTTCATAAGATAATTGCTCTTGTAAGTTACCGATAAATATTTCTAACAATTATCTGTGCGGTAACGCAAATTGTATTTTCCTTAGAAGTTGTCTCCATTTAGCTAGAAATTTAGCAAAACTTTCATCTTTTCCTTGTTTTAAATTATGTAAGTCTTTAATGGTAACATGTCTTTCTATGTAAGCACCAAATTTATGAACAAATATTTCTGTAGTTTCTTCAAAATTTCTCAAGGAGTTGGTTGGTAATTGATAATACCATTCCAAAGACATACCTTTGAGGCTTTTAGGAAATATTTTTAGTAACAACAAATCATCATATGAAATATCATGACAAGTTGTCCTAAACATACGAATATGTTCAATAGGATCTTCGGTCCCTTTATATATTGGGAGGATTGGCATGGGGAAATGTTTAGGATAAGGTTGGGCAACAACAATCAGATCCAATGGTTGACTACACATTTCCATATAACTATATGTGAGACGATAATGGTCTATTTGATCTAAGCATGTAGCTATTTGTTTGACTATGGCTTCAAGTCCTTGTGATTGCCCATTAAATTGATTTTGTGTTATCATACTATTATGCATTTTATGATATGATTGTGTCACTATATGAGGATTTCTAGTAGAAAAACTATTATGTAAAGTATTTGTAGGAAGAGTATTGTGAAGTTTATACGGAATTGTATTTTGCTGAATTTTCTATTGATTTTATATTTTTTTAGCCTTTTGTGATGTGGATGCTTGTTTATTAAGAGCTTGAGAGAAAAGTGAAGAAAATAGTTGTTTTTATTTGGTTTGCACAATAGTATATTGTGTTTCCATGATTTGATTGATGTTTTGGGATGGATCATCTTGATTGATATCTTGCTCTATTCTACTCATGTATGTCAATGGATTTATGTGCATTCAAAAGTAGATTCTATAGCTGCCTCCATTGAATAATCTCCTTTTAGGAGTAAATATTTTGTTTGTAATACTTGATTGATATCATCTATATTAATTTTTAGAAACTCAATAAAGTGTTGAATGGATTTGAAATTAACATTGCCTTGAGGGTCTATTGTAGGCTTCATAGGATCTTCTTATTACCCTTATTTATTTTCATCCTCATATTATTTTGTAAGTTTATCATCTTCAATATGTATTTTATCATCAATATTTTATTGATCTAATTCTTCTACTGATCTAGATTCTATTTGTTTACCATTCCTTAGGATTCTAGGCATTTTGCCTTTAGGCGTTTTGTATTTTAGTGGTATATATATTGTGTCTATATATATATATATATATGTTTTGATTTTTTGGGTATATATGTTATATATATACCTATATGAAATATTGTAGATATGTAAATATATCATTTATTTGTTTTTATTTTTGTTTTGAAAATAAAGTAGAAAAAAGAATTATAATATTCTAGATAATAAGCTTAGTCTTCCTCAAAATTTTTATAAATGTCATTGATAGGTTCAAGTTATTAGGGATTCATATAATGCTCTTCTTCAAATTGAAATTTTGCTTTTAGAAATTTGACAAAATGAACTATAATAATGCTGTAAATTTTAAAATCTTGAGAATAGAACCATATTTTGCGATAATATACACAAAAATGGACAGCTCTAAGAGTTATTTGATATCTTCTTTTATTTTTCAAAACTATCTTTTGATCTTCTATGTGTGCAAGAAATCGGTGCATATTTATGGCATTTTCAAGATAATTCTTCTACTGATCTAGATTCTATTTGTTTACCATTCCTTAGGATTCTAGGCATTTTGCCTTTAGGTGTTTTGTATTTTAGTGGTATATATATATATGTTTTGATTTTTTGGGTATATATGTTATATATATACCTATATGAAATATTGTAGATATGTAAATATATCATTTATTTGTTTTTATTTTTGTTTTGAAAATAAAGTAGAAACAAGAATTATAACATTCTAGATAATAAGCTTAGTCTTCCTCAAAATTTTTATAAATGTCATTGATAGGTTCAAGTTATTCGGGATTCATATAATGCTCTTCTTCAAATTGAAATTTTGGTTTTAGAAATTTGACAAAATGAACTATAATAATGTTGTAAATTTTAAAATCTTGAGAATAGAACCATATTTTGCGATAATATTCACAAAAATGGACAGCTCTAAGAGTTCTTTGATATCTTCTTTTGTTTTTCAAAACTATCTTTTGATCTTCTATGTGTGCAAGAAATCGGTGTATATTTATGGTATTTTCAAGATAATTCTTCTACTGATCTAGATTCTATTTGTTTACCATTTCTTAGGATTCTAGGCATTTTTCCTTTAGGCATTTTGTATTTTAGTGGTATATATATTGTGTCTATATATATATATATGTTTTGATTTTTTGGGTATATATGTTATATATATACCTATATGAAATATTGTAGATATGTAAATATATCATTTATTTGTTTTTATTTTGTTTTGAAAATAAAGTAGAAACAAGAATTATAATATTCTAGATAATAAGCTTAGTCTTCCTCAAATTTTTTATAAATTTCATTGATAGGTTCATGTTATTCAGGATTCATATAATGCTCTTCTTCAAATTGAAATTTTGGTTTTAGAAATTTGACAAAATGAACTATAATAATGCTGTAAATTTTAAAATCTTGAGAATAGAACCATATTTTGCGATAATATTCACAAAAATGAACAGCTCTAAGAGTTCTTTGATATATTCTTTTGTTTTTAAAACTATCTTTTGATCTACTATGTGTGCAAGAAATCGGTGTATATTTATGGCATTTTCAAGATAATCCTCAAAATTATAGACAAATGAAGAGATGCTTGCTCGCTTATCAGCTAACCACCTCTCACATGATATTTGGATATCAGTGTAGTGAGAAGAGTGATCAGGTCCCATAATTCTAGCTATGTTGAATATTTTGATTTGAATAAGTTTTTGTATGTTGGCTTTAATGATTTCAAGTATTTTTTAAAGTTCAACCCACTATTCTTGATATGGGATACTAGAGCATTCAACTACTAGAGATATTTCTTGTGTAGATAATAGTGTTCTAATGTCTATAATTGCAACTTTTCCTATATTGGTATCTACCATTTAAGAGGTGAATCTAAAACATGAAAGTTTAACTGATGTTGTTTTTTTTATGTTTTTGAATCAAAATAATCCTTATGTAGTTCATTTTGGGTTCACCAAAGAATTTAGTCCTAAAATTTTTGCACTCCTTTCCTTCAGGCTAATGGATTCATGCCTCGAAGTGGAATGGGAAAATGATGGGTCTACACCTTAAAGGAGAGGCACTTGAGGTCATGCCTTCTTTAGTGATTATCGACAAATTGGGTGGTTTAACTTGGAAATATTTGTATGGTAGTTTCCATGCCTAGGTTGGGAGTTGTTTTATGGATTCAATTTTAATTCACTCACATTCACCTAGTTTGGCCAAATGCAACTAATTAACACTATATGCAATTTTGATTTAAATGAATACAACACACAACATAATACAAAATATAAAATAGATGTAATGCTTAGTATTAAAGAAATTTCAAATATTACTCAATATGGATGGTTGATTTGAAGTATTTTTGCTTGATGCAGGTTATAGCAGACGTTGCAGGGTGATATCGGACATCTGATCTAGTATCGAGTGATCTGATATGATATAAAACGACCCGATATAGTCATAAACCTACAATTTCACATATTAACATCAAAATATAGATTTGCAGTATAATATGCATTCAATTAAACATGAATTGAACTAAATGAAATACATTATTTGTAACACTTGCATGAAATCAATATGAATCTATATTTGGATTGCAATTAATGACATAAATAAGATGTTAGATTGATAGAAGTGTGATATAACTATAAAAGCTATGTTTAAATGAAATGATAAGTAGTAGATATGATATAAGTGCAAAATGAAGGGATATAAATTCAAATAGTATTCTGAAGATACCTCCAAGAATATTGTAGATGATATCAGATGTTTTAGGGTGATATAAAATATTGTAGAACAATATTGAATGTTCGATATCGTATTATACCAGATGATATGTAGCTTTGGACCTACAACTTGCAACAAATATAAAGATAGAAAATGCAGTGGGAAAAGAGGGGTGAGAAATGCTTAAGGATCTAGGGGGAATCCATGGAGAGTGCCTGGATTAAATAGGCAAGGGTAAGTTAGGGAGATTAGGCTAAAAAAATAAGGAGAGTTATGATTTATTCCATTCTAGACGATATCAGCTGATCCGATATCATAACGTCCACATTGTTAGCCAGGTATGACCAAGGGACGTTAAAATAAATTTTATCCTTTTGTTTTTCTAGGTATTTTTCTATTTTGGATAAAATCGAACATCCAATTTCATACAATAATATTTGATATCATATCATATGATTGATATTTTTCAAATAGAGTTGATATCATCAGGAGGTTAGAAACAAACTTGATACGGGTGCAAAAATCGAGACAGGAGGTTAGAAAGTAGTTTTCATTAAATTATTGAATGTTTTGAACTTAGGGTAGATTGAAATAGGTTAATTTTATCCTATTACTCACTCTATATTCTTTGGTCTATGGGAAAGAAGCTATATTACCACTACATTTAGAATTGCTAACTATAAAACTTATGGATAAGACAAAGCTATAAAATAAAAATATAATTAAAAGAAGAATGGTAGAGCTACTTATTCTATAATATAAAAGAAAGAAAGCATACAATTGATTTTGGAAACACCAAGTAGCAATTAAAAAAATATTTGATAAGAAAGGTTCCCTAAAGTTATTTAAGGTTGGTGACTTAGTTTCAAAGTGGGACAAAAATAGAGCTAAACTGAGAAACAAAAAATATTGGATTCATTATGGTTTTGAACCTTACCTAATATTGGGAAGGTATGAAGTAAATGCATGCAACCACATTTTGATAAATTTGGTAAACAACAAATATTTAAAGAATTATGATTAGAAACATGTTTCTTGAGCTATTTGAAAAAATATACTCTTAAAAGTTGTTTAATTAAACAAATAGGAAATATATCAGATGACTTTCTAGAATAGCCAATTAAGCTCTTAATATTTGTTAAAATACATTAAGAAGTATTTTCTATGTTAACTATCAACCTCGGATTAGATATTAACCAATATTTATATGATTACCAAGTATCTATGGCCTATGTAGTTACTAATGTGCGCAACTATGATGGTAATTGTTTGAATGACCCTTTATTATTTTATTAGGCCCAATCTCTAAGCTTCCAAATTCATAGAAAATTGACCACCCTAAAGATAAAAGTGAAGGAGAGTTTTTTTTACTCATCAAATTTATCTTGGTTGTTCATGTTGGATATATTACATTATTTGGACCCCTTGTAATATTAATTTTGTAGATGATTTATGTTATATAATGTACTTTTTAATAGAAGAGAAAGTTTAAAGTGTTAGGATAGAGAATGAAGAGTCACATGATATGTGGTAAGATAAGATTTTTGCCTTTATGAGAGGAATATGAAAGGTTGCATATACTAGATGTTTAAGGAAAGCAATAGTTAAGTACTAAAACGTCATGTAAAATCATATATTGGATATAAAGCTCCATGCAATACAATCAATTTGTATCATTTATGCAATCTTATGATATTGTGTACATATGAGTTATGTGTGTGAGATATTATATTTATTTTAATATTGAGTTGCATTGTTTTTTTATTAAATGACATATATTTTATTTATACTTGATCATGGAAAAATAATTTTGTGAATTAATCTATTAAGAAAGCTATTAGTGGTATAAAATCCATGGAGGGATAATTTGAATGAAAGTATTGAGACAATCATTGCTATCCAATGATAAACCTAAATTAATAAAATGCTTATTTTTGAGTGCTTGGAATAGTTGGAGTTGTGGAAATAGACTATAGCCTACAAAACTAGTAGGAGATAAAAGTGGAAAGCGAAGAAAAACATTTACCTCAAAATCTAGGGAAAATGCTTATCTTTTGCTTTGCCTTAGTGGTTATAGGACTATCCCTTGACTTACCTACTTAGAGGAGGATCACACATTCACTCCTTTAACATTGCACTCGTCACCACCATGACCCTCTTACTTTCCACATATGTGAGTGGATATTTCTAATGTGATTGTGTGAGTCGGGGTAATCAAACTGCCAATGGTGAACTTGAGTAAAAGGAAAGCAATTGTGGAGCCAAGAAGCTGAGCAATCTAGTAGAAGATCTTATGGAGTATGTTGGTGTTGCCATTCAAAATGTTGGTTGTAATGGATACTTCCATGAAGAGTCTAAATGCATGATTCATCACCATAGCCATGAGGTCCATGAGAGTGATATATGTGTTTGATGTTAGCTTATCACCATATCTAAGGATTATAGACTTTGGCCTATCAATGCTTTAATTGTTTCAAAGCAAAAGGAGGAATATCAAAGCTAGTCATGAGGATAATAGTATTTGTAGGGTGGGCATAGTTGTCAAGGACAAAGAAATTTTAAACTAAGTCCTAAAATTTGAGGAATATGCATTTGGAGTATGACAATGCCATTAGGAAAGGACATTGAGAAATTAGTAAATCTAGGAGGAATTTATAGGTAGGTTTAGCTAGAATTTAAATATAGATATTTGAGGATGAAAAGAAGGTTATGGTGTTGTGTACGAAGGGAAAAATTTATTATTGATATCCTATTCAACCATACAACCATAAATCACTTGCACAATCATATCCAAGTTGAAACCCAAGCTAGAGCAAGCAATGAATTGAAGTGACATTTGCATAAATGTTTTAAGAAAACTAGATTAGATGCAAGTGTAACATGGAAGACATAAAGTGTAACCTAAAATACCTAAGTCTTAGTGAAATTTAAGAATCCAATAAATGTCTTGCAACACCAAAATGTAATGTTCAAGGAATCAATTGAACCTAAGCCTTATATAAAGTATCACTAGTTGAAGAAAGGCAAGTACAAGTAATACAATCTACGTGATGACTTTGGCCTCTGTAGTACTACCATTGTTCTCCTCAGGATAAGAGTCAATATTTGGTTCGTTGGCAACAAAATGGTTAAGAATAGAAACAAAAATAGCCAAGGCAAGTAACAAAATTGGTAGAGGAAGTATGAAGCACCAAAATCTTAGAGTGCAAGTTTGAACATCAATGACTAGCCAAAGACATCCCCAAATTTCACAAGCACATTTATTAAGGAGGTAATCAAATATTAGGTTCTTGATTTAAATTACATAAATAGTAATAAGGTATTGAGATTAATATTTTACTTTATGAAATTTATTTAAAGGAGTAATAAAGTTATTTCTTAGATTTTAAATTTAATTATTCAAGATTTGAAAATTAAAAATTGGAGAGAAAATATTACTATATGAATTTAGAAAAATCTAAGTTGTAAAATTTTAATTCTTCATAAGTTTCTAAATATTAGGGAGATATAAGGAATTCTACTTAGAAACATTAAAATTTAAAATAATTTGGAATTTAATTGGAACATTTGAATTTTAAATTGTTTTGAAAAATTAAATTAGGGAGTCATAAGGACTTCTACTCCTAAAAGTTTGTTAAATTTTTATATTTGATATTTGAAGGGTATATTGATTTCATATTGAGAAAGTTTAAAAATAGAAAATTATTGAATTATTGCAAATTTGGTTATTTGGGAGACAAAAGGGTTTCAACCTCAAACTTTAGGAAAAATATAAATTTGCAATATTTATTCTTTAGTTCTTAACCTAGGGAGATAAAATGGCTACTAATCCAAAGGAACATGGCAAAGAAAAAGCAAGTGAAATGGAAAATAGAAACACAAAAACCAGAAATACATGAGTTGTCAAAAATAATTGAAAAAGAAAATTTATGTTTTCAAGAAGAACAAATAGACATTTAAGATGAATCACTAGAATATACTAAAATAATATCGCAAAAATTAAAAATTTTTACTCAAAAAATGATAACAAAATTGAAATTCAAGAGAATACATCAATAAAGGAAAATAGGGTCTTGCAATCAATCATGAGAGAAGCCAAAGATGAAAGTTTTTCAATACTAGAAAATTATCTAAATTTAAAACTTGATGAAGTAGTTAAATACTCTAAAGATTTTTCACATTACCTAATGATATAGGAAAGATAATGTATATGGCATTACTTTCTAATGAAGTTCTAAAAGGTAAGAATAGAAGGCAAGAGCAAATGACTACAGATTTGGAAAATGAGCTTGTTTATATTATTAGTTAAGTAGAAAAAAGATAATTTATAATACTTTAAAAATACATGCAAAGTGTTCTTAATGATGCTAATGATTACTATAAAAATTGTATTATTGTACCTGCTAATATATGGAGAAAAATCTACAAGGGAATAATTACTCTAAATGTTTCTAAGATAAGAAAGCAAGAAAAGGTTGAAGAATTAGGGAATAAGACAATTATGAAATATGTTTATAGTGATACAAATCATTTAATGCCAATGATGGTATATTTATGTTGTGATACTTGTGATCTTCATCAAAAGGAAAAAGATACATGTTGTGATTCTCATCAAAATGAAAGGAAAATTTGTGATGCAAGCAATGATACTTGTGACTTAGAATTCATGACAAAGATAGAAGAACTTGTTACAAAAAATGATGATACATGTTATAGAAATTAATTAAATATAGTTCATGATTATTTAGAAAAGGCTTATGATATTAAAATTTTATGTTGACATAGATTCAAATGATGATAGAAATAGTGATACTCATAGTTGTGTTGATATTGATAGGAATTAGTCTAATGATATTTTTGGTTGTTTTAAAAAGCATACTAGAGGAATTAGTTCAAATTTGTTAAATATAATGGGATATAAAGATATAAATTTTGGAAAACATGGATGAGGAATAATAGAATCAATTGTACCAATAATAAGACCAAAATGTGAAGGTCTTGGATATACAATACAGACAAGCAACAAGGAATCAGGAATTAAATTTATGATAGGAAATAGTGACATCAAATTAGTGATAAAGAGTGAAGGAAAAAATGACAAAAGGAATTTTGTAATAGAGAAAAAATGTAACCATTATGGCAGATATAAATATAATATAGGGAGATTTTGGAATATTCATAGTTGTGAAATTTGTGGTGGACATAATCATTCACAAATATTTTATCTATAAAAAGAAAATAAATACTATAGATTAAAATAGATTGTGGATGGATCAACATGGGTGAATGGGATAAGATAAAATTAATGGTGTATGGTTCCTATAGAAGGAAACAAAGTATGATCAATTTTTTTTAAGAGTATTATGACCCAAGTATAGCTTGGAAGATGGCCTATCGTGAAAGCATTTGTAGCGATGATCCTACAAATATAATGATCTTATGAATTTCTAGTGGATGACCTAGAGATAATGATAATATAGAGGTAACCCAAAGGTAGAGTTCAAAAGGCATTGACCTAGAGAAAGTGACCTAGAGTCAGAGATCCCAAGGTAGTAGTGATCTAGAGGTAACTCAAATACATTGATCCAAAGGTAGACATAGATAATTTATAAAGGAATACCTAATGAATTTTATATAGATATATATCCATCCATTCTACAATAAAAATTGAAGAATGAAGACAAATAAAAATAAAATAATGAAGGCAAAAATCCTTCCTACCAAATAATGTAATACGAGGGGTGTTGGAGATGTTACATTATTTTCCCCCTTGTAATATTAGTTTGGTATATGATTTATATTTTATATAATGTATGTGTCAATATAAGAGAAAGTGCAAAGTGTCAAGATAGAGAATGAAAAGTCACATGATATGTGGCAAGATGAGATTTTTGTCTTTATAAGAGGAATATGAAAGGTTGTGTCTCATAAATGTTTGAGGATATCAATAGTTAAAGTACTGAAATATCATGTAAAATTATATATTGGAGATAAAGCTCCATGCAATACAACCAATCTATATCATTCTTGTAATATTATGATATTGTGTACATCTAAGTTGTATGTGTGAAATATTGTTGTTATTTCAATATTGAGTTGAATTGTTATTTCTGATTAAGTGGCATATATTTAATATATAATTGATCCTATAATAAGCTTTATGTGAATTATATTATTAATAAAGATAACAATTCCTATATTTTATTATTCATAACATGCCAAGCTTACAAGTTTAAACTTGACCCAATAATGAAAGACCTCTTGCTATAGTTGACTAGACCCCTATGCTTAGGGAAACTACTTCATATCTAATATTCAATAGATTGTTTCTTGGTCTTGCACTAGCCTACAATTATGGCCATAATCCATGGCTAATCCCTCAAGCTATTGATAAGTTGCATGGTAAAAGTCATGAGCTAAGAAATTGGTTTTTATTGGAGTGTGGTACCATTATCAAAGTCTATGGCTTACCTAGAAATCCATACCTTTTCCCTTATTATGTGGTTGACTAAGCTTTTACCATGGAATTATGGTGATAATTCTATGAAGCAAATGATAATTTTGGATCTAGAATCAAGAAGGTTTGTACATACAATTTTCCCTTTAACTTTCATTATATAATAATGAAAACTCAAGGCCAAGCAAAAATTCTAGATGATAACCTTAGTTGCTTATAGTTACCAATAGTACCATATATGTGGAACTATGATATTGAAGGTATTCAAATCTAGATTAGTAGATTTAAACAATAAGTATTTACAATTCGAACACCTTCCTTGGTCAAATATAGAATAATTCAAAAATAAAAAAAGAAGTATCAAACTCCTTATATTCACATCAATGAATTGCAAGGGTGTCCTCCATGGAGATGTTGTTACCCTTGTGTGAAGCCTTATGATCTAGCCAAAAATAAAAAATAATGGATAAGTGATAAGCTTATGGATAAAATTATAGATGAGCTAGAGTGGAGCGAAGAAAAAAATTAGGAATGGGAGATCTCTTGGTGTGAGTAAAATAAATAAAAAAAACTTCCCTAGTTCTTTAGATATAGAATTTGAAATAGAGTTTGATAAAGAATATGAAAAATGAATGGCTAAATAGAAAGGAGAAATATATCATGACTTTATCAAAGAAGAAGATGAGAAGGAAGAATATTGTTTGAAGAGATAGAAGATACAATGAAATTGCATCCCATACAAGATCAACCCTTGATCACATATGTATATTTAGAAGAAAAGTTTGAATTAGAATAAATGATTGGATATAGGGTGCAAAACATAAATCTTGAAAAGGGAAGCACATCTTATCATAATCTAGGAATAGAAAGTCTAAATATTACTAATAAAAAAGAACAAATAGAGCACATAGTAGGAGTATAAATAGTCTAGAAAATAGAATATGTAGAAGAGATCACTACTCCAACAATTCTTGGTAAAGATAATACTCAACCTAGTGTAATAGAACATTAATAATACAATTTATTTGGTAAGAGGGCTAAAATAAAAAGTTCTCCAAGTAGCCAATAGGAGGATATTTCAAAGAAAGACAAAATGTAAAGGTTTTCTATGGAATCTTAATAGACAAATATATAAATTTAGGAGTTTGACACTATAACTCACAAATAGCATCTAAAAGTGCAAGCATCATATAAGACTTGTATCCCTACTCTTACACCTAAAAATCCTCCATCACCTTTGCAAAATTCTCTACATCAAACACCACCACCATATTCCCCTGTGAGAGAGGTTTTATTTCCTTAAAATACATCACTAGGTATATCTTCCACTCTCATTATGCATGGAAGACATCAAACTCCTAAAATCTCACATTCACACACCACTATGAATACCAACATTTTGGCTTTAAAATTCTCTTTAGCATCATCATCTCGTTAACAATCTACTAATTCCACTTTCCCTATCTCTAATCATATATTTTTGAATCCTTCTCTATAATACAATGATTCAAAAAAAAAAAGAAGTGAGCATAGGAACAATGATTTTAGAAGGAGAAAAAGAGGGTAGTTCCCAAAACTAATGATGGTGTATATCAAACTACCAATGAGTGGTTCAAAGTAGTTGGAACCCCCCCAAAGGTCAATAAGCCTACCAAGGAGTGGTTCAAAGCAGTTGGAAACCCAAAGGTCAATAATCCTAATTCAAAAATGATAGTAATAGACTATAATATCAAGGTGCAAAGGTATGACATCTCAAGGATTTTGAGGGGGGATACACTTAGAGCTATTTATGCTAAGAAAAACATGTTGTACCTCCAGTGAGTTTAGGTGGATAAAAAATATAAAGTTGTAGTTAATAGAGCTGATAGCCTAGAGAAAAGATTGAAAAATGAGGAAATAGAAAATAAGGCTTTGAAATAAGAAATCAAAGACTTGAAGCTCCAATTAGATAGAACCTCAACTAAATGATAGATCTAGAAAAGAGATGAGAAGATTCAAACTCTAGAAGACCAATTACAATAATGGAAACAAATATCCAAATATATAAAAATGAATTATAGGATATAAGCTTAAGTATTTTAACTCATGAAGAAAAAATGGTAGTAACACAATTGGAACTAGAGCAAGATAAGAAGAAGCCACAAAATCCCATTATTTCCCAAGATGTATTAAAACAAATCTAAAGTAAATATTGGATTAATATCAAAGAGATACCTATACAAGCTTTTCCATTAGTAGATAATATACATTATAAAGTTAATCCAATAGACCAAGAAGGAATTCAACAAAGGAAGGGAATTTCTAGTAGATGAGGTGGAGCAAGCAGAGGTAGTAATTTAAATTACAAAATAGAATAGAACACCCATACCTAGCAACATGTTCTAAAATATATCCTAGTGAAGTGAAGGTCCACTCAAAATAAATAGTATATAGTAATTAGTTAATGCTGCAATGAGTTGATGTGATAACTATAATGAGAGCAAGCATAGATAAAACAAAAGTCTCAATTAAGGAACTCTAAGACCTTGTTTTTCTAGGATATTGAGGAAAAATGGCAAGTTTCACACTAATGAACAACTTAGTTAGAAATTGAATAAAATAATCATTAATTAAATAAAAATTTATTCATGGCCTAAGACTTTTGAAATGAGTTAGGTTATTGCACTCTTTATTAAATTTTTTATTCTACTTTCAAAGTCATAAGAATCAGATCAAAAATATAATAATCCATATTATAATAATTATTTTGAACTAAGGGATGTTCTATACAATTTTAAAGGAGTTTATACTCTTTCTTAAAAGTCATGGAACAATATTTGCAAAATATTTTGGTTTGAGGGAGCTCCTTCAATTGCCTAAAGAACCAATGGAGATTAGTAGCATAAAATATATTGAGTGAAAATGTAGGAAGAACAAGCTGAATCTACTAGCACAACAAAAACTAGGACCATGGATATGGAAAACATATAGATAGGGTATCCATTTGTATAGTATCTTTTCTTTTTGTTCTCCTTTTTGACTCCATGCCCAATATACAAGATCATATTATTTCTTTATTTCTACATGCAAAAATCCCCTAGGAGGCACTAGTATTGTAGGTAAAAGGTTATCCCGCTTGTATATAACAAGTTTTCAAGAGAAAATTTTGTCAAATAGATAGTAGATACAAGATTGGAGGACCAAAAACAAAGTCAGATATGTAAGATAGTCATCAGGTTAAAGAAAGAGCTAGGGAATAGAAGCTCAACATTTTTCCATAATGCTAGAATAAATGTTTGGCTATGTATGGAGACAATTATTGGATCTTTTGTAAGCTAACGTAATCAAAGGGTATGAAAAAAATATGGCATCTGATATAGCTGATCCTCAAAATTAATGAGGTAATCACAAGATGCATAAAATATCTAGCATAGAATAAGCTATATAAATAAATTTTCTAGATTAAGATATAAGGTATGAAGCCTAAGATAAGAAAGTTCTAGATTGCAATGTAGGATCATCCCTAGAGTGTAATAGACCACATATAAAAAATTATATAAATCAAGGGTTAGAATCTTAATGAAGTTGATGTCACCTAAGGAGTAAGAAAATATGACACTTAGAAAGTAAAGGCCAAACCTAAATTTTGGATAAGAAAAATATTTTGATGAAGTGTTAGGGAGCTTAGATTTATCTCCATGAAGTAGAATCTACTTTAGTAGGGAATCCAATAATCATATGCTCCTCCATTACACACCTATCATTATGTAGTTGGCTCAGTCATCAAGCTGAGTGGTAAAAATAAAATCTATTAATGGACATCATGAATCAGCTTGAAGCACATGGATACCACACTCCTAGGAGTAATAAAAATAAACCACTTTAGCACAATCACATCATGGAAGTTATACTATAATGATCTATTAATAGATGCACACATTCCATACTAGCGTGATAGGCTTATAATCAATTTTAGAATAATCATTCTGACCTAACAAAATACAATGAAAATTTATATATACTTGAATGTATCTCATTTCAAGGGTCGTTCTTTAGCTTTTACAATTTCATAAGTTATATTATTGAAGGCTATATGCCTCTTAATGAACATGAAAGTGTTGTTTGACCTCCATATAAAGATGTTGCAAAATATGTATGCTCATTTCATTACTAAGAATTTATATTAAAGTTGGATGAATAGTATATTCTATTTAATTTTTGCTATTTGCATATATCCTTGGATTATTGTTTATTCAGCCTCTAGAATGCTTGGTGACATATATATTTATTTGATTAATACTTTGTAATATTTACTTATAGTTGGTCTATTAGGTACTTTAATTTAGTTGAGGGAACAAGACTCTCATGCACTTATATCTATTGTTGTGGCTGAATCTCAACCAGATTTCACTTATACCTTCTAATCCTTTCCTATTCTTTTATTTAGTATTTAATACCATTGTTAGTTTAACTAGTACCATAGGAATTGACTTGCTATAGAAGCTGATCTAGAAGTTATTTTATTGTATATTACTCCAAATATTCATTTGGATGGTTTTAGATGAACCTTATACTTAGATTTATTTCAAAATTGGACTTACATCTTTGACATGGTTTTCTAATTTCATGGATCATCCAAGAAGATCGTCAACATAATATTCAACAATTACATGCATCATATAATGTAATATGTATGTCATTACACATTGGTAGGTTGTATGATAATTTTCAAACTAAAGGACATGACTTCATAGCAGAAGGTACCCCAAGGAGTAATGAATATTGTTTGAGCTTGGTCTTTGGGTGCAATCCAAACTTTATTATAACTAAAACATCCATCCACCAAGGATAGAATTTTACATCTAGTTATGATGTCTACAATCATATCTATGTTAGGTAGAGGAAAATCATCTTTGGGACATGCTTTATTAATATGCTAAAATTTTGTACAAATTCACACAACACCTTCCTTTTTGAATATAGGGACTATGTTGGAGATCCAATCATAATAGTCAATATCCTTAATAAATTTGACCTCCAAAAGTTTTGGAGTTCCTATTTCACTAGTAAAGCAACCTTAGGATGCATCTTTATTAGATTTTTCTTCATTAGCTTAGCAATAAGTTTGACTACCAACTAGTTAAATACTAAGGATGTGTTGGAAATTTTAAGTATAGTGTTGTCATTGATGTCAAAGGTTTGATGTCATTTTGTCATTGATGTCCAAGGTAAAAAGGTTGAGTTTTATCTTCAAGGTTGAAATAATAATTGCAAAGGAATTTTCCATGGTTGTGAAAGAAAGCACAAAGAATTTTGAAGAAAAGGATTATAATATTTAAATTATAATATTTAAATATTATTAAGAGAGTTTGAAAGTAACAAGGGCTTCGTTGAGAAAGGTTCATTATTTGCAAAGTTGAAGAAGATCCCAAGGCAAAAGACAAAGGTTCTAAGAATATTAATTATAATATTTAATTTAAAAAATTAAATATTATAATAATATTTTAAATTACCTATGGCACCAAAATTAAAATTATTTTTGAAAAGGGGTCGACATCATTTTACCCTAAGTCAAAATGCATATAATAGGTGAATTAAATTTTTTTTGGCAAAGTATTAGTGAGAGTATTGATTGGAATTCAAATTTATTCTATGTCCCATTCAAGAGTATAGTGCACGGTGATCGATTGAGAAAAATGAGGGAAGAGACACACATTTCTCTTCCAAGTGGATGACACATCATAGTGAAGGGAGAGTACACTCATTTGTTGACGTCATCCACCCATGTAGACCAGATTATGCTTAGCTTTGCACTAAGGTTTTATGGGGAGTTGGTTTGTGGTTCGAATCACCTGATATCCATTTTGCTGAGGGTTTTGATTTTCAAAAAATGTGATTGCACTAATACAGGAATAATATCAAGTGGAACCTATTTTGGTTCAAAGTGGCATGACAGAGCAGTTGGTTAGGGTGCTTGTGAAAGTGTTGTGGTGGCAGAGGTCTACGGGTAAAATCCCACTGAGTGCATTTTATTGGCAAAGTGCACGATATCATTGAGCAAGGTAAATAAAATAATTTTTATATTATTTATAAGGTTGCTGGTGTTGGTAGGGTGCATGATATTTTGAGCAAAGGTAATAAAATAATCTTGATATCTATAAGGTTAGAAGATATAAATACATTTAAGATAATAAATATTTGCATTAATATTTATGATTTGACATTAGGGTTTGTTGAATGCTTATTATCTAGGAGAAATAAGGTGTGAGAAATGTTATGTAGGTATATAATTTATGCTTGGTATGTTGAATATTAATCTACAATCATAGGAGTAATAAGGTGTCATAGTGGGTTAATATTGTATTGTAAATCTTACATGGTAAAAGGACAAACATGAGAGGTTGTTGTTGTATGATGATGCTTTTTTATGAAGACACAAGGAGGATCATAAACAAATATTTTCAGATTTCATTGTGCACATATTTTTGAGAAGGAAATTTGTGTGGATGTTTTGAGAAAGTATTTTGCTATCTAACTTTTGAAGTGGCACTCGAAATATTAGTTGTTCGTGATATAAATTTTTGAAGACATATCACCATAAGAGAAATTAAGAGGTATGGGCACATCATTCCTTGTTTAAAGTGTTTTGTTGAGTGAATGTTTTGGAACATAAGGTGGATTTAAAAGGGTTGTTTGGTAAGCATTATTGAAAATATTTGAGTTAGGGTTTGAGATCAACATGTGCATCAATTGTTAAGAGAAAGTAGAAACAATTGTATTAGGTCTTGTACTTCATTTTTGAGTGGTTTTGGAAATATTTGGGATAGAGTTTTAGAATAAGGTGCTTCCATTATTAAAAGAGATTGATACATTTGTACTAGATATTGTGAACTACTTGTGTTAGGTTTGAAGACAATTTTGTGAATCATTGTGAAACTTTTTTAGCATGTGTTATGAGCAAATTTTGAGCATGTGTTATGATAAATTTTGGTCATGTATTATGAGTAGTTATGAGCACGTGTTAGAGGAGAATTATGATATAGATAGCAGGTTTAAGATAATGTTATGAGCATATTAGATCAGACTTATGCGCAGGTTGAAGGTAGACTTGTGAGCAAGTTTGAGACAGACTTATGAGCAAGTTTGAGGTAGAATTGTGAGTAGGTTATGAAAATTTTGTGGGAATATTGGATTAGTTTTATGAGAAAATTGGATCAGAGTTATGAGAAAATTTGATCAAAGTTGAGTAGAGTAGAGGGGATAGAGTTCTCTTGTGGAGAGAGATCCGCAAACCAGAGTAGAGGGGATAGAGTTCTCCTATATAAAGAGATTCAAAAACCAAATTTGGGATAGAGATATCCTATGGATAGAGATCCACAAACTTGAGCATAGGGTATTAGTGTCTCCTTTGGACAAAGATCCATAAACATTGTAATAGGGATTTGATTCCTAAAATATTCATTGAAAATTTTTATAAGAAATATTTTCTCTATGGATGTAACCCACATTGGGTGAACCACATTAAATCATGTCTCTCATGTGTGTGATGATGTGTGCATTATTTACTACTTTGATATTATTACTATTATCATTTGGATTAAAAAGTAAATTTTTTTATCTTATACTGTTCACCCTCCCTCTCAGTATAAGTTGATGTTCTTCAATTGGTATTAGAGCGGGTTCCTTCGTGAAAAACCTAACTGCTTGAAGGAATATCCCACATGAACATACATGACTTCAAAAAATAGAAAAAAAGTCATGATCAACATAAAAGAGAGTTTATTTCTACTCTTAGAAACTTGGAAAAGTTAGAAGGAAGAATTCAAGTTTGAATGTTCAAATTTGAGAGGATGAGGAAGCAAAGATGAAACTCCTACAAAATATCATAGAGCTCAAGGTAAAAGTTGAAAAGGGAAGGAAAATTGAACAAGATATGGTAGAATAGTTAAAGGTAAAAGAGTTAGAATGTGAAGGGTTGGAATCTGAAATTGTCTCTCTAAGAAAGGAAGTTGAAAATATTAAAGATAAGTTACAACAAGATATAAAGTTAGGGAAACATAAAGGGGAGTCAATCTCCAAAGGAACAAAGATATAAAAATAAGAAGAGCCCATGACTTATGCTAATGCATTGAAAGGAAAAAGCATCAAGAAATAAGAAGACAAAGAAGCTTCATGGACAAAATTCAATTACAAAAACAACAAAGGAATAAGCATGCGACCATATTATTCAAGGCAATCCAATAGGTTACAAAATTTCTTCCATGGCTATTGTTTTTCATGTAACAAATATGGTCATAAAGTTATAATTGCATGGTTTCTGTGATAAATAATGTTGATATAAATTTCAATTCATTTGCACCTCTTATGGATAACAATATCATTTGTTACAAATGCAATAACTTTGGGCACACGACAAAATGGTGTAAAATAGTATTTCCTAAATTAAGGAAAAAGGAGGATCACAAGGATCAAAATAATACAACCTCAAATATTTGAAAAGAGAGAAAAGAACAATAAAAGGAGGATTCAATGTTGGTACAAACAACTCTTCATGTAAAAGATAAAGGAAATCAATGGTTTCTTGATAGTGGTTGTTCGAGTCATATGATACGTGACAAAAGTAAATTTCTTGATCTTAAAAAAATCAATGGAGGATCAGTAAAATTTGGTGACAATGATCTAGAAAAAATTTATGAAAAAGGGACTTTGTGTTTAGATAATGGAAAATCAAAGATAAAAAATGTATTGTATGTTAAATTATTGAGGCACAAGTTACTAAGTGTAATTCAACTTTGTGATCAGGGGCACACGGTCACTTTTCATCCAAATAGATGTGAAATCAAAAAATCCAAAATAGGAAAGCTCATTGCAAATGCTAGTAGAACTACAAACAATCTCTACATGCTAAGTTAAATTATGAGAGAAAAATATTTCTTATCACAAGACAATGAGAGTTGGTTGTGGCATAGAAGAATGGGACATATGAAATTTGATAACATAGTGAAGATAAGCAAAAAATAGACAGTTAGAGATTTACAAAAGATAGAAAGGCCACAAAGCACAATTTATGCACAATGTTAACATGGAAAGCAAACAAGAACAAGTTTCAAGTCGAAAGAATTTACTTCATCCAAACCATTGAAACTAGTTCATACTGATTTATGTGGTCCTACAAGGACAAATATTACAAGGTGAAAGTTACTTCATGCTATTTATAGATGATTTCTCCATAATGACTTGGGTAGCTTTCTTGAAAGAAAAATCAAAAGCCATTGAGAAGTTCAAGGCATTCAAAGAGTTAGTATAAAATGAAATAGGTAAAAGGATAAAGTATATAAGATCAAATAAAGGAAGAGAATTTACTTCAGGTGAATTCATAGAATTTTGTGAACATGGGATCAAAAGAGAGTATTCAGAAGCAAGAACTCCACAACAAAATGAAGTAGTTAAAAGGAACAATAGAACTATTGAGAATATGGCTAGAGCTATGATAAATGAATATAAGATTTTAAATGGGTTTTGGAGAGAGGCAATTAATACATCTATCTATATCATCAATAGAGCTCAGGTGAGGGTAAATCATCACAAATATCCATATGAGCTTTGTAATGGAAGACCAACTACTATGAAGTACTTTAAAAATTTTGGAAGTATTTGCTACATTAGATAGGAAGATAAAATATTGGGTAAGTTTGACTCAAGGTGTGATGATGGCATCTTCCTTGGGTATTCCACAAAGAAAAAAGCCTATAAATACTATAATAAGAGGAAACATACAATTATGGAAAGTATAAATGTGATAGTTGATGAATAGATAGGGTCAAAAGAACAAACTCAAGAAATTGTATATCAAGAAGGAGAAAGTTTCCAAGAAGAAATATGTGAAGAATAAAAATAAGAGGAAACACAAAGAAAACAACCTAAGAATCCATCCAGGTATGTGCAAAAGAATCATCTAAAATATTTTATTATTGGAAATTCAGATGAAATAAAAACAAGGAGGAATATAATAGGAACAAGTGAACATGCAAATATTTCTTTTTTGTCTAAAATTGAGCCCAAGGATTTCAATGAGGTAAGAGAAGATAAAATTTGGGTCAAGGCAATAGATGAGGAGTTGGATCAAATAGAAAAAAAATGATACTTGGGAACTTATACCATGCCTAAAAGATAAGAATGTAATTGGCACTAAATGGGTTTAAATAAATAAGTTAAATGAAGATGGTCAGGTACTCAAGAATAAAGTAAGATTGGTATGCAAAGGTTATGCACAAGTTGAAGGGATTTATTTTGATGAAACATTTGCTCTTGTTGTATGACTTGAGGCTATAAGGATGTTTTTAGTTTTCTCAAGTTTCAAAAATTTCAAAGTATATCAAATGGATGTAAAATCAGCTTTTCTCAAAGGCATATTGGAAGAAGAGGTCTACATTGAGCAACCTAAGGGGTTCAACCTAACTAATAAGCCAAATTATGTATGCATATTAAAGAAGAATATTTATGAACCAAAGCAACCTCATAGATCTTGGTATGCAAGGTTGGATAAGTATCTTCAAGAATAGGATTTCAAAAAAGGAATAGTTGATATCAATTTATACATCAAAAATGATGGAAATGACTAATAAATTATGGTTGTCTATGTGTATGATATCATTTTTGGAGGTAATAATGATAAGATGTGTCAGAAATTTGGTGAATTTGAAATATCAATGTTTGGTGAGTTTTACTTCCTTGGACTACAAATTTCACAATAAAAAAAGGTGTATTTCTCTCACAAACCAAGTATATAAAATAAATGTTGAAGAAATTCAAATTAGAGGATTGCAAACCAGTGAGTACCCCCATGGTTATAGGATGCAATATGAGTAAATATGATGAATCTCCTGAGGCAAATAAGATATTGTATAGATCTATGATTGGTAGCTTACTATATGTCACATATACAAGACCAAATATAATGTAGGTAGTGGGATTAGTGGCAAGATTTCAAGCAGTGCTAAAGGAAACACATGTACTAGAAATAAAGAGAATTCTCGGGTATTTAAAAGGAACTATGGATTTTGGACTCTGGTATCCCAAAAGTGACAATTTCACTCTCATAGCATATACAAATGTAGATTGGGTAGGAAATATTTATGATATAAAAAGCACAATCAGAGGAGCATTTTTTCTTGGAGAATGTTTAGTCTCTTGGCTAAGTAAGAAACAAGCATCAATATCCTTATCCATAATAGAGGTAGAATACATTACAATGGTTGCTTATTGTACAAAAGGGTTATGGACGAAGAAATATTTAAAGGACTTCAAGATAGAGCATGATCATCCCATATCCATACTATGTGATAGTAAAAGTGCCATAAACATTTCAAAGAATCTAGTGATGCATTCAAGGACCAAGCACATTCCAATCAAGTATCATTTTTTTGAGAGAACATGTGACGAAAAAGCACGTCAAATTGGAATATGTTACTACAAAATAATATATTGCAAATATTTTTACTAAGCCACTTCCAAAGGAAACTTTTGAGTATCTTAGTGGAAAATTGCGAGTAGTATTACTCCCATCCCAAAATTAATCACGTCAAGGAGATGAGGTGTGGAGGGGGTTGAGCTAAGAGTCTTACCTTTAGCCCAAAAGGAGTCCCTTTTGCCATTTATGACAAAGAAGGAGAGATTTGACTAAGGTGGAGAGCATTCAGTTAGGCGGACCATTTTTGGTATTCAGTGGTAGGAAAAGGAATTTTTAGAAAGGGTTTCCATCAATGACAAAGGGGAAGATTGTTGGAAATTTTGAGTATAGTGTTGTCATTGATATCAAAGGTTTGATGTCATTGATTGTCATTGATGTCCAAGGTAAAAAGGTTGAGTTTTATCTTCAATTTTGAAATAATAAATGCAAAGGAATTTTCCATGGTTGTGAAAGCAAGCAAAGAGAATTTTGAAGAAAATGATTATAATATTTAAATATTATTAAGATATTTTGAATGTAACAAGGGCTTCATTGAGAAAGGTTCATTATTTGCAAAGTTGAAGAAGATCCCAAGGCAAAAGACAAAGGTTCTAAGAAGATTAATTATAATATTTAATTTAAAAAATTAAATATTATAATAATATTTTAAATTACCTATGGCACCAAAATTAAAATTATTTTTGAAAAGTGTCGACGTCATTTTACCCTAAGTCAAAATGCATATAAAAGGTGGATTAAAAATTGTTTGGCAAAGGATTGGTGACATTATTTATTGGCATTCAAATTTCTTCTGTGAGTATAGTGCATAGTGATCAATCGAGAGAAAGGAGGGAAGAGATGCACATTTCTATTGCAAGCAGATGAAGCAATAGAGTGAAGGGAGAGCACACTCATTCATTGATGTCATCCACTTGTGTAGACTAGAAGGTGCTTGGCTTTGTGCTAAGGATTTATAGGGAGTTGGTATATGGTTCAAATCACGTGAGCTTCATTTCACAGAGGGATTTGTTTTTTGAAAATTGTGATTACGCTAAGACAATAATTATATCAAGTGGAACCTCTTTTGGTTCCAAGTGGTATGGTAGAGTAGTTTGTTAGGTAAATTGTGAAAGTGTTGTGGTGGCAGAGGTCTGTGGGTTGAATCCTGTTGAGTGCATTTTGTTGGTAGAGCATGCAATGTCATTGAGCAAGGTAAATAAAATATTTTTTATATTATTTCTAAGGTTGCTAGTGTTGGCAGGACACACGATGTTTTGAGAAAATGTAAAAAAATAATCTTGATCTCTATAAGGTTAGGATATATAAGGGCATTTAAGATAATAAATATTTGCATTGAGATTTGTGATTTGATATTAGGGTGTGTTGAATGCTTATTAGCTAGGATAAATAAGGTGTGATAAAGGTTATTTGGTTATATAATTTATGCTTGGTATGTTGAATATTATTCTGCAAGCATATGAGTAATAAGGTATCATATTTGGTTAATATTGTATTGTAAATCTTGCATGGTAAAAGGACAAACATGAGAGGTTGTTGTTGTATGATGATGCTTTGTTTATGAATACCTAAGGAGGTTTATAAAGAAATATTTTCAGATTTCATTGTGCACATATTTTTGAGAAGGAAATTCATGTGGATGTTTTGAGAAAGTATTTTGCTATCTAAATTTTGAAGTGGAACTAGAAAGATCAGTTGTTTGTGAGACATGTTTTTGAAGATATATCTCCATAAGAGCAATTAAGAGGTATGGGAATATTACTTCTTGTTTAAAGTTTTTTATTGAGTGAATTTTTTGGAACATAAGGTGGAGTTAAAAGGGCTGTTTGGTAAGCATTGTTGAAAATACTTGAGTTAGGGTTTGAGATCTACATGTGCATCAATTATTAAGAGAAAGTAGAAACAATTGTATTAGGTCTTATGCTTCATTGTTGAGTGGTTTTGGAAATATTTGGAATAGAATTTGAGAACAAAGGTGCTTCCATAGTTGAAAGAGATTGATACATTTGTGCTAGATATTGTGAACTACTTGTTTTAGGTTTGAAGACAAGTTTGTGAATCATTGTGAAACTTTTTTAGCATGTGTTATGAGCAATTTTGAGCATGTTTTATGAGCAATTTTGGGCATGTATTATGAGTAGTTATGAGCATGTCTTAGAGCAAAATTAAGAAGATACAAAGATTAGGTTTAAGATAATGTTATGGGAATATTAGATCAGACTGATGAGCAGGTTGGAGGTAGACTTATGAGCAGGTTTGAGGTAGACTTGCGAGTAGGTTTGAGATAGACTTGTAAGTAGTTTATGATAGTGTTGTGAGCATATTGGATTAGATTTATGAGAATATTTGATCAGATTTGAGTAGAGTAGAGGGGATAGAGTTATCCTTTGGATATAGATCCACAAACCAGAGAAGAGGGGATAGAGTGATCCTATGGAAATATATTCATAAGCCAGAGGAGTGGGGACAGAGGTCTCCTATGGATAGAGATCCACAAACTTGAGCATAGGGGATTGGTGTCCCTTTTTGACATGGATTCATAAAAATTGTAATAGGGATTTGATTCCCAAAAGATTCATTGAGAAAATTTATAAGGAATATTATCTTCATGGACATAACCCACATTGGGTGAACCACGTTAAATATGTCTCTCATGTGTGTGATGATGTGTGCATTGTTTACTACTTTGATATTATTGTTGTTATCATTTGGATTGAAAAGTTAAATTTTTATATTATACTTTTCACCCCCCCTCTTAGTATAATCTTATGTTCTTCAATATGGGTCTAGTCCAAGCATGTCTACATAGGACCATGTGAAAATGTACAAATTTAATTAACATTTTTATATACTCTTATCGTTCTTCTAAAGTTATAACCTTTCTAACTTTATTATTATTGGATTATCTTTGAATCCTATATTACTATAAATGGTTTCTTCTATTAAGAAATGAGACTCATATTCATATTGTGGAGGGGTAGCTAAGACCCCTAGAATTTCAAGCTTATCAATATCTAATGTCCATTGCTTAGTGTTGGATGACTTTGAGGGATGCATGATTAAAGAAAGAGGTCCTTTAATAGGTATATTTTCTTAATGTGGATGATCATAATTATAATTCCTAGAAATGTTGTGGGTTAAATATTTAACCTCAATATCATTTATGTGTAATGTTGATACAATATTTTCTATTGGTTGGGATGATAATGAAGGAAGGGCTAACCTAACCTCTATTTCCTTGATAGATTTAATTCTTAGGATGTTGATTTATGAACATTATGAAAATTGGTTTGAAAGATAAAATAGGGAAGGTTAATTGTCCTCCTCTTTATCTCAATACAAACCTTATGTCAAGGTGACTTCTCTTTGGGTCTCAAATTAGAAAGAACACACCTCTTCATGAACGCTATTTTTTGAGGAGGGGCAAGATGTCCTTTCATTAGGTTCAGGAAATTATATCAATACCAAATGATTAGGCCAAGCTTCAAATTCTAGAGTCTCTTTAGTAATTTGCTCTCAAAGTCCCAAGTCTTTTCCTTTGTATTCAAAGTTAAAATGATTTTTCTTGGGATATGGTAACAATTGGAGATATAACATGAAGTATACTTCATTCTATCGATTGTGGATTCGCTCCATGGATTTTCTCCTCATTAGTTGTTCCCATAAAAATAAAGGTGCAAGTTCCTATTTACTCAATCATTCCTTTTATAGAAGGCATCCCTAAAGTACAATATGAAAAATGTAACTTGACCATGTCCATGGCTAATAACTCATGATGTTGGTTATTGAGGTGTAAATTATTAATATCCTCAACATTTTACTTTCTCTTTTTTATGGTTTGACTATTGGCATCTTCCCCCATGTTGATACTTATTCCCTTAGATTATAAAGACCTTAAGATATCATATATAAAAGGATGAGAGGTATTCAATGAATAGAACAATCAAGAATTTTGTGTTTCTAGCTATATGGATTGATAATAAGCAAAAGGATCTTTTCAAGAACAATGCTATACAAATTACCTTGACATTTAAATTTTACACATTGATGGTAGGATGAGAGGACTACTTGCATAGCATGAATCCATGGTCTTCCTAAGTGGATGTTATAGTTTAAATCATAAGGCAAAACATAATATTGAATTTTTATTATGTAAGTCCCCACTACTATTGGAAGGACTATAGTTATAGTGGTTTCATGCTCATCATTGTAATAGGATTTAATGACAATCTCTTATTTATCTAGTTCCTCCTTATTAATCCCTATTTTATGGATGAACTTAAGGTTATAAATATTTATATCTAAACTATTATAACTAAGATCCCTTTTAATGCATTTTCACTTATGGTACAAGTGATATACAAAGGGATATCTCCAATCATAGAGGCAGGTGGGATGTCATCCCTAAAAAAATATTTGGTGGTATGGTTTATGCTAAGGAATCCTACCACATTAGCTAGATCAACAGGGCTAATAATTTCTAGTAGTTTTTTCTTGTTAAAAGGTTAAACAAGTTTTCTCTATGGCTTGGTGAAGTTTACAACTAACATATAAATACTTTGGATTTTCTATCTTCTAGTTGAAGTTTGAGGTTAAAAGATATTGTACCTTTATATTCAGGTTTTAAAACCAAAGGTGATTATTTAGGAGTGGCAATGCATCTAGACCACAAGAACAAGGGAGACTTAGGAGGTGGGTTTGAGGATTGCCCTTTTTCTTTGGCTTGTTTTCTAGTAAGAGTACTGACTTGAATCATCCCAATCAGGTTCTGATATGGAGGGATAATGTTTGTATATTGAACATGGTTAGTAGTATTCTATTATTTTATAGGTAATGGATCTTGAAATATCCCCAATTATTTTTTAGAGAATCTTGCTTGTTAAGACCATTGACCACTGGACCTTCATCAATGAGGTCTCATACCTCATGCTTAATAGTTATACATTTTTTTATTATGTCACCATTTGTATGATGAAAACATAATGTTAGTCATCCTTGAACCAATGATTTTTTTTTTTTTATTAGGATTGTGTTGCTTTATACATGATAAGTTTCTTATCGTAGAATATAACAACCATTTCAATAAATAAGATAGAGATTGATTTAAATTTGTAAATTTTATTTGAGGCTTTTCCTGAGTCTTAGCTAAAATTAACTTTTGTAATGGTATGAAAATATTAACATTACCTATTTTAGGATTGTTACTAGGGTGAGAGTTAGTTACACCATTGCCCACAAAATGCTTATTTTTATATTGTCCTTTAGTGTTATAAGAGGACTTATTTTGTTCATTTTTAGACTTTTATTTCTCCCTATAATTAAGGGTGACTTCTATTTGATTAGCAAGGTCCAATGCATCATCAACATAAGAGACACATGTCATCTCTAGTGGGTATGAAAGGTGCTATCATAAGTTGTGTACAAAAATATTCAAGAGGTCCTTAGGTGGTGGGACAAAAATAAGTTTTCTAACCAATGCATTCCACTAGGGTTAAAATTCATTAAAAAAGTTATTTTTATCTTATTTTAGTTGATGTAAATAATCAACAATGCATTTTTCTATGATATAGGTAGAAAAATGTTGGATGAAAATTTATCGAAAATCACCAAAAATTTTGATTGAGTGATAAAGTAGATGACAAAACCATTCTAGGGCCTCACCTATAAGTATTGTAAGAAAATTATTTAATAACAATACCTCATCCTAGGCAATGTCATGGCATGCAACTTGAAATATTTGAAGGTGATTTTTTGGGTCACCATCTCCCTTACACATCCAAAACCTTGGTAACACAAATATTTATGGATAGGGTTTGTTAATTAGAGTAGGATCTACAATTTTATTTAATTAATCCCTATTGGAGTACTTCTTAGTTGTGGATCCTTGAATTGAAGCCATTTTTTTTTTTTATTTAGAAATTATTTTACTACTTGCGCTAGCTTAGAATTTATATCCTAGAGCCTAGGATAAGAAATTCGTGGTGTTATAGACTAAGGTTGAGAATTTACCAAAGGATAATAATGATAACTTGGATGGAATTATCAAAATATCATGATGTTATTAGTTCTAGGATTATTTGGAAGAGGAATATTAGTAGAGGAAATGTTAGCTGGAATAGACATGCTAAACAATGGATTGAAAGTAATGACATTCAAAGAAGTATGTATACTAGGAAATATATCCATATTAGGGACTCGTGGAAGACTCATGGATTGAGAGATAAGGGGGTTCATCCTAAGCAACTCTATATTAGGAGGTATACTTCAGAAATTTCTTGAAGAAAAAGGAATATTTGATGGTCTCCATTATATGGTTGTTGTGATGATTAAGTCTCACTATTGAGAATGCATAGGATTAGATCTAGGTTTTTGTGTGGCTTCTAAGAGGATTTATGTTACAACATAAGTGGGTATATCATCCACCATTAATATGTATTCCATATCTTCCTTATTTCCTTTTAGGAAAGTAGATAGATGATCCATATACTTTAAAACTACTTCCTCATATTTGTTATGAACAAGAGATAAGGTTTTAGGACTATTTTTCTCCTCTCATTCCTCAAAATTTTAGTTTTCAATCATAGGTTTATTGTTTGGAAGTTTATATGAAGCACTTGGATTCTATGTTAATGCTCATGTAGCATTTTGAGTAATATAAGGAGTTTCAAACACGGTCAAAGGAAGGAATATAATTTATTTATTAATTTTATTTCTAGAGTTTTAAGAGAATATTTTTTATGATACTTATGTCACCTTTGAAAATAATCTTACCTTATGACTCCTGGCCAACCTAATATACTAGCCAAGAAAGATAACCCCCAAGGTTCATACATTAGTTTAATCAAGAGGTCATTGATATTCCTCTTGTAGGACTTATAGTATTGTTATATTGATTTAATGTGGTCTATGCTAAACAAACAAGTTAGATTATATTAATTAAAATGTTTTAAAATTTATATGTTGATTAAGGATAAGGTCCTAGGTCAAATGTTTTGGACTCATGTGATATTTCACGTATGGTTCACCAAAAATGTGGTATGGCAAAAGGTTCTTGAGGGCACTATCCTTGGATGCATTCCCTAAAGGGTCATACACACTCATAAGAGATATCTCTATCACAAAATCATCATTAGATTGCACTTTCAACTAATGATAGCAAAAAGTGATTTTTGGGTTCACAAGGGCTTAAATATTTCCTTAATATAGCTTTTGATGTGTTCAATTCAACGAACATCTAGGTTTTATCCTACCCTAGGAACCGATGCGCAATATGTTAATGTAATGCATTATGAAGAAAAAATGTAGAATATAATGTGCTAACCTATATGCAATTTTTCTTTTGGTGAGTGTTATCTAAGATAAAATCTATGAACAATGAAACTTTAATTTCTTGTTTTTAAAAACCATATGTGCAAGTAATATGCAAGCATACAATTAATCCTAATGCAAACTACATGTAATTTTAATTAAATGGCTAAGAAACATAACATAATATTAAGATAAGCTTTAAATATTCCTTAGGTTTTCCTTTTATATGTGTTTTTGAGGATAAAGTAGAGAAATGTTAGGGAAGACTTAGGAAATAACCTATACTACCTATTGAAAACATGAGGAGAAAGTATTCTTACCTATTTTGGTGCTTGGTCTAAATACACAGCTTGATGAATGTGCCTCTTGGAATACCTACAACCAATGAATTCATTGAAATATATAAAATAAACAAAAATAAAAGGTGCATAAACATTTTAGGGTATACCAAATAGCAAGAAGTAGAAAAGTCCCTAATTGACATAGTTAGGACCCCTAGATATATACAAAATCAAAATTAAAAACCTAAAAAAATAATGTTAAAACATCTGAGCAGATTCACCACTTGAAAGATCTATAACCAATGAATTCATTTAAATGTTAGAGCCTAATTAATAGAGGGTGGAAGCAAAGTTAAGGTTTTTTAGGGATGGTGAAAATATGCATAGGGAAAGGTTGAATAGACTAGATGTTATTTTGTCAAGGTTACCTAGGGCGATGCATACAAATAATAAATACATTATCTAAAATAGTCATCGGTGGCATATTGACTTCTATGATATGCAGGTTACAATAAAGGCTTAAAACCACAAACTAGCAATTTCAACTACCTAGAATGAATATGCCACCCATTTTAGATATAGGTGGTGAATTCATTGTTAATGATAACAAAATTAAATAGTAAGCCAATAAAAGGTTCTATATCCCCATAGTAGATGCTAGGATCAATTTTATACAATAGTTAATGGAAACACTAATTAATACTATGATTAGATAAATAATAAAAAGATAGAAAAATTCAAAGATTAAAAAAAAAATGATAATAATCAAAGATTTAAAATTAGATGGATCAAGAATGTTATCACCAAAATTCAACCCAAAAAATAAAATGTCTCCTTGCTTAGATGGCCTTACAAATAGATTTTGATAGCACTTCAAGGCGTAGACAAAAAACTTATCAAATGGTCTAATTTATAGAATTGTCCCTTATAAGAGTTTCCTAAAGGAGGGGGTAAAGTGGCATGTTGGGAGAGGGTGATTGAAAGATGATTAGGCTCTTGACTAGGTTGATGGGCTAAGTAATATTGATTGGTCTATGATTAAATACGATTTGGTGGGTGAAGGAAGTGTTGGAATATGTAATGCAACATTGTGTAAATTATTCTTAGACTAAAATATAAAGTCTAAAGAATAATATTTGAATTAGAAAATAATTCTATTTTATGTAAAAATATTCCCACCAAATTAATAAATAAAGTAAGGGTGCTAGGAATATTTAATTTGTGGGAAAAAGTTATTTCTCCTTTTCTAGAAAATATTAGAAAGTAACTAATCACTTTCTAATATTTGATAGATGTGGCTTATCACACATCTCAAAGATTAGATTATGATAAGAATAGAAAGTAACTAAGCACTTTCTAATATTTGATAGATGCCACTTATCACACATCTCAAAGATTAGATTGTGATAAGATTAGAAAGTAACTAAGCACTTTCTAATATTTAATAAATGGCACTTGTCACACATCTCAAGATTAGATTGTGATAAGATTTAGGGTTGTAGTAGAAAACTTCTCTTTAAATAGAGGTGTTGTCTACTACATCTAAAACATATCTTGTCATATTGACTTGTGTTGTAATATCATGTTGATGCATATTGTTGCATAACAATGAAGCATTCTTGTATTGTTGAAACAAATGAGTAATATAGTGAGCTTCATAGTGGATGTTTCCCTTCTTCATTTGAAGTAGGGTTTTACCACTTAATATTGGTGTTGTGGGTTTTCCTCTTTTGTATGAGATTGATCTTGTGGAGCATTATTCGATCATTGGGAGACTTTGTTTGTCTCACATTTGGTATCAGAGCGGTTGTGATTTCCATCAAGTGTCTTCAATCCTTTGAAGTGAAACTCCCATTAAGGTATATTTTTTTTTTTTGCATGCATTTGATATTTGGGTATTTTATGCAAACTTATTTTGTAAATTTTCCATTAGGGTTTATAGATTTATTGTGTTTTTAGATCTAGTTGTTATATCTTTTGCAAATAGTATTTTCATTTTAAATCTATAAAACAAATTTGTGGCATTGAGCTTTTGCTGAAAGGGTTTTGGAGCCAAACAGACCCCATGGTTACGTATGGAAGACCCAAAAATACCTATTTCCATATATAGTAATTTTTTTTTAAATTTTTTAAATAAAAAAACAATCGGCTATATATATAAATAAAAAAACAGTCGACTATATATATAAAAAAAAACAGTCGAATATATATATATATATATATATATATATAATGATCGGTTATATAGTCTAAAAAACTTATAATTTTTTTTTTTAAGTTTTGCTTTGAAAAAGTATTTAAACTTTTCCATGCGATTTTTTTATTAATTATTTAATAAAATAAATTTTACTAATTTAATTGCATTTTTTTAAAACAATTTTTGTATTAAAAAATTATTATTATTTTCCTTAAAATGCAATATTTTTTTGTCTCACATTAACAATGGTTTTTTGTGAGTTTGATTGTTTTGCAAGGTTATCCAAGTATGTTTTGGAGTATACAAGGCAATTTTGGATCAACATTTTCACTCTCTTCCCTTATTTTTATTAATTTCTTCTAATATCTCTCAAGAATTTGCTTGAAGCATAATGTAAATTAATGTAACTTGTATCTCTCATAATGAAAGTAAAAGAGAATGAAAGTGAGAGTGAGAGAGAGAGAGAAAGAGAGAGAGAATGTGTATTTGTGTTTTGCTTTGTGTCTCCACTATCTCTTGTTCATATTTCTTACATTTTTTTTTGCATATTTTGCATTTTGCATCTTAACTAATCTAACTACTAACTTACTAACTTGCTACTAAACAATCTACTAACGAACTGACTTGCAATTTACTAATTTTCATATTAATCAAGAAGGTTAAAAATGAATCAACTTACTAACCACAACTTTAGTATTTGCTTAAAATTTACTTAATATTGCAACACAGTTTATATTTCCTAAA
Source organism: Wollemia nobilis (assembly GCA_028583015.1). NCBI lineage: Eukaryota > Viridiplantae > Streptophyta > Pinopsida > Araucariales > Araucariaceae > Wollemia > Wollemia nobilis. The sequence continues at coordinate 866,248 of JAQPPZ010001917.1, forward strand.
AACCTATTAAATACAAAAGAATCCACTCTATCAGTAGCAAGTCCTTTTCGGGTCCTCGTACCCATACCCTTTTGGTTAGCTTGGTTGACCTTGGGTGAGATGAATTGGTAACTCATTAGGCTATAACAAAACCTTAAAATGAACACTAACTTACTAACTTATTGACTAACATTTAACAAATGTTTTATGGTTCAATTCAAGTTAGTTTATTTTGTTGAAAGATGATTATTATGATTAGTTACCTTCTTATTGCAAGTTGATCTTGGTTTATTTCATTTATTCAATTGCAATATGGTTATATTTGTTTATTGCAAGATGGTTATAGTAGTTCATGATAATGTTGATTATATTTCATGATGATTCTTATCTCTCTTGATGATGCTTAATTTTAATTATATTTTATGATGTTTATCTTTCATGATGATTATATTTGATGATTGAAAAGTAGATTACTTGAAAGTTATGTTTTTTTTATATATGCAAGTATGTTTATCTACTTTCTTATTGCATCATTTATTTCCTTTGTAAATGCATCTTATGTTTTGATTATGTTGACTTTCTAGAATGGCTGATCATGGAATATCCTTCACACCTAAGCACATCCTTTATGGATCTAATTTTTGAATATGGGAACCAAGGATGAGGGCTAAATTTCAAGCAAGAAAGTTATGGCCCATTGTGAATGGAGATGAAGCAATCCCAACCCAGGCAAGGGTACTTGAGGCATACAACAACAAGAGTCACCTTGCACTTTCTATGATTATAAATAGTGTGAGTGATGAGATATTGCTCACTATAAGCCATTTTGAGCATGCTAAAGATGCATGGTATTTTCTAAAACAAGTCCATATAGGGTCCAAGACATCAAGGAAATTCACTTTATTGTCCAAAATTTTTAGCACTATGTAAGGTGAATAAGAAAGTGCCTTGATCTTCCTCTCAAATATGAAAGACATGAGAACTCAACTATTGTCTTGTAATTGTTATTTTATAAGTGAGAAGATCTTAAGATTTATCATTTTGAGGAAATTTTCAAGCAAGTTCAAGAATTGTATCGCCATTATTAAGACTAGGCTAGAGCAAGAAGAGGATGGCATTCCTCTCAACACTCTTTCACAATTATTGATTCAATATGAAGAGTATCTTAATAGAGACAAAGTGAATGGTCAAGTTTTCAAGGAGAAGAATGTTGCCTTGAATGCCACTAAGACTTCCTTCAAGAAGATATACAAGGGAAGGAAAAATCAAAATTTCCAACCCAACAAGCCTAGAGTTGATTTCACTTGCAACTTTTGTGGCAAGAAAGGCCAAAAAGAACAAAATTGTTTCAATAAGAAGAAGATTGCAAAAAAGGAAGAGCAAGAAAAGGCTAAGGGACAAGGATCTAAGAAATGGTTTGGCAAGGGAAATAAAAAGAACAACAATGTAAAGAAAAATTCTAATAAAAAGACCCTTTTTGTGCCCTCTACTCCATTGACTCATCTACTTCTAATGAATGGGTGTTAGATTCTAGATGCACTAACCATATGTGTTTTGAAAAGGATAAGTTTATGGACTTTCATAAGCACTCTTCAGATTCAGTTGTCATTGGTGATAATACTAGACTTCAAGTAGAAGGTTTTGGCAATGTTGTAATTGAAGGGAAATAACTTGATAATGTCCTATATGTGCCTAACCTTAGGAGAAATTTAATTTTAGTTTTACAAGTTTCTAGAAGTGGTCACACTATTGAGTTCAATGCAACTTCATGGAGCATTAGGAAAGGTATGCTACCAATCATTACATGTTATGTGAAGAATAATCTTTATGTGTTAGGTGATGCTCCTCCTAAAGTGTGTTTAGCAACTAATGTTTCTCCTAGTAGCAAGCTTTGACACTTAAGGTTAGGCCATACAAACTATCAAAATATTCAAATGATGAAGTCCAAAAATTTTGTTGAAGGCTTTCCTAACATTTCACCTATTCATGGTTTGTGTGAAACATGCATCTTAGGAAATATGAGCAAACAAAAGTTTGCAAAGGACAAGTCAACAAGGGCCACACAAATTTTTCAACTCATTCATACAGATATTATGGGTCCATTACATGTTATATCACTTGGTGGTGCATCCTATATTCTCACCTTTCTATATGATTATGCAAGAATGATCTTTGGGTATCTACTTAAGAATAAATCAGATTGTTTTGAGACATTCAAGGAGTTCAAAGCTTTGGTAGAAAATCAAAAGGGAGAAAATATAAAAATTATTAGAAGTGACAATGGAGGGGAGTACAATAGCAATGATTTCAATGAGTTTTGTTCTTCTCATGGGATCAAAAGGCAGTTTACTTGTCCATACACTCCTCAACAAAATGGTGTTGCAGAGAGGAAAAATAGGACAATCATGGAGATGGTAAGATGCATGATTTGTGACCACTTACCTCAATTTCTTTGGGGTGAAGTATCCAGTACAACAATCTACATTCTTAACATGTGTCCTTCAAAATTAGTTGAGGGGAAGACTCCTTATGAGGTTTGGAATGGCAAGAAGCCGAATTTGTCACACTTAAGAGTGTTTGGATGTGATGCATTTTCACATATTCCTTTAGAAAAGAGGAAGAACTTGGACAAAAAGTCTCAAAAATGCATCTTTGTTGGCTATGATGCAGAATATAGGGGCTACAGGTTATACTCACCTTCTTCACGCATTGTATTTGTTTTAGGAGATGTCAAATTCAATGAAGACCTTCTTGAGTTAGAAAATGGTGGGCCTTGTGTCAAAAGGACCAAGTGGTTGGATCATTCTAGGGGTCCTAAAGAGCAAAATTCAGTTAGCCAAAGGATAACTAGAAGTATGACCCTTAACATGTCTCTTCTAGCTAAGATAGAGAATTATCATGAGCCTACTTCTTACCAAGAAGCTTCACAACACTCTTTTTGGGTTGATGCCATGAAGGTTGAGATGGATTCTCTTCTAAAGAATAAAACTTGGGATCTAGTGCCTTATCCTAATAAGAGAAATGTTATTGGGAACAAGTGGGTCTATAGAATCAAGTACAATTCTAATGGAGAGATATAAAAGTATAAGGCTAGATTGGTTGCTAAGGGTTATGCTCAAAAGAATGGCATTGACTATGATTAAACCTTTGCACCAGTTTCCAAAATGCCCATCATTCTACTTCTCATTGATATTGCTACTGCTCGAGGTTGGCAGATTTTTTTTTTTTGATTGGTTGAAAGGGTGTTGAAATGTCCCTGAACCTTATACAAAATAGCTGTGGGCCTCTGAAGAGGGAGGTAAAGGGGAAGAACGGTGGTAGCAGAATGAGACGACCTGAAAGCAGCAGGGGCCACCTAAGGTAAAGGTGCCCAGAGGAACTAACTAGAAGAACTAACTAAATGGAAACATGACCAGAGGCTAATTAGAAAAGGGAAAGTGAAACTTAAATAGAGAAATTCACCATTTGGAGGTGTTGTGGCTTCTTCACAATGTACTCCAAAATTGGGGACCCACATTTTTTTGCATTTTTTCCAAGAAGACCGAAGACGCCCATATGCTAAAGATCAAAGAAAAATCAAAACACCATAAGGAGGAAAAAGTGTCGTAATATCGTGACATGTTGCATTTTTGCGGTCCAAAGCAAAGGGAGAAAGCAAGGAGGAAAAAGTGTGGCGATATCGTGACATGTTGCATCATCACGGCCAAAGGAGGAAAAGGTGTCGCGATATCATGACATGTTGCATCATCACAGCCAAAGGAGAAAAAGTGTCACGATATCGCAACATGTTTCATCGTCACGGCTAAAAGAGAAAAACTGTCGTGATATCGTGACATGTTGCATCGTCATGGTCAAAAGAGAAAAAGTGTCATGATATCGTGACATGTTGCATCATCGAGTCCAAAAGAGAAAAAGTGTAGCGATATCATGACATGTTGCATCGTTGCGGCCAAAAGAGAAAAAGTGTCGCGATATCGCAACATGTTGCATCATCACGGCCAAAAGAGAAAAAGTTTTGCGATATCACGACATGTTGCATCATCGCAGCAAAAAGAGAAAAAGTGTCGCGATATCGTGATATGTTGCATCGTCGCGGCCAAAGGAGGAAAAAGTGTCACGATATCACGACATGTTGCATCGTCGCGACCAAAGGAGGAAAAAGTGTCGCGATATTGTGACATGTTGCATTGTCATGGCCAAAAGAGAAAAAGTGTTGTGATATCGCGACATGTTGCATCGTCGCGACCAAAAGAGAAAAAGTGTTGCGATATCGTGACATGTTGCATCATCACGACCAAAAGAGAAAAAGTGTCGCGATATTGCGACATGTTGCATTGTCGCAACCAAAAGAGAAAAAGTGTCACGATATCATGACATGTTACATCGTCACGGCCAAAAGAGAAAAAGTGTCGCGATATCATGACATGTTGCATCCTCATGGCAAAAAGAGAAAAAGTATTGTGATATCGTGACATGTTGCATCGTCATGGCCAAAAGAGAAAAAGTTTCGCTATATCGCGACATGTTGCATCGTCGCAGCCAAAAGATAAAAAGTGTCACGATATCACGACATGTTGCATCATCGCGGCCAAAGGAGGAAAAAGTGTCGCAATATCACAACATGTTGCATCATCATGGCCAAAGGAGGAAAAAGTGTCATGATATCGTGACATGTTGCATTTTCACGATTCAAAAGGGGCAGGCAAGCAGAGAAACAAGAAGTGTCATGATTTCATGACATGTCCAATTTTTGGGCACAGGAGTTGATGTTGACTCTGATTTCGAACAAACCCTCCCTGAGAATGTCATGGAAAGACTCTGTGGTCAATAGGCAATGTGCAGACCAATTGATCAGGTTCCAACTATCCTGAATTTGGAGATTATTGAGATGCTTATGGATACATTTGTGGATGGGATTTTCCAGCGTGGCATAGGTGATTAGAGCATCAACAGACCATACCAATCCCCCTGGAAACAAATCACATTGTGCAAACATTGAAACTTGTAGGATCGTTCCTTAGGCCAATGGGGAAGGAGTCTCTCCACACTTGAATTTCAGATTCATCGACTCCCTTATTAGCTAGCTAGTTCATAGCTTTGTTTCCTTCCCGATACTAATGCTTAATGACTAATTCTGGGTAATTGCCAACTAGAGCCTTGCATTCTTGGAAAATCAAAGCTAGGGACCAGGGAGGCTTAGCTGTACCTTTGAGGCAATTGATACAGTGCAACGAGTCTCCTTCGATGGTAAGTTTATTGATGGTCAATATTTCCATGAGGATCAAACTTTGGAATAGAGCTCGAGCCTCTGCCATATTGTTGGATTGAATTCCCAGGTTCTGGGTGAAGGCCAAAATTATTTCTCCCCTGTGGTTTCTGAGAATTCCTCCTCCGCCAGCCGCTCCTAGGTTGCCTTTAGCCGCACCATCGAAATTGATCTTGTGCCACCTAGTAGGTTGTAAGACCCACTTGATGACAGACCTATCAACATAATTACGAAGCATAATAGAGATGTTAGAAAAATTGAAAAGTTTGGCTAGATCCGATTCTAAGCCAGGAGGGGGGCGGGTTTGGAGAAGAAACAAGAGAGGCATTATCCGCATATAGGGCAAATATTTTGACAATGATAATCTTCTTATCAGTGGGTTGATTTTTGAAAATTCTAGCATTTCTCTTGAGCCATATCTACCACAGGTAAAGGTGAAGGCAAGCTTGCCACATGATTTTTAGTTGGTTGGTAGATTTTTTAGCTTGATGTGAAAAGTGCCTTTCTAAATGGTGATTTGGATGTGGATATCTACATGAGTCAACCACAAGTATTTATTGTACAAGGTAAGGAAACACTTGTGTGTAAACTAAATAAAACCTTGTACGATCTGAAGCAAGCACCTAGAGCATGGTACATGAAGATTTCAAGTTACTTCTTGTCTCTTGGTTTTGATAAATGTTATTCAGATATATATCTCTATGTGCTCAGGAAGGATAACTTGGTAATTTTAATTGCTCTATTTGTTGATGATATTTTTGTGACTGAAAATGAGAATGAGGCCATTTTTGATTTCATATCCAAATTAAATTCAGAGTATGAAATGATTGACCTTGGTCTTCTACACTACTATCTTGGCATGCAAGTTTATCAACATGAGGATTATACCTTTTTGAGTCAATCCAAGTATATTGGAGATTTTATTCAGAGGTTTTATTTGGAGTATGGCAATCCTACTTCCATTCCTATTTCTACAGGGGTTAAGTTGGAAATAAGTACAAAATCTCAGTTGGTTGATGCTACATTATATAGGAAACTCATTAGTAGTCTTTTTTATGTTACCATCACAAGGCCAGATATTGGTTTTGCAGTTGGTATGATGGCTAGGTTCATGTAGACACCTTATATTGAGCACTTACAAGCTACCAAGAAGATTCTGAAGTACCTTTCAGGTACTAGAGATTTGACACTTAAGTATTATAGGCTTCCCTCCTTTGCTCTTTTTGGCTATGTTGATTCTAATTTTAGAGGGGATAGAATAGACAGAAAGTCTACCAAAACATATGTTTTTAGTATTGGGTCTGCAACTATCTCTTGGTCTTACAAGAAGCAAGATACAATTGCTCTTTATACAATGGAAGAAAATTATAAGGCCATGAAAGCAGCTACACAAGAAGTGGTTTGACTTCGTACCCTCATGAAGTAAATTGGCTTTGAGAAATTTGGTCCTTCACATTTGGTCTTTGATAATCAATCAACTATTGCCTTGGCTAAAAATCCTATAATGCATCAAAGGACAAAGCATGTTGAAATCCAAGCCCACTTTATCAGAGAGAAGGTATTGGATGGGACTATTCAGTTGGAGTATTGCCCATCATCTTATAATTCTACTGATTTATTCACCAAACCTCTTCCCAAGGAGAAGTTTTATAAGCTGAGGGACTCACTTGGTTTGGTGAAGTTGTCCTCAAGGGGGAATGAAGTGTAGTTACACTTGTGTGATGACAACTTCATCCTTATGAGGTGTTTTGTGCTATATATGAGTTGATATTTGGTGGTATAATTGCTTTTTGCATCTCTTTTGAACATGGTACTTTCTTATTTGCCTTGTGCAAATTTTGTACATGTTACTTTGTAGATGGCATTGTGCAATTATGGTATATGATGCAATTGCTTTATGCGACTCTTTTACATGGTATTTTCTTGTTGCTTTGTGCAACTTTTGTACATTTTTTTATGTAGTTGGCATTATGCAATTGGTTTATCATGGTACTTTCTTGTTAGCATTTATGCTACTTTGTACATGATATTTTATGGATGGATTTATGCAACCGGTGTGCACACTTTATTATTTTCATATACCTTATTCAAATTTTGTACATGGTACTTTAGAGTTTGCATTATCATGGTACTCCTTGTTTGATTTATGCAACTTTGATCATGATTTTTTTTGATAAACTATATAAAACGTGACTATAAGTATGGCTTGGCATCTTTTTGTGATGACTTATAGTTCACTATTTGTTAGATCAATTTTGTTATCATCTTTGGATATTCATATATGTTGTGGTGAATATATTTATGATGATGTATCTAACTGATATTATGTTGAGCTGCTTGTAGCTTGCAGGTACTTCCATTTGGGGTTTTACAGGCTTACTGAAGACACCCTTGTGATGTTTTCTTCTTGTCATTTGCAACCACTTGTGGTTTATGGATGGCTTTGTAAGCTACTTGTATCTGAAGCTACTCTGTTGGGGGTTTGCAGTCTCATTTTGGTCCATTTTGTATTGGTGCCTTATTTTAGACCATTCTTGGTCATAGAAGCTCATTGTAACTATATTACTCATTTGATTCTCATCCCCATTTGTATCTTTAGGGGGAGAATGTTTCTTTGTTTCATAATTCATTTCCCCAATATTGCATTAAGTGGGAGTGTTGGAATATGTAATGCAAAATTGTGTAAATTATTCTTACACTAAAATATAAAGTCTAAAGAATTATATTTGAATTAGAAAACAATTCTATTTTATGTAAAAATATTCCCACCCAATTAATAAATAAAATAAGGGTGCTAGGAATATTTAATTTGTGGAAAAAAGTTATTTCCCCTTTTCTAGCAAATATTAGAAAGTAACTAATCACTTTCTAATATTTGATAGATGCCACTTATCACACATCTCAAATATTAGATTGTGATAAGATTAGAAAGTAACTAAGAATTTTAAATATTTGATAGATGCCACTTATCACACATCTCAAAGATTATATTGTGATAAGATTAGAAAGTAACTAAGCACTTTCTAATAGTTGATAGATGCCACTTGTCACACATCTCAAGATTAGATTGTGATAAGATTTAGGATTGTAGTAGAAAATCTTCTCTTTAAATAGGGGTGTTGTCTGCTACATCTAAAACATATCTTGTCATAATGACTTGTGTTGTAATATCATGTTGATTCATATTGTTGCATAACATTGAAGCATTCTTGTATTGTTGAATAAAATGAGTAATATAGTTAGCTTCATAGTGGATGTTTCCCTTCTTCATTTGAAGTAGGGTTTTACCACTTAATATTGATGTTGTGGGTTTTCCTCTTTTGTGTGTGATTGATATTGTGGAGCATTCTTCGATATTGGGGAGACTTTGCTTGTCTCACAAGAAGATGGAGGTAAACTATCCACCTTCCTATTGTATATGCTAGTTTATTGCAATGGTAGGTATGATGGACATAGTCAATATCTCCCTAATTTATTATTGTAGGTAGGGTAGTAATGTTGATCGAATGTTAGATGCAAAAATATCACATGTTCAAATATGTCACCAAGATATTCATGTAGTTAGAAAATTCATAGATTTTTGGTCATTATAGGTTGAGTCAATTGGAAATTAAATTCAATTGCTAGTGACTTCATACCAAGGTAGGAAATTTGATCCTATGGATTTTATTTATAAATTCTAAGGTTGGATCAGTTACAATGGATGGTTTGACCATTTTATGTTTTTGTGGTAAAATTTCTGTTAGTTAGATGGTCTAATTTTAGGTGTCTACAATGGGCTTCAAATAACATGCATTTATATTTTTAGTTTTATTAGGGTTACTTGTGTCATGACTCACATATTTCATTTTAGGTATAGTTTTCAATTTCTATACAACTTATTTTTATTTTTGACATTGTTTTTTAGACCATCAAGTGTGGATAGAGCCATTTGAGATGTTTTTCTATTGTTCTGAGTTATCCTTTTCTACCTTAACATATTTATTTATTTATTTAATATTTCATTTATGTTTGATATTTATTTTATGGAATTAGTTGATTCACTTTATTTAAGAGAAAATGATTTCATATCTAGTGCAATTTTCCATTTTTTTATAGAACTAATGGTTTTGAGATCTCTTTGTATTTTAAGGATTTTTTTTTATTCCATTGAAAATCCTAAATTCAATTGTTCTACCTTTGTCCAAAAATTATGGCACTGGTATCAAGTTATTGGATAATCTAGGAATATACAATACATTTTCCAGTGTGCATTCACGAAAATGTAGGTTAAGTGAAACATAACCTACTCCCTAGAATATATGGACATTATCATCTACAATTTTGATAATAATATATTTATTTACTTGAAGAGAATCAAACCAATGTATATTAATAGTCATGTGATTACTTGCTCCTAAATAAATAAACCAATAATTGTCATTTGTCTTTCCTATCCCATTTTCCATTTCAAGTTTTTGTTATGAATTTGATTTTCAAATTTTTGTTGAAAGAATATGGAGGTTTGAACCAATTGACCATGTTCTTCTCTGTGATTTTGTTTTTTAGTCCCTCTTATAATAATTTTTTTCTTCAAAAAAATAAGACTTTGTAAGAGAGATTTTTTATGAAGACATAATTACAGTTCTTTGTAAAATTAATTTCTTTCAATTTTTTTTTCTAATCCTTCAATTGAAAGTAGAATACCTTAACTAATTTCCATTTTGCTTCTATCTCAAATATTCTATACTTTGCTTGGATGATTGCAAGATTTTAAAAATATTCTTTTAATTATCAAGCTGAAAACCTTTTGATTCCCTACTTAAATCACTATAGTTGTTTTTATAGGAATTTTAAAAATATGATTTTTTTTCATTAATTTTCTTCTTTGATATTTCTTTACAAAGTTTCCCTTTATTTATTCTCACTTTTATGGCTTTGAATAAAAAATTTCCTGAGCTTAATCTCCAAAAAAAAATTCTTGCTTCCTTTTTAAAATTTATCAAAAACATTCTGTATGAATTCCTTATCTCTCCCTAATTACTTTTTATTTTCAATATTCCAATGAATTTTGAAATCTAAGGTAGAAATATTTCATACCTTATAGATCTTAATAAGTAATCTATCCTTGTCTTTGTCTTCAATGTATTTGCCTAAAAATTATTTTTTTTCAAAAATATACCCTTCAAATATTTCTTTCAAAATATCCTTTGCAAATCAAATGCACTTTTATGAAATAAAATGGACTTTAATATTTAAAAAAAAAAAATTGAATGAATTTGCAAGCCAATATTCTTTGAATTTTTTGTCCTTTTCCTTTTCTTTCTTTCTACTTTGTTTTTTTGTAAAAATCATTCTTATTATCAAGTCTTATTCACTTCAATTTTCTTTTTTCTTAATATTCTTTAGACAAATCAAATTTTATCTTACAATGTTTTCATTTCTTTCTTTTGAATATCTTCTCATATATTTCACTTAAAATATTTTCCATCCAATACTTTTATCTCTTAAAATATTTCACTCTTAAAATATTTTATTGATTCTTTAAATATAAATAGTTTCCATTATCTAATTTTTCTCATTTAAAAGGTATTATTTTTTAACTTTAAAATATGTCTCTCTTAATATTTTATCTCAATAAATCAAACCATTGTGCACTTTTTAATTTAAACTTCAGTTATTGAAGAATTAATGTGCCTTTGCAAGTTCTTAGCTTCATTTTCTATGCTTTCCATCTAGTTTCAAAATAAAGCACCACTATTTAGATTCCATGCACTATCTATGCCAAAAAATCTTTGAGTGTTATGGATTCAATATATAAATTTAAATATTAAAGAAACCTTACTACCTTAGGAGACACAATCAACAAATTTTGTAATATTATTTCTTCCCATGCAAATTTTCAAATAGTAAATCTCCATTATGTTCTCATAAAGAATAAATTATTGAAATATCTTATAATGTACCTTCCACTTTTATATTCTCATTTCTAATGACATTAAACACTTCACCGCTTTGTTGTTTCTAAACTTTTTAAAACTACATTTCAAAATTTCAACATTATATTTCAAGCAATATTTCAACATTAATTTTGAATTTTCAATCTATTTACTTGCATACTACCTTCCTTTATGAATTCTTTCTACTATGCTTCCTTGTGTATTTTTTTCCTCTTCTAGGTGGCTCACTAGGGCTCAATATGAAGCATAAAAATATTTCACTACCTTATCTCAATCAAAGCCACTTAACAATAAAAAATAATTCTACTTTCATTAGGATGAGAGCATAACATTTTATAAATAGGGAGTTGTTTCTAGTTCTTACATATACTTGGGATAAGAATATAATAGTCATGCAAATGGAACTTTAAAAAACACAAGAACTTGACCCCACATTAGTCTTACAGATACTTAAAAACAAGTCTATTTCATATGTATAACCTTCTCCCACATTGAGCTTATTGTAGGATAAGGGTGATTTTTCTAGTATCCTCAAATAGGATTTTATTTTCTCTTCTTACCTTGACACACCAATTGTACCTCACTTCCCTTGACTCACTAATCATAGTTCTAATACCATAGTTAGTAAATTATCTATATTTTTAAATCATTTTTGGATACAAATGTTTAAGATTTACTCATAAAATAATTGAACACAATTTCACATATATAATCAACCACCAATACAAGGTAAAATGCTCACTTATAGTCAACCCTTGGCCTAGGATTTGGTCACCAATTGTTCTTCCTCCTCCACCATCCTCCACCTAGCCCTCACCTTTTTCTCTCCACATTTTGGTCCCCTTGACAATGTGCATGAATTACCACGACTACAAATTTGGGATTGAATTTCTCTAGTTAGACAAGCTAGTTGAGGATATCTTCAATGATCATGAGCTTCTTCCTTTACTCTAGAAGTTCAATGATAATGACATGAAACTTTCTCAAGAACTTGCCCTTTATTGATATGAATGTAGAGTCTCGATCAGAGGACTCAATTTCACCATCAATATTTCTTTGCTAGCTAAAGTGGCTAGTCTCCCTGATGATGGTGAGATAGTCCAAAGAGAGTTGGCAGATTGCCTCACTTCAAAGATAAAGGAAACATGCTTGATAGGGATAAAGGTGAAGTCATGTTTGAGTCCCTCCCTAAGTATTAGGATAAGTTAATGGTATATGTTCTATAATATTTCATATTGGATGGTCCCAACACCATTCTTAGAATATTTCACCTCATCTTCCTAAATCACCTTTGTGGCAAGAAGACTAGCAATATTCTAAAATACCTATTTATTTCTATTTAGATGTCTATGCTCAACATCAAGAAAGTATATTCATACTTCCCTATGCATAAAGGCCTCTCTCTCATCCTATATATACATATTCTGCAAAATTTATCCTAGAGAGCTAACTTATCATGTGTGGGAAGCCCTTTGACTTACCTCCATATACCTAAGCCTAGCCTTCATGAGAAACCCTAGCCTGATGTAATCGATAAGTCTTCCCAAAGACCCCCTTCTCTAAGACCAATAAGATGCTTGAATTTGAATCTAAGGCTAATGATGCAATTCCTACTATTAAGTTGGAGGCTCATTATAGGTCCTCTCATACCAAGTCATAGACTATGAAAAGAAAGTATCCCATAATCCTTGATCATAATCATAAGACTTCAAAGGACTCCCCTCCATATCACAAAAAATTCAAGTGGGAATATTTTTTGTGTGTTCATCTATCTAGAAGGGATCTCCCTAGTGTGGCTCCTTCAAGCTATCTAGTCACACTCAACAGAGAGTTTGTGTCCAATTTATAACCAAAAAAATGTACATCCAAGAGCTCGATGACCTAATGAGTTCCTTTAATAGAGCAACAAAAATGTGCACCTTTCTACTCTAGCAAACCATAGTCTTCTTGTATGAGTATAAGAACTAGTTTAATGGGGATGATTTGGTGGACCGTATGATTTTCCTTGTTCCTAAATATGGTTAATGAAGAGCATTCTTCCTCTTCTCTGTTATTCCTTTATTTTTTCGGTTGGTGGGCTCCCTGATCTCTAGAGATCCTCTTTTTGTGGTCTTCATATTCTTTGGATATCCCTTATTTTTTTGTTTCCCTAGGCTTGTCCTCTAGAAATAGTCTCTCTTACGGCCTATTAATGAGGTCATCTCTTTTTGTATTGTAGAGAATGTGTCTCTTTTTTCCTTTTTTTATCTTCTTATTTGTTTCTCCTTGGTTTAAAAGGCTTGGGGACCCTTTCAAAATTCCTTCCTTGAATTAATAAAAAACATTTCTCACACTATATTCACAAAGATGATAAGATTACAAAATATGCACTACAAATTTTTGTTACATACAAACTCATGTGTTGATATACAAATAGCCTTTACAAAGAGGATCTTAACATTTGATATTCAACTATCTATTCATCTCCTCAAACTCCTCAAACTTTTAAGATATATGACTCTTCATATTTCTCATAGGAGAAATATATTTATTGACTCCTTAATTACAAACATCTAATGATTACTAAAAAACAAATGTTTACAAGGCTCCTAGACTCTAAATATTTATAAAGTATTTACAAGATACTTGCAAGGTATCAAATAATGTAATATACTCCAACAACAATTATAATGTGGCTTACTTTTCAATTCTCTACATTATTTTTGCTTATATTAGGATAGTTTTAGGTCTGATTGTTTTTTTTTGAAAAATTTGAAAAAACTTGTATTAAAACTGAGAACAATTACAAGAGGGAGAAAACACATCCCAGCCAAGAGCAAGAAGCAAGAAAACAACAAGGCGCGAAAACGCGACAAGTCACGAAATCGTGACATGTCGCGATATCGTGACAGAAACCCAACCGAGGCCGCGCCAGAGAAACGAGCCGCAAAAACGCGACATGTCGCGAAATCGCGACAGCCAAGCCCCGAGGCACCTAACCACCACAAACGTCGCGAAATCGCGACGACACAACCTCAAGGCGCCCAATCACCAAAAGTGTCACGAAATCGCGACGAGATTTCCAAAAGGCGCCTGATCACCAGAAGTGTCGCGAAATCGCGACGAGTTCTCCCCTTGACACCAGTGCTGCAAAAGAGTCACGAAATCGCGACGAGTTTTCCCCATGGCGCCAATTCTCCAAAAGTGTCGCGAAATCACGACGAGTTTTTCCCTTGGCGCCCAAACTGCAGAAGTGTCACGAAATCGCGACGGGTTCTCCCCATAGCGCCAATTCCCCAAAACTGTCGCGAAATCGCTACGAGTTTTCCCCTTGGCTCCCAACCTTCAAAATTGTCGCGATATCGCGACGAGTTATCACCGTGGCGCCCAACCTTCAAAAGTGTCGCGATATCGCGACGGTTTTTCCCCTTGGTGCCAGCATGCCAAAAATGCCGCGATATCGCGACGATTTTTCCCCTTAGCGCCGAATCAGCAAAAGTGTCACGAAATCACGACGGTTTTTCGCCTCGGCGCCCAACCTTCAGAAGTGTCGCGATATCGCGACGGTTTTTCCCCTTGGTGCCAGCTCGCCAAAAATGTCGCGATATCGCGACGATTTTTCTCCTGGGCGCCCTTTCAACAAAAGTGTCGCGATATCGCGATGGTTTTTCTCCAAGGCGGACAACCTTCAAAAGTGTCGCGATATCGCGACAGTTTTTCCCCTTGGTACCAGCTCTCCAAAAATGTCGTGAAATCGCGACGATTTTTCCCTTGAGCAACCATTCAGCAAAAATGTCACGATATCGCGACGGATTTTCCCCTTGGCGCCTATACTCCAAAAGAGTCACGAAATCGCGACGATTTTTCCCCTTAGCTCCAATTTTCCAAAAGCGTCGCGAAATCGCTACAGCTTCCAGCCACAGGCCCCGACGGCGCAACAGGTCACGAAATCGTGACAGTCTCCCTCCAAAGGCCGCGACGGTGCAACAGGTCATGAAATCGCTACAACTTCTCGCCAAAGGCAGCGACGGCGCTACAGGCCACGAAATCGCTACAACTTCTCTCCAACGGCCGCGACAGCGAAACATGTCGCGATATCGCGACAGCTTGCCACCAAAGGCCGCGACGGCGCAACAGGTCGCGATATCGCGACAAAAACCACCCTTAGCATTTTCTATGTGCATTATCATAAGGATCGTTCCAGGCCCTACCGAATCACTTCATCCTCCAAAGGCATGTCACTGTGCAGCTGCACCCCTACCTCTTTCTCAGCACCCATCTTCGCAAGGAAATCGACCGCTTTATTTAGATTTCTACTCGCATAAACAGGAATCACGTCATCTAGTTCTCTCCATAGTTCCTTGATTTGAGAGACCAAAATCCTCAACCTCCATGCTTTTAAAGCAAAGTTCCTCATGCAATCAAGAGCTCCAACCAATATTTGAGAGTCAGATTCTAGAATTACCCTCCTATGGCCCTGATTAACTGCCCAAATAGAAGCTGCTCTGATAGCAATGGCTTCAGCTTCGTTATTTGTGGCTCTGCCCAAACCCTGCAGCTCCCAGTAGAGCACGGTGCCCTCGTGATTCTGGCAGACCACACCAATGCCAGCATTACCCGGATTGCCCTTAGCAGCTCCGTCAGTATTGATTTTGATCCAACCGTCGGGAGGAGGTATCCAGCTGGCTCTGACCTGTTCCTCTTGCTTTTCCACTCCCTCGTCCATTGGCTCCGAATCAACCTGAGATTCCTCATTTGCATGGACGACAACTGTTTCAGAGACTTTGCTCCAGATGACCTGCCAAACACCATCAAGTGTGGAAAACGTTTCTCGAAATATTCTTGCATTTCTCTCCAACCACACTTGCCACCAAATGAAATTTAAGCCGAGCTCCCAACCGATACGAAGAGCTTTAGATTTAAATCTACCCCTCTTCCATCTTTCCAGAATGTTAATCCGATTCAAATCACCATTAAGCTAGATTTTAAAGTGAGAGAACCAGCGCTTCCAAATCTGGCGCGTGAAGGGGCATTCAAACATCATATGATCAGCTGTTTCCTCGTTCTTATGGCATAGAACACACTGAGAAGGACCGATGATACCTCTGCACTTGAGGTTGTCGAAAGTGAGAATTCCATTGTGCATAACCTGCCAAGCAAAAAAGTTCACTTTCGGCCAGCCCTTGGATTGCCAAATCTGTCTCCAGTCCTCAACCGGGAAAGCAGGGGGGAGGCTCAGGGAGGATGTTATCATATCCATCTTTAACAGTGTAAACGCCAAGGCTCCCAAAGCCCCAAGCTAATTCATCCTCCTCGTCCCTCCCAGTGAGAAATATTTCCTTCAAGATTCTGGACAAGATGGGTGCTAGCTCCGGAGGGATTGAAATTGGCCACTCCTCCAACTTCTTAAACTTCTTAAACTTATACCCCCCCAGCTGAGTAGTATTGAAATAACTCTCAATTTGGACCCAACCCTTGGATTCTATGGCAGCTTTGATTGGGAGTAACTCTGGGAATTCAACCATGATGGGAGGAAACTGATCCCAGGAATCAGACCAGAAACGGGCCTTATCCCCCCTCCCCACTTTCCAAAATAGCTGGTCTTTAATAACCTGCGATCCAAGCTTGAGGGCCTGCCAAACTAAGGATCCAACACCCTCCAAAGAGAAGCGGCCCACCTCACTGGGATTGACATGACCCAAGTACTTGCTAGTAAGAATTCTACTGAATAAGGAAGTAGGCTGGGAAATCCACCTCCAGTACAACTTTCCAGCCAAGGCTTTATTATTTAACCTGGATCCTCTCAGTCCCAGCCCACCTTTTACCTTGGGCTGGGTAACTTTATCCCAGCTCACTAAGGCCCACTTTCTCTCTCCCTTTGGTCCTTCCCACAAAAACTTTCTAGCCATCCTATCCAAATCTTTCCATATTGAAAGCGGGGCAGCCAAGATAGAGAATTTGTAGATAGGCATGGCTTGAATGACTGACTGTAAGAAAGTTACTCTGCCACCATAGCTTAACCACTTGTGAGACCAGTGATTAATTCTTTCCTGGATGCCCTCAAGCAAGTGCCTCCAAGTGTCAAGTTTCAGCTTTTTGAAGTGCAAGGGAATCCCCAAGTAAACCACAGGAAGAGCAGTCCTAGTAAATCCCAGAATTTCTAAAATTCTGTTCTGAAGCCTGTGCTCCAGATTGAAAAAGACCACCTTGGATTTCTTGTCATTAATGACCTATTGAGTGGCCCTGAGATAAACATTAAGAGTATCCCTAATCGATCTTGCTTCCCTGAGGCTGGCAACTCCCATCAGACCAGTGTCATCCACAAACTGCAGGTGCGATAGAACTTCGTCCCCCACCCTAACACCCAATAACCTGCCTTGCTGTCTTCTCCTCAAGAAAAGTCTGCCAAGACCTTCAGCCATAATCAGAAATAGATAAGGAGAGCAAGGATCCCCCTGGCGGAGACCCCGAGAGGCTCCAAAAGGCTGCGAAGGAAGGCCCTTGATAAGAACAGAGTAGGTCGGGGAAGAGACACAACTCATGACCCACTCAATCCAGTCCTGAGAGAAACCAAAAGCAGCCATCATTTTGGCCAAAAAACTCCATTCAACCCTGTCATAAGCCTTGGACATGTCCAGTTTAATGAACATCCCTTTATTCCTAGAAGTGTGCATTGAATGAATAGCTTCCTGAGCCAGAACCACCCCATCCAGAATCTGTCGACCCTCAACAAAACCCCCTTGCTCAGAGGAGATAATGTTGTGAAGAAGGGGTTTTAGCCGCTCAGCCATTACCTTGGTGATTATTTTATACAACACATTACATAAGGCAATAGGCCTATAATCTGAAATCTGGCTCCCCTCCTCCCCTTTTGGAATCAAGGTAATGAAAGTGTGGTTTAGAGCTTTAAGCATTCTCTTGTTTTCTCTGGATTCTTCAACCACAACTCTAACATCTTCCTCTAAGCAATCCCAGAAGGCCTGGAAAAACTCAATGGGGAAACCGTCAGGACCTGGAGTTTTACCAGTACTCATTCCAAAGACCACAACTGTCAGTTCATCTCTATCAATGGGTTTGAGGAGGGCCTGGTTTTCATCCTCAAAAATGAGAGCAGGAATGACAGAAAGAACTTCATTTTGGGCCGAAGCATCTTGAACCGGACTCTCCTTAAAAAGCTTTGAGAAATAATCCATAGCATGGGAGTGTATCTCAGGAAGAGTGTCAAAGGAATGACCATTCTCATCTTGAAGGACCTCCATCTTGTTCATCTGTCTTCGGGCACAAGCAGTCCGATGAAAGAATTTTGTATTTCGGTCCCCTTCCACTAACCAGGTAGTTCTTGCTCTCTGCCTCCAATAAGTCTCCTCCTGGTTGTCAATGTCCTCCACCGCTCTACGCAAGGCATCATCCTCAACCTTGAGCTGATCTGTAATAACTCCTTCTCTGAACTATTTTTGTACCTCATCCCAGCGGGCCACCAATGGAGCTCTTTGGGCCTGGAAGTCAGATTTATTAGAACGCCTCCAATATTTCAACTGAGTTTTGACATATTGAAGTTGTTTGTGAATTCTGAACATTGCTCTTCCATAAGCTGGACGACCTTCTTTCCACCATTGTGGGATTTTCTCCCGAAGTTCTTCTTTCTGTAGCCAAAAATTCTCAAATCTGAAAGGTTTGTGATGATGTCTCCTCCCAGCCCCACCTTCTAACAGAATAGGGCAGTGATCAGAAACAGGGCCTGCTAAAATCTAAAAATTAATGTTCCATTTTACAAACGTCTCTTCTGAGAGCAGAAAGCGATCTAGTTTCACCTTCCTACTATGTGGCTCCCTCCTTTTATTAGTCCAAGTGAAGTTATTGCCAGGACATTTGATGTCCACTAGGTGTAAAGCCTGGACTTGAGCGATCATGAATCGGTCCCCTGGATCCAAAAAGGGTGTTCCCCCTTCCTGTTCTCTAGAAGATAATTTAGCATTAAAGTCCCCCGCTACAATCCAGTCTAGACCTTCCCTAGACACTCTCATGTCATGCACAGCCTTCCACTGTTGCCTCTGACCCTCCAGGGTTTGAGATCCATAAAAGTTAGTAATTAAAATGACTTTCGTCGAGACATTATTCCGAAAGAGAGAAGTGAGAACACCCCTCCAGGTAAGGTGATCTATTGCAGACCATTCCTGAGAGTTCCACAGAGTAACAATCCCCCCTGAGGCACCTTGGGCAGCCACATCCATGTGACCAGCGCCCTTCCAGATTCTGTTGACTGTTTTAGACATAAGATCCAAAGACATCTTAGTCTCTTGTAAAAGCAAGAAATCAGTATTGCTATTTTCTAATAACCTTTGAACAACAGATTGATGGGTTCTACTGTTTAAACCCCTCACATTCCAAGATTGTATAATCATGGGTTACCCTGAGAGCAATAAGAATCAATTGTCCTCATTGATCCTCCCATGATCAATTTGTCTCCTTGAGCTGCTAGCAACTCCTTATTAGATCTCCGACCTGCTCCCTGAGAATTGCTATTTTTTGGTCTTTTTTCCAGCTGGGTTATCCCCAAAGATGGCCTTTCTCTGCTCTTCTCTGCTGTCCCCATGTGGACATCCTGAGATACTGACTGCTCAGGATTATGGACTACTAAGGCACCAGAAGACACTGGCTGTGATACTTCACAGGGATCAACTATCTGCTGTATGACAGGAGAAGGTGAGAGGGGGGGCTGCCCAGGAATATTAGAAGTTTCTTTGAAACCCTCCAAGCCCTCCATAGAGTGATCCTCTTCATCAACCAAAGATTTAAAAATCTCATACCTATTGGCAGGCCTGAGATTAGATTGCTCCTTTCCCTCCTTTTTCTTAGTCCGTCTTCTTCTTCTGGGTTGTTCAAAACCCTCTCTCGGAGCGTTCTGGCTCTGACCAGAGCTATTAGGATCTGTATTAGGAGCAGCCTTATCCTCCTTAGGCAGATGTGGCAAATCTGAAGGGGCCTCCATCTTGGCATTCATATTAATAGGACAAAAATGGGCTAGATGCCCATGCTTATGGCAAACCCGACATCTGAAGGGTAGGGCTTCGTAGTCAAGCTGCTGGATCCAGGTATGACCTGCCAGTTCAATATCCAACTCAACCGGTAGAGGCTGGCTGAGATCCATCTCAACACAGATTCACGCGTAAACTGCCATGCTCCCTTCAATAGTGTCTCTGGCAACACCAATATGTCTACCAATCGTATTGCCAATCATGGCCAATACCTGCTCCCCCCAGAACTCCATAGGAAGGGCGTATAATCTAATCCACACTGGTATAGCAGTGGGTTCAACACGAGGGTCGAAGCCCACCCGCCATGGTTGAACAAAAAGGCCTGTCGGGCCATGGTTCTTCTTTTCGACTCAAAAGCCTTATTTCTGTCGGCCAGAGCCGAGAAGCTGACAATAAAATAACCATTACTAATAAACCACAATGAGTACTCACCGTGGGGTTCCCAGTTTTGACGGATCCATGAATGCAGGAAGTTCAGAGAGGGGCGAATGCCCATGAACTTGCAGATTAGGTCATGGTTCGCTCTGTAGAGAACTGATTCTTCAACCATGCTGGGTTCAATGACGATTTTTGGCCTGGAATCGGCCTGCGGCAGACAACCATTCACCCGATGAGCTGACGGCCGATTCCCAACAGCCGTGAAGATCTTCTTGTATGCCATATTTTGCGCTTCAGCAGTCTTCGGGGAAGAGTCGCCTTTAAATAGATCAGCGTAAGAGCTGGTGTTTCCTGAATCAGGAGCCGGAGAAGTCCCCATTGGACCCTCCAGGGGCACCGAACGGATCTTCAGATCCCCCGTAACCTAAATGCACTTCAGCAAGACCGCAAAAACCAGAGAAAAATCGAGGATGCAGAAACTCTGGTTCAGAGGAGAAAATCGCCAGAGCTCGTTTTCCCGCCTTTTTTTTTTTGTTAATTTTAAAAGAAAATTATTTTAGGTCCGATTGTTAAGTTACTATTATCCTATATTAGTTTAAGTTTTTTTGGTTTATCTTGTACTAATTAAAATAATTATATGAGATATCCCCTTTTTCCTAAAATAATTTTTGTGAACCCGATGTGAACCTCACCTTATAAGGTTTTTATTTCCATTTTTAGCCCTTAGTTTTAGCAGGCTTTCCATAGTATGTTTTTATTTTGGTGGCTACTATTAGCTAGAAGGTGAATAATACTATACTAGTTTTCCTCTTTTGTATTAAAATATTCCATGAAAATCTATTTTTTTTTTATTATGAGGTTTTTTTTTTATAGTTATCCTGATTAATGATAGAAATATTGGTAAAATCCTAGTTGCCCTTGAGTAGGATTTTTTTTTTCCCTTACGGCACCTCTACTTCTTCCAAGGCCTTTGGAATGACTACTAGGTCTAATAATATATGACTTCTAGAATCCTTACAAATAGAATAGGATATATTTCAAGCCATTGCTCATCGAAATTATATTGTTCATGAAGAAAAGACCCTAATATTAAGTTTGATCAATATTATAGGTCTACCATAGGTTTACAAAATTTTATGAATGTTTTGTTGAAATTGTAATTTGATTCCTTACCAAGGCTAATATTATGTGATGTATTCGATAAGTTGAAGGGTATTTCATTGTATAATGCATTAATTATTTTAAATATTAAATGCTATAATTCATATGGGCCATGTCTATCTTTATTATGGTTAAACCTCTTTATAGCTTGTGATTAACATAAATCCATCTTGTTATGTCATCTTTGGTTAGACTTTATGATGTAAATAGGGTTTTGGTATTGTTATAGATACCCCCTCCCACTCCTCATTTAATAAGTAAAGTGTTGTATAATCTAATCTATGCATTGTATAGTGATATTTATGGTTAATATGGGTTCCCCTAAATTTTTATGTCTCTCTTTACTCTTATTTTATCCTTTTATGCTTTCTATATAAGATTTCAGTGGATGGTTTACTTATGTTCATTTCTTTAAAATAATGTGAATTCAAACATGGTATCAGAGTGGGTAAGGAGTTGTTTTTTTGGTAAGTTAATTATATTAATTAAAAAAGGGCATTTGAAAGGCACCCTGTCACCTTTTACAAAAATAAACTTTGAGGAACAAGAGGAGGAGAAGAGAAACATGAAGAATAGAGCAAAGTGTTGAGCAAAGTGTTGCAAGAGTTTTGTCATTGTTGTCAACACAGGAAATTAGATCTAATGATGCAGTGGACAGGCAGTTCAGAAGTCATTCAGATGCAGAGGACAGAAGTTCAAAGGTTATTCAGAGCATGGACAGTGAGTTTCCAAGAAGACCATAGTTGCCTATTTGCAAAAGTTCAAAGAAAAAGACAAGTAAGAAAAGTGTCGCGATATCGCGACATTTTTAGTAGGCAAGAAAAACTGTCATGATTTCGCGACATGTTAGAGGAGAGAGAAAGCACAAACAAAATTGTCGCGATTTCGTGACATGGCCGAGGAGAGAGAAGGCACAAAGAAAACTGTCATGATTTCGCGACATGTTTGGAGAAAAAGCGCTAAGGAAGAAAACTGTCACGATTTCGCGACATGTTTGGAGAAAAAGCGTTAAGGAAGAAAACTATCGCGATTTCGTGACATGTTTGGTGAAAAAGCGCTAAGGAAGAAAACTATCACGATTTCATGACATGTTTGGTGAAAAAGCGCTAAGGAAGAAAACTGTCACGATTTCATGACATGTTCGGAGAAAAAGTGCTAAGGAAGAAAACAGTCACGATTTCATGACATGTTTGGAGAAAAAGCGCCAAGGAGGAAAAGTGTCGCGATATCGTGACACGTCGGGTTTTCGTGACCCGAAGAGGAGAGAGAAAGCTCGGAGGCAAAAGTGTCATGATTTCGTGACATGTTTCATTTTTTCTGGTGATTGAGGAGAAAAATGTACGGATGCAAAAAGTGTCACGATTTCATGACAGGCAGCAGTGAAGAAGCTAGCAGGATGAAGATGTCACGATTTCGTGACATGTCATAGTTTCGTGACTCTAGGAGGAGAGAGACTGTACGGTGCCAGAAATGTCACGATTTCACGACAAAAGCAGGGAAGAAGGCCTAGAAGCAAAAAGCATCATGATTTCATGACAGAAGTAAGGATGACATCAGCAATAATTAGAAGTGTCACGATTTCATGACAAAAATGTTGTCAAAGCAAACAAAGGCCAAAAGTGTCACGATTTCGTGACAACAGAGATAAGAAGGCGTACGGATGTTAAAGGTGTCGCGATATCGTGACATGTTGTAGTTTCATGGCAGAAGCTACAGGAAAGTGACAAAGGTGGCAGAGACGGTTGAAGCCGACAAAGTTGAATCTAGGCCGATAGAATTTAGGGTTTTGCAGCCGACGCTCTTTAGGGTTGAAGCCGACAAAGTTGAATCTAGGCCGACAAAATTTAGGGTTTTGCAGTCGACGATCTTTAGGGTTACAGCCGACTATATTTCAAGTTTGAAATTTCTATTATTTAAGGAGGGCTATTTCAGAGTTTTTAATTGAAGTGTGCGTCTCGATTGTGTGCGAATTAAGTCTGCAGTGCGCAGTATGCGAATCGTATCGAATTAAGTCAAGTGAAGTCCGAAGAGAGCTGAGAGCTAGTCATATCGAATTAAGCTGAGTGTGAAGCAAGAGCGTACAGAAAGCAAAAAAAGTGCATAGGAGCAGAAGCGATAGTTTGATTGTGACGAAGCATAGTGTGAGAGACTGTTGCACAGAAGCAGACTGATAGTGCGAAGCATTTGCACAGCAGAAGCAGAGTGCAGAGAATCTGCAGACAGTGAGCAATAAGGTGAAGGTATTATTCAGTTATTTTCTTTGTTTCTATAGAAGTCCAAGTTGCAGCTTGGCATAAGGGGTTGGTGCTCCTTCCAGTAGGTGCTGGTGATTTGGGGGTAGGTGCTCCTTTCTGTTGGTGCAAAAAAATTGAGGGGTTGGTGCTCCTTCCAGTTGGTGCTTGGTAAATTGTTGTAAAGTTGTTGCTTTGCAAAGGCTGGATTTGGATGGTAGTCCAAGCAACCCTTTTTGAGGAGTAGCCACATTGGTGAACCTCGTTAAATCTGTGTTGTGTGTGATGCTCTTTTGTTCTATCTGGTTTAAATTTGCTTTATTTCAGCTTTAAGTATTGCAAGTTTAAATATTAAAAGATCACACTGATTCACCCCCCCTCTCAGTGTCATTGTGATTATAACAATTGGTATCAGAGCTAGGTTCTTGAACAGGCTCAAATAGCTAGGGTGATCTTGGAAGTGACGCAATGGCAAGTGGTGAAGGTTTCTCCTCGAACAAAGCACCATTGTTTGATGGAACTAATTATGCATTCTGGAAAATCAGAATGCAGACATATCTCCATGCTTTGGGTTTTGACATCTGGGGTGCAGTAGTTAATGGTTACAAAGCTCCCGCCACCGCTCCAACAGACACTACCGGTAAAAAGGCATTTGAAAATGATTCAAAAGCAAAAAATGCCATCATGTGTGGACTAGTGGACAATGAGCTAGTCAAGATCATAAATTGTGAATCAACAAAAGATGTATGGGATAAACTAGAGAACATTCATGAAGGAGATGATAGGATCAAGGAGGCCAAGCTTCAAACACATCGAGCTCAATTTGAATCCTTAAATATGGACAATGATGAGAACATAGAGACTTTCATGCAAAGAGTCAATGGGATCACTAATTCAATCAGAGGTCTCGACGAAGATATGGATGATGCTACTATCGTGAAAAAGGTATTAAGATCACTCCCTCCTAGATTTGATTCTAAAGTCTCAGCCATAGAAGAAGCCAAAGATCTAAATCACTTTAGTATGGATGAGATGCATGGTTCTTTGACTGCTTTTGAAATGAGAATAGGAAGGTCTAATCCCATAGATAGAGAAGCAGCCTTTAAAGCCCTAAAAGGCAAAGACACAAAACAAGAGTCTGAAGAAGAGGAGGCATCTGATGAAATGGAAGCAAATTTTGTCAGAAAACTGAGAAAGGGAAAAGGAAAATACAGAGGAAAGCTACCTTTTAAATGTTTTAACTGTGGAGGCATTGGGCACTTTGCGACAAAATGTCCACTCAATGAGAAGAACCAGGGAGAGGAAGCTTCGCACCAAGAAAGAAATGACTGGAAGAAAAAATCAAACTTCAGGAAAGGCAACTTCAAAAAGAAAAGTTTCATCTCCAGGAATGCAAATTCTTCAGAAGACAACTCTAGTGAGGATTCTGAAGAAGAAACAGGTGAAGTTCTGTTCATGGCATGTGAATCAAAAAAATCGAAAGAGGTAGAACAATCAGAAAAGAGGGAAGTAATGAATTCTAAAGTTTTTGCTAAAAATCTTGAGGCTGAAGTAGATCTAGAAGGTGAGCTGGTCTCTGCTCTTGTAGAATGGAAATCTGAGAAAAGAAAGAATTATAAACTTTCAAGGAAGCTTGAGGATGCAAATGATATCATAACCAGTTTGAAAATATAGACAGAAGAATACAAGAAAATGTCTGAGGATCTCGAAGTTCAGATAACCATGAAGTTAGATTACTGCTGTAAACTAGAAGAAGAGAATGTCAGTCTACGAATGCAGATGCAAGAACTGGATCAAAAAATCAGCTGCCATCAAAAGCGTGAAGAAAGTTTGATGAAGCTGGATAAAATTTTAAGTGATCAAAGACCTTCTGGCATCAAATTTGGTCTAGGCTTCATGGAAGGAGAATCGTCAAATGGACCAAAAGCCAAAAATGTAGAAACTGTAAGGAATGAAGAGAAGAAACAGACTGATGAAAGAAAAACAACTCAAGCAAATAAAAGCAGTAATGCCTGGCCCAAAAAGAGAACTGACAATGATGGATTTACCAAGGTCACACATCAGAAGAAAAGAAGATCTATGGCTCCTACAACATCCTGGCAAAAACCATCTTTCAGGTTCAATCATTTCTTTTCTGGTTTCTGTTTCAAGTGTAATGGTTATGGGCATAAAATTGCAGATTGCAAGTATAATGCAGGACCAAGAAATCTCTTCAGTAGAAATGCTTTTTCACCGTTAAATTATGCAGTAGAATGTTTTAATTGTCACAACTTTGGACATATTGCAAGAAACTGTCGTAGTCTTTTAGCTGCAAATCAACCTCAGAAAAGAAAATTTCAACCAAATAGGGCAAGACAAAATAGAAATCCTTCTGAAAGATATACTCAAGATACTAGAAAAGGAAAGTCCAAACTAGAGCCCAATACGGTAGCCAAATCAGAGTGGAAACAGAAAGAGCAGCCTCAGGAAGAAAAGGAATCCTTAATAGTTCAAACAGCTTTCAAGGCACAGAGTAAAAGGGTACCATGGATACTTGACAGCGGATGCTCAAGTCATATGACAGGTGATAAACAAAAATTTGAAAAATTACAGAAATATGAGGGCGGTTCTGTAAAATTTGGAAATAATGATGGAGCTAAGATAATCGAAAAAGGATCAGTTCAAATCAGTAATGGGAAGATCAAGTCAGAAGAAGTTTTGTTTGTGGATGGTCTGAAACATAACCTGTTGAGTGTTAGTCAGATCTGTGATAATGGACATGAAGTTGTTTTCAAGAAGCAGGGTTGTGAAGTCAGGAAATCAAACAGTGGAAAATTGATAGCTACTGGATCAAGGACATCTGGCAACCTGTACACACTCTCAGAAACTACAGAAGGTAATTGTTTCATTGGACAGGAAGAAGAAAACTGGCTATGGCACAAGAGGCTTGGACACATTAGTTTTGATAATTTAGTGAAAATCAGCTCGAAACAGGCAGTAAGAGACATTCCAACCATTAGAAAACCTTCAAATAGTATTTGTGCTTCATGTCAAAAGGGAAAGCAAACCAGAACCTCATTCAAAACAAAAGAGTACCACACCAGTAAACCTCTGGATCTTATACATACAGACTTGTGTGGACCCATGAGAACTCAAAGCATAAATGGTGACAAATACTTTATGCTATGTATTGATGATTATTCCAGAATGACATGGATATTCTTCTTAAAGAATAAAACAGAAGCTTTTGGAATGTTCAGATCTTTCAAACATCTAGTTGAGAATGAAACAGGAAAAAGAATTAAATGTTTGAGATCAGATAGAGGAGGAGAATTCATCTCAGATGAGTTTACAGAATACTGTGAACGGCATGGTATCAGGAGACAATATTCAGCAGCTAGAACACCCCAGCAGAATGGCATGGTAGAAAGAAAAAATAGAACAGTACAGGAAATGGCACGAACTATGCTGGCGAAAAACAAAATAGCAGACAGATTTTGGAAAGAAGCAGTCCATACTACAGTATACATCCAAAATAGGTACATGCTGAGAACTCATGAAAGCAAAACTCCTTATGAGCTGTGGTTTGGTAGAAAGGCAATAGCAAAACACCTCAAAGTCTTTGGCTGTAAGTGTTACATCAGAAAAACTGAAGACAATCTTGGGAAGTTTGAAAATAGAGCAGATGAAGGTGTCTTTGTTGGGTATTCGATAAAGAGCAAAGCTTATAAATGTTACAACAAGAGACTCAAGAAAATTGTGGACAGTGCTGATGTTAAATTTGATGAAGGAAGGGAAAGAACAGTTAACTATGAAGAAAACTACCCAATTTATGAAGAAGTCATTGAAGGAGAAGAGGAAAATGAAACAGAAAAGAAATGATCTCTTAACTCAGATGACTTAATCGATGACTCAGAGGTGGAAGAAAATAAGAAATTCAAAACAGGCAGCTGGCAGAAGAATCATCCCAGAGATCAAATTATTGGAGATCCCACAACTGGTATTCAGACAAGAAAGAAAGTAGTAAGTAACTACTCTCTTTTATCCAGCATTGAGCCCAAAAATATAGCTGAGGCAAGCAAAGATGATAGCTGGATGAAGGCAATAAATGAAGAGTTAGATCAGATTGAAAAGAACAGAACTTGGGAATTAGTTCCTAGACCGACGGATAAGAATGTAATCGGCACCAAATGGATATTTCGAAATAAATTGAATGAAGACGGACAGGTAGTTAGAAATAAAGCTAGATTGGTCTGTAAAGGGTATGCACAAGTTGAAGGCATTGATTTTGAAGAGACTTTTGCACCTGTGGCCAGATTAGAAGCAATCAGAATGTTTCTAGCCTTAGCAGTTCATAAGAATTTCAGAGTTTACCAGATGGATGTAAAATCAGCTTTCTTAAATGGGACACTTGAAGAAGAAGTTTACATTGAACAACCAGATGGTTTCCAAATTGGTGAAGATCCCAATCTTGTCTGCAAATTAAAGAAAGCTTTATATGGCTTAAAACAGGCACCCCGAGCGTGGTATGCATGGCTAGATAACTATCTCTCTCAACAGGGGTTTAAAAAGGGTATGGTGGACAGTAATCTGTATGTCAAAACAGAAAATGGGCATCTCATTGTTCTTGTTGTTTATGTAGATGATATCATATTTGGCAGCAGCAAAGATGATTCATGTAAAGACTTAGCAAATAAAATGCAGAAAGAATTTGAAATGTCTATGATTGGTGAACTGTCTTACTTTCTTGGGTTACAAGTTAATCAAAATGAGAAAGGCATATTTATTTCCCAAGTCAAATATGTGAAAGAGATGCTAAAAAGATTCACAATGGAGGACTATAAGCCAGTTAGCACTCCTATGGTGACAGGCTGCAAGTTGAGTAAAGATGACAAATCTCCACCTGTAGATCAAACCATGTACAGATCAATGATTGGAAGCTTACTTTATTTAACAGCTACCAGACCAGATATTCTGTAGGCGGTTTGCATGGTAGCAAGATTTCAGGCCAATCCCAAAGAGACTCATGTGACAGACGAAGTAAAAAGGATTCTCAGATATCTCAAGGGTACTATGGAGTATGGGTTATGGTATCCGAAAGGAAAAGACTTCACCCTTATATCTTATTCAGATGCAGATTGGGCAGGATGTGTTGATGATAGGAAGAGTACAAGTGGAGGTGCTTTTTATCTCGGTGACAGGTTGGTTGCTTGGCACAACAAGAAACAAGAGTCAGTTTCTTTATCAACAAGTGAGGCAGAATATATTGCAGCAACAACCTGCTGTACACAAGTTTTGTGGATGAAACAAACTCTGAAAGATCTTGGTATTAATTTTAGTGAACCAATATCAGTTAAGTGTGATAACACCAGTGCAATTAACATCTCCAAGAATCCAGTAATGCATTCATGGACAAAACACATTGCCATCAGGTATCATTTTTTGAAGGAGAAAGTTGCAGAAGGAGAAGTTAAATTGGATTTTGTCCCAACCACAGAACAAGTAGCAGATATTTTTACAAAACCATTGCCCAAGGAAGTGTTTGAGTACCTTCAAAACAAATTGGGAGTAGTAACACCTCCCAAGAAGTGACTAGCTACAGGGATCACTTTCTCAGGGGGAGCATTTGAGTATTTGACTATTCTTTTGCTCATGATCATAATTTGTGCTAAGTGCAACAAATTATGCCTGAGAATTGTGTGTATGGACTCAGGGGGAGTCTGCAGTAGCCCTTTGGTATTATTGACAAAGGGGGAGAAGAGTTACAGGAATTTACACAGGTGTTGCCAACAATTCCAAAGGGGGAGATTGTTGAGCAAGGTGTTGCAAGAGTTTTGTCATTGTTGTCAACACAGGAAGTTAGATCT
The DNA here is from genome assembly GCA_028583015.1 of Wollemia nobilis. Classification (NCBI taxonomy): domain Eukaryota; kingdom Viridiplantae; phylum Streptophyta; class Pinopsida; order Araucariales; family Araucariaceae; genus Wollemia; species Wollemia nobilis. The sequence goes on from JAQPPZ010001917.1 coordinate 896,062, forward strand.
AATGATGCAGTGGACGAGCAGTTTAGAAGTCATTCAGATGCAGAGGACAGAAGTTCAAAGGTTATTCAGAGCATGGACAGTGAGTTTCCAAGAAGACCATAGTTGCCTATTTGCAAAAGTTCAAAGAAAAAGACAAGTAAGAAAAGTGTCGCGATATCGCGACATTTTCAGCAGGCAAGAAAAACTGTCATGATTTCGTGACATGTTAGAGGAGAGAGAAAGCATAAACAAAATTGTCATGATTTCGTGACATGGCCGAGGAGAGAGAAGGCACAAAGAAAACTGTCATGATTTCGTGACATGTTTGGAGAAAAAGCGCTAAGGAAGAAAACTATCGTGATTTCGTGACATGTTTGGAGAAAAAGCGCTAAGGAAGAAAACTGTCGCGATTTCGCGACATGTTTGGTGAAAAAGCGCTAAGGAAGAAAACTGTCATGATTTCGTGACATGTTTGGTGAAAAAGTGCTAAGGAAGAAAACTGTCGTGATTTCATGACATGTTTGGAGAAAAAGCGCCAAGGAGGAAAAGTGTCACGATTTCGTGACATGTCGGGTTTTCGCGACCCGAAGAGGAGAGAGAAAGCTCGGAGGCAAAAGTGTCACGATTTCGTGACATGTTCCGTTTTCGCTGGTGACTGAGGAGAAAAATGTACGGATGCAAAAAGTGTCACGATTTCATGACAGGCAGTAGTGAAGAAGCTAGCAGGATGAAGATGTCATGATTTCGTGACATGTCACAGTTTCGCGACTCTAGGAGGAGAGAGACTGTACGGTGCCAGAAATGTCACGATTTCATGACAAAAGTAGGGAAGAAGGCCTAGAAGCAAAAAGGGTCATGATTTCATGATAGAAGTAAGGATGACGTCAGCAATAGTTAGAAGTGTCACGATTTCATGACAAAAATGTTGTCAAAGCAGACAAAGGCCAAAAGTGTCACGATTTCATGATAGCAGAGATAAGAAGGCGTACGGATGTAAAAGGTGTCGCGATATCGTGACATGTTGTAGTTTCATGGTAGAAGCTACAGGAAAGTGACAAAGGTGGCAGAGATGGTTGAAGCCGACAAAGTTGAATCTAGGCCGATAGAATTTAGGGTTTTGCAACCGACGCTCTTTAGGGTTGAAGTCGACAAAGTTGAATCTGGGCCGACAAAATTTAGGGTTTTGCAATCGACGATCTTTAGGGTTACAGCCGACTATATTTCAAGTTTGAAATTTCTATTATTTAAGGAGGGCTGTTTCAGAGTTTTTAATTGAAGTGTGCATCTCGATTGTGTGCGAATTAAGTCTGCAGTGCATAGTATGCGAATAGTATCGAATTAAGTCAAGTGAAGTCCGAAGAGAGCTGAGAGCTAGTCGTATCGAATTAAGCTGAGTGTGAAGCAAGAGCGTACAGAAAGCAAAAAAAGCGCATAGGAGCAGAAGCGATAGTTTGATTGTGACGAAGCGTAGTGTGAGATACTGTTGCGTAGAAGCAGACTGATAGTGCGAAGCATTTGCACAGCGAAGCAGAGTGCAGAGAATCTACAGACAGTGAGCAATAAGGTGAAGGTATTATTCAGTTATTTTCTTTGTTTCTATAGAAGTCCAAGTTGCAGCTTGGCATAAGGGGTTGGTGCTCCTTCCAGTAGGTGCTGGTGATTTGGGGGTAGGTGCTCCTTTCTGTTGGTGCAAAAAAATTGAGGGGTTGGTGCTCCTTCCAGTTGGTGCTGGTAAATTGTTGTAAAGTTGTTGCTTTGCAAAGGCTGGATTTGGATGGTAGTCCAAGCAGCCCTTTTTGAGGAGTAGCCACATTGGTGAACCTCGTTAAATCTATGTTGTGTGTGATGCTCTTTTGTTCTATCTGGTTTAAATTTGCTTTATTTCAGCTTTAAGTATTGCAAGTTTAAATATTAAAAGATCACACTGATTCACCCCCCTCTCAGTGTCACTGTGATTATAACACAAAGCTCATAAAAACTAAAAAGCCTGAAGCCATTACACTAAAAAAGCAACTGAAAGGATTACCGGTGATCCTTTAGCACAAAGGAAAAAAATGAATAGCACCAAAATGTAGAAAGGAGGAGACAAGCAGGAACAGACCCAACAACACACCAAAAAACTAGAGGAAATGGAGAACAACCCAAAACAACGATCAAGACTAGCAAAAAATGCCATCAAGGAAGAGCGTCGGGTTGTAGAAAAGTGTGGACATCAATATTCAAAAAAATTTCCTTTGCTGCATCCTTCTCTACATCCTTCGAGGTCTCTTTAAACTTTGTAATCTCCTTCAAACAATCAAGGTAGGTATATTTTGCAATTTCTAGAAAATCATCTTTAGTAGCCCCTCCTTTAACATCATAGGAGGGTTCAGCAGCAGAACCATTAAAATTTTCACAAAATAAGAACAGACAAAGATTGTGTCTCTATTATTTGAGGCTCTCAATGGCCTTACTGATGGCAATGTGGGTAGCTTCCAAGTGAGCTATGGATGCATTGGTGGTATGGATGACCAACTTATGGAGAAATTTATCAACCAAATCAGGTGAAGAGGATTGGAATTTGGGAGGCTTGCCTGAGATGGAAGGTGGGGTTTCTAAAACTTCCTTTAGCTTCATACGCTGGGAGATTCTAACAGGGGTTGACTCCACCTTAATTTTCTTCCTAGCCATAGGATGGGTTTTTTCAGTTTTGATCTTCCTCTTAAGATTGGAATGTGTAGGACTCAGGGTAGAGGATGAATTCACTTCATCTTATTCAGGAGTGGGAATGTTACCATTGGGGAAGTTAAGGAGGAGATAGCAGTAGAGGACTTTGCAAAGTCCTTGGTGACTTGGAAGGGCATCCTAATTTTTGTGAGAGGTTATAATGGCGTAATCTATGGACCAAAATATTGTAATGGGGATATTCATGGCTTTGGAATCACGAAAGTGATTCACATAGGCGAGATGAAAACAACATAACTACAAGTTTAGATTATCATAGGACAGGTATTGCATTATGGGAACTAAAATTTGCTATAGAGGAGGGGAAATGTGTTCATGATACAACCCTTTTCTATAGTTCTTGTGGACCTCAATTTTTTTTCGAAGAAGGTCAGTTCAGCTTCCCAATTATGTTTGTTGTGCTAGATCACCTTTTCGTTCAAGGGCTACCCAGTCAAGCTCGCCAATAGCTCAAAGGAGATATGGTATTGGACCCCATGTATTGTGACATAACTTCTATCCCAAGTGTCAGCAAAAGCCTTCAAAATGGTGTCAGAAACACCTAAGAAGAGCTTGAAAAATTCAATTAGGGCACTTTTTGTTTTATCTATCCATAAGTCACAGATCAAAGGACTAAGCTCAAGAACAACAGGCTCAATGTAAACAAGTTTGCTTTCCTTCATGATGGCAGATAGGGAAGAGGACAGAGAATAGGAAAGCACAAGGATTAGGGTAAAATGACAAGAAAATATTGAGACACCATGATAAAGGACAACACATGCATGAAGGCTAAAAATAGGAAGATGGTGCCCTAAATTTTTTTGCTTTGGGACCATTAAATTATTTGCACAAAGGAATTGGAACTTTTGACATGCAAGGATTGGCTAGGGCAAAGGTAAGATCTATGAATTAGGATTAGGTTAAGGGCATAGCCAATGGCATGACGACACTCAAAAAAGGTAACGTGATAAATCAGGACGCACGAAAAACTTTCCCATCAAGAAATATGAGCACAATACCCCGAAAGGTTTGGGATGGTCTCCAAATTGATCGTTGGGATGAATCTCCAATCGAGGAGGCTACATAAAGATATCAAAAAAAATGAAATACACTTATCAAGGCTCACAAGGTTCAAATCATTAAAACTCATGTGAAAAAACACCTTGGAATGATGGGAATGAGTGGTTACTCGAAAAAGTTTACGGATCTTGAAAAAGGTAATATTGAAATAGGAAATAGAGCCTATGGGTGCGTGGATCCACATTTGTCCTTTTTAAGAATGTCATCCACCTTAGTAGGTAGACTGTCTATCCATGTTAATAGTCCTTGGGCATGAACCCCAATGTTAGCTAGCTTATCAAAAATAGTATTGGCCTCTTTGTAGGCATGTTGGAGTATGCAATTATGTTGCCGCTTAAGAATTTGCTTTCAATCTTCAACAATTGATCTGATCCTCTAGTGAATAGGCTTATAATACTTCAAATAGTTAATGATATTTAAGAAATCTCCTTCCACAATGATGTTTCCTGGGATAGTTTTGATAAATTGAAGACCCCTCCAAACAACTTTAGCCTCAACAATATGGTTGGTGATAACACCAAGAGGTTCAACATAGGAAAAAATAGGATTTCCCAGATGATCCCTTAGGATTCTGCCAGCCCCCCCTAACCCAGGGTTTTCTTTGGCTACACCATAAAAATTGAGTTTAACCCAACTGTTAGAAAGAGGAATCCATTTATCATTGCTTCTAGGATTGGGAAAATCAACACTTTTAGGGTCATCAAGATTGATGTTACAAGACTTTAAGATATCTTTCTTAAAATGAGGACAAGGATGTGGATTAAAATGTGCAGTTAGAGAATTTTCTATGGCACAAAGGATGATTTTATTGGCAATGTATTAAGGTTGGACATTTTTTTATCGAAAACTCTATGATTACGTTCAAGCCAGATTTGCCATAAGAAATGTTGAATGCTAAACTTGCACAATACTTTAAGCACATGATTTATGAAATGATTAGGCCATTGGTAAAATAGGTCAACAATTAACGGAGGATTAGCCCAAGCCAAGTGAAAAACTTGAAGTTTATTAATGACCTTTCTAGAAAAAGGACAAAAAAGAAAAAGGTGGGAAGTGGACTCCCAATCAGACAAGCACATATGGCATCTGTGAGGAAGAGTAAGGCCTCATTTCATAAGATTTTCAATGGTTAAAATGTGATTTTGGATGCAGAGCCAAGAGAAGGAAGCAATTTTAGGAATCAGGTATTTAGTCCAGACAAGCTTGAAAGGCAAAGGATTCTCTATATTGGTAATGGAGATTAGGTAAGCAGTTTTAACAAAAAATTCCCCAGAGTTCATGGGCTCCCAAATAGGTTGATCCTTTGAACAATCCTCAAGAATTATACAAGAGGAAAGATAGTTATTTAGGCACGAAGATTCCTCATGATTTATAATATTAATCTCCTTCCATTTCTTAATCTCATTAATTGAAGTCATATAATGAGCCACTAGAGGACCAAAACGTTGCTTGGTAATGTTAGTGATCCTTTGGAGCATAGGAATCTGACTGAGAGGAGACTTGCCCAACCATTTGTCATCCCAAAAGGAAATGGAGTTGCCATCATCGAGAAGCCACTAGGTTCATTTTTGCATAAGGGAACAAGCTTGACAAATTGATTTCCAAAAAGTAGATCCGCAGAAGGGTACCTGACCATTCAAAAACTCAAAATTTTGAAGATATTTCCTTTTTAATATTTTGACCCAGTCAACCTATTCATCTGAAATAAGTCTCCAAGCTTGCATGGCAAGGAGAGCAATATTAAGATGGGATATCCGTCTGAGGCCTAAACCTCCTTGATATTTGGGTTTACAAATTTTATCCCAAGCTACCAGATGAAATCTGTGCTTGTTATCAGTTCCTAACCAGAGGAAATTCTTTTGTATTTTCTCCATTTTGCTGTAAACATAAGTTGGATATTTGAATAAGGATAAAAAATAAATAGGAATAATTTGAAGGCAGGCTATAGTTAAGGTGATTTTTCCAGCTTGGGAGAGGATATTACCTCTCCACATAGTCAATTTCTTTTGAAGTATTTCAATGACATTATCCCAAAGATTATCCTTGACACTTCCATTGAAAAGAGGTATTCCAAGGTAAGAGGAAGGCAGGGAACTAATGGGACACTGGAGAATGTTAGCAATCAAATGTTGTCTTCTCAATGGAGTATTAAGGAAATACAATTTGCTTTTTTGAAAGTTGATCCTTTGGCCAGTCATTGCTTCATAAAGGATGAGGATTCATTTGATGATAGAGGCTTCATTGACAGAGGCAAAGGTGGACAAAAGGGTATCATAAAAAAATTGTTGATAAGTAATAGGATTGCATTGTGAAGTAATTTGAATGCCAGAAATAAGACCTGCCTCCCTGGATGCCAAAATGGATTTGCCTAGAGCTTCAGCAGTAATGATGAAGATAAGAGGAGATAAGGAGTTGTGTAAGGAATTTTTAGAACCTTTGATCCTTATTTTGAATTCTAGAACAATATCAGAAAGAGATATCCAATTTATTGAGAATCTTAAAATTTTTGCTAGAATCCTTCATGTTTTCTTATTATCAAAGTATTTTAATTCCACAACTAGAAAACTAAATTTGAGTTTAAAATACCACTTTATTCTTTTTTTTATGGCTACAACATTACTAAATATGAGTTTGAAGAAAATTTAAATTCAAATCTCTTGATCTTGACACATTTTTCCCTCATGCATGGGCACATGCATGCACAAAACTAAGAATATTTTGGGTTTTTCACTAGTTTTATTGGCTTTTTAGCCAAATGATCACATGTTATAATATAATATAAATATCAATAAAAAATAAATCAATATAAAATTTAAAAATATAACAACATTATTGAATAAAATACTCATAGTATTATTGATGAGTCAAATATACAATATTAATATTTGCTCTAAATTAAGATATATTTCATGGAGATTTATCTCCATAATTTAACCTTTGAAAGGTGAATCTTAGATGCTTTGTCTATTGCTCTTCTCACATATATGGGAGACACATTCTTTTCTATTCCACACATAATATAAACCTCTCATGTCCTTTGGCTTCTCTTATTTCCACTTGTATACATGACTTTTGACTCTCTATTTACTTGTACACTCTATTCTATGACACATGCACACTCCTACTTGCACAAATGTTTATATGACACATGTGCACATCCTACACATAAGCACTTACATTTAGGGGAAATATAAATAACATTTATAAACTATAAACTCACACCCTAATCTAATATTTACATTTGTTCCATAAGGTACCTTGGGGTACATTATCATGTACCAAATAATGTAATATTATCCTACACCTCTCTTGTATTACATTATTTGGTTAGTAAAGACTTTATTATTCAATATATGATACTTATATTTTTCCTCCTACTATAGCTCTCACATTGTTTTAAACTTATATTTTTAATTTGTTCCTTTATGTTATTCCCTATGCCTATTATAATAACAAACACATCATATATTCATACAAAATTTGAATCATCAATACACATTCCTAGAATTTATTCTTTATTTTTATTCAGATGCATTTTTTTAATAATTTTCAAATAATTGCACATGCAATCTTTCTTCAAATTTGTTAATAATTCTATTCTCCAAAATGTTAATTTCTTCAAATAATCAAATTCTAATTTCTTCAAATTAAATCCTTTGAAGTAGAAGACCTTATGTCTCCCAATTTCCAATGCAATAATTCAATTTATTTAAATTCTTTTTGGAGTAGAATTCCTTATCTCTCCAAACTTTAAATTTCATTTTAATGCTCAGTATGAAAAAATCATTTTTGCATTCAATCAACAATTTTTAAATTTAATTTAGAAAATTTCTTTTTGGAGTAGAATTCCTTATCTCTCCAAACTTTAAATTTCAATAATCAATTTACAAAAATTGATTTACAATTTTTAAATTCTTCAAATAATTATCAAATATGCAAAAATCAATTTTGTAATAAATCAAATTTGAATTTATCAAAAATCTATATAGGAGTAGAAATCCTTGTCTCCCTAATTAATTTTCACTTTTCAATTTCAAATTACCAAAGTCTCCAAACTTAAATTTAAATAATCAAATGACTCAGGTATTTGGTTTAGCGCCCAATATGAAATTATTGAAATTCCAAGGTAAAGTTCCTTAGCTTAATATTTTCCAGCCTCCCAATTCAAATCATATTTTTTTTGTTGACCTTTATGCATCCAAATTGTTTCCAAATGTTAACTATATTTGCACCATGTATTCAATGTTACATTCATGAATACGAAATAGTTTTGCACCCTTGTTTTTATATGACTATGCTAAAGAACACAAGCTTATACTGAGAGGGGGGTGAACAGTATAAGACCACTTTTTACTTTTCTTTCCCAATCAATATTATGCAATGTATCAATAGCAATATCAACAACAATAATCAAAGCAATGCACAAATCACCACACACAATAGAGACACCAATTTAACGTGGTTCACCCAATGTGGGCTACTCCACGGAGAAAATATTTCACTAAAATTTTCTCAACAAATCTCTTGGGAAACCTTTCCCTATTACAATGTTTATGGACCTCTATCCAAAGGAGACACCAATCCCCTAATCAGGTTCATGGATCTCTATCCATAGGAGACACCAATCTCCTCTTCTCTGGTTGGTGATCTTCTAGAAGAACTGCTGCCTCCACTACACTGGCTTATGGATCTCTATCCACTGAAGACTCCTGTCCTCACTCAGAAGACCTATCCTCACTACCCTAGCTAATGGATCTCTATCCACTAGAGACTATCATCCTCTATACTCTATCACCTCCAAAGCTTGCTCTCAGCTCTATCTCAAATATGTACTAAACATAGTCCTTCGGTCTAGCACAAATCTGCTCAATATCTATCTCTAGTCTGGCACAAACCTATCCTCAAATCTGCACCAAAATCTATCCTCAAATATACACTAAACATAGTCCTTCGATCTAGCACAAATATATCCTCAATATCTATCCTCAAGCCTTAACACAAAGCTTGACTTAATCACAAATCAACTCTGCTAGATCTGCCCCAAACCTTAACTCAAGGTTTGAACAAATCAATCAATCAACTCTGCTCACAAGTCTTCTCAAATACTTATCTCAAATATGCCTTGTAAGCTTCCACAAAATCTCACACTAATCTATCCACAAGTCCTCTCTAGAACTTGTCCAATCTACTCAACAATTTTCACCAAACTTACCTCAAATTTTCTCAACAAGTCCTCACTAAAACTTACTCTCAATCTCTCAACAAGTCTTCACTAAGACTTACCTCAAATATGCTCAACAAGTCCTCACTAGAACTTGTCCAATCTCATAGAAACATATAGAGAATTTTTAGAGACTCAATATGCTTCACACTCACAACAATTCTCAAATACTTTCACTCTCTCTCTTTTTATCATAGAAACATATAGAGAATTGTTAGAGACTCAATATGTTTCACACTCACAAACACTCAACCTCTTTCTCAAATCAATTCAGAATATGGAACAATTTGTTTCACAGAACTAGAACTATCATTTCAACACTTCCACTTGACTAGGTTCAACCAACTCTACTCAATCAATCACTCAATGAAACAATCCTTGCTCACAAACCCTAGTCCAAGCATATGAACACTCACTCAATTATTTCCAATCAATGCTTATCAAACAATCTCACATAACAATGATACTCATGTACTTTCACAAACCCTAGTTCAAGATAGTTCACAACTTCACATAACAATGATACTCATGTTCTTTGCACAAACCCTAGTTCAAGCATATGAAAGCTTTACTCAATATTTCCAACAATGCTTATCAAACAATCCTTTTCACTCCAACTTAGCATTCACAACATCCAACAATTACTCACTAGGAAGATGTGCCCATACCTTTTTGTTTGATGAAGAAAATGACCTCAAAACCTGTCTTAAACACAATTTTCTTCTTTGCCAATTTCAATGGTTAGATGACAAAATATCACACTAACACTCTCTCAGAAATATTTCTTAATTACAAAAATAATCAAACTCAAATACACCTTATTACTCCTTCTTTGAAATTAGCAATCATCAAAGCATACATAAAAATTAATTACTCAATTACTCCTTATAATCTCCAATCTTTAATTAACAACCTCCAAAAATCAAACCCTCAAAAATAATATTGCCTATCCTTTTATCTCCCTCAAATACTCAATAATCAAATTTAAAAATAAACTTTATAACCCTCCAAAATATTTAATTTCCATTCAACCTTAGCAAATCCAAAATACCTCATGCAACCTTGGAAAATATTAATGCATACCTTTTATCTCAAGCAAAAGGCCTCGATGGGTTTCGAACGTGAGACCACTCCCAGTCGAGTGCCTTATCGAGGTGCTAGCCCACCACATGGGCTACGAGCCTCCACATGAAGGGGAAGGCTCAAGCCTTCCTCTTCTCCCTTTTGATCAATGTGATGCAAAACAAAACGTACTCCTTCCTTGCAAAACCAACTCGATGGGTTTCAAACCCTGCTCTCCTCACTTGTCAAACGTCTTAGCGCTACCCATTGTTGCCAACTATGCTACACAACGTTGTGCGAAGACAAAGGAGCCCCGCTCCTATTTGTCTTATCCTCTACCATCGAAATCTTTCAAAAACATGAAAAACCTTTCCTCTTCCTTGCGCACGAATCTTTGGAGTTTTCAATCGATAATTGCATAGGGATTTTTGACTAAGGTTCTTGCCCTCTTTTATACACGAAGGCCAATGTCTTAGAAACATCGGCGCCTTATTCAAATTTTGAATTCAAATAAATTAATAACCTTTATAACCCAACCTTAGGGTTATTTTAATTAATATAAATTAATTTTACAATTAAATTATAATTAATCTATAATTAACTTAATAACTTTAGAAGTTAATTAAATTAATTAATAAATTAATTTATAATGAAATTATTTAAATTAATTTATAATTAATTTAAATCTCCCCTTTTAATATTATAATATTATTTTTCTTGGGCCTCTTCATTGCTCTTTGAACCTCATCTGACCACCTGGAACCAGATCTGACCAACTGGAGGTGGACTTTCCTTTTGCACTGATTGCAAAACCGCTTCTTCTTGCACTACTCACTAAAACTGACTTTTGACATCAATGACAACTCAATTACTCAAAATGTCCAACAATCTCCCCCTTTGTCATTGATGGCAACCCAATTATATTTTCCAATTTCCTTAACCTTTTTTTGTTCTGCTCCCCTAGGAAACTGCTCTCCCTAACTCAATGCTCTCCCCTTAAATCAAATCTCTCCCCCTTTGACATCAATGGCAAAGGGTCACCTTTGGGGCTTGGGGCTAAGAATGAGACTCTTAGCTTAGCCCCTCCCCCACCTCCTCTTGAGGTGGTTAATTCTAGGGTGGGAGTATTTCTACTCCCAACATGCACTGATCTTTACCTTTGTCCACTTTCCTTCTCATATGATCCTTTTGATTCCTCTAACTATTCTTGTTCCTGCTTGTCTCTAGAATTTTTGCTCTACACCACTTTGTTGTATGTCCATCATTATTGCACTTGTAACACTTAATATTGTTATTCCTTGGAGGTGCAAATATCTTGGGATTTCTCCTGGTGAAGCCATATCTATTCCTATCATGAACCCTGCAATTCATTGCCTTGTGACCAAACTGATTACATGAGTAGCAATACCCATGAAAAAGTTACCTATTTCTGAAGTTCCCATATTCCTGTCTTTCATGTGTCCTACACTATGAAGCCTTGTGCCCAAATATGTGACATGAGAAACATCATCCATTGAAATTACCTTGCCTTGACCTCATTGGTCTCTTAGTCTCTTTTACCCTATGTTGGTTCATGTTCCATATGTTTCTCATTTGTGCATTGTTCCTTTCCTTGTTGAAATTTCTATTGTCCAACTCATCCTCAGAAGTCTCACTTTCTCTTACACTATCTTCTTCTAAAGTTTCTTCTTCTTCAGAACTTGAGGTTGACTCCTCTCCTTGTTTCTTTTGTACCTATTCAAAACCAAGACCTATTTTATTTGTTGACCTTCTTTGTACCTTGATCATCTTATCTAAAATCTTTGAGCTCTTTCCAAACCTGTGTAACCTATCCTTAGACTCTTTTATTTCTTCCCTTAGTAGAGCCACTTCATGTTCTAACTTTTCACATTCTAAGACCTTTGCTTCTAACTTATCTTTAAACTTCCTTGTCTTAGCAATTGACTTATTTAGATCCTCTATAAGCTTTCCTTTCTCTTCATCACATTCTTGAAACTGAAGCTTAAGTTGGGAGTTTTGCTTTCTTACCTTCTTTAATGTGTCAAGAGCATAAATAAGCTCTCCCTCAAGATCAACTTCTCCTTTCTCTGATTCTTCCTCTATTTGTTTACCTTTGAAAACATCTTCATTCTTTTCTGACTTGTCTTCTATAGGATCACCTCCTTCTTCTTCTAGTGCCATTAGAATATTCTCTTCTAGTCCTTCAAGTGTATCTTCATATTCATCATCACTGAAACTGAAACCACTCTTTGTACAACTATCTTCAAGATGACCAAAGTTACCACATCTAAAACACTTGAGAATTATTGGTGACCTTTTCTTAACTTCTTCTTTTTCTTTTGTCAGAAATAGAACTTCATCTTTATCATTATCTGAGAAACTATTATCACTATCACTTGAGTACTTACTTGCCTTGTCTGCATAGTAACTCCTCTTCTATCTTTGAAAGAACTTCTTTCCTTGTTTGCCTTGTCCATCCTTGCCTTTCTTTTGGTACCTATATTTTTTGATTCCCTATTCTTATGATCCTATTTTTCTTCATCATTGCTATTTCTAGCTTCTTGAAAATCAGTTGCATAGTGACCATACTTTCCACAATTGAAACATCTAACAGATTTCGCATATTTAAATCTTCTTGGATCCTTATTCCTTCTACCATAATTTGCTTCTTCATCACTGGATGACTCATTGCTTGAATCTGACTTCTTACCCTTTGTCTTCTTAGTAGCTTTGAAGGTTGCTTCCTTCTAGAGATTAGGTTCCTCTTTTGTTCTCATCTCAAAAGTTGTAAGAATGCCAAGTAATTCATCTCTTGTCAAAATATCACCATATTTTGATTCCTCTATAGCTGAAATATTTTCACTAAACCTTTTTGGGAGAGATCTTAAGATCTTATCACAAACATCAGATTCTTGAACCTCAAGTCCAAGTCCTTCCATGGAGTTAACAACCTCATCTACATGAAGTAGATAAGCACTAATGTTTTCCTCATCCTTCATTCTTAATTCTTCAAATTGTCCCTTGAGATTTTGTATCTTTGCCCTTTTGACATTTTTATCTCCTTCATATATGCTTTGCAACTTATCCCAAATTCCTTTTGCTGATTTGCAATGCATAACCTTTATGAACTCTATTCTATGCAAACCTTTCAAAATTGCATTCATTGCTTTTGAATTGTAATGATGTAGAAGCTTACCATATTTATCTATAGGTGGAGTAGTTGGTGGTGTGTATCCATTTTCAACTGCTTCCCATATTTCATTGCCAAGTGCCATCAGGTGAATCTTCATTCTCATACTCCAAAATACATAATCACTTCCATCAAATACTAGTGTTGAATTATCTGAGGATCCACTCTTAGAATCCATTGTGTTCTTGTAAGCTTTTCCTTCAAGCTGTTAAACTCTTCCGAAGGAACCCACTCTGATACCAATTGAAGAACACAAGCTTATACTGAGAGGGGGGTGAACAATATAAGACCACTTTTTACTTTTCTTTCCCAATCAATATTATGCAATGTATCAATAGCAATATCAACAACAATAATAAAAGCAATGCATAAATCACCACACACAATAGAGACACCAATTTAACGTGGTTCACCCAATGTGGGCTACTCCATGGAGAAAATATTTCACTAAAATTTTCTCAACAAATCTCTTGGGAAACCTTTCCCTATTACAATGTTTATGGACCTCTATCCAAAGGAGACACCAATCCCCTAATCAGGTTCATGGATCTCTATCCATAGGAGACACCAATCTCCTCTACTCTAGTTGGTGATCTTCTAGAAGAACTACTGCCTCCACTACACTAGCTTATGGATCTCTATCCACTGAAGACTCATATCCTCACTCAGAAGACCTATCCTCACTACCCTAGCTAATGGATCTCTATCCACTAGAGACTATCATCCTCTATACTCTATCACCTCCAAATCTTGCTCTCAACTCTATCTCAAATCTATACTAAACATAGTCCTTCGGTCTAGCACAAATCTTCTCAATATCTATCTCTAATCTAGCACAAACCTATCCTCAAATATACACCAAAATCTATCCTCAAATCTACACTAAACATAGTCCTTCGATCTAGCACAAATATATCCTCAATATCTATCCTCAAGCCTTAACACAAAGCTTGACTTAATCACAAATCAACTCTGCTAGATCTACCCCAAACCTTAACTCAAGGTTTGAACAAATCAATCAATCAACTATGCTCACAAGTCTTCTCAAAGACTTATCTCAAATATACCTTGTAAGCTTCCACAAAATCTCACACTAATCTATCCACAAGTCCTCTCTAGAACTTGTCCAATCTACTCAACAAGTCTTCACCAAGAATTGCCTCAAATATTCTCAACAAGTCCTCACTAAACTTTCCAATATGATCAACAAGTCTTCACAAAGACTTACCTCAAATATTCTCAACAAGTCCTCACTAGAACTTGTCCAATCTCATAGAAACATATAGAGAATTGTTAGAGACTCAATATGCTTCACACTCACAACAATTCTCAAACACTTTCACTCTCTCTCTTTTTATCATAGAAACATATAGAGAATTGTTAGAGACTCAATATGTTTCACACTCACAAACACTCAACCTCTTTCTCAAATCAATTCAGAATATGGAACAATTTGTTTCACAGAACTAGAACTATCATTTCAACACTTCCACTTGACTAGGTTCAACCAACTCTACTCAACCAATCACTCAATGAAACAATCCTTGCTCACAAACCCTAGTCCAAGCATATGAACACTCACTCAATTATTTCCAATCAATGCTTATCAAACAATCTCACATAACAATGATACTCATGTTCTTTCACAAACCCTAGTTCAAGATAGTTCTCAACTTCACATAACAATGATACTCATGTTCTTTCACAAACCCTAGTTCAAGCATATGAAAGATTTACTCAATATTTCCAACAATGCTTATCAAACAATCCTTTTCACTCCAACTTAGCATTCACAACATCCAACAATCACTCACTAGGAAGATGTGCCCATACCTTTTGTTTGATGAAGAAAATGACCTCAAAACCTGTCTTAAACACAATTTTCTTCTTTGCCAATTTCAATGGTTAGATGACAAAATATCACACTAACACTCTCTCAGAAATATTTCTTAATTACAAAAATAATCAAACTCAAATACACCTTATTACTCCTTTGAAATTAGCAATCATCAAAGCATACATAAAAATTAATTACTCAATTACTCCTTATAATCTCCAATCTTTAATTAACAACCTCCAAAAATCAAACCCTCAAAAATAATGTTGCCTATCCTTTTATCTCCCTCAAATACTCAATAATCAAATTTAAAAATAAACTTTATAACCCTCCAAAATATTTAATTTCCATTCAACCTTAGCAAATCCGAAATACCTCATGCAACCTTGGCAAATATTAATGCATACCTTTTATCTCAAGCAAAAGGCCTCGATGGGTTTCGAACGTGAGACCACTCCCAGTCGAGCGCCTTATCGAGGTGCTAGCCCACCACGTGGGCTACGAGCCTCCACACGAAGGGGAAGGCTCAAGCCTTCCTCTTATCCCTTTTCGATCAATGTGGCACAAAACAAAATGTACTCCTTCTCTTGCAAAACCAACTCGATGGGTTTCGAACCCTGCTCTCCTCGCCTGTTGTACGTCTTAGCGCTACCCACTATTGCCAACTATGCTACATAGTACTGTGCGAAGACAAAGGAGCCCCGCTCCTATTTGTCTTATCCTCTACCATCGAAAGCTTTCAAAAACATGAAAACCTTACACTCTTCTTTGCGCATGAATTTTGGAGCTTTGATTTCATCGATAATTGCATGGGGATTTTTGACTAAGGTTCTTGCCCTCTTTTATACATGAAGGCCAATGTCTTAGAAACATCGATGCCTTATTCGAATTTTGAATTCGAATAAATAATTAACCTTTATAACCCAACCTTAGGGTTATTTTAATTAATATAAATTAATTTTATAATTAAATTATAATTAATCTATAATTAACTTAATAACTTTAGAAGTTAATTAAATTAATTAATAAATTAATTTATAATGAAATTATTTAAATTAATTTATAATTAATTTAAATCTCCCTTTTAATATTATAATAAAATATTATAATATTATTTTTCTTGGGCCTCTTCATTGCTCTTTGAACCTCATCTGACCACCTGGAACCGGATCTGACCAACTGGAGGTGGATTTTCCTTTTGCACTGATTGTGGAACTGCTTCTTCTTGCACTGCTCACTGAAACTGACTTTTGACATCAATGACAACTCAATTACTCAAAATGTCCAACATATGCCTTCTATAATTCTTAGACTTTCTCTAATTCTCATATATGATTATTCACTAGTCTCAAGCATTTAGATTTTACATTACTATATGTTCTCATGCAATTATTTTACTCTCAAGAAAATGCAACATTCTCAGGTGACAATCTATTTTCTCTCATGTGTATAACCCTTCATTTAATAGTAGGATATGTTGGTTGTATCATAGCATATATGATTCCTAGCTTTACATGTAACTTCTATCTGGTTTCTACTCCTTTGGAAGATATCAAATAGGGTGTCTTCATCTCTACTCTAATTATATTTAATTTGGTAGTTCTTTCCTTATTGGAATTATCTCCAGTTTAGGTAGATTCAATGGCTCATTTTTTGCTACTTCTAAATTGAGTCTTTGTCTTCACTCGACTCATATCCAAATTGGTAGAATTTTGTAGTAATATTTTTTGTTCAATTGGCTTCTTCCTTAAATGTTAATGGGATGCTTTAAATGGCTCCCTTTCCTCCATTTAGATGTCTTTAAACATTTTTTGGACTTAGATTGATGTTGATGGATTTTTTTCTTTCATTATTTTACTATACTTTGTCGCACTTAAAAACTTGATTTTACATGTATCTTCTTCTTTGATGTCTCATTTTGACATTCTCTAACCACCAACCTATGTCTTATCAATATCTTGTATTAATATGGTACTTTTGTCCTCTTCTTATTTTTCTCAATTACCTACCTAAGTTATTCAATCTCCCAAATTATCTCAATTCATGTAGTCAATAATACTTTCATGAATTATTGTTTTTTTCTTCTTTGATAGGTATTTTTCTCTTAGTAAAGGTCTTCTATACCCAAAATTTTCAAGAATTCTTCTCCTTTTTGCCTATGTTTCCTTCTTGTGGCACTATCAAAATTCACACTAGAGTTCTCTTCTCTAATGCTAGATTTTAACTTAGAACTTATCACTCTAGATTCCTTCAAATATTCACACCAAATTTCTTCTTTGATGCTAGATTTTTATTCTACAACTTTTATCTTCAAATATTTCTCACTCAAAGTGAGAATAAATGTGACTCTAATAGCACAATTCTCCAAGCTTTATCTTGGCTTTAATTTCAATATGTTAGATAGTTCTACCAAGCTTCTTGCTTGGCCTAAATGTTAATTTTATAGACTATTATCTGAGATACATGGCCTAATTACAGCTCTCTCCACTCAAGGTAGATTTGATAAAAACTACTCATAGTAGCTTTGATACCATTATTGGCTTTTATCTAGATTATCATAGGTCCTAATGTCCAAGATCATATAAAATATATATGAAGACTTAATCACATAATAATATCAATGCATATAAATATTAATATAATATAAATTAGTATAATATTAAATAATATAACAATAGTATTGAATAAAATACTCATAGTATTATTGATGAGTCAAATATATAATCTTAATATGTGCTTTACATTTGGATACACTTCATAGAGCTATATCTCCATAATATAACCTTAGAAAGGTGAATCTTGGGTACTTTATCTATTTCTCTCCTCACATATCTAGGATATGTATCCTTTCCTATTCCAAACATAATAAAATACTCTTATGTCCTCTGGTGTCTCTTCTTGCCACTTGTATACATCATTCTTGACTCTTTATTTACTTGTACACTCTATTCTATGATACATGCACACTCCTACTTGTACACATTATTACGTGACATATGTGCACATCCTACACATAGACACATACATTAAGGAGAAATATAAATAATATTTCTAAACTATAGAATCACATACTATTATTTATAAGTGATTAGAAATTTATAAAAACTATGAGCTAAGCAAATCTCCTTTTCTTCCTAAGGTGGGAAATATATCTTGAAGAGGAGAAAAATCAAGATGAATTTTGATAGTCAAAATTTATGCAAAACTTAATAAGTGAATGAAAGAAAAATCTTGATATATGCAACAAGGATGATAGAAAGTTGAAGGAGTCTTTTCCTTTTGAAGCAACCTTGATATTGAAAGTTTTGAAAATTTTGACTAAGCACCAACAATAAAAGTCTTGACTAGTCTGTAGGAAGATATTGGGTTTTAAAAGAACCAAGGAGTGCATCAAATTTTTGATCTAGCACCAACATATTGGCCAAGTAAAAGTGCATGGAATTGTGGTAAATGTAGGTGAATAGAATAAATGTATTCTTGTATGAGAAGAGAAAGACCATGTACTAGATGATATCTTAATTAATTGGCTTAAATATTCATTTAAGATAAATATGGTGTTGGAAGTCCCACATTTAACAATTTTTATGAGAAAGGGTACCTAATTTAATGTTTAGGATCCCTAGAAGAGGTAGCTAAAGTTGTTATATCCATATATAGATAATTTTAGAGGTAATTTTACCTGGTTGTAATATATAAATAGTAGTACTCTAGACTATAAAAGGATTGACAAGTTTACATTTGTAAGTCTTGTGTATTATTTATTTTTATTTATTTCTATAGAGTAGTTAGTTCCTTAGTGGCTTATGGTAAATTGAACCCCTGATTCTAGTGTAATATTTGTATAAATTTATTTACATATATATGGAGGCCTATGTGAATTTTTAGGCTAGCCATCTACTAATATTTTTCTGTATGTGTGTATCTATTTGTAGTTTTTATGTGTTTTTAGGTTTTTGCTTATATATGTGTGTGTGGGAGGCCTATGCTAATTTTTTAGATAAACCATATGTGATTCTCCAATGACCCATTTATTTGTGTAAATATATTGGTAAATATCATAAGTACTTAACTATGTCAAGAATATGAAGTGTTCACCACTAGAAAATAGTGTTCAGGCCTATTGTACAAGGGGATCTTAGTAGATCATTTGGTGCATCACCACCTTTTTTCTTTTATTGAGTTTTTTTTATCTAATCCCTTTTCATCCCCCTAATTTTGAGTGTGCCTAAATATCACATCATAACAAGG
The DNA here is from genome assembly GCA_028583015.1 of Wollemia nobilis. Taxonomy (NCBI): domain Eukaryota; kingdom Viridiplantae; phylum Streptophyta; class Pinopsida; order Araucariales; family Araucariaceae; genus Wollemia; species Wollemia nobilis. The sequence goes on from JAQPPZ010001917.1 coordinate 915,382, forward strand.
ATCTAACCTTGTAGTATACTCTCAAAGGTGCCCAATTGAGCCAAATCTCATGCTCTCAATTTTTGCCCTATTGTGTCACTCCTTGAAAGGTGTGATTATTTTAACTAGGATAATCAAAGATGACAATATGTTAATGACACACCCATTAGGACACTAGTAACATATCATTGGTCCCATAATCGTAATAAGTTAGGCAAGAATTGGTGAAGTTCTATTTATACCCCTACCTATTGAAGTGCCTCTTCACTCACATAGTGAATTCTCTCTAGAATTAACATCATAATAAGGCACTACTAATGTATCAGATTGATGACATAGTGAAGACCTTGATCTATCACATTCAAAATGCAAGGCATATTCACCTAGTGACTCCACATCAACAAAAGAGAACTAAAGCTATGTAAGCAAATGCATTATTAAAATTTTTGTTGATATATCCATTGTATCAATGGTCATCACCTCAATCAATATATCTTTGAGATGGAATATTCTAACTCCTCTATAACCCTAAGACCAATTGTTATATGGATAAAACTCTTAGAGTGAGTATTGGTCATATTATCAAAATATATCAATGAGAGCCTGTAGACACCTAAAACACATCATATTTAGGAGAATAATCATATTGACACCTTTGCAAACCATATGAATGATCTTGGACCTTTCCAAGACCAAGCAGTGGTTCTAAACACTCATTTTAGGTAGTCTAGGTCTATACAACCTTAGCCTTTGTTAGCATCACTGGCTAGGATACTAGCCGCTAATGATCAGAGTGGTTAAGGGTAGCCTGTGCCTAGCCACATTGAGCAAGAGTGGCTATTCATGTAACAAAGTCGACCTTCTAGAGCCAAGACAAATTAGTTGGAACTAACTAAATTACAATATTTTTGGAATGATTTCAGACTGGGATGCTTCCAGAGGTTTCCTCCAAACTATTTAGGCCAACTAATTCTTGATCTTGGATTCCTTGAGAAGCCAATATTGGGATTTGAAGAGTCTATTTATAGACCCACCAAAGAGGAAATGGGAGAGACAAGTTGAATGTAACAAAGCATTGTCAAAATGGAGAGCCATTTGCAATCCTTAAGGAGTGCCAAGATTTTGTCCAATTGTAGAATGTTGTTGTGAAATGAACTATGTTGCATTAATCAACCAAATATTAAATAATACAACTTAGACCCAGATTAGCCCGTATAAGGTGGATCGAGCTAACTGTATAATGCCCAACAATAATATAGACTAACAATAGTCTAACTACCCAATATCCCAAAATAATGAAATATACGCTAACATCCCCCCTTATTACATTATTTGGATAATAATATAACTATCCCAATACTATGAAGAAGAAGAAAAATGAAATAATGGTGGCTCGTGCTTTGTATTTGGCTTTGGCTCTAGCTCATGGCTCTATATTTTGCTCTAAGCATACCTTTGGAGTTGTACCTCTAGGTCTATCTTGGGATCTACCTGTGAATTTACCTTTGGATCATTGCCTTTGGATATGCCTATAGATCTACCTCTGGAACTTTGTCTCTAGGTATGTCTTTAGGTCTGTCTCTAGGTCATTGTCTCTAGGACTACCACTCGATCTGTCATTGGATTTGCCTTGGGGTCTACCATAGGTTTTACCTTTTTGGTAGAAGCCATACAACATTTCTTTCACCATTATCCATTGTGTGAGATATGTCCATCGACAATAAATATGAACATTGTTGGTCATTTTTACTTTGTAACAACATCTTGAAGAAGAGTGATTTGTACATCCACAAGAATCACAAGGATGTAATTTCCAACATCTAGCTGCAACATGTCCTATTTTTCCATAATTATTACAATAATACTTTTTAGGAGTTTTAGGATAAGGGTTTACATACATGGTTTTACTGGTACTTGCTTGTCTAGAATAGCCAAGACCTTCATTCTTTGCCCTACCATTTAGGATTATTGGAATTTTAATGCCTTGTTCTTGTTTACCCAATATCTCACCATTGAATCCCATTTTCTTCATCATTTTGGATACATATATTTTGGTGCATTTTTCAAAACACCCAATTTCATCATCTTCATCAATGATTTTAACAGTATGGCATTTGTCATTATTGATGATATTATGAAGTTTATTTTTAGGAGGTTCAATTTTTATGTCACTAGTATCACAAGAAAAATCCACTACTTTGATGAGATCACCTATGCTACAACTGATATCTACCATAGAAGGTATGAGGTCACATGTATCACAACAAGCATTGGCCATCATGGGCTCAAGGTCACATGTGTCACAATAAGCATTTGCCACCATGGGCTAAAGGTCAGTTGTATCACTACAAGCATCGACCATTAGGGATTTGACCTTTATTTTCTCACTAATATCCCCTTTCACTTTACTTTGAGCAATTTCAAGAGCAACAAATGATATGTATATTGCCATTATAGTGCCAATAGGGATTAGAACACCATTTTTTGCATGTCTTCACAAGACGCAGAATCATTGATTATGATATATACACCATTATGTAGCATGAGAAATATGCCATATTCATAAAAATATATTTGGTCCATGTGTGGGGGAAAATATGGGCGTTTAACTGACTTAGCAATATCAATTTATTTTGGGATAGTTTTCTTCTTTGATATGACCATATTTTAAGGTGTCGGTCACTACCGAAAATGCACCTTTACAAAGGAATTTTGAAAAAATAAATATCTAAGGTGTCGATCGCTACCGAAAATGCACCTTTACAATGATATCCCCCCTTGTTTTTGCAAAACAAAATTATATCCTCCCTTGGGTGGAGAACAAAAAAGTTATCCCTCCCTTAGTGCAAAAAATTGCAACGTTTGAATATTTTACAAAAACTTACCTCTTAGGCAATTGTGGAAGGTTCCCCTTTTAGTGCAAATGAAATTGACACTATGAAGCCTTGAAGGCAAATGCCAAATAATACCCCCTTAATTATAAGTACTTCAAACAAAAATAAATTTGCTATTTATGAAGCCTAAATAGAGGAGTGATAGTGAACAATTGTGGCTTTTAATTATATTACAAAAAAATATATTTTATTCAATTAATTTTGAAAAATAATTTATTATAAGCATCTAAAAATCAATTTAATAAAAAAATTTATTTAAAGCTTTTAAAAATAACAAATTATTAATCAAATAATTAAAAAATATATATCTTAAAAATTAGAAATTTTTTTTTATACCTTTATAGGTATAAAGACTGCACGTTGGGGATTGACATCTGGACCTCCTGCACTGGAGCACCAAAACTCCTACCAAGAAACTAGCTCGGCTACAACTTGTTGGTGGATCCTAAATGAAAATAAGTTTCCTTTATTGGAACCCTTGATCTGCAAGCCGATGTGTTACCTACAATGAAACATTGCCTTTGCTTCTAGTATGTCTTATCTACAATTTGTTGTTATCTAGTCATGATGGAAGAACTCGATATAACTCATCCTTGTCCTTCATGCTAGAGAGTTTTAGAATAGTTGTGCTTCTTATTATGATCGACAAGAAAACAACATCACTAGTCGATATTTGTCTGTAGCAAAGGTAGGCAAGCGTATGTCAACTGGCTAATTTTAATTTACAAAAATGGTGCTATTGTACCTAGATTAATCCTTTTGATGATGACCATGATCTGTTGTTGTAAATTAATGCTAAGATAAACAAGCTACACTACTGCAAATTGGCTTCATCTACAAAAAGGATTACATGCTTGTGCCTTGTAGATCTAGTTCCACTTTTGAATGGTGACCAGCAAACTTTGTGATAAAAATAATCTAGTCTATATTTGCACAAAGGTAGCTTGCCTACGCACAATCTAGTCCTAGAAGACCACCATAAGAACCTGCTATAAACATTATCGGTAAAACAATGCTATGATTTGAGGTTTGGCATCTACACCTGATAGTGAATCGATTGAATTTCTCAACAAAAAATGCAATCTATTTTTGCAACTGGATTTAAGTTCGGTACTCATCGTCTGCTATAAATCGGTCTATAGAAACCTCTATGTTATGTCTTGTTTATGCAATTCAAACCCATGACCTGTGTTGGATATTTTTTGGGAAGGTCTACTCTAGCACATGTATATGGTGCATTGAGAGTGTTTCTCTAATCGTTTGTAAATCACAAGGTGATCCAATCATCCATGTCAAATAGGCGATGTAAACCTACAATATTGGAAAATGCACCAAAAAATGGATATTCGACACGATATTTTACCGCGTGCTCTTCCAAGGAGTTTTTACAAGATTTTAGATCTACCCCCATTGTTGAATCAGAGTCGTATTTGAAAATTGAATGTCAATAGATCACTTGTGATTGGGGGTTAACTATTGTAAGTCACGACTTCAGTAGGCTGAATTATTCCACATTAGAGACACAGAGGCATTTTAAGGCTTTTAAAAAGAAAATAATGCCTTGAATAATATGTTTATCTTACGGTAGACTATACCGGTTTGCCTGAAAATCTAAACTAGTTTTGTCACCACCTGTGTCTTGCATTCCAAAATGATTCGCCCACTGAGTTGTGTCCAAGATCGTGTGTCACTCCCATGTGGTGGCTTAGGATTGGTCTCATGTCAGGTCCTATGTGTGTCCACATGTCATATTAGATACCATCTAGGTAGATATCTAGTAGGATCCTCCATGCATGTTAACGTGCTATCCACGTCACGGTCTAGGTGTCACCCAACTTGTCACAGTGACTCGTTCCCATGTCATTTTCTCAAGCTTGACTTATCCTCCAATTTAGCTTAGCCATCAAGACCTGTGTGTCAGCAATATTACTACCACTTTTCCATGTCAACCTAGGTCTCTAGGATCTACAGTATCCCGACTCATTTCCAATGTTGTCAGGTCCACTATTGTGTTGGGTAGGTTTGCGTCTTAGAGTTCTTCAATCCTCCACATCATCATCGCTTCCTATAGGCTACGACTTGGGTTACCTTGCATCACCCAGTTAGATCATATCCATAGAACCATTAGATATCGATTAGATTTAATAGACTAAAGCATTTGGATCGATAGATCGATGTCTAGTTCCCTCAACTTTGAGTTTGTTGTTAGTCACACGTCCGTCGAATTACTGGTAACTGAGATTAGTGTTATTTTAGGTTCAATCTACTGTGTCTAGATAGAGTCCAAATTTACATGCACAATGGTCCCTGTGTGGTCTAACCACTTTAGGTCACATGGGTCAAATCATCCATGTTGTCAACTCAAGGAGTTTGAGTCCTATGTCATTTCAGGCCTGATAGATCAAATATTACTCACTTAGCGGTCTAGCATTAGGGGTTGAAGAGGCCCCAAATTTTTTTGACTCAAGGAGTCTAATTCCTGTGTCCTAGATCCATAGGTCCCACTCATAGGTTGGATCATGTTATTTATGGATCTAAAACAATGTTGTGAACTGAACTATGTTGCATTAATCAACCAAAGATTAAATAATACAACTTAGGCCCAGATTAGCCCGTATAAGGTGGATCGAGCTAACTGTATAATGCCCAACAATAATATAGACTAACAATAGTATAACTATACAATATCCCAAAATAATGAAATATATGCTAACAAATACCACTTGCATTTGAAGCAATGGAGTTTACAACAGCTTGAGGAGCAAACTTGCCATTTCATATCAATCCATTGTGGATTCACAACAATTCACCTACAAATTTATGTTTAGACATCCAGGTGACCCTTGAACACCAATTAAATGAAGGAATTAAGCATACACAAACCTAATTTTAAGAGCATAATAATTTTTCCATGGCCGCTATTATCAATAGTAGTCAACAGGCTTACTTGCTAGATGTAACAGTGGCTAGTAGAGCCAACTGCTATGAGCTATAACAACTAGGATTTGATACACAAACTCCTTCTATTTAGCCATAGATTTACATTTCTTAGCATGCATTTAGATTAACTTAGCATAGATTAATTACATTTCATGCATTTCCATAGTTTATTCGCAGTTTCATAGGCATATTTGCTTTTATTTATGTACTTCATTCTTTCCTTTACAATGCTTTCATATATTAGGTCATTTTATGCTTAATTAGCAATATTACATGCATCTTTAGGTTCTTTCATATGTTTCAATCCTTTATTCATGCTTTATTATCATTATTTTAGGTAAATTTATGGATATTTATATATCTTTATGCATTCTTTACATATTTGCTCCATTTTATGCACTTTTTTGGAAATCAGCCTCATCATGAGAGGCTTCATGTGCTACTAGTGTGCTTTCTTATTTTCTTACATGCAGATAATAGATCTTGATTTGCTATAATAGCTTACATTTAATATTATAATTTGAGGGTAATAAAGGTTATATTTAAAGAGTAGGAATCCAGTATAGATTGTACTATGGAGATCAATTCTAAGCTTAATTCAAATCTCTTTTAGTTTCAAGTTTTGTAGAAAAGTAATAAACAAAAATTAAATTGTGCAAGAATGAAAATAGAATGCAATTTATGATTTATGCAATAAATATGATAATTACCTATCAATTATTTTATCTATTTATGAGGATAACTAATAGTAATTGCCTATTTATGAATTGATCTATTGTTGAGGATCCTCGTGCAATTAGTTTTAATTATCTATTGAGACTTTATGTTTTATAAAAATATAATTTAATTTATTTTATATTCTAAGGTTAATAAACTATTTCTAACCTATTGTAGGGGTGAGATATTAGGGACTAAATTTAGGAGTGGGCCTTTCCTCTTAGAGGATAGTGTAAGTCTTTCTCCCCTAAACTACTTTATCTCGGTAACTAAGATACATAACTATTCCTAACATTATATTATTCTATGAATGTAGGATAATTACAATTACAACTATATAAAATAAATTAAGCAATAAATACAAATGACATAGTTACCATATGTGAAGAATGAAGTTCTACTTTTATTTCTAGAAATTCAAATGTAAATGTTGGCGTATTTCCTTAGAAATTGTACAGACACATTGAACATCTGATATTTCTCCCTTCGATTATTCAACATTAGGCTATTGGAAATTAGAACTTTTCAAATGTCACCCTATGTAATATATATTGTGACTTGGATAATTCTAAGTGATATTATTCCATGTAATTTTACCATTTGAAGTTGTGGACTTGATAATGCGACAACTATGCACTAACGAGAATAATCTAAACTAACACAATTCATAATTCTTTTTGGACTCAATAAAAAAATTAAGTGGTCCAAGTGGCACTTTATGAGCTAACATAAAACATAATACTAATTTAGACATTTTGTAATATATAATATATAATTATACACCCCTTAAATAACGAAAAGGACAACAATCTTGCATCATAATCTAATAAACCTAACAATACTCCAATTATACAACTTTACAGAATAAAGTTATAACAACTTTATTAATCACAATATCCTCATGAAGAATATATTACAAGCTAACTAAGTTGATTATAATCCTTTATTGCCATGTAAGAGTGCCACACTATAAATTATTTGGTATGCAGCATGGGTCAACTGACTTGGTCAACTCTCTTTGGTAACTGCTAGTTGATTTTTTTTCGGTAATAGTCTTCAGTATCTACATTCTGCAATATTCTTCGATAACTATCTTCCATGACATACTTCAGCTACCATATTCTATAATAGTCTTAAGCCACTATTTTGTCACAACATCTAGAGATTCCTTAATCCTTTGTTCTAACGTCCATCTTATCACATCCAAGGTGTATCTCAAAGCTTGAGTTATTACATCGTGCACCTATGGAGCATCTTTAAATATTTTCTTGCATAATCACTCACAACTTGGATGTATTTTACATGAAATACACATATTTATCAGATTAACAACATCCATATTTTTAACTGATAAATCATAGAAATAATAAAAAATAGCTTACTTAAAATATATTATAATCACAAATTAAATAAAAAAAATGAGACAACTTAATACAAAAAATATATGCCAAATAATCACTCATTATTTCCCCAAAACTGATATATATGCATGTTCTCATGCATGCGAATAAAATGAAACAAACAATATATAAAGGATATTATGCATATATCAGATGTCATCATCCAGATCTTTGCAAATAAATGAAATATTAAAATCAATCAAGATTTACATTATCTTCAAAAAGTTATTTGCAAGTTCATAAAATATGATATCACAATTATTATTTTTTAAGAATGATCAAATAGGTTATCAAATATTATCTCAAAAAATTATTGATAGCAACACTAAGAAACAAACATTTTCAAAGATAATTTAAGCATAAGCCAACATATTACATTACAAAACACATTTGCCAATTATATTTCTACAATTAAAAGTAGAATATTCCAGGTTGTCACAAGTCATTCCTATGACAATTCAAATTTCTCAAAAACTATCAAGCGGATCAGAAAATGATGATTTTTGGAATTGCTTGTAATAGAAATAGTTTCATCAATAAATGTAGAACATTTGATCATATACAAAGAAAATATATTGTTTACAATTATTTTTAGAGAATCATTCCTGCAAGAACACAATAATATAATAATTCCTAGCAGAAAAATGAGATCTTCAAATTATTTTACTATGATAATATGCTAAAACTGTGATCATAAAACATCAAGCACTACATATACGAATAAGTTCAAATATAAAATACTATCTACAATATTATATAGATATATATATACATATGTATATATATATATATATATATATATATATATATATATGTTACAATAATATCTACATATATAAAACATTAAACATTTTGCAAATAATAATAGCATATAAATTATTAAGTATGAAAATCATAGAAATATTTAAACAATTTATCAGTTCATCTGACTTGTGACCTTTGGGTGGATATTCTTCATGATGGATGTCTTGTTGGTAGTAATTTATTTTCATGTTTCACCTTCTGTACCTACTCTTTGGACTTTTACTCACTAATCGATGTTCGACCATGACTATTTTGATATGCTCAACCTCGAGAAAATCCTATCCTTGCACTGTATATTGCATTTGAGAAGGTGGACATTACTCAATTTATGCCACTATGTTGTTGATGACTACGTTAATATTTGGAGGTATTCTGATATTTAAGACAATATTATCAGGTGCAGTTCCTATCTTGGTGGAAGGATCCGATATTTTTGGTTGATTTTGTTGTGTTAAACTAGCAAACAATTGGGAGCTTTCTTCCTAAAGAAGTTTGAAAAAGTTAAAGGACTTATTGGTGTATGTCGCTTTACTGAAATTAACACCTTATCTACTAAGAGTTGCTTAATAATTTCTATCTAGAGGGTAAGGGATTGTTGGACCACTTTTAAATGCTTTGCAAAATCCTCCCTCAGATTATCAATTTTTATTTGTAAAAAAATATTTTACGCCCAAAGCTGAGATAGAGTTTCAACAGCTAGTTCAGATATGGGTAAGTTAGATTCATGCCCTGGTATATCTCCTTTCTCATGAGTTTTAGGAGTGTGTTTCTGAAGTTGAGCCTTTCATGTAGATTGAGTTGGTTTAGCAGTTTTGATGGGTCAAAATTTACATTTTTGAGATTCAGGTTCCTCCTCATGACTATCTAACTCATGATCTTATTCATACAAAATTTATTCTTCAAGCTCATTTTTGGTAGACTTAGAATATTATGGTAGGTTAGACTCTTGGACTATTCTATTCTAGGCTACTTTTACTTCATGTGCTTTTTTCAAGACTATTAATTTGATAAGGCCATGGTGTGCAATTAAATGCAGTTTAGATTTTTCTTGAGAATTTTTAGGCTGAACACGAACAATAGTGGATTTTAGAGACTGAAATAGAAAATACGGTAGGTTGATGACACAATAATTCTTTTCCAAGAATTTCAATTTTATCAACTTTCAGATATGGTAGGCTACACAAGTAGACATTCGACCTTCCAAGGTAAAAAACTTAATAATTAGGATGGTGGCTTCCTACCACATAAGAGGAAGCAAAGAAGTAGTGACACCCTTAATCCATCCCTCTTTATCTCGAATAATTGTGCATTTTCACCAAATTTTGCAAAAAAAAATATCTAAGGTGTCGATCACTACCAAAAATGCACCTTTACAAGGATATCCCCCCTTGTTTTTGCAAAACAAATTATATCCCCCCTTGCTTGTCCAGAATAGCCAAGACCTTCATTCTTTGCTCTGACATTTAGCATTATTAGAATTTTAATGCCTTGTTCCTGTTTACCTAATATCTCACCATTGAATCCCATTTTATTCATCAGTTTGGATCCATATCCTTTGGTGTTTTTCTAAAAACACCCAATTTCATCATCTTCATCAATGCTTTTAAAAATATGGCATTTGTCATTAGTGATGAGATTATGAAGTTCATTTTTAGGAGGTTCAATTTTTAAGTCACTAGTTTCACAAGAAAAATTTGCTATTGTGATGATATCACCTATGCTACAACTGATATCTACCATAGAGGTATGAGATTACCTGTATCACAACAAGCATTGGCCATCATGGGCTCAAGGTCACATGTGTCACAATAAGCATTCACCACCATGGGCTGAAGGTCACTTGTGTCACTACAAGCACCATTAGGAGTTTTATTTATGTTTCCTCACTAATTTCCCTTTTCATTTAACTTTGAGCAATGTCAAGAGCAACAAATGATATGTATATTGCCACTACAGTGCCAATAGGGATTAGAACACCATTTTTTCATGTGTTCACAAGACGCAGAATCATTGATTATGACATATACAACATTATATAGTGTGAGAAATGTGCCATATTCATAAAAATCTATCTGGTCCATGTGTGGGGGAAAATATGGGTGTTTAACTGACTTAACAATATCAATTGATTTTGGGGTAGTTTTCTTCTTTGATATGCCCATCTTTTAAGGTGTCAATCACTATCGAAAATGCACCTTTACAAAGGAATTTTGCAAAAATAAATATCTAAGGTGTCGATCGCTACCGAAAATGCACCTTTACAAGGATATCCCCCCTTGTTTTTGCAAAACAAATTATATCCCAACTTGGGTGGAGAACAAAAAAGTTATACCCCCTTAGTGCAAATAATTGTAACATTTGAAGCTTTTACAAAAACTTGCCTCTTAGGTAATTGTGGAAGGTTCCCCTTTTAGTGCAAATGAAATTACCACTATGAAGCCTTGAAGGCAAATGTCAAACAATACCCCATTAATTATAAGTACTTCAAACAAAAATAAATCTGCTATTTATGAAGCCTAAACAAAGGAGTGATAGTGAACAATACTGAATTTTAATTATATTGCAAAAAAATATATTTTATTCAATTAATTTCGAAAAATAATTTATTATAAGCATTTAAAAATCAATTTAATCAAAAAAATTGATTTAAATCTTTTAAAAAGAACAAATTATTAATCAAATAATTAAAAAATATATATCTTAAAAATTACAAAAATAAATTTATACCTTTATAGGTATAAAGGCTACACATTGGGGGTTGACCTCTGGACCTCCTGCACTGCAGCACCAAAACTCCTACCAAGCAACTAGCTCGGATACAACTTGTCGGTGGAGCCTAAAGGAAAAGAAGTTTCCTTTATTGACACCCTTGATCTGCAAGCCAATGTGTTACCTGTAATGAAACACTGCCTTTGCTTCCAGTACATCTTATCTACAATTTGTTGTTATCTGGTCATGATGGAAGAACTCGACATAACTCATCCTTGTCCCTCATGCTGGAGAGTTTTAGAATAGTTATGCTTCTTATTGTAATAAAAAAAAAACATCGCTAGTCGATGTTTGTCTACAATAGTGGTAGGCAAGAGAATCTCCACTGGATAATTTTAATCTGCAAAAATGGTTCTACTATACCTAGATTAATCCTTTTGATGGCGACCATGATCTGTTTTTGCAAATTAATGTTGGGATCGACAATATACACTACTGCAAATTGGCTTCATCTATAGAAAGGATTATATGCCTATGCCTTGCAGATATGGTTCTACTTTTGAATGGTGGCCAATAAACTTTGTAACAAACATAATTTGGTCTATGTTTGCACAAAGGTAGCTTTTATGTGCACAGTATAGTCTTGGAAGACCACTAGAAGAACCTACTGTAACAGTTATTAGTAGAAAAATGTTGTGATTTGAGGTTCTACACCTGATAGTGAATCGATCGAAGTTCTCAATAGAAAATGCAGTCTATTTCTGTGACTGGATTTACATCCGGTAATCATCGTCTGCTACAAATTGATCTGTAGAAACCTCTATGTTATGGCTTATTTTTGCAATTTGAACCCGTGACTTGTGTTGGATATTTGCTGGGATGGGAAACTCTAGCATATGCATATGGTGCATTGGGAGTGTTTCTCTAATCATTCACAAATCACAAGGTGCTCCAATCATCTGCATCAAATAGGTAATGTAAACCTTAAATATTGGAAATTACACCAAACAATGGATATTCGGCATGATCTTCCAAGAAATTTTTGTAAGATTTTAGATCTACCCCCATTGTTGAATCATAGTCATATTTGAAAATTGAATTTCAATAGATCACTTGTGCTTGGGGGTTAAATATTGCAAGTAACGACTTCAGTAAGATGAATTGTACCACATTAGAGACAAAGAGGATTTTAAAAATAAAAAAATGCCTTGATTAATGTCTATCTTATGGTAGACTATACCCATTCGCCTGTGTATCTAAACTAGTTTTGTCACCACCTATGTCTTGCCTTCCAAACCAATTCACTCGTTGAGTTGTGTCCAAGATCGTGTGTCACTCCCATGTGGTGGCTTAGGTTTGATCTCATGGTAGGTCCTATGTGTGTCCACATGTCAGCTTAGATCCCATCTAGGTAGATATCTAGTAGGGTCCTCCATGCATGTTAACATGATATCCACATCACGGTCTAGGTGTCACCTAACTTGTCACAGTGACTCGTTATCATGTCATTTTCTCAAGCTTGACTTGTCCTCCACTTTAGCTTAGTCGTCAGGACCTGTGTGTTAGCAATATTACTGCCACTTGTCCATGTCAACCTAGGTCTCTAGGATCTACAATATCCCAACTCATTGCCAATGTTTTCAGGTCCACTATTGTGTTGCGTAGGTTTGTGTCTTAGAGTTCTTCAATAATCTACATCATTATCGCTTCCTATAGGCTAGGACTTGGGTTACCTTGCATCACCTAGTTAGATCTTTTTTGTATACCTATTAGATATCGATCAAATTTAGTAGTTTGAAGCATCTGAATCAATAGATCGATGTCGAGATCTCTCAGATTTGAGTCTACTATCATTCACACGTCCGTTGGAGTACTGGTCATTGATATTAGTGTTAGTTTAGGTTCAATCTACTATGTCTATCCAGAGTTCAAATTTGTATGCACAATGGTCCCTGTACGGTATAACCACTGTAGGTCACATAGGTCAGATCGTCCATGATGTCGACTCAAGGATTCTGAGTCCCGTGTCCTGTCAGGTCTGATAGATCAGATCTGACTCACTTAGCAGTCCAACATTACGGGTTGAAGTAGCCCAAAATGTTTTCAACTCAAGGAGTCCAAGTCCCATGTCCTAGATCCATAGTTCCCACTCATAGGTTGGCTCATGTGAGTTATGGCTCTAATACCATGTTGTGAAATGAACAATGTTGCATTAATCAACCAAATATTAAATAACATAGCTTAGGCCCAGATTAGCCCGAATATGGTGGATCGAGCTAACTGTATAACACCAAATAATAATATAGACTAACAATAGTCTAACTACCCAATATCCCAAAATAATGAAATATACACTAACAAATACCACCTACATTTGAAGCAATGGAGTTTCCAATAGCTTGAGGAGCAAGATTGCCATTTCATATCAATACATTGCGAATTCACAACAATTCACGTACAAATTTATGTTTAGAAACCTAGGTGAACCTTGAACACTAATTAAATGAAGGAATTAAGCATCCACATACCTAATTTTAAGAGCATAATAATTTTTCCATGGCCGCTATTATCAATAGTAGTCAACATGCTTACCTGCTAGATGTAATAGTGGCTAGTAGAGCCAACTTCTATGAGCTATAGCGACTAGAATTTGGCATGCAAAATCCTTCTATTTAGCCATAGATTTATATTTCTTAGCATGCATTTAGATTAAATTAGCATAGATTAATTACAATTCATGCATTTCCATAGTTTATTCATAGTTTCATAGGCATATTTGCTTTCATTTATGTACTTCATGCTTTTCTTTACAATGCTTTCATATATTAGGTCCTTTTATGCTAAATTAACAATATTACATGCATATTTAGGTTCTTTGATATGTTTCAATCCTTGATTCATGCTTTATTATCATTATTTTAAGTAAATTTATGCATATTTATATATCTTCATGCATTCTTTACATATTTGCTCCATTTTATGCAATTTTTTGGAAATTAGCCTCATCATGAGAGGCTTCATGTGCTACTAGTGTGCTTTCTTATTTTCTTACATGCAGATAATAGATCTTGATTGGCTATAATATCTTACATTTAATTTTATCAATTTTGAGGGTAATCAAGGTTAGATTTAAAGAGTGGGAATCCAGTATAGATTGTATTGTGGGGATCAATTCTAAGATTATTTCAGATCTCTTTTAGTTTCAGGTTTTGTATAAAAGTAATAAACAAAAATTAAATTGTGCAAGAATGAAAATAGAATGAAATTTATGATTTATCCAATAAATATGATAATTACCTATCAATAATTTTATCTATTGATGAGGATAACTAATAGTAATTACCTATTGATGAATTGATCTATTGTTGAGGATCCTCGCGCAACTAGTTTTAATTATCTATTCAGACTTAATTTTTTATTAAAATGCAATTTAATTTATTTTATATTCTAAGGTTAATAAACTATTTCTAACCTATTGTAGGGGTGAGAGATTAGGGACTAGCTGTAGGAGTGGGCCTTGCCTCCTAGAGGATAGTGTAAGTCTTTCTCCCCTAAACTACTTTATCTTAGTAACTAAGATGCATAACTATTCCTAACATTATTTTATTCTATGAATGCAAGAAAATTACAATTACAACTATATAAAATAAATTAAGCAATAAAAACAAATGACATAGTTACCATATGTGAAGAATGAAGTGCTACTTTTATTGCTAGAAATTCAAATGTACATGTTGGCGTATTTCCTCAAAAATTGTACAGAGACATTGAACATTTGATATTTCTCCCTTAGAATATTCAACATTAGGCTATTGAAAATTAGACCTTTTCAAATGTCACCCTATGTAATATATATTGTGACTTGGATAATGTAGACACCAAAATCCAGCCACTTATACCTTCCTTCCAGCCACGTGTCAGTCATCCATCCTTCATGCCATTATTTGGCCCAAATCCACACTTTCCCACCATTATTTGGCCCAATTTCACTTTTCCCGCCATTTTTCATCCCCAAATTTATTTAAATTAATATTTATATATATATTTTTATATATATTTATAATATTTTAATATATTTTAATATATATATAAATAAAGTTTAAGTGATTTAATCTGAGCCGTCCATCCTTCATTTAATCTCATCCGTCCATCCATCTTAATCCGTTTCACAACCTAGATTTATTCTCTACCCTTGGATCCACTTTAATCTTAGCCACACGTTCAAAGTGTCGTTAAAACCCTAAAGTGTGCCCTAAGAGTAGATTATAAATTGAGTCACCTTGATGGCTCAAACCCTATCTATCTCTTCGGCTAAACCTACTTATCTTCCCTATCTAAGTATGGAGTTGGCTATTGCTATTAATCTTGAGTCTTCTGAGTCTTCTACGGCCCTAAGTCTGAACTAAACCCTTTCGCCGCATCCATCGACGCCGCCTGGTCTCGCTGCGTTAATAGGAAAAGGTATAGATTCGTCTAAAGCAAGTAATCTTTCTTTATGTATTAATCTGCTGTTGAATTCTACATTCTATTTATTTTTATTTCATAAATCTAGGGTTTTAGACTGTTTCTGAGGGCTCACACAGTGGAGCCCTCTTATTAGTTTCTAACTCTTTGATAATTTTAATGTGTGCAGGATTCTAGTGGTAGATCTGATTTGTTGATAGCAGCTGCTTAAGCTGGAGTGGTCCAAGACAAAGGATACAACAAAGTCCACTCATTCTGTTGAGGTTAAGGATACATTCTTCGGAGATGCCACCACATTATGCTAGCTAGGGTTTCGGAGAACCCTAGCACAAATTGTAACTTTGTATCACGAAAAGGGTTACAGGCCCTGTTGTACTTAAAAGGAGTTTCTAAACTCCATTGATTAATAAAAATCATTCATTTTGTACAACCTGTTCTATATCGCATCAATGTCAAGTATGTATATGAGGGATGGTTCATTGTGTACCTCGACACTGAACCCTTCAAACATTGCAACTATGTCTCAAATCCTTATGAGATTGTGTTGCCATCCACTCATCTTTTCTTGACCCAATCTACTTCTTCTATACCATCTTCTTCTAAAGCTCCCATTCTTGAGGAGCTACCCATCATATCGCAACCATCTTCCTCTTTCGCTATTCCATCTCATTCACCACTTTCTTCATCTCCTAATCTTCCTTCTTCTTCATTAGTGACCACATGCACATGTGGCCATGACCAATCATCTCTTTCCACGTCATTACCCCTTCTTCTACACCTTCAACATCACCTATTATTCCTCCATCTTCCCAACCATCACCAACTGATGTTTCACAAGTCAATGAAGCATCAACCCAACCAAATCCTTCCAATTCTTCTATCCCACATTTTTCCATTCCATCATCTAGTCCATCTCCCTCCCAAGTCAAGGTCCATCTCACTGATGTAGGTATTGGTGAGTATGCCATCCAAGATGTCCACATCACACCGTTCAATGTGCAAACAGTTAAAGATTTTGGTCGTCCACATGACCAACATTTATCCATTGGATCGGTTTATAACATGGGTTCTATGCCAAATTCCATTAATTTTGTATATGGGGGAATAGAGTCATCTTCTAGTCCTACCACCATACCAGAACCCAAGCATCCAGTCCTTGCCAATATCGAAAGGATGGAGGGTTTTCCCTCTCACTATTTCCACAGACATAATTGGCAGCAATTTGGCCTAGGTTGATACGAGCAAGGGGTAACTGAACGCATCGATATGCCATACCAGAGACCCACTGAGCGTTTTGGTCTGGGCTACCAACCACTTCCATCCCTTTCTTCTTTTCAACAAGATTTTCAAAGCATTAATATTAATTCAAAAGAAGAAATCCTCCACCCCGATGAATCCGAAGATGAAGCCTATGAATAATTTGACGTCATGTCAAATGGTGATGAATCTGAAGAAGAGTCGGCGCCCATTGTTCCCCTCACTGAACAAGACAAGTTTTATCTCCAATTGTTCCCTCTCCAAGAAGCCATCTTTCGCTTGCTTATTCCACAAGAACGAGGTGAACCACCCCCTCCGCCACATCCATAAGCCATAATCCAAACCTGTATTATATGTATATACTAAAATAGTGGTTTTCACCACTACCAAAAAAAAAAAAAAAAATCAGAAAATTCCCAAAAAAAAAAAAAAAAAAAAATCAAAATATATAAAAATACTTTATTGCTTTATGTATGTGTGTAATAGTGGTTTTCACCACTACAAAAAAAAAAAAAAAAACTCAAACTACAAAAAAAAAAAAAAAAAAAACTGAAAAACTATGTTGTTTTGCATTTCAGGTCTTCCGAGGTCTTCACCGGTTTTCCCTTCCATTCCGCCCATCCTTTCTTCCATAAGTCGAAAATGAATTTTGAAGACTTATTCACCCCGCTCCATAATCCATATGATCCGGATAAGCCAATCCCGATCAACCCAAACCTGATTGACATGGATCAAATTTCATCTCCTCCATCTATTTCAGAGTTCATCCTTTATGAGGAATTGTTAAGGGCTTTCACCAACTACATTCCTCCTTCACCTCCACATTCACCTTCATCTTCTAAGCCAGAGGTCTTCCAAGCAGACATAGATGAGAGCAAGGCGTAGGAGCCTGATGACATTTTAGATGACATAAATCTGATCCCTACTCCCCATCAGCTTGAGGAAGGTTCCCACATGTCTATTGAAGAAACTATCGATGTAGACCTTAGTCCAGACCAAGATGGCACCCAAATTGTGAAACCGGCTAAAAGTCTATCATCGGAGGAACAAGAGCAAATGATTGCTCTACTCAAGCGGAAGAAGGAGATATTTGCATGGTCTTACAAAGACATGCCAGGCCTAGACCCTAATTTGGTTGTCCATAACCTCACCTTACAAAAAGATGCTAAACCTGTCAAAAAAAAACTTAGGAAAATGCATCCTATTGTGGCCATCATAGTTAAATCGAAGATTCAGAAACTTCTGGATGTTAAATTTGTCGTCCCGATTGATTATCCTGAGTGGCTTTCTAACATGGTACCCGTTCGCAAGCCTAATAGGGGAATACGTGTTTGCACCGATTTTCGAGATCTAAATAAAGCGTGTCCTAAGGATGACTTTCCTATTCCAAACATTGATACTCTTTTCGATACTTGCGCTGGTCATGAAATGCTTTCGTTCATGGATGGATTTTTAGGATACAACCAGATTCGAATAAACCCTGAAGATCAACACAAAACAACATTTACCACACCTTGGGGAAATTTTTGTTACAGGGTGATGCCCTTTGGCCTTAAGAACGCAGTGCAACCTATCAACGAGCCATGACTTATATTTTCCATGATTATATGCATAAGATTATCGAAGATTATGTGGATGATTTATTGGCAAAATCTAAAACTCGACAAGAGCATTTTGATGTATTGGAAAAAGTTTTTGATAGACTTCTAGAACATAAAGTAAGGTTGAACCCTAAGAAATGTGTCTTTGGTGTTACCTCAGGCAAACTCCTAGGTTTTATTATCTCTAAACGAGGTATTGAGGTGGACCCAAACAAGGTCAAAGCCATTATGGAAATGTGTCCCCCAACTAATTTGAAGGAGTTGCGTAGTTTGCAAGGAAATATTAATTCAATCCGTCGCTTTATTGCACAAATTTCTGATAAATGTAGGCCATTTTGCCACCTACTACAAAAGGGGGTACAATTTTCATGGACAGATGAGTGTCAGAAAGCCTTTGATGACATCAAGCAGTACTTAGCGTCTCCGCCAGTCTTAGCTCCGCCTTGTCCAGGGGTCCCTTTCAATATTTATATCTCAGCAACGAACTTTGCCTTAGGGACAATGCTTGCACAAAAGAATGAAAAAAATAATGAGCAAGCTGTCTATTATATTAGTCGAACATTGGTAAGCTATGAAACCCGATATGCTTATGTGGAAAAGTTGTGCTTAGCAGTGGTTTTTGCCACTAAGAAACTTCGTCATTATATGCTTAGCCATACAACATATGTCATAGCTAGAGAAAACCCTTTGCGTTATATGATGTCTCGCACTTATAATAACACTCGTACCGCTAAATGGATAATGTTGCTTATCGAATTCGATCTTGAATTCATTAGCCAAAAATCCGTTAAAGGTCAAGTTATAGCCGATCAACTTGCGGAAGCTCCACTACCTAGTGATCATCCTTTGATTATTGAGCTCCCAGATGATTCGGTATTTGCTATCACCGAACAAGAAGAGGACATCATTCCGGAGGAAGATGTTGACATCACGCTATTTTTTGATGGCTCTAAGTGCGCGAAAGGTCAAGGCACTGGAGTTGTGTTTCATACACCTCAAGGGATTCCCATCCCTTTATCATTCAAACTAGACTTCCAATGCACCAATAATACAGCAGAGTATGAAGCCTTAATTTTAGGTCTTCAATCAGCCATAGCTATGAGAATTAAGCGTATTCGGATATTTGGGGATTCTCAACTCATGGTTAAACAAATTACAGGAGAATACCAAGCCAAAGAACCTACCATTAAGCTTTATCATGATGTAGCAATGAAGTTGCTCTCTAAGTTTGATTGGTATGAGATCACTAGTTTGCCTCGTTCGACTAATAGATTTGCGGATGCCATGGCCTCTCTTGGATCATTGATTCCAAAGGACTCCCTTGGAGAGGTACAACCCCTAATCATTTCCACAATCTCTAAGTCCGCAATTGTCCGTGCTGAGTCTAAGGATGAAAAAGATGTTTGCTTTATCCATTCGGATCCATATGAGCCTTGGTCTAGTGAGATAGTAGCCTTCCTCAAGTTTGGAACACTCCCATCTGATTTGTCTCGAACTGCCCACCGATGTTTTAAGCAAAAGGCAGCTCGTTTTGTTCTTTTGGGGGATGTGTTGTATAAACGTGGATATGATGGAGTACTCCTCCGCTGTCTAGAAGCAGGTGAAACACATAGAGCTATTGTTGAAGCCCATGATGGTACTTGTGGTGGTCATTTTAGTGGAATGGCCATTACGAAGCGTATTTTATGTATGGGGTATTATTGGCCCACTATGGAACAAGATTGTTGCAAATATGTTAAACAATGTAAAAAGTGTCAAGAACACGCTAATTTAACCCATATACCATCACAAGTTTTATAGCCCATCCAAAGCCTTTGGCCCTTCTCACAATGGGGTCTCGATTTAATTGGCAAGATTTCACCTGCCTCTTCAGGACAGCATACTTTCATCATTACAGCCACTAAATACTTCACAAAGTGGGTTGAATCTATTCCTCTAACCAGTACGACAGGTCCTAGAATTGTGGAGTTTATACTTCACCATATCATTTGTCGTTTTGGTATTCCCTCTAAAATTATTTTTGATAACGGCAAGTATTTTAAGAATAAGGATGTTCGAGCTCTTTGTGAAAAGTATAATATCCAACATAGTTTCTCAACTCCTTACTACCCACAAGCCAATGGACAAGTCGAAGCTTCCAATAAGACCATAATTGCTATTCTTAAGAAACTTGTTAAAGAAAATCATAAAGATTGGCATACACAAATCCCCTTAGCATTATGGGCTTACAGAACAAGCATCAGAACTCCCATTGGGGCAACACCATTTTCTTTGGTCTATGGAGCTGAAGCAATCATGCCTCTTGAGCTCGAGATCCCTTCTTTGCGAATTTCTTTGCAGGAATTTATCGATGATGATACTACTAGACAAGCACGTCTTGATCAACTCACACTCATAGATGAAAAATGAATCAATGCTTTAGAGCATTTGTGAGTTTATCAAGACCGATTGAAACGTGCTTACAATGCCAAAGTTCATCTAAGAGAATTTCAAGTAGGGGATCTTGTCCTTAAAGAGAATCAACAAAACACCAATGCATTGCCGCATCTTCGAGATAAATTCGTGGATAATTGGTTAGGTCCATATATGGTCACTGAAAGAGTGGGTAATGGAACTTATAGACTTGCCAGTTTAGAGGGAGAGGAAGAACCCGAACCACTTAATGTTATACACTTGAGGGCATTCTACGCATAGTTTGAATTTTATATGTACATATATACATGGCTTGTACAACAAAAAAAAAAAACAAATAAAATAAAAAGAATTTGCATTTCATTGCTTGTTGCATACATCTCATTCAAAAACATTGCATTTCTTGTGCATACATCTCATTCAAAACCATAACATTTCATTTTTAGCCATAGTTGCATATCATGTTAGAGACCATTCTATCTTTTGGATATAAAATTTTGTCAAGCAAAAGTCATGTTGCCTTAATCAGGGGCACCTTCATAAAATCCATCAAACCGAATTGTCATTCGTACACCCATTTTCCATTTGCACATATTTACATTGCCAAAATGTTTTTAGTCACTTAGCCATTCCTAGTGTTTTAAGCAAACTTCGAAATGCATGTCAAAGTTCTCTAGGGCCATATCACAAATTACACTAAATAAAATCTTGAGTATTGGGAAATGATTTCAAAAGCGGTCTTGAACCTATCACATTTTCACATCTTAAAAACATCTTGTGTCAAAGAGAGATAACACCATCCTTGGGTTGTGCCTTGAAGTAAAAAGGGTAATCCTCGTTTGTCCTATCATGCAAACATAGTCCATAAAACATTGGTTCTTACCACTATCACAAGCAATCACAAAATATAAATATAAACAGAGTAGTAAGGATAGGGTAAAATTCTCATCATACTTCGGTTGAGAATCCGATTCCCCAAAGCTCTAAGGAAATGAAAATTTTTCACACACCACTGATCCCAAATAAGTTGTAAGGATCGTACTACTTGTCCAGTCAGACGGATAGGTAGTCATCCCAAAGGCTTACAAAGGTCAAAAACAACATGGACTATGGAGTTAACCTTCACCGGGGCTATAGACGCTTGACTGGCAGTGGAGTATACTCATTGCGTGGCGACATGTCTCTCCTCAAAAAGAGACCTCTAAATGCTCATACGGACAAACTAGCTTCGGGGTCTTCTCCATAACAAGGTTACCTAATTTATGCAAGATGAGGTTAATGAACACACTTGCACACACACAAGTTTTTGATTGCCTAGAGTCACTACCATGCTTCTGATTTGGTTAATGAACTCGCATGCACACACATTTGGTCCTAGTTGAATTAGGCAGGGTTAGTAAGTTTGTTTGATACCACTAGCATGTTTGAGTCTTTGTAAAACAGTATTCCATATCAACCTCCATATCACCCTCCATATCTTCTTCCATATTCATGTCATTCCATACGTCATCCATTCACAAGCCACCAAGTTCGGTGCCCCTGATTAAACAACTATGATAATAGTTCGCTAAATCTAACTATCTAAAAGTATGAGTGCTTCTTAGTGCATATTTCATTTACTTAGTCTTGCATTAATCATCCATAGATTTACATATCATTTACTTAGTCTTGCATTAATCATCCATAGATTTACATATCATTTACTTAGTCTTGCATTAATCATCCATATATTTGTATGTTATATACTTAGTCTCGCATTAATCATCTATAAGTTTGCATTCCATTCCATCACATATGCATCAAAAACATTAAAACATATAAAAACATGCATCACAAAAACATAGGCATTCACACAAAAGAGAGTAAAACACCAAATAAATAAAAGCCATGTATATATATATGTATAAAGGTCAAACCGTACAATGAATGCCAAAAGGCTACAATATACAATAGAGCACCAAGGCTCATAAAGAGTGCATCTAAGCACTAAGCTAACCATCAAAAGAGGACCCCTGAGACCTAGTAGGAGCCCTAGACCTAGTGGTGTGCCTAGAGGTACCCCTCATCCGCCCGAAATACCTCCAACCGGGCTGCCTCCGCTAGTACCACTACCTCCAATATCTCCTAGTCTGCCTGGGACAACGACCTCATCATCCCCGAAATGATAGGGGAGAATCGGTGTCGTGCCTCTAACACCCTAAGCTGCAAAACAACAAAACAAAATTTGTTACAAATTTTTCCAAAAAAAAAAAAAACACATAATAAGTACTTGCTTAAATGAACAAATACCTCATCTGGCTGCACTGGCACGTCCGCTCCCATCTCCGCCATAGCTCCCGTGTGCTTCACTCT
This sequence comes from Wollemia nobilis, assembly GCA_028583015.1. Taxonomy (NCBI): domain Eukaryota; kingdom Viridiplantae; phylum Streptophyta; class Pinopsida; order Araucariales; family Araucariaceae; genus Wollemia; species Wollemia nobilis. The sequence continues at coordinate 938,911 of JAQPPZ010001917.1, forward strand.
CCCACACAACCTTTCACTCCACTTCACTCCACTTCCTCAGACGCACTTCTCTTAAGCTCGAACGCACAAATGAGCGAAATTCTCACTGAAACTGTTTAAATAGCTGATTTTGGCACCCTGAAATGTAGTAGGGCATTTCATGGCAGATTCAGATGCAGTCCTGCGTCTGCAGAGCGCCTAAACACCGGTGGGCGTCTCTGCCAACCACAAACGTAGACCGACGTTTGGTGTCAGTATTGAATAAAGGAACAAAACTTACAAAATTGAAGCTTACCTCCTCCAAATTTCATCAAATTGCATTCATCCATTCTTCTTATCATAATAAAACATTTTGTGAAGGTTACAACAGTTTTGGACACAAATTTTGTCATTTCGCTCAAAAAGCGCATCATTCATCATTGTTTTACAAATTGAGTTAAAAATATTCAAAACCTTCACAAAATTAACCACATTCATCAATTCTTCTGATCTATCGTCAATTTCATTCATTCTTCTTTCATCATGCATATTTTTGCCAAATCAAATTAAAGTAAACCTCGTATCTAGTGGTATATTCTATCACCTTGGCGATTGTAGCGATTTGAATCCAAGAAATTCGGTAAGAGGATTAAACCACCATAAGGACACTTACCATTTATCATCATCAATTATTTCACTGTTTGAAAATTGGAAATCAATTTTGGGTATTCTACTTTTCAAGTGACCTCATACCAAGATTAATTTGCTCAACAGCTTGTCATTGATGGCCTAGTTCATGGGGCCTTAAACATGGACAATCTTTCATATCGTCATTATTTTAAGTCTTGCTAGAGATTGTGGCTACCTAGGTTGATTGGTTTCGACCCGAGGAATTATCCATACAGTCACTAGGAGCATCTCTGAGTTCTGGACTCTTTCATGCATCTTTCATCTCTCCATATCAATGGTGCCAACAAGGCAATTTCATCAACAGTATGGATTCACACACAGGAGTTGGGGCATCCGTTATCAATTTCTAATTTTCCTATAGTGGAATTCATCTTACATGATCATGGAATTTACAGTTTGGCAAAAATCCCTTTATAACTGTTGGGGCGTAAAACGGTCCATCTTTCACATCACTCATATCGTCTTCAATCATATTCTTTTCTGGTTTGTACACCAACCCCTTTTCTATTGGGACATAAATAGATGGTGCATGCACCAACCCTTTTTTTCACCGTTGGGGCAAAAACGGTTCATTATCTTCTGAATTTCTTCCAATTGGCTTGTGAGAACCATTCTCGCTCGCCAATTGAGGGGGTAAGCTAAAATTTTTTAAATATTCTTTTATTCTTTGGTCTTCAAAGTTGTGCTTTAGTCTTGAGAGAGAGTTGCGTCTAATCCAGCTTTTCAGGTGTCTTAATTTTTTGTGCTACATTGTGTCTTCACACAAAGCAGCTCAAAAAGGGGCATCTGTAGACACCAAAATCCAGCCACTTATACCTTCCTGCCAGCCACGTGTCAGTCATCCATCCTTCCCGCCATTATTTGGCCCAAATCCACACTTTCCCACCATTATTTGGCCCAATTTCACTTTTCCCGCCATTTTTCATCCCCAAATTTATTTAAATTAATATTTATATATATTTTATATTTTATATATTTTAATATATATATAAATAAAGTTTAAGTGATTTAATTTGAGCCGTCCATCCTTCATTTAATCTCATCCGTCCATCCATCTTAATCTGTTTCACAACCTAGATTTATTCTCTACCCTTGGATCCACTTTAATCTTAGCCACACGTTCAAAGTGTCGTTAAAACCCTAAAGTGTGCCCTAAGAGTAGATTATAAATTGAGTCACCTTGATGGCTCAAACCCTATCTATCTCTTCGGCTAAACCTACTTATCTTCCCTATCTAAGTCTGGAGTTGGCTATTGCTGTTAATCCTGAGTCTTCTGAGTCTTCTACGACCCTAAGTCTGAACTAAACCCTTTCTTCGCATCCATCACCGCCGCCTGGTCTCGCCGCGTTAACAGGAAAAGGTATAGATTCATCTAAAGCAAGTAATCTTTCTTTATGTATTAATCTGCTATTGAATTATGCATTCTGTTTATTTTTATTTCATAAATCTAGGGTTTTAGACTGTTTCTGAGGGCTCACATAGTGGAGCCCTCTTATTAGTTTCTAACTCTTTGATAATTTTAATGTGTGCAGGATTCTAGTGGTAGATCTGATTTGTTGATAGCAGCTGCTTAAGCTGGAGTGGTCCGAGCCAAAGGATACAACGAAGCCCACTCATTTTGTTGAGGTTAAGGATACATTCTTCGGAGACGCCACCACATTGTTCCAGCTAGGGTTTCGGAGAACCCTAGCACAAATTGTAACTTTGTATCACAAAAAGGGTTACAGGCCCTGTTGTACTTAAAAGGAGTTTCTAAACTCCATTGATTAATAAAAATCATTCATTTTGTACAACTATTCTGCATTCCTTTATTGTGATTTATTTATTTATGTTTGGCGTTGTATCTTTAATCTACAGATAATTCTAAGTGATATTCTTCCATGTATTTTGCCATGTGGAGTTGTGGACTTGATAATGCGACAACTATGCACTAACGAGAATAATCTAAACTAACACAATTCCTAATTCTGCTTGGACTCAATAAACAACTTAAGTGGTCCAAGTGGCACTTTATGAGCTAACATAACAACATAATACTAACTTAGACATTTTGCAAGATATAACACATAACTATATGCCCCTTAAATCACGGGAAGGACATAACAATATTGCGTCAGAATCTAATCAACCTAACAATATTCCAATTATACAACCTTACAGAATAAAGTTATAACAACTTTATTAATCACAATATCCTCATGAAGAATATGTGACAAGTCAACTAACTAAGCTTATTGTAATCCTTTATTGCCATGTAAGAGCGCCATGCTATCACTGATGTGGCATGCAACATCGATCAACTGACTTGGTCAACTCTCTTTGGTAATTGCTAGTAATTTTTTTCTCTAGTAATAGTCTTCAGTAGCTACCTTCTGCAACATACTTCAATAACTATCTTCCATAACATACTTCAGCTACCATATTCTGTAATAGTCTTCAACCACTATTCTGTCACCATGCCTAGATCTTCCTTAATCCATTGTCCTTACGTCCATCTTCTCACATCCGAGGTGTATCTCAAAGCTTGTGCTACTGCATCATGCACCTGTGGAGCGTCCTTCAATATTTTCTTGCATAATCACTCACAACTTGGACGTATTTTACATGAAATGCACATATTTGTCAGATTAACTGCATCCATATTTTTAACTGATAAATCATAAAAATAAGAAAGAATAACTTACTTAAAATATATTATAACCATAAATTAAATATAAAAATGAGACAACTTACTACAAAAAATATATGCCAAATAATTACTCATCATTTCCCCCAAACTGAGATATATGCATGTCCTCATGCATGTGAAGAAAATGAGACAAACATAATATTACGAATATTACACATATATCAGATGTCATCATCTAGATCTTTGCAAATAAATGAAATATTAAAATCAATCAAGATTTACATTATCTTCAGAAAGTTATTTGCAAGTTCATGAAATAGGACATCACAATTATTTTTCAAGAATAAGCAAATAGGTTATCAGATATTATCTCCAAAAATCATTGGTAGCAACACTAAGAAACGAACATTTTCAGAGATAATTTAAACATAAGCCAACATATTACAATACAACACACATTTCCCAATTAGATTTCTGCAGTTGAAAGTAGAATATTCCAGGTTGTCACAAATCATTCCTATGACAATACAAATTTCTCAGAAACTATCAAGCGGATCAGAAAATAATGATTTTTGGAATTGCTTGTAACATAAATAATTTCATCAATAAATGTAGAACATATGATCATCTACAGAAAAATATATTGTTTACAATTATTTTTAGAGAATAGTTCCTGCAAGAGCACAATAACATAACAATTCCTAGCAGAAAAATGAGTTCTCCAAATTATTTCACTGCGATAATATGCTAAAACTATGATCATAAAACATCAAGCACTGCATATACGAACAAGTTCAAATATAAAATACTATCTACAATATTATTTTAGATATATATATGTCACAATAATATCTACAGATATAAAACATTAAACATTTTGCAAATAATAATAATATATAAATTATTAAGTCTGAAAATCATAGAAATATTTAAATAGTTTATCAGTTCATCCGACTTGTGACCATCGGGTGGAGATTCTTGATGATGGAGGTCTTATTAGTGGTAATTTCCTTTCATATTTCACCTTTTGTACTTACTCTTTGGCCTTCTACTCACCGATCGATGTTTCGACCATGACTATTTTGATATGCTCAACCTCGAGGGAATCCTCTCCCTACACTATATCTTGCATTTGAGAAGGTGGAGGTTTCTCAATTGATGCCACTATGTTGTCGATGACTATGCTAATATTTGGAGGTATCCCAACATTTAAGACAAGATTCTCAGGTGCAGTTCCTATCTTGGTGGAAGGATCCGATCTTTTTGGTTGATTCTGTTATGTTAGACTAGCAAACGGTTGGGAGCTTTCTTCCTCAAGAAGTTTTGAAAAGTCAAAGGGCTTGTTGGTGTAGGTCACTTTACTAAAATTAACAGATTTTTTTTGCTTTCTATCGATGGTGGAGCTTTTATTGGGAGAAGCATCGACAGGTGTCATTCGATTGATAGAATCAATAGGTTTCATCACCTTATCCACTGAGAGTTGCTTAATCATGTCTATCTAGAGGGCAAGGGCTCGTTGGACCACTTTTGAATGCTCTACAAAATCCTCCCTTAGTTTATCAATTTTTATTTATAAAACAATGTTTTGTACCCAAAGGTGAGATAAAGTTTCAACAGTTGGTTTAGGTGTGGGTAAGTTAGATTCATGCCCTAATATATCTCCTTTCTCATGAGTTTTAGGAGTGTGTTTCTAACATCGAGTCTTTTCATGTAGGATGGGTTGGTTTAGCAGTTTTGGTGGGTCGATGTTTACATTTTGGGGACTCAGGTTCCTCCTCCTGACTATCTGACTCATGATCTTCCTCAGATGGACTTTCTTCTTCAAGCTCATTTTTGGTAGACTCAGAATATTCTGGTAGGTTAGACTCTTTGACTATTCTATTCCAGGCTACTTTTACTTCATGTGCTTTTTTCAAGACTATTAATTTGATAAGGCCATGGTGTGCAATTAAATGCAGTTTAGGTTTTTCTTGAGAGTTTTTAGGCTGAACATGAACAATAGTGGATTTTAGAGACTGAAATAGAAAATACGGTAGGTTGATGACACAATCATTATTTTCTAAGAATTTCAAGTTTATCAACATTCGAAGATGGTAGGCTGCACAGGTAGACATTCGACCTTCCAAGGTGAAAAAATTAATAATTAGGATGGTGGCTTCCTGCCACATAAGAGGAAGTGAAGAAGTAGTGACACCCTTAATCCATCCCTCTTTATCTCGAATAATGGTGCATTTTTCACCGAATTTTGCTACTAGTTGGGTGATGCTTTTAGAGGGGTTCTTATAATACGGTAGCCCTACTTTCGATAAACCTAGTACTTCAGAAATAACACTCGGGTTTAGATCAAACTGGATATCTCCAACTTGGGTGGTCATCTTTGCAAGGTTACAATTCAAAATAAATTGTTTGGCCACCCCCTGGTCATGCCCTCTAAACTTTGTGAGGGCATCCCACCACCTAGCTCTTTGAAACAACTCTTTTATAGAATCACTAGGATTATATGTTTCGATAGATGGGGGCTCGCTTCATTTCTAAAACATTGAATGGGGCATGGTTTAGGGTAGAGTAGGGTAAATTTAAATGGGGTGGTTTCCAAATTTTTGTTTCAGTAGCTAAGAGACCTACAAAATTATTCCATTTTCAAAAGAAAACTTTTGATATTTTGCAGATAAAAGAAGTTTATCATTCCAAAATTGTAAATTTTTAGGAATAATTATATGTTGCAGTGACTTCTTTTATCAATAAAAACAATTATAATTTTAAAATTTGTCTATCTACGTATGTGACTACAAAAAGATATATATATATACCTATGTGTATATGATAGAGAGATTAGAGTATAATATATTTTTGTCTTCTATGACTATTTACAACTAAGAACAAATTTGAAATGATTAAAAAATGTTACCTTCCATTGCTATCCATTGTTGTCACTTTCGATCACTTCGTAGAAAGAAATTATAATTCCTTGTCAACTATCATCATTCACTCATATTTTCATATTTCCCACTCATAATTTTACTTATTATTAGTAGTCAACCCCTTTCGTTCTTGTTTTGAACCCTTAATTCTATTTTCTAAAGAATTTAGCAGAGTTTTAACTTGTTTGCATAGAGTTTTCATCGATGTTCAGAACCTTCTATGAAAGGAAAATAATTTTTTTAGGGTTTATTTTCCTTTGCATGGATTTTTAGCCATGCAAAGGTTCTAAACCATCCGATTACCCTTATCCAATGGTAGTGATCACTTAACCCTCATCGATGACAGTGACCGCTTGATCTTAATCGATGGTAAAGAAATATATCATGACTCAATGAATCATGTCCATCAATTTTAATTTAATCAATGGTTTAGGGTTTAAATTCATGTCACTATTGTATGATTGGCTGATAAAAACATGTGTTGGTGATCGTCTCCATCCACCACTATCATGGTGAAGTTTCTAGATTCATCATGAGTTTCTTCCCTTCCATCACAACCTTCCATTCGAGATTTGATCAATGGCTAACGTTGTCCATCCATGATATCTCCTATGATTGGTGCAAGAGTCCACTTGTCATCCATTGGCATAAGCTCTAGGGTGGTCGATCTTCCTTTGGCACAAAAATTTACCTACCACCTTGCATGGCGAGGGTGGAATTTTTATTGCGAAGTGTTATAATACCTTTTGATCACCATGGTGGCTAAAATAATAATATTTTAATCATTTACCATATCTATGGCATGTCTTTTGTCCTCCAACGTGTCACTAGCCCACGTGTCTTCTTACTTGTCATTCATGCTATGTCATTCATGCCACGTTTTATCCATATGGTGTTCATCATCGATGCCTACATTTTATGGCCAATTAAATTGGTCCACATCCTAGCTTGTTTGCTTTTGTGTGCACGTGTTCCAATAGATCATCATATTTGAAACTTTTATTTTTAGCCCCCAAGAATATCTACGCTTTCAAGAGGGGGTTTAAAAATTAGTGGCATGTGGCACCATTTTGGGTGTACACGTCATATGAGGGTTTCTCATTTACACCTTTGTGGACACACTTTGAAATATTTTCCATTAATATATAATTTTTATTTTGTTCCCTTTTTATTCTTCCTAAAATATTACTACCATATTTTCCTTATAATCTTTGTTGACATGTCTTTATCACTCATCTTGTCATTTTTTTGAATTACCATGTGTCTCTTATACCTAGGGCTAATTTGAGTTTTGAAACTTAAGAACATTTCATGGTATGTGTTATGGATAACATCTACGGATGGCGCTTACAAAATATTACTACAGAATATTGTTACAAAAGATTATTATAGAAGATTGTTACAAAAAATGTTTATAGAAGATATCTACATAAGACATCTATAGAAGACCTCTATGGAAGACATCTACATAAGACACCTATGAAAGACCTCTATGGAAGACATCTAAAGAAGACCTCTATGGAAGACATCTATAGAAGACATCTATGAAAATTGTAGTTGTTAAAGTTGAGAAAATACTTTACCTATTTCTTCCCCCCAAACTATATTGTGAACTTCGTATGCCTCTGTTTACCCCCCTCCCAAACTATAATTTTGGCTATATAGCCAAAACAATATGAAGGGTGTTTTATTTATATTGGTGGATAGTATAATAATAAGTTTTATCTATGGGGGTTTATTATAATTTTTGTGATTGTGCTTCCTAAATTTCATTAAGGAGTATCCAAGTGAGAGAAAAATAATGATTATAAAGCTTGATATCAGTCATCAATGTATGCAAAAATAGATTTCTATCAAAGGCTTGGGATATTTTCAATCACTTAAAAAAATGGAATAGATACTCTGATATTATGATGGCTTTTGCTAAGAGATACAAATTTTGAGAGATACAAGCCACATTTTTGTAGGAGAAAATGAACTATAGTACTTCCATAAGAATTTGCTTCTGACTTTTGCCTGCTTATGATATTCTAGAGTTATTTCTCAAAGACTTCAAACATCCTAGTGACTTTAAACAAATTCATCTATTCATTTCACAAATCAATATGGTGTTAAAGTTATCCTAATGTTTTCAAGCTTCTCAAGGACCATATGTGTGTGCAGTGAGTATTCATTTCCCATTATGAGTAAGGATTGAGTAAAATAAAGGTCACTTATGCCAACAAGCTAGCTTATCTATGAGCATCCATAGGTCTTGTCCAGACTTAGTGCTACTTGCATAAGGATACCTTATTTCTAGGCAGGTTTCATTCAACCCATTGTTGTAATGAGGATCACCCCATGGTTTTCGAGATACTAAGAATTCCAGGGATTCAAGCTCTTTTGCCCTTATTTTGATTTTTTTTCTTGGGATACTTGCTCATTTTGAGAGGGAGCAAGGGATTGTTATTGCTTTTTGGGATTCTTGCTTATTTTTAGAGGAAGCAAGAAGATATTTTTGGGATACTTGCTCGATTAGATGAGGAGCAAGGGATTTTTTTTTGAAGGATGAAGGGCGAGCTTGTCCTTTTGCCAATTCATTAGTACTCTAGGCCATGCGCATAGATGGATAAGCAAGGGAAACTGTTCACTTTATGGCAATAGTAACTCATGAGTTAATCTCTCCAAATCTCATAATGTTTTTATATGTTCAAATGTGCGTAGTCCAAGAAAAAACTTGATTGACTAGGAATAACTTACAACATCAAAAGATTGCTTGAATTTCAATGAAAATTTGCTCAAAACACTAGTGTTGTTTGAGTAATTGAAAAACACCTAGATTTTATCTAGCAAACAAGGTATTATGCAACATGTGGTAGCCATTTTCCTACAAGTTATTTTTAAAGAAATATCCTCTTGGGCTATTTTTGAAACATTGAGACTAGAAAATTGATGAAAATAAGATAGAAATATTACAAATATAGAAACTTCATGATGAAACAAAGGAAGCATAATATTTTTTTTTTAAGAGAGAGAGAAGTTATTATTCAATGGTGGTTGATTGCAGTTCAGAGATGTACTGCAAATCGGCTTGCTGCTTAAGGTGGTGTATGAATTCTTCCTTAGATAATGGCTTCTTGTAAAGTTTAAGCCTATGCCCATTTACTAGTAGTTTTCTTGTTGAATCATCTATAGGCTTAAGCTTGATTGTACCATTCTCAAATATCTCTTTAATTTCATAGGGTCCTAGCCATCTTGTCCTCAATTTACCTTGAAAATCTTGGTAACGAGAGTCAAACAACAAGGCCCAATCTCCTGATTGGAATGTACATGGTACAATGTGTTTATCATGCCATTTATTTCATTGTTGTTGGGTTATTTCAATCCTATGTAATGCCTCTAGTCTCCTTTCATCCAGAATGTTTAACTTTTCCAATCTAGCTTTCTATGCTTTGTCCAAATTCATGTCAAGTTGTACCGTTGTGCGAAGGGTTTCTATCTCAAATTCGATGGGCATGATAGCTTGTTTTCCATAGACCATTTCATAAGGTGATAATCCTATGGTGGTTTTCCAAGTTGTGTTGTATGCCCATACAACTTCTTTCAATCTCTCAACCCAATCACCCCTATTAATAGTTATGGTTTTTGTAATGATCTTTTCAAGTTCTCTGTTTGTAACTTCTACTTGTCCATTGGCTTGAGGGTGATATGGTGAGGTTTTCCTATGTTTTATTTGATAGATGTCAACAAAATGTTCAATTAATTTGGAGAGAAATTGGGTTCCATGATCTGAAACTAACTCTCTAGGTGCTCCAAAGCGTTGCATAATGTTTTCATAAAGGAAATCAACAATTGGCTCAGCTTGTGCTCGTGGTAAAGCTTTAACTTCAGCCCACTTAGTAACATAATCTGTACACACAAGTATGTGTTTATTACCTTCACTTGGAGGGTCTATTGGTCCAACAAAGTCAATTCCCCATTTCTCGAATGGTTCAAACATTATCTATGGAACCAAAGGCATCTCCATTGAAGGGGTAGGCTTGCTAGCTCTTTGACAAGCATCACATCTATCAACAAATTTATGGACATCTCTATTCATGGTAGGCCAAAAGTAACTAGTTTGAAGTATTTTACTAACTATCCTTTGGGTGGCATAATGGCCTCCACAGGGTTCTTCATGTGCTGCCCGAATGATGTCATATACATCCTCTTCTTGCACACATCTCCTAATTACTTGGTCGGGACATATTCTAAACAAGACTCCATGAATCCACATATAAGGAGTGCTTTGACGTATTAGTTTTCTATGCTCATGCGGTGTAAATTTTTGAGGTATTTTTCCTATTACTAAGTAATTTACAATATCAGCATACCAAGGAGTAAAAATAGAAAGAGCAAACAAATGTTCGTCTGGGAAATTATCAGGAATTAACTCATCATCATCAAATATTTGCATACGATATAGGTGATCTGCAATGACGTTATCCTTTCCTACCTTATCTATGATTGTGACATTGAACTCTTGTAGAAAAAGAAGCCATCTAACCACTCTACCTCCTACTATCACTTTGTTCATTAAGTATTTAATGGCAGAGTGATCAGTGTGAACAAATACTTCATACCCTATTATGTAATGTTTAAATTTATTGATAGCATGGACTACAACTAAAAATTATTTTTCAGTAATAGTGTAATTAAGCTCGGCTCCATGCAAGTTTTTACTTACATAATAGATGGCATAAGGTATTTTGTTCTCAACCTATTGCAATACTACCCCTATTGCGTAACCCGAAGCATCACAATGTATGTGGAATGGTAATTCCCAATTTGGTCCTCTCAGGATTGGAGCAATAATCAATTTATCTTTTATAACTTCAAAGGCTTCTTGACATGCTTCAGTCCAATTGAATTCACTTTCTTTAGTTAAGAGCTTAAGCATGGGAGCAATGATTTTACTGAAGTCTTTAATGAATCTACGGTAGTATCCTGCATGTCCTAGGAAACTTCTCACCTCTGTTTGTGTTTTTGAAGGTTGAAGGGATTGAATAACTTGTATTTTTGTAGGATCTACTTTAACACCCTCTTTTGATATATAATGTCCTAGAACAATGCCTCCTCTCATCATCATGAAACACTTTTCATGACTCAAAGAGAGGTTTTACTCTTGGCATCTAACCAAAACTTTTTGTAAGCTTGACAAGGTTTCTTCAAAGGTATTACCATAGACTGTGAAGTCATCCATATAGACTTCTACACATTCATTTATTAAATCAACAAAGATAGCTAAAATAACTCTTTGAAAAGTGGTAGGTGCATTGCATAATCCGAAAGGTAAGACTTTATAAGCATAGGTGCCTACTGGACATGTGAAGGTTATCTTTTCCTGATCTTCCTCAGCTATGGAAACTTGATTATAGCCACTAAACCCATCCAAAAAGCAGAAATATTTCTTTCCAACCAAGGTATCAAGAACTTGATCAATGAATGGCAAGGGAAAATAGTATTTCTTTGTTACTTTGTTTAATTCCCTATAATCCACACAAATCCTCCATTTACCATTCTTTTTAGGGACTATCACAAGAGGTGACACCCATTGACTATCAAAAATTGGATATATAAATCCTGCCTTCAAGAGTTTAATGATTTCTTCCTGAACCACATCTTTCATAGCTGGATTCAATCTTCTTTGGGGTTGTCTTACTGGATAACATCCTTCTTGGATAAAAATGTGATGGGTACAAACATTTGGATGTATACCCTTCATATCCTCGTAGTTCCATGCAAATGTTGATTGATATTTCTTAAGCACGTCTATTAATTGTGATTCTTGTATGCTTGTGAGCTCATCACTGATATTCAAGGTTCTTCCTGGTGTGATATCTATTTGCTTACATTTTTCCATATTTGCATCTATCCCCATTATCTCATGTTCAAGAATATTTAAGTAATAGTCATATGGTATCATTTGTTGAGACTGACTTGTGCTTACCTCATTAATAGCCATAGTAGATTCAGATGAACAACCATTGTCTTGACCTTGATATTCTTTTTGATTTCCTAACAGTAATGGTAATGGTCCCTCAACCTCTTGTTGAAGATGTTCACTCAGAACATTGATTGATAAGGTTTGGATTTCATCAAAATCATGAGGGAAATCATACCATAATTGCTTTGGAAATTCTTCTTCTATTGTTGATTCAGGGAATAGGCTAAGGTCTTTAGTATTCTTGCCATAAAAAATAGTCATATTTCCTGATCTACAACTAATGTAAGCATCAATTGTTGTGAGCCATGGGTGCCCTAGAATTAAGGGATGTCCCCTTAAATTTTTCTTGGGTTGTAAGACTATAAAGTCTACAGGGTATTCCCATGAACTTACAGAGACTATAACATCTTCTAGTTTTCCTTCTGGCTTAATAGTAGACCTATCTATGAGTTGGAGTACAATAGAAGTTGATTGCAATTTATGTACCCCTAAAAATTCCATTGTTTCTTTAGTCATGACATTAATAGTGGCTCCTAAATCGACCAAAACATTTTGCAAGGCTATGTCACCAATGTGTACCATGAGTATAGGTATTCCAGGATCTGTGTATTTTGGTAATGACCTACCTCCGATTATTATCTCAGACAATTGTCCAATGACTTGAATAGTTTGGGCTTCATTCTTCTTTTTCCTTCCTGAATTTGTACATATGTTTTTAATGAGCTTGGAATAGATGGGTATATCCTTGATAGCTTGTAACAAAGGGATCTTGATAGTAATATTTTCTAATTCCTGAAGGAAGTTAAAGGTTGGCTTAGATGGTTCTTTTGGTATTGCCAGTCTTTGAGGAAATGATATCTCCACTTCCTTCCTTTGAGGAATTTGGATCTCTTGCTATTTTTTTGGAATGTTTTCTGGAAAATTTTCTATTTCCTTTTCATTGTTATCCTCCTTTTTGAACAATTCTTTAGTGGGGTTATCAAGCTCTGTGAGAGTTACATTATTTTCCAATACTTTTCCCGATCTCAATTGAATTTGTTGACAAGGTGCTATAGATATAGAACATGTCTCACTAGTTTCATAGGCTTGTTGAATGTTCTTGTTGTTGTTAGGATTAGGGATTGGTTGAGCTGGAAGAGGAGGTTTCTTAGGAGGATTATTATTATTAACTGGAGGTGGAAGAAGTCTATTTTGAGGCAGATTTTGAGGGGCTTGTCCCCTAAATTGGTTTTGAAAGTTTTGTTGTTGCGATGGATTTTGAGACCAACCAGATCCTCCCTGGTTATATTGGCCATTAGTATTCCAACTATTTTGACTTGACATCCCTTGATTCCATGGAGGTGGATTTCCATAGGTATTGGCCATAAAGTGGGCCCATGGGGGTATGTTCCAGTCTTGATTGTTTGAATAAGAGTTCCAATTTTCCCAGTTTGGTGCATTGGACCATTGATTAGGCCTTTGCGAGTTGGAATAACTAGGGTTTGACCAATTTGGTGGTCCGTTGAATGGACCATTCCATATTTGAGCTAAAAAATAAAAATCTTCTACCTCTTCAACTTTAGGTTATTTTTATGGAAGCTTTAACAACAAAGATGTATTTACAGTTTCCAGTTTTGTGATTTTTATCACAAATTTTACAATAAGTAGCAATGTTGGAAATGTTTGTAATGTTGAGAGGGCATTCTCTTAGGTTGTGCTTTTTCCTACATCTGTGATAGTAGATTTCTTCATTATCCTATTCTTTTGGCTTCCTATCCATTAAATCCAAATATGTAGTCAAGGTACTTAACAAATCATTTTTTAAACCTTCCAACATGTTTTCAATTTTTGCTCTTGTCACTCCTCCTGTAGATGTATACTTATTACTCCTTAGAGGTTTATTTCTTGAATAGTTTCTGCAAAGGTTTACAATCTCTTAAAACACCATAATATGGATATCTCCTTTTGCCATAAGGTTCAGAACCTCAAGGACATCTTCTTTTAGTCCTTTTAGAAAGAGTTCTTTTAATATTTCTTCATCGAGGTCTATATTTACTCTAGACCCAACAAATAGAAATATCTCAAGGTAATCCTCCAAATATTCTTCTTCTTTTTTATTCATGCATAATAGCTCAACTTTCTTATCCCTAACTCTATAGTAATCCTGATATCACTCAAGGAATAGCTCTTTTAATCCATGTTCTCCATCCCATTGATTACAAATATTTTCTCCTAGACCCATGAACCATATTAAAGCTGCATATTTAAGAGTAGAGGGAAATAACCTTAGCTTTTTTTCATCGGTGGTGTAAAAGTAAGCTTGGCACACCACTTCAAATTTGAAAAGAAAAGCATCCGGATCTTCGTGTGGTTTCCCATGGAAGGTGGGTAATATAGAAATAGAGACTGACTTAGGTTCTCTTTTTTCCCATTTGTGTGTAATATTGGGAAGGCAAATGTCTTTCTTTACCCATTTCTTCTTTGGTCTCTATTATGTCTTTGTCCATCCCCCCTTTGGTTCTCTTCTACTTCTCCCTGCCCACTTTGTTGGTTAGCCATAATTGAATGTAAGATTTTTTGGAATATGTAATCCAACATTGTGTAAATTATTCTTAGACTAAAAAGTCTAAAGAATAATATTTGAATTAGAATATAATTATATCTTATATAAAATATTCCCACCCAATTAATAAATAAATTAAGGGTGCTAGGAATATTTAATTTATTTGGAAAAAGTTATTTTCCCTTTTTAGAAAATATTAGAAAGTAACTAATCACTTTCTAATAATTGATAGATGTCACTTATCACATATCTCAAAGATTAGATTGTGATAAAATTAGAATGTAACTAAAGCACTTTCTAATATTTGATAGATTATGATAATATTAGATTGTGATAATATTTAGGGTTGTAGTAGAAAAACTTCTCTTTAAATAGAGGTGTTTTCTACTACATATGAATATATCTTGTCATATTGACTTGTGTTGTAGTTTATGTTGATGCATATTGTTGCATAACATTGAAGCATTCTTGTACTATTGAATCATTGAGTAATATAGTGAGATTAATGGTGGATGTTTCCCTTATTCATTTGAAGTAGGATTTTACCACTCAATATTTGTGTTGTGGGTTTACCTATTTTATGTGTGATTGATCTTGTGGAGCATTCTTCGATCTTGGGAAGACTTTGTTTGTTTCACATTTGGTATCAGAGCGGTTGGGATCTCCATCAAGTGTATTCAATCCTTTGAGGTGAAAACCCATTAAGGTATATATATTTTTTGCATGCATTTGATATTTGGGTATTTTATGTAAACTTATTTTGCAAATCTACCACTAGGGTTTATAGATTTATTATGTTTTTAGATCTAGTTGTTAGATCTTTTGCAAATAGTATTTTTGTTTTAAACCTATACTTTTTTTTTGGCATTAAGCTTTTGCTGGAAAGATTTTTGGAGCCAAACAGACCCCATGGTTGTGTTTGAAAGACCCAAAAACCCCTATTTCCATATATAGTAATTTTTTTTATTTATTAAAAAAAAAAACAGTCGACTATATATATATAAAAAAAAAAAAACAGTTTTGCTTTATAAAAAAAAAAATATAGTTTTGTTTTAAAAAAAATATATATATAGTTTTGTTTTAAAAAAAAAAAACAGTTTTGCTTTATAAAAAAAAAAAAAAAACAATTTTGTTTTTTTGAAAAAGTTTTGCTTTATAAAAATCTTTAAACTTTTTCATGCCATTTTTTTTATTAATAAAATAAATTTTATTAATTTAATTGCATTTTTTTAAGCAATTTTTTGTATTAAAAATTATTATTATTCTCCTTAAAATGCAATATTTTTTTTTCTCACATTAACAATGGTTGTTTGTGAGTTTGTTTGTTTTGCAAGGTTATCCAAGTATGTTTTGGAGTATACAAGGAAATTTCGGATCAATTTTTTCACTCTCTTCCCCTAATTTTATTAATTTCTTCTAATATCTCTCTAGTATTTGCTTGAAGCATATTATAAATTAATGTAACTTGTATCTCTCATTATGAAAGTAAAAGAGAATGAAAGTGAGAGTGAGAGAGAGAGAGAGAGTATTTGTGTTTTGCTTTGTGTCTCCACTATCTCTTGTTCATATTTTTTACATTTTGCATCTCAACTAATCTAACTACTAACTTGCTACTAAACAATCTACTAACCAACTAACTTGCAATTTACTAATTTTCATATTAATCATTAAAAATGAATCAACTTTCTAACCACCACTTCAGTATTTGATTAAAATTTACTTAATATTGCAACACAATTTATATTTGCTAAACACCTATTGAATCCAAAAGAATACACTCTATCGGTAGCAAGTCCTTTTTGGGTCCTCTTACCCGTACCCTTTTGGGTAGCTTGGTTGACCTTGGGTGAGATGAATTGTCAATTCATTAGGCTATAGCAAAACCTTAAAATGAACACTAACTTACTAACTTATTGACTATCTAACATTTAAAAAATATTTTATGGTTCAATTCAAGCTAGTTTATTTTATTGCAAGATGATTGTTATGGTTAAGTACCTTCTTATTGCAATTTAATCTATTGCAAGTTGATCTTGGTTTATTTTATTTATTCAATTGCAATATGGTTATAGTTGTTTATTACAATATGGTTATAGTAGTTCATGATGATGTTGATTATCTTTCATGATGATGATTATCTCTCTTAATGATGCTTAAATTTGATTATCTTTCATGATGTTTTTTCTTTTATGATTGAAAAGTAGATTACTTGACAATTATGTTTTTTTATATATATTCAAGTATGTTTATCTACTTTCTTATTGCATAATTTATTTACTTTGTCAATGCATCTTATGTTTTGATTATTTTCACTTTATAGAATGGTTGATCATGGGATCTCCTTCACACCTAAGCACATCCTTGATAGATCAAATTTTGGAATATGGGAACCAAGGATGAGGGTTGAATTTCAAGAAAGAAAGTTATGGCCTATTGTGAATGGAGATGAAGCAATCCCAACATAGGCAAGGGCACTTGAGACATACAACAACAGGAGTCACCTTGCACTTTCCATGATTATCAATAGTGTGAGTGATGAGATATTGCTCACTATAATCCATTGTGAGCATGCTAAAGATGCATGGGATTTGCTAAAACAAGTCCATCTAGGGTCCAACACATCAAGGAAATTCACTTTATTGTCCAAAATTATTAGCACTATGCAAGGTGAAGAAGAAAGTGCCTTGATCTTCCTCTAAAATATGAAAGACATGAGAACTCAACTATTGGCTTGTAATTGTGATTGGATAAGTGAGAAGATCTTACGCTTTATCATTTTTAGGAACTTGTCAAGCAAGTTCAAGAATTTTATCACCATTATTGAGACTAGGCTAGAGCAATAAGAGTATGGTATTCCTCTCAACACTCTTTCACAATTATTGATTCACCATGAAGAGTCTCTTAATCGAGACAAAGTGAATTGTCAAGTTGTCAAGGAGAAGAATGTTGCCTTGAGTGCCACTAAAGCTTCCTTCAAGAAGAAATACAAGGGAAGGAAAAATCAAAATTTCCAACCCAACAAGCCTAGAGTTGATTTCACTTGCAATTCATACCCTCATGAAGGAAATTGGCTTTGAGCAATTTGGTCCTTCACGTTTGCTCTTCGATAATCAATCAACTATTTCCTTGGCTAAAAATCCTGTAATGCATCAAAGAACAAAGCATGTTGAAATTCAAGCCCATTTTATTAGAGAGGAGGTATTGGATGGGACTATTCAGTTGGAGTATTTCCCATCATCTTCTAACTCTACTGATTTTTTCATCAAACCTCTTCCCAAAGAGCAATTTTGTAAGCTGAGGGAATCACTTGATTTGGTGAAGTTGTCCTCAAGGGGGAATTAAGTGTAGTTACACTTATGTGATGACAACTTCATCCTTATGAGGTGTTTTGTGCTATATATATGAGTTGATATTTGGTGGTATAATTGCTTTTTGCATCTCTTTTGAACATGGTACTTTCTTGTTTGCCTTGTGCAACTTTTGTACATGTTACTTTGTAGATGGCATTGTGCAATTATGGTATATGATGCAATTGCTTTATGCAAATATTTTACATGGTACTTTCTTGTTGCCTTGTGCAACTTTGTACATGTTTTTATGTAGTTGGCATTATGCAATTGGTTTATCATGGTACTTTCTTGTTAGCATTTATGCTACTTTTGTACATGATATTTTATGGTTATATTTATACAACTGGTGTGCACACTTTTTTATTTTCATATACCTTATGCAAATTTTGTACATGGTACTTTAGAGTTTGCATTATCATGGTACTCCTTGTTTGATTTATGCAACTTTGATCATGATATTTTTTAATCAACTATATAGCACGTGACTATAAGTATGGCTTGGCATCTTTTTGTGATGACTTATAGTTCACTATTTATTATATCAAATTTTTTATCATATTTGGATATTCATATATGCTATGGTGAATATATTTATGATGATGTATATAATTGATCTTATGTTGAGATGCTTGTAGCTTGCAAGTACTTCCATTTGGGATTTTGCAGGCTTACTGAAGACACCCTTGTGATGTTTTCTTCTTGTCATTTGCAACCACTTGTGGTTGATGGATGGCTTTGTAAGCTGCTTGTATTTGAAGCTACTCTGTTGGGGGCTTGCAGTCTCATTTTGGCCCATTTTGTATTGGTGCCTTATTGTAGACCATTCTTGGTCATAGAAGCTCATTGTAACTATCTTACTCATTTGATTCTCATCCTCATTTGTATCTTTAGGGTGAGAATGTTTCTTCGTCTCGTAATTCCTTTTCCCAAAATTGCATTAAGGGGGAGTGTTGGAATATGTAATGCAACATTGTGTAAATTATTCTTAGACTAAAAAGTTTAAAGAATAATATTTGAATTAGAATATAATTTTATCTTATGTAAAATATTCCCACCTAGTTAATAAATTAATTAAGGGTGCTAAGAATATTTAATTTTTTGGGAAAAAGTTATTTTCCTTTTCTAGAAAATATTAGAAAGTAACTAATCACTTTCTAATATTTGATAGGTACAACTTATCACATATCTCAAAGATTAGATTGTGATAAAATTAGAAAGTAACTAAAGCACTTTCTAATATTTGATAGATTGCGATAATATTATATTGTGATAATATTTAGGGTTATAGTAGAAAAGCTTCTTTTTAAATATGGGTGTTTTCCACTAAATATGAATATATCTTGTCATATTGACTTGTGTTGTAGTTTATGTTGATGCATATTGTTGCATAACATTGAAGCATTCTTGTACTGTTGAATCATTGAGTAATATAGTGAGCTTCATAGTGGATGTTTCCCTTATTCATTTGAATTTGGGTTTTACCACTCAATATTTGTGTTGTGGGTTTACCTCTTTTATGTGTGATTGATATTGTGGAGCATTATTTGATCTTGGGGAGACTTTGCTTGTCTCACAAGATTTCAAGAATTGGACTAGGTATGGGTTTAGTAAAAATAGAAGAAGAATCTATGTGATTATAAAATTCTAGTTCAGGAAATAAATATGAGTTGAGATCTTGTTCCATAATTTTAGCTTGATTGGTTTATGTTGGTGTTTCAAATATTTCTAACTTATAAAAAGTCTCTTTCAAAATTTCCTTCTGAGTTGCTGATATTTATAAATCTTCCCGTAGAGTCTCTAGGTCTACTCATGAATTTTCTAATTTCTCTTTATTTTTGGAACACATCTAATATTCTTTGAATAGTCTATGAATATCATTGATTGGATCAAGTTGTTCAGGTGTCATGAAGTGTTCTTAAAAATCAAAGTGGTCTATAACCAACTGAATCAATTGAACAAGAAAAAATATGTTGGAATGGGTTCGGTTTTTCCAAATTGTAACTCAGTGTAAATATTGACACAAATCCCTAGAGTAGATAGCTCTAGGTATTTTATGATATTTCTTGCTATATTTTAGGGCTATTTATTTCTTTTCTAGGTTTGCAAGGAATTTGTGAATGAGAATGGAGTCTTCAAAATATTGATTCCAAAGGTAAATTGTTGGATTTACTGTTGCTATTCTATACCAAAGCCAACAATCACAACTCCTTCCAAGATCTAGATAATATGAATGGTAGTTCATCCCTAGAGTTTTTGCTATGTTAATCCTTTTGATTTCCTTTAGCTTGTCTAATTTTTCTTTAATAATGTCAATGTGTTCATACAGACACTCTCACTCCTTTCTAGATGTTTTATTTCCTTTCTCAAAAATAAGGTTAAATTCTTGTTTTATCAGTATTTTTCTAAGGTCTATAAGTGTAGACTGATTTAGATTTTTTTCCACCATCTAACAACTTATATTTTATTCTCCTTTCTCTCTCTTTGGTTTTGGTTTTGTTTGGGTTTTGATTTTAGTTTTTTATTTTAATCCTATTGTTAATTTTAGATACAAATCATGGCAAATGGATTTATAATATCCTTAATACAACAGGGAAGAATTAAAATAAAATTTCACAACAATCCTAATATTTTTCCAAAATTAGGTTTGACTCACGTTCCTACGAATCTTTATGCAACCAATCTAAGCACAATAGGAGTAATATGAAATATTACTGAAAAAATTAAATTTTAACAATCATAATGTTTTGCTAAAATTAGGTGTGACTCACATTCCTACAAATATTTACTCATCCAATCGTAGCACATTAGGACTAAAATGAAGTGTTAGAAAAGTAAAATTAACTGGAAATAAAAGGATAAACTATTACTATTTATTTGATTGTTTAGGAGGGTTTCACTATGGCTATGTCACTCAACCATACCTACTTCCTACTTCTTATAGGTCCTAAATATTTAGGGGTGTTTCACTATGATTGTGTTACTTAGTCATACCTACTTCTTATTTTTCTCATAGGTCCTAAGTCAAAGTAAACAAAAATAATCACCCAAAGCTGTAAAGTTTGCAGAAATTGAAATTTGCAAAAAATAAAATTTGTAGGAAATGAAATTTGTAGAAAATGACATTTTATAGGAAATAAAATTTGCAGGAAATAAAATTCATAGAACTAAATCCTCAAGAGAAATGAACTTGGTAATGTTGAACGAAGGGGCTTGTTGGGACCATATCATGTCACTCTAACTCATATGCATGCCAAGGACTCATGCGTTTCCAAGGACTCATGCGTACTTCTTTCCACATATAAGTAAGCCTCACCTTTTTGCACTACCAAAAAAATTTATGATTAACCACTACAATGCTACTCTCCCTGGAAACAATGACAAAATTATCGGCTATAATAGCTTACATTTAATTTTATCAATTCTATGGTAATCAAGGTTAGATTTAAAAAGTAGGAATCTAGTATAGATTGTATCGTGGGGATCAATTCTAAGATTAATTCAAATCTCTTTTAGTTTTAGGTTTTGCAAAAAAGTAATAAACAAAAATTAAGTTGTGTAGAAATGAAAACAGAATGTAATTTATGATTTATGAAATAAATATGATAATTACCTATCAATGATTTTATCTATTGATGAGTATAACTAATAGTAATTACCTACTGATGAATTGATCCATTATTGATGATCCTCGTGTAGTTAGTTTTAATTATCTATTTTGAATTTATGTTTTATAAAAATGCAATTTAATTTATTTTATATTATAAGGCTAATTAACTATGTATAACCTATTTTGGGGGCAAGAGATTAGGGACTGGTTGTCGGAGTGAGCCCTGCCTCTTAGAGGATAGTGTAAGTTTTTCTCCCCTAAACTACTTTATCTCTGTAACTAAGATGCATAACTATTCCTGACATTATTTTTTTCTATGAGTGCATGATAATTACAATTACAACTACATAAAATAAATCAAGCATTAAATACAAATGACATAGTTACCATATGTGAAGAATGAAGTGCTACTTTTATTGCTGGAAATTCAAATGTACATGTTGGTGCATTTCCTCAAAAATTGTATAGACACATTAAACATCCAATATTTCTCCCTTAGATTATTCAACATTAGGCTATTGGACATTAGACCTTTTCAAATGTTTCCCTATATAATATATATTGTGACTTGGACAATTCTAAGTGATATTCTTCCATGTAATTTTGCCATGTGGAGTTGTGGACTTGATAATGCAACAACTATGCACTAAAAATAATAATCTAAACTAACACAATTTCTAATTCTGCTTGGACTTAGAAAACAACTTAAGTGGTCCAAGTGGCACTTTATGAGCTAACATAACAACATAATACTAACTTAGACATTTCGCAAGATATAACACATAACTATATGCCCCTTAAATAATAAGAAGGACATAACAATCTTTCATAAAAATCTAATCAAATTAACAATACTCCAATTATACAACTTTGCGGAAAAAATTTATAACATTTTTATTAATCACAATATCCTCATGAAGAATATGTGACAAGTCAACTAACTAAGTTGACTGTAATCATTTATTGTCATGTAAGAACACCCTGCTATCATTGATGTGGCTTGCAGTTTCGATCAACTAACTTGATCAACTATTTTTGGTAACTTTTGGTAAAATTTCTCTTCGGTAACAATCTTTAGTGGCTACCTTTTCCAACATACTTTGGTAACTATCTTCCGTAACATATTTCAACTACCATATTTTGTAATAGTCTTTATCCACTGTTCTATCACCGTTCCTATATATTCCTTAATATTTTGTCCTTATGTCCATATTCTCACATTCGAGGTGTATCCCGAAGCTTGTGCTACTGCATCGTGCACCTGTGGACTGACCTTCAATATTTTCCTTCATAACCACTCACAAATTGGATATATTTTACATGAAATGCACACATTTGTCATATTAACTAAATCCATATTTTTAATTAATAAATAAAAATAAAGCATAGATAGCTTACTTAAAATATAATATAATCACAAATTAAATATAAAAATGAGACAACTTAATATAGAAAATATATGCCAAATAATAACTCATCAAATCTCTCAAATACAAAGCATATCTCAAGTTGTTTCCTCCTGAAATTTGAGAATGAGGCATCCTAATAAGCCCTCAAACAAAGTGGTGTTAAATTGAATACCATTCAAGTGCATCTCTCCCTGTTGAGGGGCTTCAACTATTGTAACATTTGTATCAATCTGAGTTACTCCCTAAGAGGAAGAGATTGTAATCGAGCTTCACCATTTTAATAAAATATCATCCCCATTTCTTGAATATCTTTTATTTGTGTAAATGATTACTTGATTTCCTTTATAAAATTGTTATATGCTTGCAATAGTGTATATGCATGGTTTTTACCTTTATACAAGTAGTGATCATGGTGAAAACCTTGCATTTTTTGTTGCATATATTGATTTGCTTTGTTTTTTTGTGTGCAAGTACCAACTGCTCTAATTGATAGTGGCTCATTGTCCCAACCACATTTGAATGGAATGATTAGCATCTTAGTCACCCTAAGAAACAATGGATAGCAAAGAATATCTTAAATCAGTAAGCAACCTATTTCATTATCGAATGAGGATTCTAAATTAGTTGGTTTCTCTGTATTTTCATGTTTCCTATCTATATTTTGTATGTTTGAATGTAAATTAAATATTTCAAATAGCGAAAAAAAGTGAAATATAAGGATAAATTTGGAAAATACTATATTTTCTTATAGCCACTACTAGGAACAACAACTAGTTTTGTTGGCTGCCCTAGTCTCCAACAACTAATATTTATGACTACTACTTTGTACAATAGCCAATTTTATTGCATGTTGTATGTAGTGGTGACCCCTATTTATATTGTGTGTTAGGGTTTGCTTGTTTGGGGCCTATTCAAAGGCCAATATCATTTTGATTTTGCATTTGCATTCTCTAAAAGTAAAGAGCATTTAGTCTTGCATCTTTCTAAAAGTAAAATGTTATTTTCTAGGCATGTAGAGAAAATCATGAATTATTCTTTATGAATCTATAATTAATGCAAAACATCAATGGCATTAGGCTTTCATATCTAACCTGTTGATCGAGACCAACAGTGGAAGTTATTACCACTCAGTTGGCTCATCTGATATTGTATCATCGGGACCCATCCATGGCCAAGGCTGATTCAATAACTATCATATCCATGGAAAATTACATGAATTTCTCTTTAAAGGGGTGTATCATTGACCATATTGTGTTGGGTGAGAATTGGTAGTACATATGCTCTTTTTTTGGTTATGGATTTTATCTCCATATTTTTGGGGATAGACAACCTAGATGTCATTACTTTTTTTATCACTGCGAGTATATAGGTGAAAACCTTTAATAATATAAGAGTATCATAATTTATTACTAAACACGATAAGAGTTAGATTATATACTCAACAAATAAAAATGCACTAAATAGTTTTAGGGATAACAAAGAAAATTTAAACAAGATAAACACTTTGTATACTTTATTTTCCTTAAAACTTACATACGAGATAATTCATAAATCATGGTTAACACACAGGGCCACCACCCTCGGTCCACTACCAAAGTGAAAGTCGATGCCCCAACCAACACATAAAACAATGAGGTTGAGCCTCCCAAACAGAATGCTCCTGAATAATGTTCAAGCAACATTAGAGGTGATGACATGACTCATGGGGGTTCTCATCAGGACACCCTAATTATAGGATGTAATAAACATTCCTCTCATAATAGAACTGGAGGTGGTTCAATAACACCATCATCACAAGATAGACATAGACAATATCTGCCCAATGAGGTGCAAGAAGAAAGGGGTGTGCTAGATCGTAGACCCAATAGAACTCTAAGTCACACTAAACATGGGAGTTTTGTACTAGATATTAATACTATTGGGATAAATGGCATGCCTCCTAACCAACCTTGGAAGAATAGTCATCTCAATGGATTACACCAAGTTCTAGAAATATTAGAGCATAGGTCCTCTACTACCCATTCTCACTCAAAGAATACACGGAGTGAGGATAGAGAGGTATACTTATGCCCAGGGGGAATCCTCAAAATACCCTTGTAGTACAAACACCCCATATATGCATGCGGGCATATAAGAAAGGTCTTAATGTGCTATTGATGCAGTATTTATAGATAAAGATAAGAGCATAGTGGATTAATATGTTGAGACATATTCTACTAGATCTCCATGTACAGAGAAAAGAAGCCAAAGACCCTGCACAACTGATACCACAAATAAAATATGTAGTCTTCACTTAGGTCAAAGGTAGAAAATGCTCCAAGACCAATTGGAGGATTTACATGAAGAGCATGAGTGACTCAAGCAAGAGGACACACAATGATAAATATTTCTTTGACAATGTTTGTATGAGTACTTCTTGCACGAGCAATGCATCCTCAATCGTAAGGAGTATGAAGAGAGAGGAAAGGTTAGCTTGGGCTAATCTACCTTCTAATAGTGAATATAGGGGGTAGCATAACACTATATTCTCTATATCACAACCAGAGATGTGCCATAGATAAATAAAGCACCACACTCATCATACTTTCTCGCATGCTCAAAGACAATAATAGTTTCAAATACTAGACCACCTTGGGTATAATTAGTACGATGAATTAGAGAGTGATGAACAAGATCAACAATATACTAAGCCCTATTTTATAGATGTGGATGATAAGCACAATCTTACATCTCAATATCAGAGAAAATTACCTTCATTTTCACCATAGAGGTCACTTAGAGAAGAGGAAATCATATCCTTTCAAGCGTACAGAGTCCTTGCTAATAAAATCAAAGCTTTTAAGAAATAGGGGATGACTTAAAAAATATTACCCTAAAAAATATTCATAATTAAACTCTGCATCCCTCGGTCCCTAGCCTAGTGTATGCTAAACATTTTTAGATGCCTAAGCTAGACAAGTTCCAAGGCAACAATAATGCACAAGAACATTTAACCAGTTTCAAGAAATTGAGTTTTTAGATTCAAAATAATTATACCTTATTGCTAAGGACTTTCATGATAACCCTTTTAGGTCCAACCCTATAATGGTACAATCAATTGAAGAGGCATTACATCACCAAATTTGAACAACTGGTGAATGCCTTTCATAAATGCTTCTCATTTGGCATTAAGAAGAAGACTAATCTATATGACCTAGCTGCTCTAAAGCAATATGATGATGAGCTAGTCATAGACTATGGAAATATATGGAGAAAATTGATGGCTAAAATTCCATTCTCCATCCCAACTACATAGTTGACATGAATGTTTACTAATATTTGTATGATGCACATTTTGCTATTGTTACAACTACATCAGTATCAAACATTTGAAGAGGCCTTGGCACAACCCAAATTCATTGAGGGTATCAAGTTGCAATAAGGAGAATTGAAACTATAAATAAATAAATAATGGATAAATAATAACATGAAGAATAAAAACCATTAGGCTAAGCTTAGCCATCTTAATATAGTCATGTTAAACCTTAAAAATGGGAAAAAAAGCCAACAATCACAAAATTATCAGGCACAACCACCCCTTGTGCAGTACAATCAGTGTAATAAGAAGCAGGGCAAATATAAGGAATGTCACACACCTCACAAATTTACACCTTTTTTTGAGACACTAGAATCAATATTTAACCAATTATGTGAGGCTAAGGCACTCTTATTTCCTGAAGTGTAGCTTCTATATCCCAATCATCATAAAATCAAAGGGTTTAGAGAATATTATTATTGCATGTACCATTGAAAAAAAAAGGTTGATATCAAAGTGTGCCATATTTTTAAACATGTGGTGCAAAATATGATCAATAAGCATCATCTACAGATAGACAACCCCTTGGCATCGGAAAACCAAAATATGAGCTACCAAGGAATAATGTTGGACAAGTCAACCAAGTGCAGATTGATCCACCTACTCAAGGATTTGTTGATATAGTGAATGTGGTCACTAGAAATAAGAGGTACAACCAACTAGATCCTCCTATAGCACCCATTAAAATTCAATATATGCCTTAGTAGAGGCTAGTTTAGAACCCATTTCTAGGCCCACCAACAAGACCGATGGTAAAAATTAGGAATAGAATCATCCAGAGTCTACAGATAGCCTTGAAAAAATTATCGATATATGATATCATATAACAATATCCAAACATAGGGATATTCTTATGGAAATATTAAGAGCCATTGAAGTTTAACTCTAAGATATCGAAGCTTTCACTAATTTTTTAGGGCATGTGCAATAGTGCTAGGAACCTATGATCTGATTTTACGATCATGAAATCAAAATGGTTTCCACTGTTATAGTAGACCTACTGTTACATATAATTGCTTGTGTAGACCACACTCCTTTCAAGCAGGTTTTTATTGACACATGATCATCAATGAATATAATAACCAAAAAGACCTTAGGACACTTGAACTTACCTAAGTCGCATATTGTACCTTCAAATTTTATGCTATGAGATTTCAACAACATGTTATGCTTGACAGTAGGTACAATAGTCCTTCCTATTTAGGTTGGGCTAAAAAACATCCTAATGATGTGCCATAATCTAGGGGGTGATATTCAGTATAACATTCTCCTAGGTCGACCATGGATAAGGTACATGCATTACATTCCCTTGACTTTGCACTAATGCATCAAGTATGTATACGAGGGTCAAGTACATGTGGTCCCTTTAGGTGAAAATCCATTCAAATATCTTAATCAATTTGAATTTTCAGGAGGCTTCATCCTCCCATATACTCACTTGGATATTAGACCTACATCTCCTATTAAATATTCAGTGGGTAATTCAAAGGCAGTGTATGCCAATCCTTCTACATTGGCACTGCAACCAACCCCTAATACAATGACTACTTCTAAAAATCCTACAACATCAACAAGTCCAAAGAATGATCATAAGCTAAAGGCAGTGTTGGATGAAAAGGAACCTAGGGTAATCCCTAACATAGCAACAATTAAGAATCCAAATCCTATAGAGGGGGAAGACTCACAAAATTTATTTGATGTGGTACCTCAACCTACTTCACCTGTGTCATCAACCACATCATCTGCATCGTAGGTGATGATTCACCTAGTCAACCCCGAGTTACCTGAATACCTAGTGCAAAACATAAATTTTACACCAATCATAGAATCTATGCAAGATATGAGTAGGCCTTAAATTCATAACTTTTCTATTGGGATAGTTGTACCATGGGGGTGCAACCCAATTAGACAAATTTCATCTATGGAGGTTTGGGTAAACTCGCAGATCGCTTGCTCATGGAAGAAGATGATGATGAACATTTTGCTGTAAATGTTAATTATATATCAAACCTATAGTACATCCTTTGTTATTTTGATCATTACCATTGGCATGGTTATGTACTGGGTTTATTTAAGCAATGACATTGAACTTTGTATCAGCCACAATACCAATTTTGGATTGATATATTCAGTCTAGGTTATCACATAAGAGGCTAGGATGAGTTATTAGCTATATCTCTATATGACATGAATCTTAGACTTAGGGATGATGTTGATTGGAATCCATATCATCCAAACCCTTCACACTCATGGATGGGTAATTGGCATGTGACCATGGTTACAAAATAACCACCTTTCGTTTACCATCCAGATCTCTCCTTAGAAAGGTCCAAAGTAGAATACATTTTTGAGGAGGAAAATCCATAATACAATTTTGAAGATGATGAGAGTGAGTATGTCAGTGATGACGATGAATATGAAGATGAAACAAATATGTCATATTTATGACCTCAACATCTATGTCATATTAAGGAGCCTATGGACATGGAACCAATTTATCATGTAGTATTTCTAGGTCCTCCTATCAAAAGATGACCAATGAATTTACAAGAGATATATCATATAGCTTTTCATGGTCCTTCAAACATAAGGTAATTGCTTCCCCCTGAGGATCTAATTGTCATGTTTGTTCCTAGAGTAGACTCGATGATTCCCATACCCCTAAATCCACATCTATAGTAGGGGAGCAACCCAAAGATAGTGAGTTTCATCTATGCAGTCCTAGAGATTTCTTCCATTCCATCAACATGGTCTCCATTGATCTGACCACTCCACTTCACAATACATCCAACCATTTGAAACCTTGGCACCTAATTTTTGAGGCCATTGATTTTGACCATGTAAATTCATCCCTAGAGCCTAAATATTTCTTTCCCAATGAAGAAATGTTGCAACCATTCTATTTTGCATTAGGTTGTGCATATGATGTCTATCATGCTAAGGGTAATCCTAATTTTGTGGAACCTTTAAATCCATAATATGAAATCCATATGATCCCTATGTCTAATCATCTTGAGGAGGGATCACATATGTTAGTAGAGGAAACCTTTGAAGTGGATATTAGTGATGATCCCACTAATCCAAAGAAGGTTAAATTCAAAGAGATATTATCTCCTGAGGAGTGCACCAGCATCATTAATATATTGAAAGAGAGACCTAATATCTTTGCTTGGACCTATGATAACATACTGGGTTTGGATATAAAATTGGTTACCCATAACCTTTCATTGGACCCTACCAAGAAACCGGTCAAGAAAAAACTCAAGAAGATGCATCCAACCATTGCCTTGATGGTTAAAGATGAATTGCAAAAGTTATTGGATGTAGAGTTCATAATTCCCATTGACTATCCAGAATGGGTATCAAACATGGTACCCATAGGAAAATCTAATGGAAGAATTCACATATGTACAAATTTTAAAGACCTCAATAAGGAAACACCCAAGGATTCATTTTTGTTGCCTAATATTGATTCTCTTGTAGACACAACTATAGGTCATGAATTGATTTCATTCATGGATGGTTTTTTTGGTTACAACTAGATTCATATTAGACCAGAATATCAACACAAAAATTTTTTTACCACTCCATGGCGAATATTTTGCTATTTGGCCTCAAAAATACTGGTGCCAGATATCAATGGGCTATGACATACATTTTTCATTATAAAAATCTTAGAATATTATATTTATGACTTACTATACAAGTCATTGCTACATGAAGAGAATGTCGAGGTCCTAAGGAAAGTCTTTGATTGCCTAATTGAGCACAATGTTAGGTTGAACCCTAAGAAATGTGTCTATGGTGTAACTTCAAGTAAACTCTTAGGATTCATTATTTCTAAATGAGGGATCAAAGTTGAACCAATGAATGTCAAGGTTATATTATAAATGTGTCCTCCCATAAAAATAAAGGAATTAATAAGCCTACATAGCAAGGTAGCATCCATAAAGAACTTCATCGCATAGTTATTAGATAAATGTCGACCCATGAAATAATTGCTACACAAGGGGATCTCATTTAACTGGTATGAAGACTATCAACAATCCTTTGCTCATATCAAACAATACTTAGCATGGACACAAGTATTAACTCCACCTAGGCTAGATGTGTCATTCTTGTTATATATATCTACCATAGACTTTGCACTGGGAACCATGCTAGCCTAGAAGAATGTGCAAGACAAAGAATATATGATATACTACATCAGTTGAATCCTGGTTAGTTATGAGATACAATATGCATATGTAGAAAAGTTGTGCTTAATAGTGGTTTTTATAACTAATAAGTTGTGTCACTACATGTTGAGTCATATGACGTATGTACTATCAAAATAAAATCCTTTGTAGTATATGATAATCAAGACATAATAACACACATACTACAAAGTGGATCATGCTATTGACTGAATTTGATTTAGAATTTATTAGTAAAAAATTAGTCAAAAGACAAGTCATAACTAATCAATTAGTAGATGATCATCTTCAATATCATATCCCTCTTGTCATAGATCTTCTCTATGATACATTCTTTGCATTTTCAGAGTCACTTGAACTTGAAGAACTGGATAATCAATATGATGTCTTTGTTCTTTGATGGTTAAAAATGCAAGCAAGGGAGTGGCGTAGGGATTATGTTTTTCATGCTACAAGGTGATCCAATGATTTTTTAATTTAAAATAAACTTCCCTTGCACCAATAAAAATATTGAATACGAGACCCTAATATTGGGTCTCCAAACAATGCTCACAATGAAGATCAGAAAGCTGAATATCTTTGGTGACTCCCTTATCATAGTAAATCAAGTTAATGGAACTTATCAGTGTAGGTGTCGTATATTAAAATCATACAAGGAACTTTTGGACACTTACCTAGCCCAACTAGAGTGGTATTACATCAAGGCAATCTCTCAAACATCCAATAGAATTGTAAACACTATGGTGTATTTGGGATCTTTAATCCCTCAGAATCCATCTATTGACTTCACTACCATATAGGTAAAAATTCTATCACAATCCATGATATGATGTGAGGTTCAAGAAAGTCATCAATCAGTCCATGTGATTCACATATAACCAAACCATGAGTGGTTCTATAGATCTACAAAATTTCTAAAGAAGGCACCTTGGGGGTATTTACTCTCACATGGTCCTACAGAGAATAGTACTACTATTCTCCATAAGGTTGCTTTCCAATATAAATTCATACAAGTTGAATTACAATGAGAACACATCATCTAGTTAGTTGAATTCATTGCTTATCAAGATTGGTTATCATGATTACATGATTTCCTTAAGCTTATATTAATCCCATAGGGATTTTTGCATGCTACAAAAATATCATTTAAGTAAAAACTGGATAGATATGTCTTTTTAGGAGACATCCTATATCATCGTAGCTACAATAAAATTCTCCTTCATTGCCTTGAGCCCTAAGAATCATATTGGATGATTTCACAAGCTCATGATGGTACATGCGGTGGCAATTTTAGTGGCATGGCCATTGTCAAGTGCATCCTTCAAATGGGTTACTATTATCCCACTATGAAGAAGTATTGTGCAGCGTATATTAGGAAGTGCATTAAATGTCAACACCATACTAATATTATGCACCTGACATTACAGGACTTATAGCCCATCCAAGTGACTTGGCCATTTTCTTACTGGCATTTAGATCTAATTGGTAAGATCTCTTGCTCATATTTGGGATGACACATATTTATCATAATTACCACTGAGTATTTCACCAAATGGATGAAGGCAATCCCTTTAACTACAATGATAAGAGCACGTATTGAGGATTTCATACTCCATAATATAATATATCATTTTGGGATACCATCAAAAATAATATCAGATAATGGAGCTTCATTCAAAAACAAAACTTTAAGGGATTTAAAATCCAATTATAATAATTAACACAAATTTGCAACTCCATATTATCCATAAGCAAATAGACAAGTAGAGACCTCGAACAAAATAATGGTAGCAATATTAAAGAAGACTATTCAAGAAAATCATAAATATTGGCACATTCAAAAACCTCTTGCATTATAGGCTTATAGAACTAGTATATGGATGCCCACTGGGGCAAAACCATTCTCACCAGTATATGGTACTAAGGCCATTATGCCCTTGGAATTTGAAATTCCAACCTTGTACATCACATTGAAAGAGTTCATCGATGATGACACTGCATAACAAGTTCTCCTAGATAAATTGATGCTTCTTGATGAACATCATGTGAATGCTCTTTAGCATCTTTGAGTTTACCAAGTTTAGCTAAAAAAAACTTACAATAATAAATTCCATCTGAGAGACTTTAAATTTTGGGATCTTGTGCTAAAAGAGAACCAACAAAACTCAAACTTGTTGTTGCATCTGTGAGGCAAATTTACAACCAATTGTTTAGGTCCATTTATTATATTAGAGAATATATGACCTAGTACTTATCACCTAACATCGCTTGAATGTGTTGAAGAGCCAAAAACTCTCAAAATTCTTCATCTAAAGGTGTTTCATGCATAAAATCATAAAAAAAATCAAAACACCAAAAATCCAAACAAACCAAAAAGCAATAAAATGCAAAACATCAAAAACATACAAAATATTATACATTTTTATTTTGCATATATATATTCATTTAATTTCATTCCATTAGGTATTTTCATACATTAAACTTGCATTAGGATAGGTTGTATTTACAATATTACAAACGACACCACATTTTTATATCAATCATGAATATTTTCATCATCATCATCCATCACCCCTATGAGTATTTATGTTTTCCAACACAACCCTTCCTGTTGCTATAAGGAATATACTAGGGTTTTATGGTCATTCAACCATACCTAGTGATCTTCTCAGATTTTGTAGAAATTTATCTTTGCTTTTGGATATGAGATTTAGTTTGATAATAACTTGTATATTTCAAAATCCTATCACAATTTAAACGTTAAAAATCCTAGTTTAGACAAGGAAATATGAACACTACAAAGTGGTTCTAGTCACCTTAAGCAAAATGTTTTTACTTGCTCATATTGTGATGCACATGGTATAGAATGTTGATCATTAGCAAAAGCACAAGCTACCACCTACCCAAAAAATCCCTTGCTTCCATAAAAAATAAGAAAAATTCCAAAATCAAAGCAAATCCTTTGCTCCAAAAGAAAAAAATGCAAAATAAATAGTGATTATCATCACTAAGCATGAGCATGTATCCAAAAAAATGAAAATAAAAGAAGGGGATGAAGAGCTTGAATCCCTAGAATGGTCAATATTTCAAAGCCATTGAGTGATCCCTATTACATCAATGGGATAAATGAATCTCGCCTGGCAATGGGATAGTTCTAAGTAATTTACAAATGAGCTAGCTTTAGATGGCTTGCATTACCTAGTAGTCTAGTTCAATTGTGTCCAAACTTAGGATCATGATGAACATTTGGTGATCGTCATTATAGTAATGGGCTGAATAAATACCTCCTGGAAATGAGGTAATCTTATGTCTCATATAATATATTCACTTACACACACAGGGATAATTAATATTTTGGTATTCATAGAAAAAACCATTATCTTTCACGAGTTCTGTATAGTCATTATACAACTTTTGATTAATCAACTACGATGTTTGAGTCTCATGGAAAACCTCAAAAATCCCCTATAGAAACAAATAATCACATCAATCAATCATTAAATCCCTTTACGAGGTTTTATTTACTACGGGGTGTTCATGAAATAGGTTAGATATTGTATGGATATCAACAATGATATTTTGAAAACCACTGATTATTTTATGCATATATTTTAATTTACAAAATCTTATGGAGAACACCCATACATCTCAACCATTTTATTTTACAAATGGATGCTAAAATGATTAATTCGTATGATAATATTTACCATTTTCATTCATTATTTTTATACATTCTGTGGTGTCATCCATTAGATTGTAAAACACATATTACATTCATTCCTTATGTTTTAAGTGAGTAAATCATATAGGTTCATTTGCATTAGTTCATTCCTCATTTAATTAATGCATCACATTACATACATTATCTATCATAGCACATATCACATAGATTAAATGCATAAAAAATTAAAACAAATTCAACATGCATTTAACAAGAAGTATTGCATCCATATATGCAAACATAATAGTGCATCTATAAATCTATATCATAGCATCTAATCATACATCTATCATCTAGCTAGTGCATGTCATTAGTACATCACATTCATATAGCATAATCAAAACATTATATAAGCATTGCATCCATTTTGCATCACATAAACATGAAGCAATAAAATGACACACATAATGAGCCATAAAATAAAATTATCATAAATATATGTGTGTGTGTGTGTGTGTGTGTGTGTGTGTGTGTGTTTGTGTCAATAAATAAGTACATGAGGTATAAAAATACTTGTAGGCTACAATAGTGTAGGTACTCAGACATTACACTCAAAAATGATATAAGATATTAGGTCATATCATGGAGGGCCTACACTCCTTGAGTCACCACCTCCCTCAACTCCCTCTATGTGAGGTTTCCAGGAACTAGTGCCCACTAACCTCTTTGATCGATCCCCTTATCTATTGCTAGGATGTACTAAGGAGTGCCTAGACTCACTCTGACTCCTATGTGATCCTCTTGTAGTAGAATGCATAGGAAAAGTACCCCCTAGCATGGCCACATGTCCCTCTAGCTATATAATGTAGTTACCATCATACTGGTGCCTCACATCATACTAACTAATCAAACCCTATAGCCTATCCACTTGTACCTGCAATACCGCTACATCTCCTATAGTAGAAGTACCCATTTTAAATTGGCCTACTGTAATCTACCTTAGAACCATAGTAGCAACATATAGCTATGCCTTGAATGAATCCCTCTCAACCATCCTAACATTAATATGTATTTGTAGTATGTACCTCTATGTAGTGATATTATCTATAGTAGCCTGTTATGAGTCAATATGAGCCTAGAGAAGAGTTCTATCATCCTCAAATCTCTACCATCATATCTATCCTACACTAAGCTGGGTCTATGTTATAGTGAGAGAGACGTCTCTCTCTAGGATGTACCACTATGCTATCTATAGATATTATTGTATATTGTGTACCTAAATCCATAACTGAGAGACCTCATCATCCCAGTACTCCTCATCAACCTTGTCCTCCTATGACTCCTCCACCTGTGTAGTCACTTGATCCAACTCACCCTCAGTATTGGCATGTACTCATTGTCCATGTGGGTCATCAAACGTAGCCTCAATAGCTGCACCATATCTAGATCGGATGAGAGGACCACCAGCCTATCATAGCCTATTGGTCCACCATACATCATAATAATCTATCATCCTGATATCTTTTGCTCTTGTGTCTCCTATAGTATCATAATCATATGTAAAAGCTATGATATAAGGCCATGCAAACTATGTATCTACCTTAAGGTGATGGTAGAGGACTCACCCCTTTGTGATGTCCTATCAAAACCTAAACTATTAGGTAACTCAAGAAAAGTGAAAGAACTCCTACACCCTTGGCTTATGCCCAATAAGCTAACGATCACACCTAGTTTGTGCCAAGTAACTATCGACCTCCTCCTATGCTGGACAACCCAAGTAAGGCCACCATATAATCTAACTCACCTAAAGCCCTATCAATAATTCTATGTAGTGCTACATATCCTTGACATGAGAACTACTCTAGTATATCTTAGAATTATATGGCTAGCAGGCACCATAACACTGAGTCACTATTGCTACTATTGTGATCTCCAAGGACAATCATCCAGGTGGGTCTATCTTGATGTGCTCCCATCCCTAGATCTATAATAGCAGGCTACAACCTATGTCTACTTGCCTTCATCATGTAATGCAATATATATCATCATATATCTAGGCTAGGAGTGCACTCCCCCATGCCATGATGAGCAGATACTCAATGGTGCTCCTACGAAAATATTGCACCATCACCAAGAGGTTCCAATGGAACCTCACACCTAAAGTGTCTAGTAGAAGAACATTATAGATAATGTGCATCAGAATGGTTTGGCATCATGAGAAGACATCCTCCTTATACCAGTAGGTCACTAGCACATCTCCATGCCTAATGTTACCCAATGCCTTAATGTTTCTATCATAGAACACCCTCTGAAATACTATAGTATTCACTATAGAAGTTGAAGAGGTGATAGCTCACCCATTTATAGGGATCCTCTAAATCTAGTAGACATCCTCCAATGTCATCATCATCTTCCTAGTTGGAAGATGAAAACTGTTAGTCCTTGCATCCCATATATGGGCTAACATTGTGATATAGGCCTCATCCAACTTGATGGTCGACAATCTCAAAATATAGCCAAAGCCTAAGACCCCAAACCAATATAGGTCCATGTGGCTCAACTCGAAAAACAACTTAAGTATCAAATCAGGCTCCCACACATATGCAGTTAAGGTCTAAGGTGCAAAAATAAATTTATAATAACCCTAAAAAATAAAAAAATAAAAAATAAATAAAAAAATAAAACTAGATAAGGTTCCTATCCAATCAAGGCAAGAACAACCTCCGTGTCCACCACTAATATTAACAACGACTAATGCCAACAGTCAATTTTTTAATCGTTGGTGTTTGAACCTAGTCGTTGCCAACAATAGTGGCTCTCAATTAGCGGATTGGGAGCCATTGGTGCCAACAACGGCTACGAGAAAGACCCCTTGTGAGGTCGTTTACCACTTCAAAAAGCCTAAATTAAAAGAAAATACCACCCATCTAAGCTACCCTAATGCTAAATCTACCTAAGGTGAGGTTCATTACCGATAGTTTAGTGAAGTTCATTTAATGCCATTAATTAGTGAGGTTATTTTTAAATGCTCAAATTAAGAGTGAGAGATGAAGAATCTACCTTAGGAGCTCCAGCTCCACCACTAGTCAATGCCTCCAACTGGTCTACCATGGTAGTGAGTGGTAAGTTTTATAGTGTTCTGTATTAGATTCTCTTTATCCCCTTAGAGGTCTCACTTTTTCTCTTTTCTAGATGGAAATAATGAAAAGTAAAAACCCTAAATTTGCTTTTATATTTTTCATTTTGAACCTGACCGTTGATGGCAATAGCAGACATAGATTAGGGCAACCTCGACTACTAATATCAATAATGGCTAAGGAAATTACAAAAACCAGCCACTATTGTCGAAAATAGCTAGCGACCAATAATAGATGCACTAATTTTATCACTATGAGGAGTTTCAAAATGGAAAATAATAAATATTTACCAGTACAAAATTCTTCAAAATTTCAAAAATAATAAAAAAATCAAAAAAATCAAATTTCAAATATACCTCATACCTAGTTATTTATTCTACACACTTGGCGGTTGCAGTGACTTGCACTCCATGCAATCTAATAAGATGAGTAAATTACCATAAGGCTATTTAACCCAAATTATTCATTTTAGACTTGACATGTCTTCACTTCAATCCCAAAGAAGGCCATGGTGTCCAGACTGCCCCACATAAACAAGGTATTCATTTCATTTCTACTATGATACTTCAGATCATCAAACATAGTGATTCACCATAATCTTAATTGGAATTGCTATCATCCTGACTACTCCATGGGACATTGATGTACAATTAATATTAATGGTTGAAATAATAGTTGTAATAGGAACTTACCATATAACAAAATGTAAAGATTTTGAATTGTCTAAATTATTCATCTTGGTCAAGCGACTCATCACTTTAATTACTTGTTCTTTCCTCATCGAATCATCACTTGAGGGGGTAGTCATAATATCAACATTCATAATCAAAATTAATAATGGATCACTCAATCATGTAAATTGTATTTGTCTTACAAATCATTGCTAATAGCTATCACAAGATTACCCTTCTACTAGGGAAAAAGTAAACATAATGAACTAAATATTTGGCAATCTATTCTTCGGTCATTATTGGTCAAAATAATTCATTTTGATTTCATGCAGATCATGACCAAAGCTTTACTCAAGCTAAGCCTTCCATTTCATTGGAAGTAATGATTCTAAGATGCACACCCTTTCTATGATTGGGGCATCTAGCGTTGACAATATAAATGAATAGCAAAAAAAGAACCTAGTTGTAGGTGGTCTATTTTTTATCAGTATCATGTTTTCCCATAATGCATCCCAAAAGGTGTATCTATAGAACCCTAAAACATGTCATGTTTAGGAGATTACTCATAAGGGCACCTTTGCAGACCATATGAATGAGGTTGGACCTTTCTAAGAACAAGTAGTGGTTCTAACCACTCATTTTAGGTAGTCTAGTCTTATACATCCATATTCGTTGTTAGCATCAGCATCTAGGATCCCAACTGCTGATGATCAGAGTGGCTAAGGGTAGCTTACCCCTAGTTGCACTAAGCAAGAGCAACTAGCCTTGTAACAAACTCAACCTTCTAGAGCCAAGAAAAATTAGTTGTAACTACCCAAATTGCAATGGTTTTAGAGAAATTTTGGGTTGGGAATCTTCTAGAGGTTTCCTTCCAACTACTCAGGCCAACAAATTCTTGATCTTGACTTCCTTGAGAAGCCAATATTGGGATTTTGAGAGTTTATTTATAGACTCCCCAAAGAGGAAATGAGAGAGACAAGTTGAATGCAGTGAATCCTTGACAAATTGGAGAGGAATTTGCAACCCTTGGGGAGTGTCATGATGCTTTACAATTTGAGAATGACACCTGCATTTGAAGTAATGTAGTTTCAAATAGCTTGAGGAGAAAGCTTACCATTTCGTACCAATCCATTGTGAATTCATAATAATTCACCCACAAATATATGTTTAGACATCTAGAAAACCCTTGAACATCAATTAAACAAAGGAATTCAGCATCCACAGACCTTATTTCAAGAGTATAACACTTTCCTCATGGTTTTTGTTGTCAACAGTGGCCCATAGGCTTAGCTACTTGATGTAACAGTGGCTATCAAAGACAAATTCTATGAGCTATTGTAGCTGGGGTTTGGCATATAAACTCCTTCTATTTAGCCATAGATTTACATTTCTTAGCATACATTTATATTAACTTATCATATATTGATCAAATTTTATGCATTTCCATGGTTTATTCATAGTTTCATAGGTATATTTACTTTCATTTATGTACTTCATGCTTTCCTTTACAATGCTTTCATATATTAGACCCCTTTATTCTTAATTAGAAATATTACATGTATATTTAGGTTCTTTTATATGTTTGAAGCCTTGCTTCATACTTTATTGTCAATATTTTAGGTAACTTTATGCATATTTATATATGTTCATGCATTCTTTACATATTTGCTTCATTTAATGCACTTTCTTGGAAATCAGCCTCATCGTGAGAAGCTTCATGTGCTACTAATGTGCTTTGTTGTTTCCTTAAATGCAGATAACATATATCTCAAATACAAAGCATATTTCAAGGTTTTTCCTCTTGATATTTGAGCAGGCATTCTAGTAAGCCCTCAAAAAAGTTGTGTTAAAGTGAAGATCATTCAAGTGCATCTCTCTCCATTGAGGGGCTTCAACTATTGTAACATTTGTATCAATCTGAGTTACTTCCTAAGAGGGAGAGATTGTAATCAAGCTTCACCATTTTTAATAAAATATCACCCCTATTTCTTGAATATATTTTATTTGTGCAAATGATTACTTGATTTCTTTTATCATTTTATTTTATGCTTGTAATAGTGTAGATGCATGGTTTTTACTTTTATACAAAGCCTAACTACTCTACTAGAGCACTTAAAAGAGATAGTATTTATATAACATATACACAAAATTAGAGAGTAATATGTTTCTCTAAGGTTATCGGTACCACATAATCTATCACAAAGTGGGACCAACTAGTTGCTATGATTATGAATAAATTTGAAGATGCAACTCGGTAAGGAAATTCCCAATTTAAAATTAAACACTCACAACTTTTTGTAACCTCTAAAAAAATTATACATAGTAAAAACCAAGCATCCTCAAAAGAATAAATCCTAAAATTTGACCTTATGAATATCATCCAAAATAATTTGAATAAAATTTTGGTGGGAAATAGATACTAGAAAGTAGTAAAATCTAGTATGCATAACATATAACTGGATTATTAGTCCTTTCTAGATATCAATATAATTATCCCATATCAAATGAAGAAATGGTGTGTTCTAGAATATATAACTATATAAGAATCCTTAGGAGCACAAGGGTGGAAACAAACTGACAAAAGACTCAAAGAGGATTATAACCCTTATTGCAATGAATGGTGGGTATTCTTATCATCATGAAAACCATATGATCAAATACCAAACTGGAGAATTTAAATAAATACTCAAATGGATAAATAAATATATGATAAAAACAATAGAAAAACATTATCAAGGAAATCAAAACCAGATATTTCCATTGAATAGATCTTGACTATAAGAATAGGTTGGGTTAGTAAAGGATAATATGTGCTCTCTAGAAAAATCCACAACACTAGAATTAAATAAGGTTTGGGATCTAGGATTCACTTAATATGACAAATACTAGGGTAGGATAAATTGTATCCCTACTCTAGTTAATATACATACATACATTATATATATAGATATATATATTATATGCTCATTGGGCATAAGTGAAGAACCACAAGCTATATTGATAATTAAGATACCTTGATTGATCAGATGATACTCAATGGATAAAAAACTAAAAAAAAACGATAGGTGGATCCCTTCAAGCAAATATTAAAATAAAAAGATGGAATACATACATACATACATACATATATATATATATATATATATATATATATATATATATATATATATATATATATATATATATATATATATATAGATCTATTATATGCTCATTGGGCATAAGTGAAGAACCACAAGCTATATTGATAATTAAGATACCTTGATTGATCAGATGATACTCAATGGATAAAAAACTAGAAAAAGCGATAGGTGGATCCCTTCAGGTGAATATTAAGATAAAAATATGGAATTAGCTAATTACAAATCAAAGAACATATCCAAGTTTTTTTTTAAATCAAGGAAAGGTAAAAAGTATCCCCTCTTAGTTACTACAAGAGAAGAATACTACAAAAGATACTTCTAGAGCATAATTGTAGTGAAGTTGGGAGATAGGAGATCTCAATTACTAAATTGAAAACTTCACAAGAAGAAAAGGCCATAGAAGCCTTGGTCAAGAAGAAAAGGCTATAGAAGCCTTGATGCAGAATAAAAAGCTATAGTCGCCTTTATCTAGAGGGAAAGTCCATAGAATCCTTGAAGGAAAGTCCATAGAAGCCTTGGTACAAAAAAATGACACATAAGCCTTGATACTGAAAAAGCCATCAAAATCCTTGATACTAAAAACAACGACAGTAGCTTTGATCATGACAAAGACTTCAAAAAATACTATCTAATTTAGAATTAAATTTTAGTACTAATATATTGTTGCAAGAACTGGAAGATTTAGTGAGTTGGGAAATCTTCTTGCAAAAAAATTAGGATTATCTTCTTCAGAATCAATCCAACATCTGAAGAAAATATATCAAGAGAAGACCTCATTGATGAAAAAGTATTATGAGAGTCCTTCTTGAATACAAAGGTAGTAGAATTAGAGATCTAGGAGAATATCTCACCACCAACACTTCTAGAAGTAGAAGGTTGAAGATAAGGTCTCAAGAAATACTAGAAGGATTTGTAGGATCAAAGGCCTTGGAGAGGTCTCTACGAGCATCCAATAAAA
The DNA here is from genome assembly GCA_028583015.1 of Wollemia nobilis. Lineage (NCBI taxonomy): Eukaryota > Viridiplantae > Streptophyta > Pinopsida > Araucariales > Araucariaceae > Wollemia > Wollemia nobilis. Next base: position 981,104 of record JAQPPZ010001917.1, read on the forward strand.
GGCTTTAAGATCCTTGCTGAAGAATTCATCAAAGGAGTTCTAAGGAGAACTCATTGGAGAAATTCACTATTGGATATAGTGAATTATTTGGGATAATTATTGCTATTTGAAAAAAAGCCCAAGAAGAAGAATTTTGCGAGTTCCAAATCTCAGAAGACATCAAGACATACAAAATATTGAGAAGAATATCCTATTTGAAGTTAGAATTTGAAAAGAAGCTTGAAGAAAGATTCAGACAAAATAAGCCTACCAAATCTAGGAGACTTGGAGATTTCCTCTCATAGTAAGAAGACACCACTTTAGAATCAAATATCTCTACAACAAAAGGAGGAGACTACAAGAGGAGAACAAGCCACCAAAAATTCTAGGCTCATGAAAGGGAGACCTTTTTTTGGTGAAGAAAAAGTTGTTCAAGGCATCCTATAGAGAGTTACAAGATCTTATCTAAGGTATCAACTTGGTTATCATAAACACCAATATCTACTTCCTCTACAAAATTAGAGAAAAGAGCTTTCAAAAAAAGGTAAGCAACTATTGGTGCAAGTATATTCATTAAGTGGATTACTTATCAAATTTACTTAAGCATCTTAACTGGATTGAGGTTGCAAAAAGGATATTTGAATTAGAGTAAAAAGGTGTAAAAATAAAGGATTCTTTAAGGTTCATTTGAACCTTAGGAGTTGATTAGATTTTAGAATCTCAAACTATCTATCAACTACCTATATTTAATTTTAAAAATAAAATGAAGACTAGCTCCTATTACCTTGTTGTTAAAGAAATTTTAGAATAATTCTTGAAGATGCATTTCAGATTATTCTTGATTAGTTGAAGTAGATTGATTAAGTACATTAGTTTTTCAGATTTAATTGTAGTAATAAGGTGATATTATTAGTGCATTAAAATATTATTATATTGACACTATTATTTCTCTCAAAAATATTATTGCTTGTATTCGTAAGAAGCACATAAAATAAAATTTTTCAAAGTGTATAAAGACATTATTAGTGCACATGTATCTAAAAATTTGGGTGGCCCGAGAAAGCCAAAAAATAATCTCAATCCTTCAAGTATTGGATAAGAATGTAACCACCAAAAAAATATCATCAAAAGAATCATCGAATGAGACTTGGTGAGTCTCAAGTTCAAGGTACAAAAATAGTGCAGAAAAATATAGCAGAAAAAAGCTTCCATCATGTGGTTACAAGCTTGTATCCATACATAAAACATCCAAGATAAAAGGGGAAGGTGTCTATTAAAAAAAAATACAACCTCAAAACTCCTATATTGCACTCAAATATTCTGCCTCAAAACTAGAAATTTAGATGTACAAAGAGGAGTGCAAAAGGTGTAATAAGCATATTTTATGTAAAAACTATTTTACATTATATTGCACAATCCTAATCTGGTTATACAAGGAGAAAATTCATATTTAAAGGTTCCCTAAAGGCTCTATGCTTTCTATAAAAACTAGTCGAAATTGATCGTATGATAGCATCAATCAAAGCTTAGCTCAAGGAACCAATCAATGGGCTCATACTCCATGTATCCAAGATGGCCGAAATTGCAAGACACAACATGAAAAACAATGGTAGAATAGCTTTAATGAAAAGCAATAGCATATATGAAAGGAGGACATAAGCAAGCAAGGAATAAAGTAAAATGATGCACCATTGGAGTGTCACTTACTTCATAGTCAGTAAAAATCGATGCTCAAAGCCTCCATATTGTTGCTTCATATCCCATATGAAAGAAAGTGCAGGTGAATGAAAGATGATTTGGGGATTTTCAAAGCTAAAAGGATCTCCAAAAAGGTCTATTTGAACCAACAAAAGGGAGGAAATCTATGCATATAATAATGTGACACTTATCACCAAAAGTGAACCCTAAATACTCAAGTCAAGAGATTGCTCATCTTTAAGAAAGGAGTTACACAAATAGGCTTATGCATTAAGTGTATGAGATACACTTGTACCTTGGAAGATTGAACATTTTTCTAAAGAGTGTAACGCTAGTACGTTATAAAAAGGAAGATGAACGTATCATTTGCACTAAACTCTACTCAAGTACTCAATGAGAAATGGACATGCCACTTGGCACCTCAAATAATAAGCTTCTCCATATTAAGGACGTCAATGATAGAGGTAAATGGAGAAGACAAGTAAATTCTCATCTCAACATTTACACTTCACCATCTATGCACATAGTGTACAATTAGAACATGGAAAGGTGTTAGACCCTTTAATGCTCAATCCAAGTGAGGTCAAAGCAAGATTCCAAGCAGTGTTGGTGTTGGACCGCATATAGCTCCAAGTGATTCTATTGGAGGGTGTAGTCATAGTGTCAAGACATCTACATAAATAATGTGTAATCCTAGCTTCTCAGCAGAATAGATCATATATTTCTTGGTGAAAGGTAAATTTTAATTCCTATTATTATATGATTTATTTTCTCGGGATTCATAAGGTTGTAATTAAATGAATTTAATTAATTGAAAGCAATTTATAAAAATGAATACTATATAAAATAAATACAATGTATGCAATATAAATAATAAGAGCAATAAGGGTTTCTACTAGAATAAATAATAATTATTTGAAAATATTATTGTGATCTAACTTATCCAAAGGTTAGGGAGTCATAATGACTACTACATAAAATTAATTAATTGGAAAATTAGATACACTAAACCTAATTCCCAAAGGGTTATTCATAAAGTAGAGGTTTATCATAGCTCTTTCAAAGGTTGGATATTCATAATATTATTGTATCAAACATATCAAAAGGAGACAAAATATCCAGCATTATTATGTCTTAAAATTTTGGGAATAGTTCTTAGTTCAATAGGAGCAATAAGGGATAATAGGAATTGATTTTGGCATTTACAAAACCTTTAAAAAATCAATCAAATATTGAACTATAATTTAAAAAAGTATTATATCTTATCCACAACATACTGGGGGGTAATAAGGCATTCTACAAAACTTGGTATTATCATCTTCTATCAAATATTATAAAGTAAAATATAAGCTCTCCTCAAAACCTAAAAATCCTTAGGATTAAATACTCACATTACTTGGGAGACATAAGGTAGTATACAAAATAAGGATTAATAACGGTTTTATCAAATCAATCTTATATTCTTCTATTAGGAATAATATATCATATCATAGGGATTAATAAGGTAGACTTCTAACATTATTACAAAATCTAGAAGGATCTATCATGGATGATATCTTAAGAAATACCTTCATTAGTGAAAACTACTACATGAAGTAGAATACTACTCCCAAAACTTAATAGATACTCTAGAATGATATGAGTATGTATCCATTAGTTCTAAATATAATTTTTTCTTGTTTCTTAAAGAAGCTAAAGAAGGTAACTTTACAACATTGATTGGTTATCTTCATGATATTCTCTTCACAACATGGTGGAATTCATAAAAATTGGTTACTTTTTCACCAAAGGAATGTTTGATGGTGTATCTATCACTAATTCTATTTGTGCTTACTCAACACAAGGAACAAGATAAAGAACAATATTATTATGATGATAAACTAACTTGTCATGAAGCAGAAATTCTATCAGCACCAATGTAAAATCACAAGAGGAGAATAAGAAGAAAAAGGAAGAAAATAAATGCTAAAAAGAAATTTGGCATTACAGAGACTTAACTAGTGGAACTCATGCAACAAACAGAAGAACCTCCAGCCACAACTTACTTTGCATCATATGAAGACATAAATTATCTACTAAACCTAATCACAGTGAGCAATGAAGGATTATTCAACTTCCATTATCTGATGGAATAATATCCACATTGAATACTAAAGTCTTCAATATCCAAATAATGTCATATAGGGGGGTGTTATAAATAGAGTCAATTACATAATTTGGATAATGTAAATGCACCTTTCCTTGGTATATACTTAGGACATTAGATTACTTTACAAGGAAGTTATCTAGTTACTTCATGCAATGTAAAAATTGCACAAATGTCAAAGTGCATATTGTATACGTGTAACCTATACCTTGCACATCTAGGTAGAGTGTTGGCCAAGGAAATTATTTCCTATATAAAGGGCCATAGGTATAGAACATAGAAATGAGAGTGTAGAGAGTGAGTACTACATAAGAAGGAAGTAGTATTGACCAAAGTGGTATGATGTGGCAGTGTGATGTAATATGGTGGAGTGTAATATCCTCAATGCCTATTTTTTAGCAATAGGTCTCTTCATGGAGTGTTCATTTCCTCCAAAGATAATTTTTAAACATCTCCATAATTTCTATATATATATTATTTTCAATCATCTTGTAGATTTAATTTATGTCATATTATTATACATGTTGTGTTTGCTATTTTCCATTAATTGCAGCATAAAAGCTAACTTCATCATCCACATGTGATACATAATGTATCCTGGGAAAACCTCAAAGGAAAAAAACCAATCTCAAATGTCCTCTTTCATTTCATTAAATTAATAACCTTCAATAAAATTTTGTGATAAGAATCCCATAATTCCTTTTGATACAATCATGGGCACATGTGAGTCCCATAGCTCTTATGTCCATACAAAGTTAATTGATCATTTAATTCACATATCAGGATCAATGAAGTATCCTATAATCCCCTCAAAATAACTCTGCACTCATTCACCCTTTTTCTAAACATCATCTACATCAAGTTAAATACATAAAAATTCCCATAATTCCCAAGTTCACATTACATGAATATATACTTTAATTCATGCTACAAAGCTATGAGGGAATCCTAATTTCCCTTAGATGAAATATGTGCTCATCCTCCAAAGTTATCACCTCCCCTTAGTCCAACCACAAGGGAAAATCTCCATCTAAGAGTCCCAAAATAGTCATACATCAACTATAAAATTACACACATCAACTCATTAGATATGACCCCATAATACTCTCAAATGAGTTCCAATGTAATATTACAAAGTAAGATAAAGACCCTCACTTACTTTCTCAAAGTACCACATAATAATTATATATTATAGCATGGATAATTCTATCGAACAACCCTTAACAGCAAGGAATATGTAATTTACTTTTTTATTTCTATCCCATTTTATTCCAAAAGATTCATTATCCACAATTTTTATTGCTATCTCATGTGATACCTATCCATTAACATATTCCAACACATTAGTCAAATGAAATACATTATCTACTAATGTACTTTCTAACTCATAAAATATGTTATCCGCTAACATAAATCAAATCATCAAATCAATGGAACACATTATCCACTAATGTATAATTCTAACTCATGAAGCATATTGTCTACTAACACATTTTAGTTCATCAATTCAAATGGATTACATTATACACTAATGTATTTTGTAGCTCATGAAAACCAATTAAAACATTTCATTTAACTAATATTTAAAATCAATAAGTATTCCTTCACTTAGTACCAAAACTATGAACCAAGGCTCTAATCAAGCTTCCTCACAAATTTTGATTCCAAAACACTCAATCTCTACATGATATTGATCCCATTTTAAATACTCAATTTCTCCATGAAAATTCTCCAACAATATTTGAATTTCTCTGCAAAATTGATCCCATAATTCTATTACTTCCTCCATGAAATTGATGCATCATTCTCTCAATTTATCCATTAAATTGATCCCAAAGACCCCTCAATTTCTCCATGGAAAGGGTCTAATCTAGCATTGAATTTTCCCATAAAATTAATCTATAGCTAGCATTCAACATTCCTCAAATTTCCCTATTGGTTATACCTCTAGTAGGGGATTGTTATCGCAATTTCAGTAAATTACACACTCCAAGGAATGGGGTTTAAAATCAACTAATTAACCAATAATATACCCTTTATTTAGTTACGAATTTAAATTCAAACAATATAATACTTTTCCCCATTTTATTAGTTCAAGGTTAACTAACTATCATGCAAATTTTTATATTTTCTAAAAGGCCCTTTAGGATATTTCCTTTTCCCAAAACAAAGGAAAGTCCTTCTTCCTACTTTAATTCCCCTTCCAATTAATTATAGGAAAAAATAGTAAATAAAAACCCCTTTAGAAAAAAGATAAAAGACAAGTCAGTTTTATGTTATAAGGCCAACTTCAAAATCATGCCAACTTTATGTCTTAGATAGTTCATTAAACCATTTATAAAATTCAAGGACCATGGTAAATTTGAATGTATTAACAAATTAAAAATCAAAAGGCTTTTGGATAAATTTAAAACCCCATGCACATATTTAAAAGGGTTGTAGTCATTTTTAAATAAAATTGTTCTCTTAATTAGAAGATAACATGGGTTGAAAGTTTATTTATCATGCATTTAATTTAAAATAGGACATTAAAAGGGATTTCCATCTTCAACAAAACAACATGATGAATGCCCAATATAAATGGTCATATCCACACAAAGCAAACACATGTCAACCCATAATAGAAGGTAAATAATCCATTAATAGGGAGGGGTAATTAGTTGCCACATGGTCCAACTACCATGTGGCCCAACTCCTAGTATGGGAATCACTAGTTCTACTGGTAAGCTCACCATAATCGGTGAACATGGCTAACTAGTAAAGGGCATGTGGTCCAACATAAAATGGTTTGTGTCCCTTTCCATTATTAATATGGGATAAAATTTTGGGAAGGTCCTAATGGCCCTTCCCCCATATTGTGTTTGTCACTCACAAAAATGTTATACCGTGGTGTCATGTGAAGATGGTGGAGCTAATAAATTACCCCAACCCAAGGTTTTAACCTTAGTTTGGGTGGATCCATAAACTGAGGCCCTAATCCTTCCAAGTGCAGGAAGCTATGCTATGGAATCATTAAAGCCTCAAAGAAAGTAAAATAAAACTATTTACTAGCCTTAGGGCTAAATAAAATTTGGAAGCGGTAGTGGAAATAAACTAGGAAGTAGTGATGAAATGAAAAAAAAAATAAAATAAAAAAACTAGGACAATGGTGGTGAAGCGTAGATATCTTACAGTGACAACTAGGAGATCAAAAAATACTTTTCCATGTGCAAAATAGCAAGGATGATAGTTCATTTTTTGAAGTTGAAAAAGAGGCCGACACGACCACTTACAACCTCAATAAAAAAATACCGGGGGAACTTAAGAAAGTATCCAATTACCTCGTGCATATGGATACCATTTTCAATCCACCTATAACAAAACCAAACATATTCATCTGAGGCACAACATGTTTCTAAAGCTCATTTACCCAATGATATAATGCATCATAGATTTAACTAGAGAAATTAAGCTTTAATGTCATTTGAAAGACGATGATAACAACTTGTTATTCAATTAAGAGAAATTAATATAAAATTATAGCTCACCTCCCCGGGTGATATATTCCACAAATCATTTCTAACATAGCCATGCCAATATCACTGTTGAGTGCATATTGGAAATGTGAATGCACCAAAGAAAATCTAGGAATAAAATGTTAGCACATAGAGCTTAATATGCAACATGAACAATGATGTTTGTCTCATAGGTCAAAAATAAGAGAACCACCTAAATACAATTTGAGATCAATAGATCAAGGCACTAAGGTTTAAAATTAAGTCAACCTAGCATCGAATCTATGATACCCACAAAAGATCCACATGCAAGGGTTTTCTTCTTTCTTAAATAGAACTTCAACGTAAACATAGCCACATTGACTCACAAGTTGTTGCTTGACATTACACTCAGAGAGTGTCTTAGGGAAGAAGGAGGTAAATAATTGGGACGGAAATCCCACAAAGAAATACACTACTAAGAGAAACCTTAAAAGGGTCACAATAGGAAAAGGGGAAGTAAATTCTTCTAAGAAATAATATGTCATATATAGGTCTATTTGATGCCTAGGAGAAAAAAAAGGATATAAAATAAAATAGTTCATGCCTTCAAAGCTATGTATATCAAACAAAGAGCCTTCATAAGAATAAAACATTAACAAGAAGGAAAAACAATGGCATGATTTTATTTAACCTAGGTATTTCTCTATATCCTACAAAGGTCTACAACCTTAGTCCTCCCTTTCAACCCTCCCCCCCTTTGCATCCTCCATTATACTTCCTCCTCATTTTCTCTTTCTTTTTTTGAACCTCCTCCACATAATGGATTACTTTCCTTTATTTATTTATTTATTTATTCCAAGCCCTCCTCCCCCTTCCAAGGATATCAATCCCTTTTTCCTAGGTGGAAGGGTATGCTTTTCTTTTCATTATGACAACCTCCAAAATATGACAAGGGCCAACATTCCAGTTTCCTTAATAGCCATATTTTTTTTAATAATTTGAAATTATTTACTCAAATGGAAAGTCAAAGAGGCTCACACATACATAAAAGTTGTATTTAAGTCACCCTTGATCCTACCACAATAAATGAGGCCATCATGTAGTAAAAAAATTATTAATAAAACCTCTTTTGCTTAATTAAAATTTAAAGCAACATTAAAGCAAATATTAAATTGCTTGTTTGATGAAATGTAGTGGTATATCATTTTAATTTTACAAATATATTTGATATATTACTAAACTTTTCCTTCTATAAAACTATTTAAGTCCTCATCAAACGGATATCAAATTATAACAAATTTAATTAAAAACCATTGCAACAAATGCCTTTATTCAGCTCCTTTGATGATCAATTTAAAGACATCATCAATGCTTTTGTCCAAATTATTTCTTGACATTGTCCACCTGCAAACATGGTTATCCTTACAAAACCATGAGTATATAGAAATATAATAGACGTAAATCATGATAAAATATTGCATCACATCCATGTATAGATATAACACCAATAGGGTCAGGTATTGAAACAATAAATCTGATTAATTTTTCTTCCTCATTAAGGGTCCTATGGGGGTGGGTTTTGACATTCCACTCCTAGGACTAAACAAAGTCCGGTTTACCTGCAATAAGATATCTATCATTACATATTAAAATTAAATAAGGAAATAATGTCTATCATCCCTTTAAACACACAACATATTAACATCCACTGATAATGATAATGACTCACTCATTCCATGTGATAAGCCCTAAAAAGGTATTGTTATCCACTAAAAATAACCACACTTACCAGATAAGGTGTCATTCAAATTATTATAATCATTCGTTGATGATATAAATGGCCCTACCTACTCCATGTAAAGGTTCCATTCCAAGGTATCATCATCCACTGATGATACCAATAGACAACCTCACTCCACATGAGGTGTCATTCCAACCATTGGGTAGAAAAGTAAATAATATTCTTTTAGAAGAAGACCCTTTCCTGATTTTTCCCTCATCCTAACCCCACCAAGACAAGTGAAATTAGGAGAACCATGCAATTTCCACATGACTAATCTCCTTCAATTTCATATTGTGGATATAATTACCCAATCCTCAGGATATAAGAGTTCATCCTTACTAGTAAAATCGTATTTCTCTTTAGAATTTCCTTTATCTTGATCTAAATTTTCATTGCAATTCTCATCCTGAGATTCCATTTCCTTGAATTAATCCATTAAGTCCTTTTGACTATAGGTCCAAATAGCTATAATCCCTTTTCTATATCATGGGCTTGAGCTAGTTCATATCACTATAACCTTAGGATCCAATCCTTAGAAGGGTTCATACCCTTAAAATCTTGCCAAACTTATAGTTCGGTACATACTTTATCAACCTATCAAGAGATGATCCCATACTCCTCTCAAGAATAGAATTTTACCAATATATTATTCCCACTAAGAATAGTTAAAAATCCATGAGTAGAATCCTTCTATTATTTCTCATTCAATTAAAAAAAAAATAGATTCATCTAAGAGGATCCCATACTCCTCTTGAGAATAAATTCCCCACTTATTATCCTTCAATCTCTTCTCTATTCCATATACTATGGTTGTATTCATGGTCCAGTTTCACGTGGATCCAAAGTCAATATTCTTAATAAGAAAAGAGTGCAATTCAATATTTGAAACACCACTAGATGTAGCTACCATAGTCCAAGCTCAACCACTTAGATCCTTTCCTAAGTCTGTCTACTTTTAGGAACCATCCTTCATTATGGTTGTAATGAACATAAAAATATCTTTACACATTATAAATATCAACATGGACTCCACCTATAACCAGGAGAGCTTACATGACCATAGATAAGTCCATCTTGGAAATAACAATGGTTTAAAAAAACCATTTATCTAGGTTTCACAACTTGAACATTTCTTGCTAGCTTTGAAGTAATTTCTCCATTTTAAGGCTCTTCCAAGTACATGGGGGGTAACTCCCTTATTTGGGTTACAATTAGATAAATTCTCAAGGTAAATATTTGTTTCCAAATCATACAACCATACCTTAACTGAAACCACAAATTGGGTAGCCTGATATTCTTTAGGTCCTTGGCAAGGTCTACCAATATTCAATATTTCTTCTTGACCTCCTACAATAGGATGATCCTCCTATCTATACTCAAACTTTTTTCTCTAGGGAACTTGATCTATAATTCATTTCTAATATTTGCTTATTTTGGTTCATTTATTTCCTTTATCATTCATTTTGTTCTTGTAGTAACCACACTACAACCAAGAGATTCTCTACCTCTTTGTATATTTCCCCAACCTTCCTTCAGGGTCTAGCTCGATACCTATTTACTATCTAGAAAATAAATACCCTTATTTTATATAGAAACCACTTTAGGATTGGATGCTCGAGGCACATGCTCAATACCAAATTATTTGAATTCTAAGCTTATATCCTTTGCCTCCATACTCGATTCAATAACATTTTCAAATCTAATTTTCCAAACACCTTTGACTTTCTTGCATGTAAGTTTTGAATCATATCAAAATTGAATGCAATCAATTTTTTGGTCTTGAGCATGCTTCAATCCTACTTATCTAGTCCTAAATTTTATGAAGTTCCCCTACTTCAATTTATTACCTAGGAGGATATTCTCTTTGACAAACACAGACTCCATGGAGTATGATGAAAATGTAATAGCCCAAGTGTAACCCTCCTAAGAGGGGGGAGCAAGATGAATTTATTTAACATAGTTAATATTCATAAATATGTACCAGATAGGATCATAGAGGTTCCATTATATTTTGAGTTCCAAATATTACAAACATCCTTGAGTGGATAGAAGTGATCAATCTCTTCTAGTTATATGGGGTTAACCTTGTACACTATCCATTCAGCTTAAAGGATACCTTCATGTGGTTTCCCCATTTCCTAAAACTCTTCATAAATGTAAGGAAATTTGACCACAATGTAAGGATTAAACCTATCTTAGTAATTGGAGACAAAGGGATGTCAATTATTTTGCAAAGCCCAGTCCTTTGAGCTAGTTTCTAGGTGTAAGAACCTCTCTTTCCATGATGAGCTAACTTAAGCTATTCATCTTATCCCCATGATGAGCTAACTTAAGTCATGTGTCTCATACCCATGATGAGATAAACTATGTCATATATCTCATATCAATGATGAGCTAGCCTAAGTTATAGGTCTCATATCTCAATGATCTAACTCAAGACATATGTTTCATATTAATGTTGAGCTAGCTTAATCTATCCATATCATAACCATGATGAGTTAGCCTAAGCTTTCCATATTAAATTGTATCTTATCTCCAATATGAGTTAGCCTAAGCTACTTATCTCAAATTATTCATGTTTTCAAATGTTAGCTATATCCTCCTAAGAGCTAACTTATTTCATCATCCTTCATTTGATAATGGATATGGTGATTCTTGCTCCACACAAGATACTATTTCCTAGGTGATCTTATACGTTATCAATATCTTTATAATTATGGTGGCCACACTCTCTATGTGCAAGGTTCCATATATAAGTAAAGCTACCCTTCCTAGGATCAATTCCTTATGCAACCTAAATATTATTCATGTAATATTCTAATGTACCGCACTTGGAGATCCTTCATGAAAGCATCTAGTCCATCTGTAATGACCCAAAAACACACAAACAAAAAAATACAAAAATAGAAAAAGTTTTTTTTTCACTAAGGAGAGAGGTACATGAACCCTTCATGAACCCCTAATCCACTAGAAAAACCTAAAGTTTCATTCTCCTAAGTTTCCCTGGAAGTTACATCTCATGAATTACCCTAGCACAAATCCATCTGTGTAGGCGTATAATGTGTTACTATGGATAAGTCCATCTGTTTCATCATCCTTGATGAGCTAGACTTATCACCCTCTATCCATCGAAGGTGTACACGCATCTCCATACCATACACAAATCCTTATGTGTAGGTATGCTACGAGTACCACGAGTTAAGCTATCCATCTCGTCTCCACGATGAGCTATCTTAACTCAGATGTAATCTCTTCCTACTTAGTCCTCTATCTCCCTAAGGGGTCTCAATTCCCTTAGGTCCTCCTATGTTCACCCTAAGGGGGTCTCAATTCCCTTAGGTTACCTCTGAGTTCACCCTAGAACTCTACACTAGATTCCCTATCATCAAGCAATCAACGATAATACATCTATGCTACCACATCATAAAACAATCAAACAATAATAGAGAAAATGAAGCAAGATTAACTCTAAAATAGAATCTAATACATGGCATAATCAAATACAGACATATAGTAAAATTACTTTCAATAACCCAATAACGATTAACTCAACATTACTTGCATAATAAGCCTTTCCTACTCAAAGGTATCACATTAACTATATTGGGGATATCTCCCCACAATTCTAATCTATGGAACATAAGTAAATCAACGTAAGATGCCATACCTATTCTTTGTTTCCATTCGATTCCTTGCTTCTCCTTGCTTCCCTTTGGTTCTTTGAGGGTAGTAGGGGATCAGGATACTCATGGTTCAGGATAGGCATACCTTTAAATGCATCTATTCATCTACTATGCCAAATTGCAACTATACAATATTCCATTAAGTCTCTAACCATCTAATGCATAATGGACATCATAAAAGAAACCTTACTTTTATTTTCACCTCCACCAAATCCCCTTGGAGAGTCATCCAAACATGCTATCACTTAGATTAAGGTCTAACTTAATTTCATTTCATTCATGTCCTAAAGCATTAAAGTCCCATACCCTTAACCTTTAGAACAATCATTCCTTCATTCCCTAAACCAAAGCCCCATAACTTCAGCTTAAAGAATAAATCCACATTTCATTCTATTTAAAAACTCCTAAGATAATCAACATTAATCCAAGGGTTCTCTTTAAATAAACCTTCCATATCTTTCCCTAAGATCAAAGGTTCCTTTTCAATCAAAACCTAACATTTACATATCCCATATAAATCAAAGGTTCCTTTAAATAAAACCCATTATATGTCTCATATAAATCAAAGGTCCATTTAATTAAAACCTACTATATGTTTCACATATAAATCAAAGGTCCATTTAATTAAAACCTACTATATGTTTCACATATAAATCAAAGGTCCATTTAATTAAAACCTAATATATGTTTCACATATAAATCAAAGGTCCATTTAATTAAAATCTAATATATGTTTCACATATAAATCAAAGGTCCATTTAATTAAAATCCTAATATATGTTTCACATATAAATCAAAGGTCCATTTAATTAAATCCTAATATATGTTTCACATATAAATCAAAGGTCCATTTAATTAAATCCTAATATATGTTTCACATATAAATCAAAGGTCCATTTAATTAAAATCCTAATATATGTTTCACATATACATCAAAGGTCCATTTAATTAAATCCTAATATATGTTTCACATATAAATCAAAGGTCCATTTAATTAAATCCTAATATATGTTTCACATATAAATCAAAGGTCCATTTAATTAAATCCTAATATATGTTTCACATATAAATCAAAGGTCCATTTAATTAAATTCTAATATATGTATCTCACATATAAATCAAAGGTCCTAATATATGTCATATATATAAATCAAAGGCCCTTATTTTTATTTAAAACCATGATCTAAAACCTTTCGTAAACTATGGCTCTTTTACGTAGAAAATCTATAGTCAGTGCTAACGCCATACAAGGCACACCAAACATCCATGGCGAACCCAACGTCCACTAAAACTAGGGATGTTCTACTGATGCTGACTAGTTTTCTCAACCTGCACTCCCTAAAACCTAGGGGTTTTCCTTTGTCAAACACTACGCTTACTTGTCGAACGTTGTTCCAAGGCAAACAGAGCATTTGACATCACTCTCTACAACATTGGTTAAACATGGTGCCCTCTCATGGTGCCAGGGGTTTTTGACTCAAACACAACATAGAGTGGCCTTACCAACAACACACCTCTCCCACTAGTATTGAAGTTCCCAATGTAGGTACAATGCACAACACTTCCAAGCAAGAATGGCTTCACTAAAACAGCCATAGTTCTCCCACTCAAGGTGGTTCCAAATGAAGGTACAGTGCACAACACTTCCAAGCAAGAATGGCTTCACTAAAACACACAATTCTCCCACTCAAGGTGGTTCCAAATGAAGGTACAACACACAATGCTTCCAAGGCAAGAATGGCTTCACTAAAACACCAGTTCTCCCACTCAAGGTAACTTCCAATTCAAAAACACATTCTCCCACTCAAGGTGGTTCCAAAGGTACACACAACTTCCAAGAAGAATGGCTTCACTAAAAACACATTTAATTAAAACCAAAGCTTAGCTTAGAATAACCCAACCTATGGTTTCACTGAGATAGATGTCCGATGAAGTCTACTGCCTCCCTTTCAGCTCTTGGTGTACTTCCTTTCCTCTACCTTCCCCCTCACTTCCTCTATTCTTCCCTTACATTTTTTCTCCCCTCATTTCATTCTACCTCTTCCTTACATGCCCCCTCACCTTGGTGGTCCATCCACCACCCTCTCGAAGCTTGCACCACTGCCTTTCCATCAATGCCCATCCCCTATCCCTTGTGCATTCCTCCCATATTTTCCTTCTTTGGCAAGTTTAAGCATCGTAGGCCTTTCCTTAGGTTGCACCATGTAGGAATGTGGGATCATGACATATTATTTTAAAATAATAAAGATATTTATAATATATTATAATATATCTATTATTCTTTTATTTAAATGAAAGATCCTCTTTCAATTTATTCTTAATTAATTAAAACTTTTTTAATGAATTTTCTCTTATCATTAAAATAATCACTTTTAATTAATCTCTAATGAATCATAACCACTATTAATTAAAATATCTATTTTTAATTAATTAAAATGAAAACTCCTTAATTAATTGCAAATGAAGTTTACAAATGAGCTCTAATGAGCCAATCATTATTTTCCTAAACTCCATTAATTAATTTAAAAGCATCTAAATTCAGCATATAACTTAATTTGTTCTCTTTCACAAGGAGGATGCTTTGTTTTCATTTTTTAATATGACAATTAATCTTATGCATATATAATCATCTTGCAATGGTTCTTATATAGGAGCTAAATCATCAAACTACTCAAGTTATGATGTAGTAGAAAGCAAACACATTTATACAATTAACCAAAGAGGGAGTCTTTCCATCAATTCAATCACCCATCTTAGCCAGAGATTTTATGATAGCTACTAGGCTATCAACTAAAGCTCCAGGTGATCGACTATTGATGATTATCCCTTCCATCAATGCATGCCTATATGAAGGTATCTATCCATGTTACCTTTGAGTACCTTAATCATCATTTCCCATGATCTTTGGTACCCTCATCTCTAGTGGGTAACTCTCCTGTTCCACCTATGAGTGTACCTGATCCTGCACACTTGGCAATATGTTAGCAATAACATGCCCTCATAAATCAACTAAACATCACATAGTTGGTTCAATTGTTCAAACTAAGTATCACCACATCTTCGGTTAATACATTGTTTTCTTGTGCCTTAAAGTCAGCTAGGGAGGGTCATGACATCCTCCCCCTGAGTTTAAAATCCTGGTGTTTTTTTTTTTTTTTTTTTTTTTTAAAAAAAAAAAAAATATTATATATTATTTTTAAAAAAAAAAAAAAAATATTTTTTTCCCCCCCCCCCCCCGGGGTGGGGGCCCACTAGTTAAACATCTCCTGGTTTCTTTCTTTAAAAAAAAAAAATTAAAAAAACCCCCCGACCTTACATTGATCGAGAGTCTGATTTCATAGATATTTGGATCGAAACTCAAGAATCTTCATCGATAGTACTTCAATGGCCTTCGGATTTGCCATCTACAATTTAGAAACATCCCACACATGTTCAGGGTCAACAACATATTTCCTAAGCAAGGATATGTGGAAGGTGTCATGGATTTTGGATAGATTAGGTGGTAATGCAAGTCGGTATGCAACCAGATTGATCTTTTCTATGATCTCGAAGGGCCCCACAAAATGTGGATCCAACTTCATGGATTTGATAGCACTTTTATTTGGCTTAACCCTTAAGAACACCTTATCTCCAATAGAATACTCTCTGGGAGTCCTTTTTAGATCTGCATAACTCTTCTACCTATCTATAGCTTCCTTAAGCCTTTGCCTAATTTCCTTTAGCTGCTCTTCCATTATCCTGACCATTTTTGGCCCAATCACAACTCGATCCTCTAGGTTGTCCCATGACAATGGTGTTCTGCACTTTCATCCATACAAGGCATCGAAAGGTGCCATTCCTAGCGAGGAGTGATATCCATTATTGTAGGCAAATTCTACCAAAGGTAGACAGTCTTCCCACTGAGATTTATGATCCATGCAGTACATGTGGAGCATGTCTTCTAAAACTTGGTTTACCCGCTCTATTTGTCCATCAATTTTGGGATGGTATGCTGAACTCATATTCAATTTCATACCAACTACACTATGAAGGGATTTCCAAAATTCAAAAGTGAATTTGGAGTCTCTATCTGAGATGATTACCTCTAGAAACCCATGCAATCGGAATACCTCTTTGATGAATCTGCTAGCTACTACCTGAGCATCATCCTTGGTATTTCCTGGTATGAAGTGGGTAACCTTAGTCAACTTGTCGACCACTACAAATATGGCATCATGTTGGTACCGAGTCTTGGGTAATCCCATAATAAAATCCATGGATATGACCTACCATTTTTGCATAGGTACCTCATGCAGATGAAGTTTTCCTATGGGATGCTGGCATTCTGCCTTAACCTTCTGACATTCGAGGCATCGAGCAACAAAATCTGTGATATCCTTCTTCATTCCTACCCAAAAGAAGGCTCTTTTCATGTTTTCTCGCATTTTGGTCCCTCCCGGATGAGCAGAATAAGGAGATCTATGAGCTTCTTGCATTATCAAGTTCCTCAAATCACCTATCTTTGGTATAATGACCCTTCCCTTATAGCACAGAAAGTCATATTTCACACTAAACTCCTTATTTCCCTTAGGATCTCTATCCATCTTGACTCGAATCCCCTGGAAATACTCATCCTGAGATTACCTCTATCTCACTTGATCCATCATATCCATGTGAGCTCTAGTGATGGCTGCTATATATCTCCTTCTACTTAAAGCATCAACCACTTTGTTCTCCTTTCCTTTTATGTACTCAATCTCGAAATCATACTCAATGAGGAATTCTACCCATCTTCTCTACCTTGCATTAAGTATTGGTTGGGTGAATATATACCATAGACTCTGATGGTCTATTTTCAATTCAAAGGGCCTTCCCACCAAGTAGTGGTGCCAAACCTTTAGAGCGTGCACCACTACAGCCAGCTCCAAATCATGCGTAGCATAATTAACTTCATGCTTTTTAAGCTTCCTTGAAGTATATGCCACTACTAAATCCTCTTGTGAGAGTACCCCACCCAACCCATCTATTGATGCATCTGTGCACACTAAAAAGTCCCCTTGAGGATCGAGAACCTTTAGTACTGGTGCAGTAGTAAGCTTATGCTTTAATAGCTCAAAGGTAGCTTCACACTTCTCTGACCACTTGAATTCTTTCCCTTTCTTCTGAAGGTTCATTATGGGTCCAACAATATTGGAATAGTCCTTTATATAACATCTATAATAGCCCGTTAACCCCATGAAACTTTGCACTTCAGTGACATTAGTTGGGGGTGGCCAATTCAGAATAGCCTCTATATTTTTTAGATCCACAACAATCCCTTTTGTTGATATAACATGTCCGAGGTATCTTACCTCTGGAACATAGAATTCACTCTTAGCCAGATTTCCATAAAGTTGATTCTTTCTCAACAATTCCAACATGATCCTAAGATGCTTATCATGCTCTTCTTTATCTCGAGAGTATATAAGGATATCATCCAGGAATACTAGAACAAATTGGTCCAAATATCTCTAGAACACGTTGTTCATTAGGTTCATGAAAGCGGTTGGGGCATTAGTCAGCCCAAAGGGTAGAACCGTAAACTCATAATGCCCATACCTAGTCTTAAATGTCATTTTGTGAGTATCTTCCTCATGAATTCTCAACTGGTGATACCCTGACCTCAGATCAATTTTGGTAAACACCTTGGCATCCTTCAGTTGATCGAATAAATCTTTGATCCTAGGTAAAGGATATCGATTCTTGATTGTAGCCTTATTTAGCATTCTATAATCAATACATAGTCTTAGTGAACCATCCTTATTTTTCATGAATAGAACCGGTGCGCCCCATGGTGACACACTTGGTTTTATCAAACCCTTCTCCAATAACCCTTGCAATTGAACCTTTAGTTCATGCATTTTAGTAGGATTCATTCTATATGGGGATCTATGAATAGGTTCAGTTCCCATCATAAGTTCAATTATAAAATCGAATTCCCATACAAGAGGTAATCTAGGTAGGTCCTCTAGAAATACATCCTAAAAATCCTATAGGATTGGATGTTGTCCTAGTATTTCTCCTTTCTCTTGGTCCCCCACCTCATTGAGTTTTACCACATACACTATCCCTCCTCTCTTTAGGGCCTTTTTCACTTGCATAGCGGACAACATTTGAGGTTCAAAAGCCCCTTGATCGCTATGAACTCTTAGTCTTTCTCTACCTTTCTCTGAATACTCAATCCAGCGGTCTTGGAAATTGACTAAGGCTTTATGAGCCTGTAGCCAATCCATCCCGAGAATCACATCAAAGGCATGTAGGGGAGCTACATATAAACAACATTCTATAGTCCCTTCAGATAAAGTAACTTCTGCCATAGGGTAACACTGGTTTACCGAGTAGGTTTACCCAGAACCATACTCTACCTTCCACCCTTGAGCCAAATACCTAGGCCTTTCTGACATAGTCCTTGCTAGACTAGATGAAATAAAACTGTCAATGGCTCCACTATCTATTAAAATGTTTACTTGCTTATTGAAAACCTTACCTTTCACAAGTAATGGGGTGGCTTGTCCCTCTAGCTTCTGCTTCTCGATTGTGGCATAGATCCGATGTTCTAGTTCCTTCCCTTTTGCACTAGCTGAGCTAGTCCCTACTTGATATGGACACTGATTATAGTAATGAGGTCCTCGAAAATTGTAGCACCCTTCCTTGGGTCCTTGCTATTTCTTAGGCTTCTCATTCCCATTATTAACTACTAGAGTTGAAGTATGTGACTTCTGTGGCTGAGGTTTCGTATCGTTAGGCTTGTTATCCTTCTTACAAAAGTTCTTCTTGAAATTATTCTGATTCCCATAGGGTTTCTTCTCAGGATTTTTGGGATTCTTGGCTTTTCGCTCTTGCTCAGCCTCCCATTTTACAAACCCATTACTATTCCTCTTCTTTAGTTCTTGTCGCGCTTGCTCGGGTAGAGTGGCATACTTATAACAGAAGTGTGACTCTACTTTCTTTGCTAAGTCATATGCCTTTTGCAGTGATTTGGGCTCCTGCATCTCCACATCATGCCTTAACCTAGATTCCAATCCAAGGATGAACTTATGAACTCGCATTTTCTCATTATAAATAGGTACATATTTGAATAGTCTTACCAGATTCTTATAGTACACTTCTACTATGTTGGTTCCTTGTCTAAGACTAGCAAATTCTTCAAATTTTAGGGCATAGAAATGCTCTGTTAGAAATCTCTTTTTGAAGATGTTTATAAATTCTTCCCATGGAGTATCAATGGGTTCAATATTGGTTTCCTCATAGTGGGTTTCCCACCACTCCAGAGTAGCTCCTTCTAGGTTAATCATAGCCCATAGTGTCCGGGTTCCAGATGAGTAACCTTTTACCATAAAATGAACCTCTGCCTCTCTCAGCCATGCTTTCATTGCATCCCCATCACCTTCTCCATAAAACTTTGAGATACTGATGTTTTTCATGTCCCTAGCTATTTCCTTTTCTGCTAAGGCTCTGGCTTGTACTTGTTCTATAGTTAGTCCACTATCTAGGCCAACCTCTGAGCCTCAAACTTGTGAATTCTGATTTGTAGCCATTTTGAGCAACTGTCTTATCTGATCCTGCATAGCAATGACCATAGCGGTGAGGTCTTCTACCTCCCTATTGGGGTTGGTTGGTTCCTCATCCTGGTTTTCTTCTCCAACATCACTTTGTCGAGTTTTTCTAGGTGTAGGCCTCCCTCTTCTAGTCTTAGGTGGCATCTTAACCTGATTCCATCCAAGCAAGGGGATTAGATTATAGTTTCATCTTAAGTTGTATCTCTAATCAAGCCATAATACAGAGTTCTCTTGCTATATGCATCATCAACCTAACTAGGGCAATACCCTAGGTTGGGATGCATCATCGATACCAAAGCCCATACTAAGGCATCCTGACACTCCACGCTCCCTTGGGCTAATTCCTGTTAGATTCTAGCAATTGGGGTATCCTAGATCATCCCAATTTAGCCTATGCCATAAGCGAGCCTTCATTGGATGCATCTAATTTCCATTTAGCACACATAGAAGCTCTATACCCTCGTACCTAGAGCTCTAATACCAAATGTAATGACCCAAAAACACACAAACAAAAAAATACAAAAATAAAAAAATTTTTCACTAAGGAGAGAGGTACATGAACCCTTCATGAACCCCTAATCCACTAGCAAAACCTAAAGTTTCATTCTCCTAAGTTTCCCTGGAAGTTACATCTCATGAATTACCCTAGCATAAATCCATCTGTGTAGGCGTATAATGTGTTACTATGGATAAGTCCATCTATTTCATCATCCTTGATGAGCTAGACTTATCACCCTCTATCCATCGAAGGTGTACACGCATCTCCATACCATACACAAATCCTTATGTGTAGGTATGCTATGAGTACCATGAGTTAAGCTATCCATCTCATCTCCACGATGAGCTATCTTAACTCAGATGTAATCTCTTCCTACTTAGTCCTCTATCTCCCTAAGGGGTCTCAATTCTCCTATTAGTCCTCCATCTCCCTAAGGGGGTCTCAATTCCCTTAGGTTACCTCTGAGTTCACCCTAGAACTCTACACTAGATTCCCTATCATCAAGCAATCAACGATAATACATCTATGCTACCACATCATAAAACAATCAAACAATAATAGAGAAAATGAAGCAAGATTAACTCTAAAATAGAATCTAATACATGGCATAATCAAATACAGACATATAGTAAAATTACTTTCAATAACCCAATAATGATTAACTCAACATTACTTGCATAATAAGCCTTTCCTACTCAAAGGTATCACATTAACTATATTGGGGATATCTCCCCACAATTCTAATCTATGGAACATAAGTAAATCAATGTAAGATGCCATACCTATTCTTTGTTTCCATTCGATTCCTTGCTTCTCCTTGCTTCCCTTTGGTTCTTTGAGGGTAGTAGGGGATCAGGATACTCATGGTTCAGGATAGGCATACCTTTAAATGCATCTATTCATCTACTATGCCAAATTGCAACTATACAATATTCCATTAAGTCTCTAACCATCTAATGCATAATGGACATCATAAAAGAAACCTTACTTTTATTTTCACCTCCACCAAATCCCCTTGGAGAGTCATCCAAACATGCTATCACTTAGATTAAGGTCTAACTTAATTTCATTTCATTCATGTCCTATTCTTAAAGTTAAGTCCAACCCTTACCTTAAAATTCCCCCCACACCAAAGCCTCCATACTTCATTAAAGAATAAATCCACATTTCATTCTATTTAAAAACTCCTAAGATAATCAACATTAATCCAAGGGTTCTCTTTAAATAAACCTTCCATATATTTCCCTAAGATCAAAGGTTCCTTTTCAATCAAAACCTAACATTTACATATCCCATATAAATCAAAGGTTCCTTTAAATAAAACCCATTATATGTCTCATATAAATCAAAGGTCCATTTAATTAAAACCTACTATATGTTTCACATATAAATCAAAGGTATCCCAATTAATTAAAACAATATATAAATCAAAGGTCCATTTAATTAAAAATCCTAATATATGTTTCACATATAAATCAAAGGTTCCAAAAATATTCTCTATAAATCAAAGATCCTCATATATGTTTCACATATAAATCAAAGGTCCATTTAATTAAATCCTAATATATGTTTCACATATAAATCAAAGGTCCATTTAATTAAATCCTAATATATGTTTCACATATAAATCAAAGGTCCATTTAATTAAATCCTAATATATGTTTCACATATAAATCAAAGGTCCATTTAATTAAATCCTAATATATGTTTCACATATAAATCAAAGGTCCATTTAATTAAATCCTAATATATGTTTCACATATACATCAAAGGTCCATTTAATTAAATCCTAATATATATCTCACATATAAATCAAAGGTCCTAATATATGTCATATATATAAATCAAAGGCCCTTCTTTTTATTTAAAACCATGATCTAAAACCTTTCGTAAACTATGGCTCTTTTACGTAGCAAATCTACAATCAGTGCTAACGCCATACAAGGCACACCAAACATCCATGGCGAACCCAACATCCACTAAAACCAGGGACGTTCTACTGATGCTGACTGGTTTTCTCAACCTGCACTCCCTAAAACCTAGGGGTTTTCCTTTGTCGAACACTACACTTACTTGTCGAACGTTATTCCAAGGCAAACAGAGCATTTGACGTCGCTCTCTACAACACTAGTTAAACATGGTGCCCTCTCATGGTGCCAGGGGTTTCTAACTCAAACATAGCATAGAGTGGCCTTACCAACAACACACCTCTCCCACTAGTATTGAAGTTCCCAATGTAGGTACAATGCACAACACTTCCAAGCAAGAATGGCTTCACTAAAACACATAGTTCTCCCACTCAAGGTGGTTCCAAATGAAGGTACACCACACAATGCTTCCAAGCAAGAATGGCTTCACTAAAACAACCTAGTTCTCCCACTCAAGGTGGTTCAAAAGGTACAAATAACAGGCATCACAAGAATGGCTTCACTAAAACACATAGTTCTCCCACTCAAGGTGGTTCCAAATGAAGGTACAACACACAATGCTTCCAAGGAAGAATGGCTTCACTAAAACACCCCAGTTCTCCCACTCACGATGGTTCCAAATAAAGGTATAGCACACAACACTTCCAAGCAATAATGGCTTCACTAAAAACACATTTAATTAAAACCAAAGCTTAGCTTAGAATAACCCAACCTATGGTTTCACTGAGATAGACGTCCGATGAAGTCTGTTGCCTCCCTTTTGGCTCCTGGTGTGCTTCCTTTCCTCTACCTTCTCCCTCGCTTCCTCTATTCTTCCCTTACATTTTTTCTTCCCCCCTTTCATTCTACCTCTTCCTTACATGCCCCCTCACCTTGGTGGTCCATCCGCCACCCTCTCGAAGCTTGCACCACCACCTTTCCATCAATGCCCATCCCCTATCCCTTGTGCATTCCTCCCATATTTTCCTTCTTTGGCAAGTTTAAGCATCGTAGGCCTTTCCTTAGGTTGCACCATGTAGGAATGTGGGATCATGACATATTATTTTAAAATAATAAATATATTTATAATATATTATAATATAAGATATTTATAATATATTATAATATATCTATTATTATTTTATTTAAATGAAAGATCCTCTTTCAATTTATTCTTAATTAATTAAAACTTTTTTAATGAATTTTCTCTTATCATTAAAATAATCACTTTTAATTAATCTCTAATGAATCATAACCACTATTAATTAAAATATCTATTTTTAATTAATTAAAATGAAAACTCCTTAATTAATTGCAAATGAAGTTTACAAATGAGCTCTAATGAGCCAATCATTATTTTCCTAAACTCCATTAATTAATTTAAAAGCATCTAAATTCAGCATATAACTTAATTTGTTCTCTTTCACAAGGAGGATGCTTTGTTTTCATTTTTTAATATGACAATTAATCTTATGCATATATAATCATCTTGTAGTGGTTCTTATATAGGAGCTAAATCATCAAACTACTCAAGTTATGATGTAGTAGAAAGCAAACACATTTATACAATTAACCAAAGAGGGAGTCTTTCCATCAATTCAATCACCCATCTTAGCCAGAGATTTTATGATAGCTACTAGGCTATCAACTAAAGCTCCAGGTGATCGACTATTGATGATTATCCCTTCCATCAATGCATGCCTATATGAAGGTATCTATCCATGTTACCTTCGAGTACCTTAATCATCATTTCCCCTGATCTTTGGTACCCTCATCTCTGGTGGGTAACTCTGCCTGTTCCACCTATGAGTGTACCTGATCCTGCACACTTGGAAATATGTTAGCAATAACATGCCCTCATAAATCAACTAAACATCACATAGCTGGTTCAATTGTTCAAACTAAGTATCACCACATCTTCGGTTAATACATTGTTTTCTTGTGCCTTAAAGTCAGCTAGGGAGGGTCATGACACCATCACAACTTATAGCTCTGATACTAAATGTAATAACCCAAATAAATAAAACCTACTCAAGAGATTTGTTTTTGTCTTTATTCATATCCATTAGGTGTCCATGTATCCCCACCTTGTGTAAGTCCATCTATGCAGGTGCACTAAGCATAATGTAAATAATCCATCTATCTCATCTCCACAATGAGCTAGCTTATCCTTATTAGTCTATTAAGAGGGTATACTTATCCCTACACCATATGTAAGTCTATATACAAAAGTGCATTAAGTATATTGTGAATAAGCCATCCATATTTCTCTCTCTCTACAACTTGTTCAATCTATTACATCTTAAGTAAAATTATAATTATTTTTTTTATTGGTTGAAAGGGTGTTGAAAGGTCCCTGAACCTTGTACAAGTATTTTTTACATGTAATTCAAACCGACCGAAGAGGCCCAAGAGCTAAAGATCAAAGAAAAAGCCAAACACCACAAGAAGAAAGGTGTCGTGATATCGTGACATGTTGCATTTTTACGGTCCCAAGCATGTAGAAGAAGCAAGGAGGAAAAGGTGTCACGATATCGCGACATGTTGTGCCATCACAACCAAGGAAGGAAAAGATGTCACGATATCACAACAAGATGCAACATCATGGCCGAAGGAGAGAAGGTGTCACAAAATCATGACAAATTGCAACATCGTTGCCAGAATAGAAGTGTCGCGATATCGCAAGTTGCAATGTCATGGCCAGAAGAGGAAAAATGTTGCGATATCATGACAAGTTGCATTATTGCGACCAAAGAGAAAAATTGTCACGATATCATGACATATTGCATTATCACCGCCAAATAGAAAAAGTGGTGCGATATCGCGACAAGTTGTATCGTCAAGGCCCAAGAAAAAAAATGTCACGATATCGCGACATGTTGCATTGTTGTGGCCATAGGAGAAAAAGTGTCACGATATTGCGACATGCTGCACCATCGCAGCTATAAGAGAAAAGGTGTCGCGATATCGCAACAAGTTGTATCATCGAGGCCCAAGAAGAAAATGTCATGATATTGCGACATGTTGCATTGTTGCGGCCATAGGAGAAAAAGTGTCGCAATATCGCGACATGCTGCACCATCATGGCTATAAGAGAAAAGGTGTCGCGATATCGCGACATGTTGTATTGTCATGGCCAAAGGAGGAAAAGTGTCACGATATCGCGACATGTTGCAATGTCACGACTAGAAGAGGAAAAGTGTCGCGATATCATGACAAGTTGCATTATCGCGACCAAAGAGAAAAAGTGTCGCGATATCGTGACATGTTGCATTATCGCGACCAAAAAGAAAAAGTGTCGCGACATCGTGACATGTTGCATTGTCATGGCCAAGGAGAAAAAGTGTCGCAATATCGCGACATGTTGCATTATCATGGCCAAAAAGAAAAGGTGTTGCAATATTGTGACATGTTGCATTAACGCGGCCAAATAGAAAAGGTGTCACGATATCGTGACATGTTGCATTATCATGGTCAAAGAGAAAAAGTGTCACGATATCGTGACATGTTGCATCATCACAACCGAAAGAGAAAAGGTGTCGTGATATCGCGACATGATGTGATGCCATGACCAAAGGAGGAAAAAGTGTCGCGATATCACGACAAGTTGTTGCATTATCGCGGCCAAAGAAAAAGTGTCGCGATATTGCGACAAGTTGCATTATTGCGGTCAAAGAGAAAAAGTGTCGCGATATCGTGACAGGTTGCATCATCACATCTGAAAGAGAAAAAGTGTCACGATATCACGACATGATGTGATGCCGCGACTAAAGGAGGAAAAAGTGTCGCGATATCGCGACAAGTTGCAACGTTGCGCCCAAAGGAGAAAAAAATGTCGTGATATTGTGACATGTTGCATTTTTGCGTCCAAAGGTGAAAAGTGTCGCGATATCGCAACATGTTGCATTTTCGCTGCCAAAGAAGGAGAAGGTGTCATGATATCGTGACAAGTTTCAACAACATACCAAACCAATCCCCTGGCAACATCTCACATTATGCAAATATTGAAACTTGTAGGATCATTCCTTAGGCCAATGGGGAAGGAGTCTCTCCACACTTGAACGTCAGATTCACCGACTCCCTTGTTAGCAAGCTAGTCCACAGGTTTGTTTCCTTCCCGATATTGATGCTTAATGGGTAATTTTGGGTAATTGCCAATTAGGGCCTTGCATTCTTGGAAAATCGAAGCAAGGGCCCAAGGAGGCTTAGCGGTGCCATTGAGCCAGTTAATATAGTGCAATGAGTCTCCTTCGATGATAAGTTTATTGATGATCAACCCTTCCATGAGGATCAAACTTTGGAACAGGGCCCGCGCCTCTGCCATATTGTTGGATTGAATTCTCAGGTTCTGGGCAAAGGCCAAAATTATTTCTCCTCTGTGATTTCTGAGAATTCCCCCTCCGCCAGCCGCTCCTAGGTTGCCTTTAGACACACCATAAAAATTGAGCTTGTGCCACCCAGTAGGTGGTAAGACCCACTTGATGATGGACCTGTCAACAAAAATGCAGGGCAAGACAGAGATTTTAGCCAGATTGAAAAGTTTGGTTAGGTCTGATTCTAAGACAGGAGGGGGGGTTTTGAAGATGAAACAAGAGAGGCATTCTCCGTAGCAAGGGTCATGATTTTGGCAGCTATAATCTTCTTATCAATGGCTTGATTTTTGAAAATTCTAGTGTTTCTCTCAAGCCATATCTACCACAGGTAAATGTGGAGGCAAGCTTGCCACATGAATTTTAGTTGGTTGCTCTTGAAAGGTCGAGGCCATTGATTAATGAGGGGAATGAAATGTGGGAGGATTTTGGATATGTCAAAGGTGTTATGGACCTGGTTGAGAACTGCAAGAGAAAAGGAACATTCCAAAAAAACATGCGAAGTAGACTCATAAGTGTTTTTGCATAGGATACACCAATTGGGAATGAGTAACCCTCTGATTATCAAGTTATCAATGGTGAGGATTCTATTTTGGGTGGCCAACCAGCAGAAGAATTTGACCTCGAGAATGATCTTGGGGACCCAGACCTAATTTTATAAGTCCCAACCATCAGTGGGAGTTTCTTGACTGTAGTAGGCTGATTTGACTATGAAATTTCTAGATTCTTCAAGGTTCCAGACCATGGAATCATCTTTGTGAGAGCTCGGGATGATACAAGTCCTCAATAATTTTTGTAACCGCTTGAGAGCCTTGGTGATATTCCTGGGCCCATTAAGAGCCAGGTGTTTCCATTAAGGTCTTATAGGACCTTGGTTAATGAAATGGCACACCTTATCTCCAAAGGTGGCTTCGGTAGTCGCCTTGAGCACTGTAAGATGTGGATCTTGGCTGAGAGGTTTATCATGGATCCACGGGTCATCCCAAAAATGGATGGTCATTCCAATTCCTAGACACCACCTTAAGCCTTCCATGATGATTTTCCTTGTTTTGGTTACGCCATTCCATAAATGGGATTTGATAGGGAGGTTGTGCTTTCCCAAAAAGGACTACTGATGGAGGTACTTCGCTTTAATGATATCAATCCAAGTGACTTTTTCATTGATGGTAAGTATCCAGGCTTGCTTTGCGATGAGGGCCAAGTTCATCCGCTTGATGTCTCTGAATCTGAGTCCTCCATATTTTTTCTTGGAACAGACCCTGTCCTAGGTGACTAGCGAAAATTTGTTCTTGTTTTCATTTCCAGTCCAAAGGAATCTACGTTGAATTTGTTCAATTTTTTGGCAGATGGTAGCTGGAGCTTTGAAAATAGACAAGAAAAAAATGGGGATACTTTGAAGGCAAGCTTGGAACAGAGTGGCTTTGGATGCCTGGTTGAGCATTGAGCTTTTCCACCCTACTAGTTTCTTGTTGAGGCGGTCTAAAACAGGGTTCCACAAAGCCGAGACTAATCTATCATGGAAAAGCGGTAATCCAAGATAAGTAGTTGGAAGGCTCCCAATGTTGCACCCAAGGATCTCAGCAATCCTATTTTGTCTATGATTGGGAGTATTGAGAAAGTATAGCTTGCTTTTGTGATAGTTGACTTTTTGACCAACCACCTCTTCATAAGAATCAAGAATGTTCTTAATGATTTTTGCTTCGAGAACGAAAGCATGAGAGGATAGAATAGTATCATCAACAAACTATTGATGGGATATGGCTTTGGATGTTGAGGCTGGTTTGATCCCGAAAACAAGACCACTGTTGCAGGCAGCTGAAAGGGTTCTTCCAAGGGTTTTGGCCAAAATGATGAAGAGAAAGGGGGACAAAGGTTCCCCTTGACGGATGCCTTTGGAACTTTGGAAGAAACCTACGGGTGAGCCATTTATAAGAACCGAGAACCAGGCGATCGAGACACATTTGTGAACCATATTGATCCATTCTTTGTGAAACCCAAAATTTTCCAGGACTTCAAACAGGAATTTCTAGGAGACCCGATCAAAAGCCTTGTTCATGTCAAGCTTAAGGAACATACTAGGTTTTTTATTTTTTGATGCCGAATGGGCCGACTCGTGTACGGTTATCACTCCATTCGAAATGAATTTGCCTTTGACCGAGCTCCCTTGGCACTGATCAATGATGGATGGAAAGATTTATTTCAACCTATTTGCCATATCTTTGGTGATAAGTTTGTAAATGACACTACAAAGACTAATCGGTCTGAAATCAAAAAGGGAAGCACGATCATTGGACTTGGGAATTAAGACAATGAAGGTGGAATTGGCTTCTCTCGGCATATTTTTAGCTCTCTAGAAGAATTTAACCACATCAACAACATCTTAGCCCACAATATCCCAAAAATGTTGAAAAAATTGGGGTGGGAAGCCATTAGGTCCGGGGGCCTTATCAGGTTCCATTACGAATAGAGCGTCTTTGATCTCCTCTTCAGTGAATCTTTCGAGAAATTTTCCATTGTCATTGTTAGACACCAAATTTGGGATGTTCTATAACAAAGAACTTGAAGTACAGGGATGGCAGTCATTGCTTGGACCTAAGATTTCTTGGAAATGGCAAACAACTTCATGTTTGATTGCTTGGATGTCAGAGACAATGGATCCGTCAACCTTGGTCAGCTTGAAGATTTTATTAGAGCCTCTATGACGCATGGTGGAAGCATGGAAAAAATTTGTGTTGGTGTCTCCTTCTTTGAGCTAGAGGTTTCTAGATTTTTGCCTCCAGTAAGTCTCTTCCTTAGCCAAGGCATTATGAAAATTTGAAAGGAGGCTCTTTTCTTCAAGGAAAGTTTTGGCCCTCAGATCTCCTCCTTGAATCAAATTTTCCACCCTTTTTAGCTCATCCATAAAATGCTTTTTCTTGGTAAAGAGGTTGTCAAAGACATCCCTGTTCTAGCATTTCAACTTGAGTTTGACTGCTTTCAGTTTGAGGAACAAATTCGTGAGAGGGTTTGGACAGAAGTCATGCTGCCACCATTGGCGAATACAACGACCTAAATCTGGATGAGTGAGCCACATATTTTCAAACCTAAAAGGGGTTTTGAAGATTTTTTGGGGGCGAGAGCAATCCAAAATTAAGGGATTGTGGTCCGAGCCAATTTTAGGGTGGCTAAGCATCCTGGCATTGCCAAAAATAGGAATGAGTTCTTTGGATAAGAGAAATCTATCTAGCCGGATTTGGATGTGATGGATTCCCACTCGTCTATTGATCCATGTGTAGTTGGACCCGAGCAGCATGTCCATTAGCTCGTTGTGGTTGACAAAATCGTTGAAGTCTTCTAAGCAGCTACAGGTGATCATATTGCCTCCTTGTTTATCAGACAAATGGAGGGGAGAATTGAAATCACCACAAAGCATCCATGGAAAGTCTACAAAGTTGTTACGCATTGCAGAAATGTTATCCCACAATGATCTTCTGTTAACAATACTGTTAGGTCCATAAACATTGGTGGCGATCCACTGGAAGTGAGTGTATTTATTAGTAAACATAATGTTGATGGTTTTATTAGAGACTGAAAGAACTCTCCCTTCAATGGTTGTCATGTCCCATAAACAGAGGAGACCTCCGGATGCCCCTGTGGAGGGACAAAAGGCAAAATTGCTATTTTCCCATATTAAATTGTAGACTTGAGTGCTGCTATTCTCATCTAATTTGGATTCTTGAAGGAACATGATATTTGGTTTTAGGTTTTTTATTACTATTTTAACAGTTCTCTATTTTGCAGTTTCATTGAGGCCTTTGACATTCCAGGAGACGATCTTCATCGAGATGATTTGGAGTTTGCTTTACGACCTCTGCCTCTCCCTTGAGATGGAGTTAGTTTGGGTCTAACTTCATCCTCTTCTTGGTGAGTTGTGATGGAGTGTTCAAAAATGGGGCCCAAGGTGGTAGGCACTATGCCATCAGCCATTTCGATCTCAACTACTTTGGAAAGTTTTTTTGCATTTGTCGGTCATCCCCTTCTCTGTTCCTTGTTGATGTCTACTTTGGGAGCGAGATTAGGAGATTTTAGCGGGCTAGAGATTTGTTGGATGTCGATGGAGTCAGTCCTAGGGGTAGGTCGATGGGGGGATGAAGAGCGGGGAGGCTGGCACACTGTAGCAGACTCAGGGGTTTGGTGAAGGGGGCTCTGAGATGGGGGAAGGGGTGGGAAGGGAAGAGGAAGGTGTGAGGGACCAAAATCGATGGGTGAGTTTGGAAAGGTCATTATAGAATTTCCTTTGGACAAAGGGGACTGGATCAAAGTAGGTGTGGATGCGGCGGTTAGATCGATGGGTAGGTCATCTGAAAATTCCTCTCCAATATAAAGATTATTTAAGGGGGAAAAATGATTAGATCGAGGATGCAGAGCACTAACCTTGTTGGGTTTGACTAGATCTGAAGCAGAGGTCTTAGGAGGGCCTGCAGATCGGCCATGACCTTGGGCAGTAGCCTTTTTTTGGATAGTTTGGATCTGAGTATCTAACTTTCGTCTCGAATAACTGGGGATTTCTTTTTTTTGGGAAGGGCATTGAGAGAGCAGATGGCCCTGAGTATTGCACTCCAAGCAAAAAGCAGGCTTGTTTTCATACTCAACTCCTTGGCATCTCCTATAGCTCCCGTAGTTAATACCGATGCAGGTGGGCAAAGCCGAGTCCAAATTTGCCATGACACAAACTCAGGCATAGGTCATTCCAGTTCTAGCTTGGGTAGTAGGGTTGATAGTGACCAGATCTCCAGTCGGTTGAGTGATGCCTTTGAGTGCGTCATTATAGAAGAACTGAGGGGGGAGCCCATGAAGTTTGAACTAGATCAGTGCGATGTTGATAGACTAAGTTTCAGGGTCAAAGTCTTCCCCCAATCTCCATAGAAACAGGTTATGGCGGACGAAAAACCATGGCCCTCCGATAAGGATGTGGTGGGTGTCAAGGGCATTATTTAGCCTTATCATGAATAACCCCTTAGGGAAGGCCACTAACTCCAAGCTGCCTGAAATCCGCCATTTGGATAGAGCCCACTTGCGAATAGTTTCCATATCAGGTCGAACCCCGACAAATTTCCCAATAAGAGATAGAGACTCTTGGAAGATTAGTGGCTCCATGACCTCACTCAGGAAAGAAAATTCAGTGCCCATAATAGATAAGGGCAAAGGAGTTTGGAAAGAAAACATGTTGGATGAAGACCGCACTTTGTCAGCAAAGGATGAAGACCATGGAGGTAGTTTGGAAGGATAAGAGGATGAAACCCTAACGGTTTTAGAGTGGCTGCCATTGCCATCCATCGGTTTCACCACGTTGTTTGGGTTTTCACTGAGAATCCC
The DNA here is from genome assembly GCA_028583015.1 of Wollemia nobilis. Classification (NCBI taxonomy): domain Eukaryota; kingdom Viridiplantae; phylum Streptophyta; class Pinopsida; order Araucariales; family Araucariaceae; genus Wollemia; species Wollemia nobilis. Next base: position 1,013,577 of record JAQPPZ010001917.1, read on the forward strand.
ACCTAGTGGGCTTGCAATAGGCCCAGCAACACCTACAGGACCCGAGGACAAACCTGCAACACCTACTCCCACCATCGTCGCCCGGTCTTTCTTTACCTGCAAAAATAAATAAAATTAGAATTATTAACAAGGAATATAAATGACACTCAAATGCATACCTTAATAGATTCTTAACTATGTTATTTTATTCATAAATTAGAGTAAAAATCACATATCAAACCATTTTAAAAAGAATTAAGAAACAATATCATGAAATAACAATAATCATCACCCACATGTGGCACATATGTATCCTATAAAAACCTCAAAGGGGAAATCCTAGCCTCAAATATCCTCTTTCATTAAATTAAATAAATAACATTAAATACAATAAGTTGTAGAAATTCTATAATTCATTTTGATACAATCATGGGCACATTAGAGTCACATAGCTCTTATATCCCTACAAAGTGAATTGATCCTTTAATTCACATATCATAACCAATGAGAGGATCCCATAATCCACTTGAATGAACTCTATATTCATTCACCCTTTTTTAAACATCAGTTGTACCAAGTTAAATACATAAAAATTGTTAGCTTTTAAGAATATATGTAGTGGAAGAGATCTATCATAGGTCCTAATAAAAATATAGAAAACATGAAATAAAATAATTGTGCAATATGACTAAAATATACTATAAATAGAAAGTAGTGAAATTACAATGTAGTATGGAGGTGATGGTCACTCCATTAATATAAGATAAAGAATTACATTATACTCCATATAGGATTTCTACCACTATCTACTAATCTGATATAATGCACTTGATATGCTTGATATGAACTTGATATGAAGTATCACTATGAGGTTCTTTATATAGGAAGATAGATTTCTTAGCCAACACTCTACCTAGATGTACAAGGAGACACCTTGCACATTACAACTTGCATATTAACACTTGTGCATTTATTATATTGCTTGAAGTAAGTAGCTAAATTCCCCCTAAATTAATATTCTACTCTAACTATGTATCAAATGTGGCACATTTACATGACCCAAATGATGTAATATATTCTACCTCTAACAACCCCCTATATTGCATTATTTGTATATTGAATATTTCAATCTTCAATATGGATCTTATTCTATTGGGTACTGGAACTTGTATCCTCCTTCATTGCTTACTGTAATTTGATCAAGCATGTAGTTAGTATCTTTATATGATGCAAAGATAGTTTTAGTTGAGGGTTCTTCAGTCTTTTGAAAATGCTTGTCTAGTTCAGTATTTATGGTTTCTTTGTTATTCAAGTCTTCTTTGCTATGATTTCCTTTAGAATGTCTTTTTTTTTTCTTTTTCTCCTCCTGAGATTTTGCATTGATACTAGTGAAATTTCTTCTTCATGAGGAGTTAGTATATCATCACAATAATATTTATTTATATTGCTAGATTGCTTCATGTATTTAGTGAGTAAAAACACAATTAATGATAGGTAAATAATCAAAAATTCCTCAGATGTGAATATAACTATCTTTTGTGAATTCCACCATGACTTGAGAGGTTTTCATGAATGTAACCAATTAATGCTTCAAAGCTACCCTCTTTTTCTTCTTTAAGAAATAAGGATAATATATCCTTATCACTAGTTTATATATTCTCATATCCTTCAAGGATATCTATCAAATTTTGAGAATATAATTCCATTTCATGAAATAATTCTTTATTAATAAAGGCATTTCTTATTATTTCATCCATATTCCTTCTTGATAGGTTTGAGATAGTGTTTCTTGCTATTCCTTAGGGTTGTAGAAATGGGTTTGATAGAACCTTTGTAGTAGTCTACCTTATGACTCCCTAGTTAAAGTATGTGAATTTGATTTAATAAAACCCTTGTAGAATTTATGTTTTGTAGAAACCTTATGACTCCCAAATGGATTGAGTACTTGATAAAATTTGATGAATGCTATTATTATCAAGTCTTGTAGAATACCTTATGTCTCCCTAGTTATTTTGGATATGCTAATTGATTGATAAAGTGCTTTTGAGAATAGTAGTTCAATTTTGGATTGATTTTGTAAAGTTTTGTGAATAGCAAAAATCAACTTCTATTACACCTTATTACTCCTATTGAACTTAAGCACTTTATTTTGATGAGGTCCTAATGATTGGATTTCTTTTATCCCTTTAATGTAGTTTTGAGACAAGTATACCAATTAATTTCCAATCCTTGATAATCTTTAATGAACCTTCTTTTATAGCTTTTGATATTTGATATTTAATATTTCTAAATTTCAATATCCCACTTTGGTGTAGTATTCCTTATAACTCCTTAATTTAGATTATTAGAAAATAATAATATTTGCAATAATAAAAATTAACATTTTCTAGGTAGAAATCCTTATTTCTCCTATGTTTTAATTTGCAAATATTAAGTTATAATTCTCCTTTAATTTTAATTTAAAATATGGTTATTTCCCTATAGTTTCAACCTTATATTATACCCTTATATCTCCCTATTAATGAACGAAAATAATTTTTTTTGGTAGATTAATAAATTTATTAAAACTAGGGCATTTGAAAGGCGCCCTAATAAAGGAACAAAAGAAAGAAATTTTGAACAACAAGTTAAAACATAATTACAACCTCAAAAATACATTCTCAGACTAAAAGGAGCAAACAACCTTAGACAAATAGGCATTAAAAGAAATACCAGAGCTAAAAAATAAGTGGTCCTCGACCAAAAAGGAACTCAAAAAGATGTGATCCACCACCACAGAGGACCCAAAAAATAGAGGAAGAACCATCAACCGTCAAGGGGAATATCCAATTGCATGAGGGATGAAGCAACACCTTCCAGACTAGCAACTTTCACATTTGTTTTAGAAATATCCTTAGTGCTATCCTTGGGAACAACAGTGCATGCCTCCTTAGTAATATCCATTACATCTTCATCATTGACAACATATTTGATGTCATTTTTGGTGTCAAAGGACACCTTAGCACCGACCAGGGCAAAAACATTTTTGAAATTGTCATAGAAGAATAAGAGGCTAAGTGCATGATGTTGTTATTTGAGGGTTAAAATCATCTTTCCAATGGCCAAGCGAGTAGTTTCAATATGGTCAATGGTGGCAGAAGTAGCATGCACAACCAGCTTGTGAAGATACCTTTCAACAAGGTTAGGAGAATTAGACTTATCCTTTGGAGATTTTATAGAGGTGGACGGAGGGGTTTTGACGACTTATTTATGTTTCAACCTCTGGGAACTGTGGATAGGGGTCTTTTCAAATTTGGCCTTCTTTCTGGAAGAGATCTTAGAAATAGATTTGCCCCCTTTCTCTTTTATTTTGTATTTTGAGGTTTTAGGTCTCGGGGTTGAGGACGAATTTTGCTCGTCATAATTAGGGGTAGGGATATTACCTGAAGGGAATTGCAGAAGGAGATACTTGTAAAGGACCTTAAAAATACCCTAGTGGCAAGGTTTCGCCTCATCCTTTTTGGAATGGTTGGTGGTGATGGTATAGTCCATGGACCATAATAGGTAAGTGGGAATGTTAATAATTTTTTAGTCTCGAAAATTATTTACAAATGCAAGACGAAAACAACATAATTGAGACTTAGGGTTATCACAAGTAAAATAATGCATTATTGTCTTGAGTATTTCTTTGCAGGGTGTTGAAAATTCATGGCAAAACAAACCTTTTTTTACCTTCTTGTGTATGGGTGAATTTTTATCAAAAAGTGTCAACTCCATCTCCTAGTTGTACTTGTTTCTTCTGATGATTTTTCCATCCAATTCTTACCCTATTAGGTTCACCAATAGCTCAAAGGAAATTTGGAACTGGATGTCGTGGATGGAAACCAAACCATTGTCCCAAGGTGTCATGAAATCCTTAGTCACCTCGTCATCCACCTTGTAGAACAAATTGAAAAAAATGATGATCCCATGCTTATGCTTAAACATATCAGTAGAAATAGAATCCACTTCAATAGTTTCAGGCTCAATAAAAATAGCTTTCCCTTCCTTCATGGTGACAAAAGGAATTAAGGAAGGAAGGTAAATGGGTCGAAAAATACATAGATTGAAAGGAACATAAATGAAATGATATGTTTGCTGAAAATACCATAGGAGGAATAAATAGAAAGTGATGCTTGACCAAAAAGGAAAACCTTGACAAAAAGGATAATGATGGTTAGAACATTGGGCATGGAAAAAAAAGGGGTGATGAAAATGGGTAGGAATAATAGGGTAGATCATCGTCCCAAGTAATATGGACTTTTGGTGATACTCACGTAATAAGGCCAATAAAAAAAGCAGGCACAAAACCTAGAAGGGATTGGGATGCACATTCCAGAAAGCCTCGGGAGAATGTGAAAGGTAAAGCATTTAGACAGGGTTATCAAAAAGGTAAATTTACAATAATCATTCCACATGAGAATGAAATGATTTAAAATTAGGGTGGACATGGCATCGGTATTACTCATGGAAATTATTATCCAAAAATAAGGTGCATAAGTAAGAGGCAGCAGAGAACTTGAAATTATCAACATAGAACCTCTTTTCAAAGGAAGATAATGAGAATTATGAAAAAAATCAATATTTTGGGATTTTTTGGAACTTTAGACATGGGCCCAATGAATCACAAAAAAAATGAGGTCTTGGGAAATGTAAAAATCTAGGATTTCAAGAATCATCACGGTAGATGGTATTTTGATCATAATTTGCCAACTCAGCAACTTCATTGGGGAGGACATTTGTCCAAGTCATCAGACCATGAGCATTGACCCCAATGTTGTCTAATTTGTTAGCTACATAATTTCCTTCCCTAAAAATATGTTGAACCACAACATTTACTTGTTGATGAAGAATTTGCTTAATTTCTTCAATAAGATTCTTGATCCTCCAGCTGCTAGGATTGGATGTTTTTAAAAAATTTATGATATTAAGAGAATATCCTTCAACAATGATTTTTCTTGGAATGTCCTTTAGAAATTGAAGGCCTCTCCACACCACTTTAGCTTTAGCAGAATTATTTGATTGGATTCCTAAAGGTTTGGAAAAGGTAAATATGGAATTGCCACTGTGATCCTAGAGGATTCCTCCAGCCCCAGCAACGCCATGATTGCCTTTTGCAGTACCATCAAAATTAAGCTTAAATCGCCCAAAGGGAGGAGGTTACAATTTGATGTTGGTCCTAGACGGAGACTGAGTAACAGGTATTGGGTCATCAATGCAAATATCACAAGACTTCAGGACGCCCTTCTCAAAAGAGGAACAAGGGAAAGGATCAAAAGGAGCAACAAGGGCATTTTCCTTAGCATAAAGGATGATTTTACTGGTAATAATTTTGGCATCCAAAGCTTTCAATTCAAAGATTATTTTATTGTGTTCTAACCATATCTTCCAAAGGAAATGATGCAAACAGAACTTCCAAAGTCCTATGAGTATGGGATTTTTGAAAGGAATTGGCCACTATTGGAATAAATCAATAATTGAAGGAGGACAGGCCCAAGAAATCTTTAAGGTATGGAAAACTTTGTTAAGCACCATTATTGAGTAGGAACAAAATAAGAAGATATGAGAAGTACATTCCCAATCAGAAAGACAAATATGGCATCTTTTAGGCAAAGGAATACCTCTTTTAATGAGATTATATGTGGTAAGGATGCGATCTTGAATACATAACCAGGAAAATGAGGCAATTTTAGGAATCAAATATTTGGTCCAAACAATATTGAATGGGATAGGATTATCAATACTATTGAGAGAAAGCAAGTAAGCTGATTTGACCTTGAAATCTCTAGAATCAGTAGGTTCCCAAATAGGACAATTAGTTTGGTAATTTAAAGGAATTTTGATAGTAGAAAGTAGATTGTATAAATAGGCCATTTCATTTTCATGATCAGGGATATTAATCCTTCTCCATATTTTATGACCATTAGTAGAAGAAACGAAATCTGTCGCTAGAGGTCTATCCAATTGAATAGTAGTATTACTCGACCTTTGAAACATAGGATTTTTATTGAGAGGTTGATACCCTATCCATTTGTCATCCCACAAAGAAATAGAAGTGCCATTACCGAATTGCCACCTTAGACCTTTGATCAAAAGGAAATGAGCTTCACAAATAGCGTCTAGAAAGTAGATCCAGATGAAGGTACCTCCGCATGAGGGAAATGTGATCCCTAAAGATATTTCCTTTTTATGATATTGACCCAAAGAAAATTCTCATTAGAAATCAACTGCCAGGCTTGCTTAGCAAGAAGGGAGATATTGAGAGGATAAATTCTTCTAAGACCTAATCCTCCACATTATTTAGGCTTGCACACTTTATCCCAAGCTACCAAATGAAATCTGTGGTTATTTTCATATCCTGTTCAGAGGAAGTATTTTTGAATTTTTTCCATTTTTTCATAAATACTTACTAGAGCTTTCAACAAAGAAATGAAGTATATAGGAATGCTTTAGAGGCAAGCCATAGTAAGAGTAATTTTACCCACTTAATATAAAATATTTCTTCTCCAAGTAGTGAGTTTTTTTGTAACCTCTCAATGACATTGTCCCATAAGCTATCTTTGAAATTCCCAGTGAAGAAAGGTAAACCCAGATAGGTAGAAGGCAAAGAAGCTATGGAAAAATTAAGGATGTCAGCAATGATGTTCTATCTTCTTGGTAGAGTATTGAGGAAGTAAAGTTTACTCTTTTGAAAATTAATCCTTTGACCTACAACAAGCTCATATAGGAAGAGTATCCTCTTGATTATATTTGCTTCATTAACAGTTGCAATTGTGGACAACATAGTATCATCAGCAAATTGTTGATGTGTGATAGGATCACATTGGGAAGTTGTCTATATTCTAGAGAAGAGACCAACATTTTTTTTTCAATAATTGCTCTTCCCAAATCCTCGGTAGCAATTATAAATAAGAGAGGAGATAAAGGATCTCCTTGCCTTAGACCTCAACTATTTTGAAAATATCCTATAGGAGAACCATTAATGAGGACCGAAAACCAAGAAGAGGAGATGCAACCTTTAATTAAAGAAATCCATTTAGGATGGAAGCCAAAATTGTTCAAAATAGCAAAAAGGAAATCCCAATTTAGTCTTTCATGAGCATTTTTCATGTCTAACTTGAGAAGAAAGGCTACTTTTTGATTAATTGAGACTGAATGAATTGCTTCATGAACTAAAATGATGTCGTCTAGGATGGATATACCTTTGACTAAACTACCTTGGATCTGATTAATAATCAAAGGCACGATTTCCACCATACGGATGGTGATGGATTTTGTTAAAATCTTATAAATGACATTGCAAAGACTTATTGACCTAAAATTATTGAAATTACAAGCATTAGTCTTTTTTGGTATAAGTGCAATGAAGGTGGAATTGAAGCCTCTTGGAATAATTTTAGAATGTTGGATCTCTCTTATGGCTTTACAAACATCCTTGTTGACAAGATCCCAAAAGGCTTGATAGAACCTTGGGGAGAAACCATATGGGCTAGGATATTTATTAGGATCCATGGAGAACAAAGCATATTTAATTTTCTCATCATAAAGAGTAGCCATAAGTCTACTATTAATATTTTCAGAGATGAGATGAGGAATAAACTGGAGGAAAAAATCTTTTGCCATCTGATAGTTTGGTCTGTTCTTAGCCTAAAGTAGTTGCACAAAATGGGAGATGCCTTCCATCCCGATTTCTTTGATATCATTGATAATTTCTCCTTCTTGAGTATGGATTTCCTTAATTTTGTTATTGCTTCGGTGTCTCATAGTAGAAGTGTGGAAAATTTGGTATTAGAATCCCTTTTTTTGAGCCATAAGTCATGGGATTTTTGTCTCCAAAAAATTTCTTCACATTGGAGATATTGTGATACTTGGATAACAATTTATTCTCTTCTTTTTTAATCTTAGAAGTGAAATCACCATTCTCCTGATTATTTTTTCGATCAAGGAGAGCCTCAACATTACATCCTGTTTATTATGGAAAAGGTTACCAAATATGTCTTTGTTCCATAATTTAATGTTCTCTTTAATTATTTTGAGTTTCTGGGCCAGAATATAGGAAGTTTTTCCTTGAATTTTGGTTTGCCACCATTGGATGATTCTTTCCTTAAAATCAGGATGTTGCATCCACATTGCTTCGAACCTGAATGAGCTTTTGTAAATTTTTGGATTATTTGTGTCCAAAAGAATGGGACTGTGATCAGAACCAATTTTAAGGAGTGATTGAAGAGTGGCATCTCCCTAGTTGTCAAAGGCTTCCTGAGAAAACAACACCCTATCTAATTTAACTTTGATTAGCTGAGATCCAAACCTTCTATTTGACCATGTGAATTTATTGCCTTTCAGATTTATATCAATCAAATTCTATGCATTAATGAAATCCTGGAAGTCTTCCATACTATTAGAAAAGAAGCCAACTCCTCCCCTTTTGTTAGAAGGAAAAAAAGGGGTGTTGAAGTCACCAATAATGATCCAAGGCAGATTAGAGAAATCATTTCTGATATAGGATAAAGTGTTCCACATATGGGACCTCCAGGAAATAGAATTGGGAGCATAGATATTAATCAGGACCCAAGAACAATTGATGTCTTGATCACAAAAATGAATGATCAAAATATCATCATTGGAATGGATAAGATTTCCTCTCATGAGAGAAGGATTCCATAAGCAAATGAGGCCTCCAAAAGAACCTCTAGCATTTCAAGAGCAGAAATCACTATTTTTCCAAATGAAATTGTAAATATTTTTATCAAGAGGTTCACTAATTTTAGATTCTTGAATCACAAAAATAGTCGGTCTTATTTATTTCCTTAATGATTTAGCTAGGCGTTGCTTGGCTATACCATTAATGCCTCTCACATTCCATGAGAGGATCTTCATTTGGAGGATTTGAAGAGTTTTTTTCCTCCCTTTCCATGTGGTTGGGGAGGTTTGGTGCACTTTGTTTCTTCCTTGGAGATATTTATTCTAGTAGAAAACAAAGTTTTTTGGATGCCATTAGCAATATATTCATGAACATATTGATTCCTTTGATCGTAATGAGAAGGTATTCCCCTCTTTTTTTCCATTCCACAATCTATAGGAGACCTCTTTTGGCTCAAAAGAATTTTGGGACTAAAAGTGGAAGAGGAGATTCACTAAATCACAGGACTGACAGGTTCGAGGAAGGAAGAAGGAATAGAAGCATCTTCTATCAAGGGCTAATCTTATTTTAAAGAAAGATCCTCATCCAATGGTTTAGGGTTCTCATTAAATGACTCAAAATATTGTTCTTTAATGAGATTCTTTAGATCCAAAGGAGGATTGGGATTGGGATTTGGATCATTTTTTTTATCAAAAAAATCCTTAGAGTTAGATCCGCAAGAATTTAAAATTGAAAAGGGTGAGAAAAAATACTAACCTCATTAGATGCATTTGCCAAAGAAATATTTTTCTCTTTTTCATCAGGAGAATTTATGAAATGGGCAGAGTTATGCCCTTATTTGATTCTATATTCTTTGGTAGACTTGAAACTTATTCCTCTGGACAGAGGAAATTTCCTTTTATCCTTATTTGACAAATATTGAAAGGTATTATCCTTAGCCATAGGATTAGAATCATTCAGTCACTCAGAAAAGGCCACATTCTTAGTGAGAGATGGACAATGAGCACGAAGATGACCTTGAGTTCAAAATTCAATGCAAAAAGGAGGTTTGTTCTCATACTCAATGGCTTGTTTGAAAAGCGATGTTCCAAGTTCCAATTCCACAAAGGTAGGGAGTGCAGAATATAGATTGGCCATAATACAAATGCGGGTAGCATGCATCCTTGATCTGGAAAGAGTTACCTAGTCAATGAAAAGCAGATCTTCAATAGTTGAAGCCATGGATTTGAAAATAGATTCCCACCAAAGGTGCCAAGGTAAGTTTGGAAATCTGACCCAAATAGGAGCAAAGTTAATGTTTTGCATTTCTAGTTTGAAATATGGATTCTATTTCATCAGAAAACACTCTTGTACCAAAGGAACCAAGGTACTCTAGACATAATGTAGCCAAAATCTTCTTGGGTGTTGAGGTGGACTAAAAAAAAAACCCTGGAGATGCCAAAAATTTGCAAGGTTCCATGAAATTTCCAATGGGAAAAAGCCCAACACCTGATAATGTCAAGATTTGTATTACCTCCAAAAAATTTCCCTACCAAGGAAAGGGATTCTTCAGCAATGAATTTTTCAACAATGTTAGCAGGAATCTTGACCCTGTTCCTAGAAACCTCTATTGGTGGGAGAGAAAATTAAAAGTAGAAAGGCCCTCCTAAAACCTTTATGAAATAAGGCTTGCGAGAAGAAGGAACATGCTCCCCCCTGAAGATCTGCCTTGTTAGGTACCACTTGAATCTGATCTTTTGAGTGCTCAGATGTTTTAAAAGCTTCCTCCCAACTTGAGGATAGGAGATTATTTTCAAAAATTTGGTCATTAAGAGATTTAGTGGATCCCATAGCCTAAAAAGAGGAGGAGGAAATACTAGCTAGCACAGAAGTGGGACCAGCATTGGAAACAGTCATATTTTTGCCAACAGTTTGAGTAATCCTGGTTCCATTCTCAAGGGGGAAAATGGAACCCACCTCCTGAGTGGAGGATAGGGAAATGTTCATATCAACAGAGAGAGGGCCATCATCCCGCCTATCAAAAATTTGAAAAAAAGCCTTCCCACCTTCAACAATTTGAAATCTTGAATTACCAACCATTCTTTCTCGTATTGTTAGCCTTTATTACCACATTCATAATTCTTAATGAAATAAAATAAAGTAATGTAAAGTCTTACCTTTATAATACTACAAATATGTTATATGAGCATTGTATTTTCCTTGTATTCTCCAATGTATGCATACCAGTCTTAATGCTTTCTTTGACCTCATTTCAATGGTGGATGATAACATATTTACTTGACTTCAATATTGGGTGCTCCACTTTTTCTTGACCAAGAGCCCTTAATGCTCTTACTTCTTCCTCTATGATGCACTCCCTTGGATACTACAAATTCACTCCTCCTTGATATTTGGTACCTCAAACAAGGACAAAATATTGTAGTGTGTGACAAGTATCATGATAGTTTCACTTTAATTCCTGGGAGAGAGATAGAACCTTGTTGACCCTTGGATTTTTTTGTAGAATTGAAGGTGAGAATTACAATCTTGTATGAGCACTTATATTACTTGGTGAAAAGTGTCACTTCTCTTCTAACACTCTTCCTATGTAATGCCTTCTTGGACTTTCCTTCAAGCATACAAAAGGTGAGCACTCATGTAGGAGATATTATGATTTCTTTCAATGTGACAAGTTTCACCTTTCCTTTTTGCATGCACCTTTTTTTCTCAACGTATCTCAATCCTTAACATATTCTTTGCAAGGTTATTTTATAAATGTATTATAGCAAAATTTTGCTTTGTTGTATGTTTTTGATGGTGCTTGGTGTGAGTTGGTTCCATATAGAGTAGTGAGAAACACTTATGTGGCTTTGAGAAATGCTTTGGTGGAGTTTTGAGATACTCCAATGGTACCCTTGAGTGCTCCTTGTGGATGTATGTCAAGTTGGTATAGCCTCTTTTGTGCTTTGTTTTCCTCCTTTTTTTAACCTGCTATGTATTTGCCTTTGTAGATAATATTTCTCCTTCCTTGTGTTATGTTGTGTTTTCTTGTAAGTACCTTGATATGGTTGTCCAAAATCATGGATGATATGAGCTCTTTGAGAGGTTATTTTACCTTTCTTGGAGAATGCTTTTGCACGATCACTTTGAGCTGGTTTTTCCTTGTGAATAATGTGCCTTTGTGGCACTTAAAACCTATCCTTTTTCCTATGTAGGACAAATTAGTAATATGAAATATGATGTAAATGAAATTGTGAATATAATACCTTTTTGCATCTCCTTTTACACTTTTTTCTATTGGTTTTGATGGCAGCTTTCTTATAGGCAAGTGTTGATTTGATGTTGTTTTCTTTGCTAGAAAACTCTCTCCTTTTCCTGGTTACTTTGGTAATAAACCTAATCTAATAACCACATAGATAGAATATTTTGTAGAAGTAATTTCTACACTATTATTTTTTTTTAAATTTCCCTTAGTGCACCTCAAATCTAAGACTCACTGAGTCTCGATTTGTAGCTTCTTTTAATGATTTTTATAGTGGTTTTCTTCTCCACTCCTTGGAGGAATCTGATCTGATTTGGTGGCTTCTTTGTTACATGAAATGTTGTAGGTTCTGTGCACCAAATAGTATCTCTAGTCACTTTGATAATTTGCTAGTTTTGTGCCCTTCATATTTAACAATCAATAAACAAAAGATAACCCTTTTGAGAGTAACTAGTTAAAAATCAACTAGTATTGTTCTAATGGATTAATAATGTACGTTAATGGTAATAATAATATCACCTTATTGCTCCTATAAATAAAATCTCAAAACAATTTCAAATGCACTTAATGATATTTGCAACTTTTAAGAGTAATCTGTAATGAACCCTTGATGAATAATTTGTAATTTTCACTACAATGAGTATTGTATGATGTAGTCTTCTTGATTTTTGGATAGATAATAGGTAGCTGATAATTTTATTTCTTTAAAAAAATAAACAACTCCTATTTAATGTGCAAATATATCTTAAAACAAATTCTTCTTTTTGCACTTTATTGAAGACTATAATATGATTCCTTCTTCTTGTAACTTTTAAATCCAAATATGGTGCTTAATAGAATTCGATAATTAACCTGTTGGAACCGATTCTTGCATCCGTAGGATTTCGATTGTCACGCTACAAGAATCCATTTGAAACCAATGAGCTATTACAGGCTCTGGTCGACCTACCTCATGTTTTGTTAAACACAAATATTGCTAAGAGAAAACTACAGAACGGGTAAGGAAACCCCAATGGTAATTCTATGATTAAAACTCTAATTACACGCTCCAGATTTATATTATACTATATGTATTAAAATGACCAAGCATGAAAACAACCATTTGTTATGCCTTATGTAGACCGGTGCCTAGATTCATTGGGTTGTTATAGCAATTTAACAACAATTCTATCATGAAATAGAAAGAAGGGGAAGAAGAAAATTGGCGTTCTTAATATTATTCGAATATCGTAATAAAACCAAGAGTTAACCAATGAGAGAAACGTATATAATGCATTCAAATAATGTAACCCATTATACAGTGACACACAATACCAAGACAAAGATATGATAGGAATAAAACTTAGAATTGTATTGATTTATGAAATATTACATGCAGAGTGGGCGGGATGCCTTTAAACTCTATTTTTCTAAATATAATACATCAATACAATGAAGAAGACTCTGTTCAAATAATGTAACAGGTCTCTCCTACTCTCCTTATTCCAATCTGGTAACAAGAAAGTCTCTGAATCCTAGGCTCAATAAGGTTGGAAATATTCTCGAGCTTCTTGAACGCTTTCCTATCATACGATCCTGCAAAGCAAGGGGAGGAAGAAAGAATAAATGAGAAAGGAAAATAGACACAAAAGGGAATACAACAACACAACTAACCAGGCACTCAAGTATACCTCTTAGCAAAAATGCTATTCTCTAATTGCTTGATGCAGAATCTGTCCTCAACTGCCTCTTCTTATAGCCTCTAGTTCTTGATTCTATTATTTTTGGTTTACTTCTGATTGTACACTTGTCAGTATCTGATTAGACTTCAAAATTTATACAACTGGCTTCCACTTCACTTATTTCCTTGGTTGTGTCTTTTACCTTTGAATTTTTCAAAAGTGTCTTCAGTTTATCCAGTGATGGTGGTGTTTGGTGAACCTGTTTCTTTCTCTGCACCTACTTTTTCTTCAACTGTTTCTTTCATTGTCTCAGGGACCTTTTCTGTTACTGTAGGTTCTTGTTGTGAGGAGCTAGCTCCCAGCTGTTGACCTTGAATTTTAACTTCTTTCCCTTTTTGTACTATCTGTAGTCTTATTATTTTTTTAGATATTAACTTCCAAACTCCTGTATCAAAGCTGGTTGCAATCCTTAACATATTCATTTCCTGCAATATTCTATTTTTTTGGATAGTGATAGTGGGCCCATTTATTTCATATTGAAACAACAACATCTCTACAATATTCACCATGAGAGTAGTTTGCTTAATCATCTCTACCTCATCACCATGTTCACATTCGAATCTCTCGATGGTCTGAAGCAATGCTTCTTCTATATCCAAGACCTCTGAGCATTGGTCTAAGGATAAACCGATGTCTGCCATTTTTTCCATTGCATCATTTATCATTTTATTCATCTCATCTACCACATTAATCCACCTTCCTCGGTTTTCTCCAAATAGGGCTGCTTTGAAGAACTTGAATCCAAGCTGAATTTTGCTACCATCATTTATTGCCACTTCTTGCCCTTGCATTTCCTCAAAATGATCCCCTATAAAATCCAAGGTAGGGCGGATGGTTTCAAAATATCTTTCTCTTTCTTGCAATAATGTCAGTATCTCCTGAGCAGTTACTTGGATCACTCTCATTTGTCTAAACATCTCGGAAAAACCTTTGGCATGGGTTCTTATTCTTTTTGACATATCCTTCTTCATAGTGTTCAGATAATAAACATGATCTTGGAATTTTATTGTTGGGGGTGGTTGTGCACTTGAAGTGTCCTTTTGAATCAATTCTTCCTGTTGCCTACTTATCACTACTTTTAATTCTGCTTTTTCCTTCTCCTCTTGGTCCAATTGTTTCCTGAGTTTTTCAATATTTTCAACAAATTGGTCTATGGCCTGGGCACTCATTGTCTTGACAATTTTTGCTATATCAACGTCTTTCCCCAATACTGATGAACTTCATGTTTCCTTATTAGCACTAAAAACTAGTGGGTCTTGCAGAGGAGGGAGATTAATCTCAGCAATATCTGACATAGTTGTCCCCAATTCTGCTCTTTCTAAAAATTGTTCTTCTGTATTTCCCATCCCTGCCACTAACTGCAATTCTTGTTCATCTGTAGCAGTGAAGGTGGTCTGCTCATATGTTCTTTCCAAAACAACTTGGGTAGTAGGTAAAGACAATCTGGGTCTCTTCACCTCCATAGGAGTTACCTCTTTTTGATTCTTCACTAGGTGGCTTCGAAAAAGGCCACCTAATCCACCAGTTGTCCTAGGATTCATTTGTATTACTGATGGAATTTTAATCTCCTGTCCCTTTATGTTTATAGAAGTAGGGACGACCATGGGTGCCAATTTCTTCACACTAGTTACAGCTAATACATGATCAAAAATGGGAACTATAGCTTGCTCTGTGGGTGATGCTTCTTGGGTGGATGCAATTACCATTTCCTTTCCTTTATCTACACTGGTTTGTTGAGAAGCTTCTTGTGGAACGTTTGGTGTTGCTTCTATTCTGAGTTGAGCATTTATAGGGGGCCTGACCTATTGTTCTATTACATCAACAACTTTAATAGTGACCTCCATTAAATCGATACCCTGTTCCTCTATCAATTCTAATAAGGGGTCTTCCTTGATTGTTGGGCCTATCCTTGGCATAACAGGTGTTGTAGTATCCACTAAAATTTCTTGAAGCCTTCTTAGTTCTATAGGGTAATCATAGGCTTCATAAACCTGTGTGTTGCCCCTTTTTTTGGGAGGGAATTCATCCCACACTTTTTGCAAATCTAATCCTTTTTCCATTGCCTCTAATAAGCTTTCTTCAAAAGCATCTCCCTAGTGTAGTATACGGGCGTATTCTCTTTTCGCCATCATTTTGTTGTATGTACCCTTTGGATCATAGAACCTCCATGATATTTCATCGAATCCCATATTGTCTAATTCAAACATTCCCTTGAGCAAAGAAGGATATCCAACAAATACATAATCCCCAAAATGGCAGGGAACATCGAGCCATGGAACCTTACCATGCTTCTTAACTAGTCTCATCTTAGCCTCTTCTACCACTTGCCTGCATAATTCTAAAGCTGCTATGGATAACGCATAGTATTGTGGTAGCACTTTAGGAGGGATCTTAGCTCCATACAATATGATGTAAGTAAAACCCTCTATGAAGAAGAAATATCCAATTTCCTTTTCTTTAATGAAGGCTTTTACCCCTGGCCCTAATATTTCTGGAACTAACCCAGTTAAGGCCCAATGGATTTCTACTAGGAAATGATCACAAAACCAGCCCATGTGAGTTCGTCCCTCATGAAGTCTCCAGAAGCTATTCTGAACATAGGGGCTATTGATGAATTTTACTCTTTTACGGGCTTCTTCCCCCAATTGGCCCGCTATTAAGTGAACGAGAAATGAATACTATGAAAAGTGAGGCATCTCCTACCTCTGTTCGAAAATTGCTCTTCTTAGTTCTACCATTTCTTTGTGTATTTGGGTGCTTAATTCTAGTTCCCAAGCATAGATTGGAGTATTATATCCTCTATTACATTGTGCAGCTAAATACAAAACCCTTTTTGTTATTCTATTCATATCCTGTACTCCCAATACTATGTTTATCATGTCACAGAAGTCTTGTACCCAGGGTTTAAAAGCATTTTTGTTAATGGGGAATTCTTTCTCTATCACTGCATGTGTATCGAACAATTTTTTTAAAACTTCCATATCAATAAACATACGAGATTGGTGTTCGATTACCTGGTCTACCAGATACGTGGTATAATTCATCAATTTGAACACCTCCTGGATATGTTCGACTTTGATGTTGAACATCGATCGATTCTTGTGATCTCGAAAGGTCTTTGTTCTTTCATCGTATGCTACTACCAGCCAAGCCATCAAGTCTGAGGAGAAGTGCACTTTCGGGCATATCAGCTTCCCAAGGTTACTTTTCCATCTATTGTCTCTGGGAAAACCCTTGTACTGTAACCTATGAGCTTTATGGAATAAATCTACCATTATCCATGGGGTCCTGTTATCGCCTTCCATCACTTGGGTGAAACTCTTAATACAGGCATTGTCGATCTCGTACAGTTGAGCCTGGTTGGGTTTTTTATCTGCCCCACATTTTTGGGTAAACTCATACATAGTGGTACCAAGAACAGGTAGCCCAGAGATCACTGAGTATGGGGTTCTATTTGTGATGAATTGCATGGCTTCCCTGGTGTCCGTGGGCATGAAAACATCTCCCCATGATGCCATTGTTCTTAACGTAGCAGATAAGGTCTCTCTGTGATACTTGCCAACTTTCTTCTCTCTGTACCTCCTGTGTATCAACCTTCACTCTTAGATTACCAAGGTAGTAGCCTCGACTATTTTCATGGGTTCATATACAAGGTGGTGGAATGAGTCTGATAAATTTGCATGTTTTGTCATCAACCCGATGTCACCAACTGCTGTTCAAAATTGACCAACGAGAATCTACCACCGCACCTTTTTCCTAGAGTTGAGAGTTTAAGGTGAGTAATGTCTTTGTTTTATGTGCCCCAGGCCTTTTGATTTGTGCACCTGTAATCATTTATAAACTTCTGCTATTGGTCATTGGGAACCTTTTTATCGGACATGGAACTTGATATGTGCCACTAGGATGACTTTATTTTTTAAATCTCATGCCACCTCAGGTTTGAATGGTAACTAAATCCTTGGGATGGATTATATTTCATTTAGGCAGTGATTTCCCTCAGGATTTTCACAAGATCTAGTCCTTGGTGTGAGTGACAACTTTTATTACCTCGAAGGTCTCCCTTTTTCCCTAAGTCAACCATGATTAATCACAACCGTTGGATCTAAGTGATTGGTTTTGCTCTCAAAACGTCGATTGATGCATTGTCGTCCGATATTGATAAGGTTTTTAGTATGACCATTGATATCCCGAGACCTGCACGATAGTTAATGTACCTGGCTGCATATAAACACTTGAAACAATATGGTTTATTGGTCCTTGTTTAATCATGATTATCTAATATTAATCCTCATATTTTTAAACCTTAATAATTCATATTGAGTGATGGTAACATATAATATGTTTACTTTCCTTTTGCGATCACCGTTAGATCTTACTGTGGTGGGACGTGACCGTTGGATCATACATATGCACGTAGTTCTTAACCAATGGGAAAAACCATGCATACCTTGGACTAATTTTATCAATCATTTGTAATATAATGCTTAGGCTAACCTTTGGTTTTTTTTAGTACGTGCACCATTGGATCTGAGGAGAAAAG
The DNA here is from genome assembly GCA_028583015.1 of Wollemia nobilis. Lineage (NCBI taxonomy): Eukaryota > Viridiplantae > Streptophyta > Pinopsida > Araucariales > Araucariaceae > Wollemia > Wollemia nobilis. The sequence continues at coordinate 1,031,717 of JAQPPZ010001917.1, forward strand.
AGCACCATCGTCCGATTTAGACGTCTTCATTTAGCTTTGGATCTTTTACCGCCACCACAGGCCTTCGCATCCATTGATTCTCGGATTAGTTTGAGCGTTGTCGTTAGATTGTTCATAAGATGCACACTATATAGTCAATGTTAAAACTTTTGATTTTATATTAATCACGATTAAGCCAAAAAGGGGGAAATCAACCAACGTATTAAACCCTTGCTAAAGCACAATTAATTTTGTCTTTACCTTTGCCTTTCTCTTACCGTTCGTGGTTTCAATACGGCCATCGGATCTGAGTGGAGATAAGCACCGCCATCATATTTAGTCAACCTGTGAGTTAGTTTACCCAAGGGTGCATAATATTAATCCTGATTAAGCCTAAAGGGGAATGATTATCCAATGTGTTAGACCCTCACTAATGATGTAATTAACTTTAATTAATTTTTTGAAATCTTAAAACACTTTAATGCAACTTCAATGAGCGCGCTATCGTTAGATCGATTATCGATTGAGCGTAGCCGTTTGATCTTGGTAACCAGCCCGACGATTAATCCAAAAGGGGGCACGTATTTTAATATTGATTTTAAAGTGCAATTTAATGGGAACACGCATGACCGTTGATCTAGACGTCGCATGGGCGCGATCATCCGATCTGTCGAACTTGCTCATTGTTTAACTGATAGCTTGACCCATGACGACTTTATTTAAACCTTTGAATTTTTGGAGATTGCATAGCCGTCGGATCTATTTTGGATCAAGCGCGTCTGTTAGATCAATCGGAGATGCTCGATTTTTAAACCTTAGGTTAAACCTCATTGACCCTTTGACTTATCTTTCGGATTTAATTTAAATGCGCATCCATTAGATTTTTTTATGATGACGCGCTACCATCCGATTAAGCCTAAGGTGATATCTTTTACTTTTGACTTGCTTTGACTTGTTTGGTTTATCTCTTGGTCGATTTTATTAATGTGTTGTCGTCCGATTTATTTTGGATCGAGCGCGGCCCTTGGATTAAATCTGAGGTGCTTGCTTGTTAACTTAGTGGGGCACATATCCTTATGTTTTAATTAATATTTGCTTTGTACCTAAGTTTTTTGGATTTGTAGACCAAGGCAAATATTTAACCGACTTTAGGTTTAAAATATTTTAATTGTCGGTTTAGACCCAAGGAAATTTTATGAAGGTCGGACTTTGGCTTAGGGATTTAATTTGAAATTTTCTGCCCTATCCACTTTGAGGTACTTTGATTAATAGAATGAGGCACACATTATTAAAAGCTAAGGTTTAGAATTTATCAAACCAATCAATGGAATTTTCTTTTAAGATACTCACAACAACTCAAGCAGTGACCAACATTAAGGATACTTTGATTGAAACCAAAAAATTTAAATTTGGGGGTTTCAAAGTTGAGTCAAATTTGGCTCCAACATAGGCTATGAATGGGACAATGTGTTGAAAACATGAAGCACTTGAGAACCACAGAATCTCCTGGTTTTATTTTGCAAAAATTTAACAAAAAACAACAAAATTTTGATTTCTAAGTAAAACTTGAAATGCATAACAAAAAAAATATTCTTCCTCTTTTTCTTTCTTTTCTTTATCATTTTTTTTTATATACTGAAAAATTGTATGAATAACATGATATCAAAGCAAGTAGAGTATGAAAAATTGTAGATCCCTTTTCATTCAATTTGGAAACAAAGGTTAGAAATTTTAGAAATCAATGAGTTTTATTTTGAAATATTGTAATGCTTGTTTTAGCTAAGTCATAAGATATGATTACACAGATTTTGTCACAGCCATTTGTAATTCATCATATTTTTGCCCATGTGTGTGTTTGTGCATTCTTTTTTGGATTTCTAAATCTTTCATAACTTTACCATATCTGAGCAAAATAGCCAAGCCTAATATGTGATTTCACTCTTTAAAAATTTCACCATTCTGTAGGGCTCCACTGCCAGTCAGGCGTCTATAGCCTCGGTGGAGTTGCTTCTAATCCCATATTAGTTTTACCCTACTGCTAGTCAAGCGTCTATAGCTCCGGTAGAGGTTTTCCAAGATATCTCAGGAAGTGACTCAATTTTACTTTATTTTTTATTTTTCTTTCTCGTGAGAGAAGTGTTTGGATATATAAGCAAATTGTGCAATAAGTATGCCTAAGTTGAGGATTAGTTTCTGGCTATAAAAGATGAGTGTAATGATTTTTGGCTCAACTACCCTCTCAAAGATAACTCAGTTCTTTGGACCTTTGAAGTCACCTTAAGTATCATTTGTAATGTGAGGCTTTGACATGATGTTTCAATCAGCTTTGTTTTCTATTTGTTTTATCTCATATCAAACAACTATTGCATAAACACTCATTTTTTGACAGAATTGTAAACCTCATCAACATCTAAAATAAATCCCCTTTTTTTTTATTGTCTTTGGTGGAATAAATAGTTAGATATACTCATCAAACTAAGATATCATGTGTATAGTAAACTCAAAATTATTCAAGAACAAAAGGAAAGGTTAAATATTAAACAAAATACACCACTCTGTTTTTGGATTTTTGTTTTTCTATATATATATATATATATATTGATATTCTTCACCTTCAACAGGGATTGTACATTTTGAGGTGTTGGCCATTAATAGGAATAGCCATTATTTCTCCCTGTAAGGTCTGTAACTTGTAAGTATTCTGATTGATAACATGGGCAATTTGGTATGGGCCAATCCATTTAGGTTCAAACTTACCCTTTTCACCATGCTTATCATTTTTAGGATCCCAATAGATGACTATATCTCCTTGAGAAAAAGGAGTACCCTTGGCTTTCTTATTAAACAATTTTATAGTTTTTTGGGTTTGTTCCATCATTCTATTGAGGGTCTCTCTTCTTTGTTCTTCTAACAAGACAATTTGGTCAAGCCTTCTCTGAATGGGATCAGGGTTTTCATGATCTTGCAATAAGAGGGAAAGTGCCATTTTTTCCATTTTTGGGGGTAATAGGGCTTTTTCTCCATAAACCATCTCATAGGGGGTTCTTCCTGTATTTATTTTAACAGACAACCTATCAGCCCATAAAGCAAATTTAAGTTCACTGTCCCATCCCCTTTTGTTTTTGCCTAATGACCTTTTTATTCTTGTTATTACATTTTTATTTGATGACTCAGCTAAACCATTTCCTTGGGGATAATAATTAGTAGAATGAGATAATTCAATTCCATATTCAACACAAAATTCTACCATTTCATATGACACAAAATATTGAGCATTATCAGTTACTAGCTTTTTAGGAACTCCATACCTGGTCAAGATGTTTTCTTCTATGAATATGATGACTGTAGTAGTTGTAGATGTTCTCAAAGGTGCAGCTTCTACCCACTTTGTGAAGTAATCTGTTGCAGTTATGATCCACTTATGTTGGCCAGATGAATTAGGCTTGATCTCTCCAATCAGGTCAATACCCCATTGAGCAAAAGGTGCTTCAATGATTACTGGCTTGAGGGGCATGGCTGGTAGATGTTTTTTCCCTATAAAAACTTGGCAGTTATGACAATTCCTAACATATTTATATACATACTTAAAAAGGGATGGCCAATAATATCCTGCTCTCATGATTTTATTGGTTGTAGCTCTTGGAGAAAAGTGTCCTCCACAGAAACCATTATGAAATTCATTAATTATTTTTGGGACTTCTCTTTCATATAAGTAGACTAATAATACTCCATCAGGATGTTTCCAATATAATACTCCATTTTGTATATAATACTTTTGAGCTTGAAGTTTGACTGACCTCATTCTGTTTATTGACATATCTCTGGGAAAAGACAACGTTTGTAAGTATGACAAAATTTCTTCATACCATTTACATTCTTCATTTTTTATTCTTCTGTCATCATATGTCTGATCTATGGTGAGAATATTTTCAGATCCTGCTTCTTCTTTGTTAGCCAATAGTTTAGCTAAACCCTGCCCTTTGACTATTTTAACTATTTTGAATTCAACATCATATTGCAAAATTTTTACCATCCATCTTGTTGGTCTTCCTAATGGCTCTGATTGAGAAAAGATATCTTTTATTGCTATAAAGGGAATACAGCAGTAAACTTTGTTTGAGCCAAATATACCTTTGAAGTGTTCTAAATATTGGATGACTGCATAGGCATGTTTTTCTAGTAGGGTGTATTTAAGATTTGCTCCTTTTAGTCCTGAGCTCATAAAGGCTATTGGCCTTTCATTATTTTCATTATCTTTCTGTGAAAGGACTGCAGCAATAGAGTGTTCAGATGCATATGAATAGATATTAAAATCCTTTGCATAATCAGGGCAACTTAAAGTCTGGAGTGGTTGATATGGCTTCTTTAATCTTGTTAAATGTTTCCATATTTTCTAATGTCCATTTTATTTCTCTAGCTTTTCTTCACCATATCATTTATGGGTTTGGTCATTTCTACAAAATTTGGGACAAATATTCTGATAAAATTTATTTTTCCAAAGAATGACCTTACCCCTTTTAGATTCTTGGGTGGGGGAATTTTAGAAATGGCTTCTATCCTTTCTGGATCAATGCTTATCCCTTTTTCTGAAACTATATGACCTAGCAATTTTCCTTGTGTAGTTCCGAATATGCATTTTTTTGGATTTAGAGAAATTCCAAATTCCTTGCATCGGGAAAAAACTACAGTCAAATGTTCTAGATGATCTTCTAGATTTTTAGAAAAAACTGTGATATCATCTAAGTACACTACTACAATTTTGAACATTAATCCTTTGAAAGCAAAGTCCATCGCTCTCTGGAAAGTAGCACCTGCATTCATCAATCCAAAAGGTATTCTTAAATATTCAAATGTGCCCTAGGGTGTGGTGAATGTTGCCTTGTGTCTATCTTCTGGATTTATCAGAATTTGATTGTACCCTAAAAATCCATCTAATAGGGACAATCTAGTTGAACCTACTACTGCTTGGAGTAGTTGTTCCATGTTAGGCAATGGGTAATTGTCTTTTAGTGAGCTCTTGTTTAAATTTCTAAAATCCATGCATAGTCTAATGTCCCCATTCTTTTTCCTAACCGGTACTAAGTTGGATATCTAGGAGGAAAATCTGAATTTTCTTATTATCTTGGAGTCCAACAATTTTTGAACCTCTTTTTGCATTAATGGGTGCAGAGTTGGATTGTACTTTCTCTATTTTTGTCTAAATGGCTTGGCCTCTTCTTTCAAGGGTATTATATGTGTCATCACATCCATTTTGAAAGTTTTGAGATCTTCATAAGTCCAAGCAAAATGTTCTTTGTTCTTTTTTAGGAAATGGATATATCCAACTTTTTCTTTAGCAAGTAATGCCATGTCTACTTTCACTATTCTAGGTTCTTTCATTGAGCCAATATTAATATCCTCAGATATCACTTCTCTACGTATAGGTTTATAGGCTTTATCAAAATCATCAAATAGGCTTTCAAGAGAAACCAATCCTTTGGGTATTCTATTAGTTTTCAACTTGGATTACTTCTACTGGTTCTCCTATTTGATATTTTAGCTTTTCTTCATATTTTTCATCACAGATGACATCTGCATACTGATTTTGCAAAGTCATAAAATCCTTAATATCTATATCATCTTGAAAGACCTGAAGATAGACTATGTTATCTAGCACAGAAGGTTTATAGACTGAGATAGTTGGAAATCTATCCATATATTCTGTAGTTATTTTTGGGTGATCTAGACCTGAGGCATTCATAGCTAAGAGATCTGCAACATGATTTTGTTCTCTAGGAATATATGAAATATTGAAAGCCAAAAATTTATCAATTTCTTCCAATACTGCATTTCTATATTGCTTAAGTCTAGGATGCTTGGTCTGATATTTACCTTTTATTTGTAGTATAATAAGTTATGCATCCCTTGTTATAGTTAAGTAGTTAATACCTAACTCTTTTGCTTTCCTTAGCCCTAATAGTAAAGCTTCGTACTCAACTACATTGTTTGTGCAAGGAAATTGTAATATATAAGGGATACTAAGGTAGTTTCCTTTAATATCAGTCAAATTTACACATGCACCTACTCCAGATTGGGATTTAGCCCCATCAAATGACATGGTCCACATTTCTTGGGTTAATACTCGATTTGATTCAGCATCAATTATTCTCATATCTTCTGGATCCATGTTCTTTGCATCTGGTACTTCCATCAAGAATGGGTTGTGCCATATTGAATAGACTCCCATCCCTTTTTCTTCCATAGAGTTAACTAAGTTAATCATGGTTTCATCTGTTTGAATTAACTCTATGGAGTGTTTGTTGAATGGTTCCCTTCTCAAAATTATATTCTCCTTATCTGATATGGGGATAGTAGCATAAGACCAGTCTAGTTGTATTGATCCCCCTAGTTGTTCTGCCCAATGCCTACTAAGTAAAAGTGAGAAGAATGGGTCAACATCAACTACTACTACATCCATGACAATGCCCTTTTTGGGGTGTTGGTCTAGGAAAACTAATAATCCAGTTATCACCCCTACATAGGGAATTTGTCTATTGTCCATTACAAAAATAGGAGCAGAATCTCTAGTATATATTAATCCCATTTGGTCAACTATTAGCTTAGGCATGATATTATGTGAGCCCAGCTATCGCAGCATGCAATTATGAATCACATATCTTTCCCCTTCATCTAAATTATATCTTAATGACACATAGAAGGGTCTGACAGAAGATGGTGATCTTGTATCATGTTGATTTTGTCTAGCAACATGACAAGTAGGGTCTTCTTTCTGCTCTACTAATCCAAAAGCTCTGCATACTTGTTCTCTATATGTTTGAACTTTCATAAGTTCACCAAATGTGATATTAACTTTTTTCTTACTGAGTTTTGACCTAGCATCAAATTCTATCTTCTTTATATCCAATGGTTTATTACTTTCTTCTTTGGGAACTTCTTCTATTGATTCTATTACCTCAGGAGTAATTTTGTTAGGGTTCCTATCAGTTTTCTCTTTATTGATATTTTTATTGGTGAAAGTTTGTCTTCTTGTTTCATTTGTAGATAATTTCTCTATTCTTTTAGGGACTGTTCTATTCCTTAAATTTAAAACATGGGTTGCCTCTAATTCTTCAACCTCTTGAGCAGTGGGAATCAATTTCCCTTGCTTCATCTTATCATATCTTGACTCATGTGATTTCTGCAAGATTTTAGTTCCTTCAGTTACTAAGATCTGAGGATGATGATTTGAAGCATATTTATCCATATCTTCTTCAAACAACCTTTCTCTGGATTCATCTTCAATGGACCAACATGCATTGATTCTTATATCCTCTTCTGATTCTGCATGCATATCTACATTACGTTGATCACTCAGGTGTATTCCACATGCATCAGGGTTATGGGGTGCATCACAAGTAGAGCAAAAATAAGGAAAACCTTCAGCTACATTGGCAGATGGCATTGGGTTAGGGACATTGTTCTGATCCTTGTCAGAATCTCTATTTTTCCAATTGTTATTCCCATTACCCCTATTCCTATTCCCTTCTTCAAAACCATTGTTGTTTCCCCAATTCTTATTGTAATTTTTCTTAAAGGGGGGACGGTTGTCAACATGTGGTCACTTTGTCTATGAAGATTCATCATTATTTCCATTTATTTCAATTCTTGCTAACCTGTTACTCATATTGTTGAACATTTCTGTCATTTGACTAGTCAACTTCTCCATAGGATCAATTTCAGTTATTCTTTGTATATCAAAAGCTACTCTCTTAGGTTTTCTCTCAGGCATGTTAACCTCTCAAGAATAAGGTTTCATCTTACCACTGTCAAGCATATTTATTTCTATATCCATTGCTTTTTCCATACAACCATCAATGGTAGTGGCTTGTTCTTGCCTTAATTCATAGTTAAACTCTCCTTGAAAAGCATTCTTATAAAAACAAATAGACTGAATATCACTAGGCCTGAGGTTGGTAGGGATTTTGTTTCTTGTTTTTGAAAATATTCTGTTAAAATCACTAACATCCTCATTTTATTTCTTCTTCATAGTGGCTAGCTTAGTTAACAATGATTTTTCATTTTTCCTTTCACCATACTTCTTTAGGAACACCTCTTCCATTTTGGTGAAGTATGGGGATATCATTGTTAGGAAGGGAATTAAACCATTATCTAGCATATTTTTCTAAAGTCTGTAGAAACAGTCTTAATACTACATCTTCATGTTCAACTTCCAGACTGTCCATTGCATATAAGAAACTTTTGATATGATCCTCTCTAATTATTGCATTATTTCCTAAAAACTTAGGGAGGTATTTGTGAGCTTTACTGGGTAAGGCATTTAAATTTACTGGTAATACAAAAGGCCTATATCTGTTAGTTCTCCACAAATGAACATTACCCTGAGCCATTGCTACTGTAGAATTTAATTTCATAGGAGAGCTACCTACAGGGATATGGTTTTGAGTAGCCTGAATGTAATCAGATTGATTATCTACTGTAGTATTACTATTTATTGTATGATGAGAACAATTGCATATATCTTCTACAATAGGATTTAAACGTTCATCAATAGTAATATCAGTAGTAATAATATTATGATTTTTCTTTACGTACTTTTTACCGCTAGAATTAGATCTACTATAATATGTAGAATTCTTAAAAAATGGTGATTTCTGGGTATGTATAAATACCTCTAGATTTTCGAGTTCTAGGAATAGCTCCTTACCGCTTCTCCTGGTGTTCGCTAGCACGTTCTGTTCTCTCCTTTTTTATATATTTTTCTTCTGGGTTCGTCCAGCAGAGTCGCCAACACTAAGGTGCAAAAAGAACAAAGTATACTCTTATCAAGAATGCTTGATATTATCTCTCATCCTCACAGGAGTGGGTTCTTGGGGAAATTCAAGAAAATCAAGAAACGGGAATTGGGCAAAATAAAGAACGTAAAAATAGTGAAAATTAAAACAAACGTTGTGTTTTTTACCTTTGAATTTTTCAAAAGTGTCTTCAGTTTATCCAGTGATGGTGGTGTTTGGTGAACCCGTTTCTTTCATTGCACTTGCTTTTTATTCAATTGTTTCTTTTATTATCTCAAGACCCTTTTTGTTACTGCAGTTTCTTGTTGTGATGAGCTAGCTCCCAACTATTGACCTTAAATTTTAACTTATTTCCATTTTTGTACTATCTGTAGTCTTATTATTTTTTTAGATATTAACTTCCAAACTCCTGTATCAAAGCTGGTTGTAATCCTTAACATATTCATTTCTTGCAATATTCTATTTTTCTAGATAGTGATAGTGGGCCCATTTATTTTTTACTAAAATAACAACATCTCTACAGTATTCACCATGAGAGTATTTTTCTTAATCATATCTATCTCATCACCATGTTCATATTCAAATCTCTCGATGGTCTGAAGTAATGCTTCTTCTATATACAAGACCTCCGAGCATTGGTCTAAGGATAAAACAATATCTGCCATTTTTTCTATTGCATCATTTATCATTTTATTCATTTCATCTACCACATTAATCCATATTCCTCAGTTTTTTCCAAATAGGGCTGCTTTGAAGAACTTGAATCCAAGCTGAGTTTTTCTACCATCATTTATTACCACTTCTTGCCCCTGCATTTCCTCAAAATGATCCCCTTTAAAATTCAAGGTTGGGTGGATGGTTTCAAAATCTCTTTATCTTTCTTTCAATAATGTTAGTATCTCCTGAGTAGTTACTTGGATCACTCTCATTTGTCTGAACATCTCTGAAAAACCTTTGGCATGGGTTCTTATTCTTTTTGACATATCCTTCTTCATAATGTTTAGATAATAAACATGATCTTGGACTTTTATTTTTGGGGGTGTTTGTACACTTGAAGTGTCCTTTTGAATCAATTATTCTTGTTGACTAATTATCACTACTTTTAATTCTACTTTTTCCTTCTCCTCTTAGTCCAATTGTTTCTTGAGTTTTTAAATCTTTTCAAAAAATTGGTCTATAGCCTGGGCACTCATTGTCTTGACATTTTTTGCTATATCAGCGTCTTTCCATAGTACTGATGAACTTCCTATTTCCTTATTAGCACTGAAAACTAGTGGGCCTTGTAGATGAGGGAGATTAATCTCAGCAATATCTGACACAATGGTCCCCAATTCTATTCTTTTTGAAAATTTTTCTTTTGTATTTCCCATCCCTGCCACTAACTCCAATTCTTGTTCATCTATAGTTGTGAAGGCGGTATGCTCATTTGTTATTTCCAAAATAAATTGGGTAGTAGGTAAAGATAATCTAGGTATCTTCACCTCCATAGGATTTACCTCTTTTTGATTCTTCACTAGGTGGATTCAAAAAAGGCCACCTAATCCACTAGTTGTCCTAGGATTCATTTGTATTACTAATGGAATTTTAATCTCCTGTCCCTTTATGTTTATAGAAGTAGGGATGACCAGGGGTGCCAATTTCTTCACACTAGTTATGACTAATACATGATAAAAAAAGGGAACTATAGCTTTCTCTATAGGTGATGCTTCTTGGGTGGATGTAGTTACCATTTTCTTTTCTTTATCTACACTGGTTTGTTGAGAAGCTTTTTGTGGAGCATTTGGTGCTGCTTCTATTCTGAGTTGAGCATTTATAGGGGGCCTGACCTATTATTCTATTACATAAAAAACTTTAACAGTGACCTCCATTAAATTGATATAATGTTCCTCTATCAATTCTAATAAGGGGTCTTCCTTAATTGTTGGGTATATCTTTGGCATAATAGGTGTTATAGTATCCACTAAAATTTCTTGAAGCCTTCTTAGTTCTGTAGAGGAATCATAGGCTTCATAAACATGTGTGCTGCCCCTTTTTTTAGGAGGGAATTCATCCCACACTTTTTGCAAATCTAATCCTTTTTCCATTTCCTCTAATAAGCTTTCTTCAAAAACATCTCCCCGATGTAGTATACAGGCGTATTCTCTTTTTGCCATCATTTTTATGTATGTACCCTTTGGATCATAGAACCTCCATGATATTTCATCAAATACCATATTATATAATTCAAACATTCCCTTGAGCAAAGAAGGATATCCAAAAAATACATAATCTCCAAAACGAAAAGGAACATAAAGCCATGGAACCTTACCATGCTTCTTAACTAGTCTCATATTAGCCTCCTCTACCACCTGCCTACATAATTCTAAAGCTGCTATGGATAATGGGCAGTACTATGGTAGCACTTTAGGAGGGACCTTAGCTCCATACAATATGATGTAAGTAAAACCCTCTGTGAAGAATAAATCTCCAATTTCCTTTTTTTTAATGAAGGCTTTTACCCCTGGCCCTAATATTTCTGGAACTAACCCAATTAAGGCCCAATGGATTTCTACTAGGAAACGATCGCAAAACCAACCCATGTGAGTTCATCCCTCATGAAGTCTCCAGAAGCTATTCAAAACATAGGGACTATTGAAGGATTTTACTCTTTTATGAACTTCTTCCCCCAATTGGCCCGCTATTAAGTGAATGAGGAATGAATACTATAAAAAGTGAGGCATCTCCTACCTCTGTTCAAAAATTGCTCTTCTTAGTCCTACCATTTCTTTGTGTGTTTGGGTGCTTAATTCTAGTTCCCAGTCATAGATTGGAGTATTATATCCTCTATTACATTGTGCAGCTAAATATAAAACCCTTTTTGTTATTCTATTCATATCCTGTACTCCTAATACTATGTTTATCATATCACAAAAGTCTTGTACCCAGGATTTAAAAGCATTTTTTTTAACGGGGAATTCTTTCTCTATCACTGCATGTGTATCAATTTTTTTTTAAAAACTTCCATATCAGTAAACATACGATATTGGTGTTTGAATACTTGGTCTACCAGATACGTGGTATAATTCATCAATTTGAACACCTCTTGGATATGTTTGACTTTGATGCTAAACATCGGCCGATTCTTGTGATATCGAAAGGTATTTGTTCTTTCATTGTATGCTACTGCTAACCAAGCCATCAAGTCTTATGAGAAGTGCACTTTCGGCATATCATATTCCCAAGGTTACTATTCCATCTGTTGTCTCTGGGAAAACCCTTGTACTATAATTTATGAGATTTATAGAATAAATCCACCATTATCCATGGGGTCCTATTATCGCCTTCCATCACTTGGATGAAACTCTTAATGCAGGCATTATCGATCTCGTACAGTTGAGCCTGGCTAGGTTTTTTATATGCCCCACATTTCTGGGTAAACTCATACATAGTGGTGCCAAGAATAGGAGGCCCAGAGATCACTGAATATGGGATTCTATTTGTGATAAATTAAATGACTTCCCTGGTATTCGCGGGCATGAAAACATCTCCCCATGATGACATTATTATTAACATAGCATATAAGGTCTCCCTGTGATACTTGCCAACTTTCTTCTCTCTGCACCTCCTATGTATAAACTTTTGCTCTTATATTTTCGGGGTAGTAGCCTCAACTATTTTTGTTGGTTCATATACATATTGGTGGAATGAGTTTGATAAATTTGCACATTTTATCATCAAACTGTTGTCACCAACTATTGTTCAAAATCAACCAATGGGAATTTTCCACCGCACATTTTCTTGGAGTTGAGATTTTAAGGTGAGTAATATCTTTGTTTTATGTGTCCTGAGCCTTTTGATTTGTGCACTTGTAATCATTTATAAAATTCTGCTATTGGTCGTCGAGAACCTTTTTATCAGATGTGGAACTTTATATGTGTCACTAGGATGACCTGATTTTTAAATCTCATGCCACCTCAGGTTCGAATGGTAACTAAATCCTTGGGATGGATTATATTTCATTTAGACAAAAATTTCCCTCAAGATTTTCACAAGATCTAGTCCTTGGTGTGAGTGACAGCTTTTATTACCTCAAAGGTCTTCATTTTCCCTAAGTCAATTATGATTAATTGCAATCGTCAGATCTAGGTGATTAGTTTTGCTTTTGAAACGTTGATTGATGCACTGTCGTCTGATCTTTAAAATGTTTTTAGCATGACCGTTGATATCTCAAGACCTACACGATAGTTAATGTACCTGGCTACATATAAACACTTAAAACAACATGGTTTATTGATCCTTGTTTAATCGTGATTATCTAATGTTAATCCTCATATTTTTAAACCTTAATAATTCGTATTGAGCGAGGTAACATAAAACACATGCACTTTATTTTGTGATCACCGTTATATATTACCAAGGTGAGACGCTACCGTTGGATCATACACATGCACGAAGTTCTTAACCAATGGGAAAAACCATGCATACCTTGGACTTATTTTATCAATCATTTGTAATATAATGCTTAGGCTAACCTTCAGTTGTTTTTAGTACACTCACTGTTGGATATGAGGAGAAAAGAGTGCCACCATCCGATTTAGATGTCTTCATTTGTCTTTGGATATTTTACTGAAACCACAGTCCTTCGCATCCATTGATTCTTGGATTATTTTGAGCGATAACATTAGATTATTTAGAATATGCACACTATATAGTAAATGTTAAAATTTTTGATTTTATATTAATCACGATTAAGCCGAAAAGGGGGAAATCAACCAACGTATTAAATCCTTGCTAAAGCACAATTAATTTTGTCTTTACCTTTGCCTTTATCTTATCATTTGTGGTTTCAATGCGACCATCGTATCTGAGTGGAGATAAGCACCACCATCAGATTTAGTCAACCTACGAGTTAGTTTACCCAAGAGTGCATACTATTAATCCTAATTAGGCCTAAAAGGGAATGATTATCCAATGTGTTAGACCCTCGCTTATGATGTAATTAGCTTTAATTATTATTTTTTAAATCTTAAAACACTTTAATGCAACTTTAGTGAGTGCACTATCGTTAGATCGATTGTTGATTGAGCGCAACCATTTGATCTTGGTAACCATCCCGAAAATTAACCAAAAGGGGGTGCATATTTTAATATTGATTTTAAAGTATAATTTAATGGGAACACACATGAACGTTGATCTAGATGTCGCATGGGCACAATCATATGATCTGTTGGACCTGCTCATTGTTTAACTTGACTATTTGACCTATGTCGACTTTCTTTAAACCTTTGTATTTTTGGATATTGCGTAGCTATTAGATCTATTTTGAATCAAGTGTGTCTATTATATTAATAGGAGATGCTCGATTTTTAAACTTTACGTTAAAATTCATTGACCCTTTGACTTATCTTTCAAATTTATTTTAAATGCACATCCATTAGATTTATCTTGATGAAAGCACAACCATATGATTAAAATTAAGATGCAAACTCTTTAACTTTTACCAAGGCTTTGAACTTTGGCTTATACCTTGTTCGATTTGATTAATGCACTGTCATTCGATTTCTTTTGGATCGAGCGTGACCCTTGGATTAACCTTTAAATGCTTACTTTTTAGCTTAGTGGGGCGCCTATCCTTAGTTTTTAATTAATGTTTTCTTCGGACTTAGATTTTTTGTATTTTTAGATCATGATGATTAATTATTCCCTTATATTTAGCATACCTTAGGACTTTATGATTTTATAAGTTAGTTTAGTCCCAAGGGAACTTATTGTTTATGAAGGTCGAACTTAGACTTTATAATTTTTTATTAATGAAACTTTGCCCTTTCTCTTTTTGGGAAATTCAATTAATAAGGAGAGACATACCTTATAAACAATCAAGATTTTGAATTCATTTAACCAACCAATGGAATTTTTTTAAGAAACTCACAACAACTCAAGCAGTGACTAGTATTAAGGATAATTTGATTGAAAACAAAAAATTTAAATTTGGGGGTTTCAAAGTAGAGTCAAATTTGGCTCCAATAGAACCCTAATTTGAGGTTAAAATAATTACACCCAAGTTGCTTAACTTTTATTGTATTTTGTAATAGATGTAGGTCTTGGTGACTTGATTCACCAAGTTTCTACCTTGTAATGGATGAATTCGTAGCTTCTTGTTGATTATATAAAACTTATTTCCTCACCAAACTATAGTCTTGAACTTTCTATATTGAGCCTAGGTTTTGGTAGCTTGATCCTTCTAGTGATTTTCTATTGGATATTCATAGAACTATCTCTAAACTATACTTTCTTGTTGTGAGAGGTAATCTCTAAGTCTATTGGATTTGGTAGGCTTATTTTATCTGAATCCTCCTTCGATATTCTTGTTGAATTATGACTTTAAATAAGATCTTCTTCTTGTCAATATTTTGAATGTCTTTATGTCTTCACTAAATTCTTCAAGATTTGGCACTCTTTGCCAAATTATTCTTCTCTTGGGCTTGTTATAATATTTTAACAATTGTTTCAAGTCGTTCACTATTAGGAGCTTCTCCTAGGTAGTGGATTTCTCCAATTAGTTATCCTAGGAACTCTTTTGATGATGTTGTATGAGCTCTACGACAAGGATCTCCAAGCCTTCTTATTTTCTTCCTTAAGACCTCTCCAAGGTATTCTATATTGCAACTTCTTTCTTTCAACTGAAATCTTTTCCTCAACCTTCTACTTCTAGAACTATTAGTGATAATATATTCTTATTGAATCTCTAAAATGTTTTGCTTCTCTTATCAAGAATAGGAATCTATTAGTCCCTCTCTATCTCTTCCAGTATTGGAAGTTTTCTAATGAGACCTACTTCGGATATCTTTAGATTCTTCTGAAATAAGTCTTTAATTAGTAAAGGAGATCACAAATCTCCTATTTCACAAAATATTCTTTGGAGTTTTATTCAAAGTCTTCTTTTAAATAAATAACTCTTCTTCTGAATTAGGAACTCTTCTTCCGAATCAAAAAATCTTCTCTGAAGTCTTCTTCAGAATTAAAGCTTCTATGGCCTTCTTCTAGATCAAGACTTCTATTTATTTTGTTGCTTCTACACTTTATAGTTATTAAACTTGAATGGAGATCACCAATATCCTATCTCCTACTTGAGTTATATTTTGGAGTCTCTTCTTCCTTGAGTCTACCATAAGGCTATTGTGGCCTTTTCTTCACTTTTTCAATCTATAGGATTTGCATCTCTTTTAATGGGATCTTTCTCCAAGGTATTTGAAATATTTAGTCTTCTCCTTGTTACTACAAGTGTTGGAATGATTCTAATAATATATTATTCCTAGATAAATTGTAGGAAGCTTCCCAAAATTTTTATAAATCTTCTTTTTCTACAAGTTTTTAAAGACTAGAATAGAATAATTTATAATTATGGAGATAATAATCTTCACTAGTTGATATTCAATGTAGTTTTATGAATGATGAGTCCTAGTATTGATGAGTTTTTTGCAACTATGTGGAAATACTCTAGCCAAATGTAATCTTAGAATTTTTGTAACTAATATTTATTTCAGTCCTTTCAATATTTCTTGTGACTCTCCCTAATCCTATTGACTACTATGGCTCTTTCTATCAATTGATTCCTAGTGGTAACATTTGCATGTAGCGACACACAATGGTAGATCCAATTTGTAAATATGTAGACCAAATGTAGAAATGATGACTCTGACTAATCCTATATTGATTCACCATGGCTCTAATACCATTGTTAGCTTTTAAGGATATATGCAGTGGGAGAGATCTATCATAGGTCCTAACAAAATGCAAAAAATATGAAAGAAAATAATTATGCAATATGACTGAAATATACTATAAATATAAATGATAATAATACAATGTAGTATGGAGGTGATCACTCCATTAATATAAGCTAAAGAACTACATTGTACTCCATATAGGATTTCTACCACTATCTACTACTCTCTAATATAATGCACTTAATATTCTTGATATGAACTTGATATGAACTATCACTATGAGATCCTTTATATAGGAAGACAAATTTCTTAACCAAAACTCCACCCAGCTATACAAGGGGACACCTTGCACATTACAACTTGAAAATTGACACTTGTTCATTTATTACATTTCTTGAAGTAAGTAGCTAATTTTCTCCTAAATTAATGTCCTACTCTAACTATGTACCAAATATGGTAAATTTACATGATCCAAATGATGTAATATATTCTAACTATAACAAATATTTCCATAATTCCTAAGTTCACATTACATGAATAAATTATTTAATTCATGTTACAAAGCTATAATGGAATTCCAATTTCCCTCGTATTAACTCCACGTTCATGCTCCAAATATATCACCTTCCCTTGGTCTAACCACAAGGGAACATCTTCGTCTAGGAGTCCCAAAATAGTTGCACATAAACTAGAAAATTGTACACATAAACTCATTAGAGATGACCTCATAATCCTCTCAAATGAGTTCCAATGCAAGCTTACCAAGAGAAAGACCCTCTCCTACTTTCTCAAAGTACCACATAATAATTATACATCATAACATAGATTAACCACAAATAATAGTTAACCAATAATTATGCTATCAAATAATAGTTAACCACAAAGGAATATGTAATTTACTATTTCATTTCTATACCATTCAATTTTAGAATACGCATTATCCACTAATGTATATTGCTAACTCATGCAATACCCTATCCATTAACATATTCCAATGCATCAATAAAATGAAATACATTATCCACTAATGTACTTTCTAACTCATGAAATATGTTATCCACTAACATAAATAAAATAATCAAATATATAGAACACATTATGCACTAATATATAATTCTAACTCATGAAGCATATTCTCTACTAACACATTTCAATTCATCAATTTAAATGGATTACATCATACACTAATGTATTTTGTAGCTCATGAAAATCAACTAAAACTTTTCATTTAACTTAGGTTTAACATCAATAAGTATTCCTTCAATTAGCCCCAAAACTATGAACCAAGGCTCTAATCAAGATTCCTCATAAAATTTTATTTCTTAACACTTAATATCTCCACAATATTAATACCATTTTAAATACTCAATTTCTCCATGAAAATGATCCAACAATATTTCAATTTATTTGCAAAATTGATCCTACCATTCTATCAATTCCTCCATGAAATTGATCCATCATTTTCCCAATTTCTTCATGAAATTGACCTCAAAGATCCCTCAATTTCTCCATGAAAATAGCCTGATCTAGCATTCAAAATTTTCATAAAATTGATCTATAAGTAGCGTTTAACATCCCTCAAATTGCCGTATTGGTTATACATCTAGAAGGGGATTGCTATAGCAATTTCAATAAATTACGGACTCCAAGGCATGGGGTTCAAAATAAACTAATTAACCATTCTAAACAATCCATGAATACCCTTCATTCATTTAGGGATTTAAATTCAA
Organism: Wollemia nobilis; assembly: GCA_028583015.1. Lineage (NCBI taxonomy): Eukaryota > Viridiplantae > Streptophyta > Pinopsida > Araucariales > Araucariaceae > Wollemia > Wollemia nobilis. Next base: position 1,049,924 of record JAQPPZ010001917.1, read on the forward strand.
ATAATATAATAATTCCCCCTTTTAGTAGGTCAAGATTAACTAACTATCATGCAAATTTGTATATTTTATAAAAGGCTCTTTAGGATATTACCCTTTTCCAAAAGTAAGGAAAGACCTTCTTCCCACTTTAATTCCCCTTCCAATTAATTATAGGCCAAAACAGTCAATAAAAACCCCTTTAGAAAAAAAAATACAAGCTAGTTTCATGTTATAAGGTCAACTTCAAAACTGGGCCAGCTTTATGTCTTTGGTGGTTCATTAATCAATTTATAAAATTCAAGGCCAATGGCTGATTTGAATGTATTAACAACTTAAAAATAAAAAGGCCTATGGCAAAATTTAAAACTCCATGCATATATTTAAAAGAGTTGTGGTCATTTTTAAATAAAAATATTCCCTTAATTAGAATATAACATGGGCTAAAAGTTTATTTACCACACATTTAATTTAAAAGGGAATATTAAAAGGGGTTTATCTTAAAAAAACCAACATGATGAGTACCCAATAGAAATAATTATAGCCACACAAAGCAACCATGTGCTAACCCATGATAAAAGATAAATAACCCATTAATAGGGAGGGGTAAATATCTGCCACATGGTGCACCTACCTTGTGGCCCAACTCCCAGTATGGGTATCACTAGTTCTACCATCAAAGTTACTACAACTAGTGAGTTTGGTTAACTAGGAAAGGTTGCATGGGTAACATTAAATGGCCCACACCAATTACCATTGTTAATGTCAAACAAAAGTTTGGGAAGTCCCTAATGGCCCTTCCCCCAGATCGCACCTCTTCCATGTGGAAACATTGTGTTGTGGTGTTCCATGCAGGTGGTGGGGTCAATAAATTACACCAACCTAAGGTTTTAATCTTAGGTTGAGGTGGATCTATAAACTGAGGTATTGAGCCCTCTGAGCATGAGAAGTTGGGTTGTGGTGTCGATGCGGTGGTGGTGGAATGAAAAAAATAAATTGGAATCAAGGCAATGGTGGTGAAGCACATATATCTAGTGGCAAAAACCAAGATATAAAAAAATAGTTTTCCATGCACAAAATAGTAGGGATGATAGTTAATTTTTTAAAGGTGAAACCTAGGCTGACACAATTTTTTCCAACCTCAATCAAAAACATATAGTTGGGAACTTAAGTAAGTATCCAATTTTCTCACACACATGTAGGCCAATTTTTAGGTTACCTATAGGAAAACAAAACACCTTTGTTCAAGGCACAACAAGTTTCCAAAGCTTATTTATCTAAATACAATCTATAATGGATTTTAACACGTAAACTGAGCTTTAACATAGCTTGAAAAACCATGCTAACAACTTGTTATTCAACTAAAAGTGACTCAGCTAAAATTATAGCTCACCTCCCTAGGTAAGATCTTCCATGGATCATCTCTAGCATAAAAATGCCAACGCCACTATTGAGCATGTACTACAAATGCATATGCATCCAAGAAATGTTGAGAACAAAGTATTAGCACTTAGACAATATGCAACACAAAAAATGATGTTCATGTCATATGTTAAAAAAAAGAGAATTGCCTAAACATAGTTTGAGATCAATAGACCAACGCACTAGGTTTGAAAATAAAGTTAGCCTGGTGTCAATTCTACGATACCCATAAAAGGAACACAGGAAAGGGTTTGTTTTTTTCTTAGAATTTCAATGTGAACACAACCACCTCAACTAACAAGTTGCTACTTGACATCGTTCTTAGAGAGCATCTTGGGGAAGAATGAGGTAAATAATGGGGATGGAAATTCCATAAAGGAATACACTACTAAAATATACCTTTGAAGAGTCCCAAGAGGAAAATAGGAAGTGAAGTCTTCTAAGGTTGAATATGTCAGAGATAGGTCTGTCTGATTCCAAGGAGAAAAAAATATGTAAAATAAAAAGTTCATTCCTTCAAAGCTACATATATCAAACAAAGAGACTTCATAAGAATAAAAACATTAGCAGGAAGGAAAAATAGAGGTATTATTCAATTTAACCTAAATATTTATGTATATCCTCCAAAGACCTTCAACATCAATCCTCCCTTCTAGCACTCTCTCCCTTCACATCCTACATCATGCTTCCTCCCCATTTTTCTCCTTTTTTTTGAACCTCATTCACATAATGGCTCTCTTTCCTTATTTTTCCATGTCCTCCTCTCCCCTTCCAAGCAAATAAACATATTTTCCAGTTGGTAGGGTAGGCTTTTCTTTTCATTATGATAGCCTCCAAAATCTAACATTGGCTAGCATTCCAATTTTATTAATAGCCATTTTTTTAAATAATTTGAAATTTTTTCCTCAAATAGAAATTCAAAGAGGCTCACACATACATAAAAATTATATTTAAATCATCCTTGATCCTACGATAATAAATGGGGCTATCATGCAATAAAAAAAATATTACTAAAACCTCTTTTTCTTAATTAAAACTAAAAGCAACATTAAAGAAAATATTAAATTTCTAGTTTGATGAAATGTAATGGTAAATTATTTTAATTTAACCATTATATTAAATATATTATTAAACTATTTCTTTGCTAATCAATTTAAAGGTGTCATAAATGATTTTATCCAAATTATTTCTTGATAGCGTCCACCTGCAAACATGGTTAGCCTTGCAAAACCATGAAAAGAACAACATCATAGACAAATCATAATTAAATGCTGCATCACATCCATGCATAGATATAGCACCAATAGGGTTAGATATTGAGAAAAAATGTTTGATTAATTTATCTTCCTCATCAAGGGTCCTACAAAAGTGGGTTGTGATAATTTCCTTCCATTTTTTATTTCAATAAAGTTCAAAAAGTGATCTCCAATGACTTGAGAAGATATAGGTTCAAGAAAAGCTATCTTTATATTAATATCGAGGGGGGAATCATAGATCCAGTGATATTTCTAAAAATTAATATTAGTGCAAGTCCCCAAATTCCATCTTCTCTCCATATAAATCATATTTTTAATCTTAAGAATATTATTCCAAAGGAAATAATATTTTGGAGGATTGTTGTTGTATCTCCATTGTTTGATAATTATTTTAGAAGAATGTGATACTACTGCAAGTGTTTGTGATTGCAGGTACACGTTTCCACTCTGTAGATCATAAGAAAAGTAGGAAGAACACCCACCCATAGAAAAGATAGTGGTTGAAAGTATTAGGTAATATGGGATATGATGTCGTGCTTAACGCACCATGGCCTATAGGTACATGGAAGCCCACTGTTAAAAAAAAACTTCATATAGGACATTCTGCCTGTCATTGCATCTTATGCACATGTTTGATTGTGAAAGTTTGACTATTTTTGTTTGCTGGAAGAAAATTGATCTTTTTTTTTAATTTACATGGTGTAATCGGTAGCTTCCACGAATCTGGGTACGTTTTCCAACTTTTATGGCCACCACAATATTTTATGTTTTCCACTCTGGAAGCTGCCACATAGATCTTCGTGCAGTCTACCCCTATAGCCACCATACCACAATATTTTTAAACCTTTTATGCCATTGAAAGCACTAAGAAAGGGATAAGCCTTCAGTCTAACAAGACCCGAGATCTGAACGTTGGACATCCGTCCTCCTTAAATTTTTTGGTCTAACCAATTACTCTACATATCAGACCTTAAAATTGATCTTTTTAAATGAGCCTTTTATTTAATTATATAAATATAAAAAAATAAAATAAAGAAAATAAAAATTTAAAAATAGTAATAAAAATAAAATATAAATGAGAATATATATATATATCAATAGTTAAATATGCTTAAGAAATTTCTTTTATGAAGCAAACATAGTCACCATCTGGCGGGTGTTTGAGGTCACCTTTATGCATGGAGAACTATGAGGTGTCATCCTGGAATTGCATAAGTTTCCTTATAAAACTTTGAGCAGAACCTAAGTTTGGGCATTCAAAATTGTATCTGGAGGGATTGGGAGAGCGGCTTGGTGAATATTACATCTACCTTGCTATTTTATTGAGAACAACAACTTCATAATTCTACACAATTATTGACGGCCTATGAGAGGTCGGTGTTCTTAAGTCTTCAATGTATAATGTCTCTATTTGTTTTAGAATGAGTTTGATGTTGAAAGTAGTTGTCATTTAATTTTTTTGGTCGGTAAATTTTACTTGTATGTTTGGAAACACTTTAATTGTTCAAATATTTGTTGTAAAAAAAAATTATAAATCAATTTTCTTGAATGGTCTGTATGAATATTTTTATGAGCGGTTGGATTTGAGACAAAGATTTGAAAAAATAGAGAAAGCATTTGTAGGTTTCTGCCTACCACTGGGATATAGGTACCTACGTACCATCTGGGTATAGGCATTGGAAAATAGACATTGGCTTGCACTCAGGATATAGACATCAATCCTTAGCAGGATTTAGGTACCTACTTTAGGCATTGTGATCTCCTTTAAGATGTACGTCATTCCTTAAACATATTATATTTATTGTACAATGCCAAGTCCATGGGGGACCTCGACTGAAAGATGTGAAAAAGTAACAAAAATCTATATATTATACCTTTAATTGCTAATACTGGCTTTGCTTGCTACCAAATAAAATGATCTACAGGTAGTTGTACTGCCATTTCAATATTTGGTATTCTCCATGACCAAAACTATGACATATCAACCACTCAAGCTTTTAGTAGAATTATTTCTTGTGGGTCCCCTATTGGTGATACCCTATTTATAACTTCATATTAGACCTTTAATTTAGATTTTATATAATCCAACGATAGAGGTTGAGTTTTTATAACTAGTGGAGGCATCATAGGTAATTTTTTGAACATCCCCATTTGGTGAAATTATTCCATCATTTGTGGTGGATATCCATTTATAGAAGCACATAGGGCTCTAAATTATGTTGGATATTTTGGGTTTACACTGATGCATGGCTTCCTAGTTATCCACTGGGGAGCTCATGATGTTGGCAATTTGAATTATTTTATGTTGTCATTGATGTCACATGGATCACATTGAGTTTTGGTGGCCAAATGATATTTTGGAAAGCATTGATAAATACAGGGTTTTTGTGAAAACCAAGGCAGGTAAAATAAAAGGTTTTATTTAAAACCATGCATGGTAAATTTGAATTGTGTTTTTCTTAAAACCCAAGTTGGCTTTTCGTTTCATCGAAAAAGGTACCCCGATGATGGAGATATTCAATTTTTAATATTTAGTTTAAATTTTAATTATTTAAAATTAAAATTAAAATTTAAAATTAAATATGTAATATTTCCATCAACATCATCAAAAATAATAAGGAGGCTATATAAAGGGGATACCTAAGGTTCATAAACAAATGTGAGCTCATGAATTAATTTTTGGAAAAAGAATCCAAATAAGAGCTTGTGCAAAATACTTTGAAAAGCGAAAGCAACGAATAAGACAAAGTGAGGTCAAGAAAAAAGGCATAGTGGGTAGCATGACGCATTGGTAATTGGATTTTGGCTAAGGTATGAGGCAGATGAAATGTGAAGGTTTTGAATCCATTTGACTGCGTTTGGAAGGTGTTTTAATAAAAGCGCTTGAAGCACTTTTGATTTGCAAAAAGGGAGGAAAAGTTTTAAGGTACATTGTGCCTTTCCCTTTCAAACGAGTGGCTAGCTCATGTGGCAACCTTAGCCGTGGCTAAGGCGCTCGCGGTGTGGGAAAGTTAGGGGTTCAAATCCCCTTGAGGAGGTAAATATTTTTTTGCTCTAATTAATTCTATTAAGCCCTAAGTTGGAGTTATAAGGTGGTTAGGAATAATTAAAGTTTCCAATTAAACTTTGTTTTTATAAGGGTTGTGATTATTATTTCAAAGGTGGATGAGGTGTTGATTTAATTTGATGTTCATGAAAATGAGAATTAAGATTTAGGAGAAATAAGTAGTTTTTATAAAATAATTTTTGAGAGGTTTATTGATTATTATTTTGATAAGGGTTTTTATTAGAAAGGACTTTGGTGGATGTGTTTATTAAGTTGGAGTAAAAAGGTGTAAATTGAGTTATGCTTTATCTTGTGATTATTATTTGAAGTCCACTAACCCTTGTTGATATTGGAAAGGGAAGTTGTGTTTAGTGTAGTAGATTTTTTGGACAACTTCTTGGCATCAAAAAGGTATGGGTACATTCTCCTATTGATTGTTTATGGTGGTTGATTTTTGAAATATCATTGGAGTGAAAAGAATTGATTGTGGTTTTCTTTTCAAAAGTGGTTGGTTGAATGCTTCAAGGTTTTTTGGTTTGAGAGTTGTGTTTAAACCTTGTTTTATAAGGATAGTTGTTGAAGCCTATTGGTTATGTAAAGAACTTGAAAAGAATATGAGTATCATTGTAATGTGAGATTTTTGGTTGAGCATTCTTGGAAACATTTGAGTTGGTTGATACATGCTTGGACTAGGGTTTTGTGAGAAAGAGTTATCTCTTGCTGTGATTGGTTGAGTTGAGTTGATTAATCCTATTCAAGTGATTGTGTAAGGTAATTTTTCAAGTCCCATTAAACAAACTATTCTATAATTCTGATTTGAGTTGACATTGAGTTTAGAAAATATGGAGTCTCTAACAATTCTCTTTATGCTTCTATGAGTTGACTTGAGTTGAGTTGATATTGATTTGAGTTGAGTTGATTTGAGATCATTATGGATCATTGTTGTCATCCATTGTTGAGTGCATCACCATTCATTATTGAGTTCATATTTGAGTCTTGCCTTCATAGATTTCTGGACAGATTTGTTGCAACTTGTGTATGATTGATTGAGCCTTTAAGAAGGCCTTTGGGATATATTTCTAGATATATTTGTGGTAGTTTGTGTATGATTGATTGAACCTTTGAGAAGGATTTGTGGACAATTTTTGGGATAGCTTTGTGGACAGTTTTAGACATATTTGTGGATAGATTTGGGATAAATTTAGATGAGGTTTTGAGTGAGCCTATTGAGTAGAGTTGAGCAAGTTCTTCTTGAGCTTTCTAGAGTAGTTTTGGATAAGTTCTTAGTGAGCTTGGTGGATCATATTTGAGCGAGTTCTTGGTGAGCTTGCTAGAGAATATTTGGAAAAGTTCTTAGTGAGCTTGTTGGAGAAGATTTGAGCAAGTTCTTGGTGAGCTTGCTAGAGCATATTTGGATGAGTTCTATGTGAGCTTTTTGAGCAGTTTTGGACAAGTTTTGTGTGATATTGTGATGCAAATTTGTACAAGTTCTATGTGAGCTTGTTGAGAAATTTTGGACAAGTTATGTGTGAGTTTGTTATGCAAATTTGGACAAGTTCTGTGTCAGCTTGTTATTGCCTAGCTTTGAGTAAATCAAAGAAATCATTGTATTGGATAAGGATCCTTATTTATGTGTGAAATATTATAAGGAGATTACCTTGTGGAGTACCCTACATTTGGGTAACTACGTTAAATCTTGTGTCTCAATTGTGTATGGTGACTTGCGCTCTTTCTTACTATTGTTATCTGAGTTATTAATACACATTGCTATATTTGGTTATTGCATTTAAGGACATTAATTTATATTGGTTTGGAAAGAAAGTAAAAAGTGGTCTTATACTGTTCACCCCTCCCCTCTTAGTATAATATTGTGTTCTTCAATTGGTATCATAGTGGGTTCCTTTGAAAAAGCTAACTTCTTAAGGGTAGATTCTACAAGAACATAGATGGATTCACAGAATGGATCATCTACAAATAAGGCTCCACTATTTTATGGTAACAATTATGCTTTCTAGAGCATGAGTATGAAGAAATACTTGATATCACAAGGATATGAGGTATGGCAAATGGTTGAAAAATAATATAGGATTTAAGGTGATCTCGGGTCAGATAAGACTATTAGGAAATTTGTTGAGATCAATGCAAGAGCAATGAATTGTATTTTGAGTGGGCTACAAGAGATATATTTTGCAAAGGTTATGGTATGTAATTCATCTAATGATATGTGGACCAAGTTGTGGAATACTTATGAAGGAGATTCCAAGGTAAAATTGGCAAAACTAAAAACTCATAGAAAAAGATTTGAGGAATTGAAAATGGAATATTATGAAGATATTGTAAATTTTTTACTTCGATTTGATGAGATTACTAACACCATGAGAGGCTTAGGATTTGAGATGAAAGAATTAGAAGTTACTCAAAAGGTTTTGAGATCACTTCCCATGAAGTATGATGCAAATGTTTTAGCAATAGAAGAAACAATGGATATCAACAATCTAACAATGGAAGAATTGCAAGGAAATCTCATAGCTTATGAGATGAGGGTAAGTAAGCATCATGTTTCAATAAAAGAGATTGCATTCAAGGCTTTAGAAAAAGAGAAAGGGAAAGTTTCATAAATAAGTAGACGTTTAGATAATGATGAGGAAGCTAACTTCATCAAAAGGAATAAAGACTCAAGAAATTTTAGGGATATAAGGAAAGTCATATGCTACAAGTGTGGTGATCTTGGTCACTATGCATACAAGTGTCCACATGAAGAAAACACTGATGATGAAAAATAGGTCATAGAAGAAAATATGGAAAGAATAAGCATGACAAAGATGAAAAATACAAGCAAAACAAGTATGAGAAGAAGAAAATGTTTCATAAGGAAAAGAAATCTTACTACATTGTTTATGCAAGTGATAGCTCAGATCATAGTGATAGAAACCAGCCAAATGAAGAAGAATGTACATTCTTTGGAATAAGTGAATAAAGGCAAGAACACCTATTCCTAGGTATTGAAGTTAAAGAAGAGGATATATCTATTGAAGAAAGACATGAAGAGCTTTCCATAGCCATTGAGCAAGAAAATAGGTACAAGAAGGGTCTAAGGATACTAAAATGCTTCATGCAAAGATTTTGGGCATATAGATGATGATTGCACATACTACAACAATTGTAACAAGGAAAGTTTATTTGTTGAAAAATAAAGTAGTAGTTCTAGTAATAGTTCTAGGAGTAGTTCTAGTGACAATTCCAGCAACAGTGATGATGAAGAGGATTCCACAAAACACAAAAAGAAAATCAGGAGGTTGGAAAAGAAAATCAAGAGGCTTGAAAATAAGGTTCATGAAAATGAAAAGGTCAATATGATGCTTAATCAACACATTCAAGATTTTGAAAAAGAGCTTCAAGAAAAAAAAGAGCTTGGCATCACTATTTATGAGAAATTGAAGGAAAGGAAAGAAAGATGTAATCAGTTAGAAAAAGAAGATCAAAAAATTTTGGGGACCTACATAAATGAGTTAGCACGATTTCAAAGGAATTCAAAAACTCTGGATATTTTTTTGGATTTACAACAATATCCATTTATAAAGACAGGGCTTGGTTATGAAGAAGGGAAATAAAAAATAAGTACACAAAGGACCTATATTTATATCAGGAGGCTTCGTTTCAGAAATCTATAATGAATAACTGGTTTCTAAAGAAAAAAAAGTAGCAAAAATGGATACTTGTATTTTAGAGGCTATAGAGATGTGTTCCAATTTGCTACTTGACATAAATGAAGAGAAAGAAGAGGAAGATTCCAAAGCATCGAAAGTATCATATTTCAGGTTTGGGGAATCACACTCAAAAGGAAAGGAAGTTCTAAAAGATGAAAGCACCTAAAATTTATGAAGAAATTTCCAAAGTTCCTATGGCTCCAAATATTCATTTTGGATCTTGTTTTCATATAGGTGAATCAAGTTTAAAAGGAAAATAAATAATTGAAGAGAAAAACAATGAAGAAACTAAGGAAGAGGATTTAGATAATACAAAGAAAGTTCAAGAATGAAATACACAAGTTGAATATGATCATAGGAATAATGGTCAAGAAAGGTATGAGGAACCAAGGCATGAACAAAGGGCTTTTCAAGGACATTGTTTTTCTTGCAATGGATTTGGACATAGGGCTATACACTGCAGGGCCTATGGACCAAAGAAGTTTGATTTTGCTAGAAGGAACATCAAAGGAAGAAGGTAAGGTTTTCAGGGACATTGCTTCTCATGTATCAAGATTGGTCATAGAGCTTCTCAGTGCAAAGGAAATGAGCAACATGGTTTTGGTTTTAGAATTACACAATTTAAAATTCATGGTCATAATGGTCATGAAAACAAAACTTCACAATACAGGGTTTAGGAAAGGAATGGATATGGAAATTATTTCAAGAAATATTTCAAGATATGGGCACCATACAAAGGCTACAATATCAAGTGTTTTAACTGCAATAACTTTGGACATATTGCAAAATGGTGTAGGACTCAATTCCAAACAAGTTCAAGGCAAGAAGGTCAAACAGTTTCAAGGCAAGAAGGTCAAACTAGTTCAAGGCAAGAATATCAAGAGAAGGATATTAGAAAAACATGGAAGGAAGTTGATAAAGGAAAGAAACAATGTAATATGGGAGTAAAAGTACTCCCACCCAAAAATTAATCACCTCAAGAGAGAAGGTGGTGATGGGGCTATGCTTAAGAGTCATATATTTTAGCCCCATAGGTGTCCCTTTTGCCATTGATGTCAAAGGGGAAGATATTTGAGTAAGGGAGATATTTGAGTTAGGGGGGGCAGCCTCCAAAGAGAGCATTGAGTTAGGGGGAGTAGCCTCCATAGAGAGTATTGAGTCAGGGGGAGCAGCTTTGATTCTCAAAGATGGTTTTTGCAATGATTGTGGTTTTTGCATTAGAGGTGTTGCCATCAATGAAAAAGGGGGATATTGTTGGAAATTTGAGTTATTTTATATTTTCATTGATGTCACATGTATCACATTGAGTTTTGTTGGCCAAATGATATTTTGGAAAGCATGGATAAATACAGGGTTTTTGTGAAAAACAAGGCAAGCAAAATAAAAAGTTTTATTTAAAACCATGGATGGCATATTTTAATTGGGTTTTTCTTAAAACCTAAGTTGGCCTTTCATTTCATCGAAAAATGTGCCCCGATGATGGAGATATTTAATTTTTAATATTTATTTTAAATTTTAATTATTTAAAATTAAAATTAAAATTTAAAATCAAATATGCAATATTTCTTCCGATGTCATTAAAAATAATAAGGAGGCTATACAAAGGAGATACCTAAGGTTCATAAACAAAAGTGAGCTCATGAATTAATTGTTGGAAAAAAAATCCGAATAAGAGCTTGTGTAAAATCTTTTGGAAAGCGGAAGCAGCGAATAAGACAAAGTGAGGTCAAGACAAAAGGCATAGTGGGTAGCATGACGCATTGGCAATTTTAATTTGGCTAAGGCATGAGGTAGATGAAACTTCAAGGTTTCGAACCCCCTTGACTGCCTTCAGAAGGCATTGGAAGAAAAGTTCTTAAAGCACTTTTGATTTGCGGAAAGGGAGGAAAGGTTTTAAGGCACATTGTGTCTTTCCTTTTCAAATGTGCAGCCAGCTCATGTGGCAACCTTAGCTATGGATAAGGCACTTGCGATGTGGGAAAGTTAGGGGTTTGAATCCCCTTGAGGAGATAAATACATTTTTTCTCTAATTAATTATGTTAAGCCCTAAGTTGGAGTTATAAGGTGGTTAGGAATAATTAAAGTTTTTAATTAAACTTTATTTTTATAAGGGTTGTGATTATTATTTCAAAGGTGGATGAGTTGTTGATTTAATTTTATGTTCATGAAATTGAGAATTAAGATTTAGAAGAAATAAGAAGTTGTTATAAAATAATTTCAAAGAGGTTTATTGATTATTATTTTAATAAGGGTTTTTATTAAAAAGGACTTTGGTGGATGTGTTTATTAAGTTGGAGTAAAAAGGCATAAATTGAGTTATGCTTTATCTTGTGATTATTATTTGAAGTCCACCAAACCTTATTGAGATTGGAAATGAAAGTTGTGTTTAGTGCGGCAGATTTTTTGGACAATTGATTGGCATCAAAAAGGTATGGACACATTCTCCTATTGATTGTTTATGGTGGTTGATTTTTGAAATATCATTGGAGTGAAAAATATTCATTGTGGTTTCCTTTTCAAAAGTGGTTTGTTGAATGCTTCAAGGTTTTTTGGTTTGAGAGTTGTGTTTAAACCTTGTTTTATAAGCATAGTTGTTGAAGCCCATTGGTTATGTAAAGAACTTGAAAATAACATGAGTATCATTGTAATGTGAGATTTGTGGTTGAGCATAATTGGAAACATTTGAGTTGGTTGATACATGCTTGGACTAGGGTTTTGTGAGAAAGAGTTGTCTCTTGTTGTGATTGGTTGAGTTGAGTTGATTAAGCCTAGTCAAGTGATTGTGTGAGGTGATTGTTCAAGTACCATGAAATAAACTATTCTATAATTCTGATTTGAGTTGAGATTGAGCTTAGAACATATTGAGTCTCTAACAATTCTCTTTATGCTTCTATGAGTTGACTTGAGTTGAGTTGAGATTGATTTGAGTTGAGTTGAGTTGAGATCATTGTGGATCATTGTTGTCATCCATTGTTGAGTGCATTACCATTCATTTTTGAGTTCATATTTGAGCCTTGCATTCATAGATTTTTGGATAAATTTGTGGCAGTTTGTGTATGATTTATTAAGCCTTTGAGAAGGCCTTTGGGATAGATTTTTGGACAGATTTATGGTAGTTTGTGTATGATTGATTGAGCCTTTGAGAAGGCTTTGTGGACAATTTTTGGGACAACTTTGTGGATAGTTTTAGACAGATTTGTGGACATATTTGCGACAAATTTTGATGAGGTTCTAAGTGAGCCTATTGAGAAGAGTTGAGCAAGTTCTTGGTGAGCTTGCTAGAGAAATTTTAGATAAGTTCTTAGTGAGATTGTTTGAGCATATTTGAGCAAGTTCTTGGTGAGCTTACTAGAGCAAATTTGGAAAAGTTCTTAGTGAGATTTTTGGAGCAGATTTGAGTAAGTTCTTGGTGATCTTGCTAGAGCAAATTTGGACAAGTTCTGTGTGAGCTTGTTGAGAAATTTTGGAGAAGTTTAGTGTGAGCTTGTTATGCAAATTTGGACAAGTTATGTGTGAGCTTGTTGAGCAGTTTTGGACAATTTCAGTATGAGCTTGTTATTGCCTAGCTTTAAGCAGATCAAAGAAATCATTGTATTGGATAAGGATCCTTATTTCTATATGAAATATTATAAGGAGATTATCTCGTGGAGTACCCTACATTTGGGGAACCACATTAAATATTATGTCTCAATTGGGTATGATGACTTGTGCTCTTGCTTACTATTGTTATCTGAGTTATTAATGCACACTGCTATATTTTGTTATTGCAATTAAGAACATTAATTGATATTGGTTTGGAAAGAAAGTAAAAAGTGGTCTTATACTGTTCACCCCTCTCTCTAATATAATCTTGTGTTCTTCACTTCATCCTTCCTTGTTCTTATTTAGGCTCTCCTTGAGCATGGCTAGCTCATGTTAGTAGATTATAAAATCATCAAATGATGCAACCCACTCTTCATAGGAGTTGGAATCATGCTCTACTTTTCATATCTTTCCTCATGGTTGCCTTTCAGGAGCCTTCTACCTCTTTTTCCTTATTTTTGGGGCATCTACATCTATTGATGTTATGAGAGAAAGCACCACATTTCTCTTTAGAGGTTATAATTTTTAAACAATGGGTGGTTCTATTTTTGGCACACACTCATCTATAGGTACAATAGTAAAATATTTAGCTACTAGTTAATCATCTAACTAGGCTACCACAATATGGTCAACCTCTAGATCCCTAGCTAACTGGAGAACATTGTTCCACTTGGTTTACTACCTAGTTTATTGGGTAGTATTCAAATAGTCAACTTGAGGCTAAGAAGTTGACTAGATTGTAATAGAGTGTTCTACTAACTCAAAAACCAATTGATCAGTCCTAATTTCCTCACTATCTAAAACTTTAACAAAAATGTGCTCCCTTTGTAAAATAGAGCTCCCCTATTACTAAGAAGGATCTACCATAGGTGCTTTTGACTGCTTATCGATGTTAGATAGTTGGGAATTTGATGCCCTTCTAGTATAAAAATGGTACAACCTTGTGGATGCTATCTTCTCTTTTGAGTTGATAGAGGAAACTTCTAGGTCTAAGGCCCAATTCATCTACATAGCAAAATCAACTCTATTCTTCTTCTTGATGAGTAATTATTATAATTGCTACACTGTACTCTCTATTTTTTGCATTGTATCCATCAATTACCACAAAGTATGGTTAAATTCTTATTGCTCAACTGTGGTAGCCCATCAAAATTATTGAAGTTTGGCTTGTACTATGTGATATTTTTTCTCCCAACTAGAGGCTTGCACTTTAATTTCTTATAACTAGTGGTGGAGGTATTCCTTAGAAGATTCACTCCAAGGCACTTCAATAGAGGTCAAGCCTTGCAACACCTAGGTAGCTTTTTTTTCCTCATCCTTGTTGCATTTATATGAACTATAATCAACCAAAGGTTCTATCACCACCCCACTCATAGAAATAGGTGGTGATATTACCTATAATAAGCTCAATTTGGGTTTATCTACCTCCCCATATGAATGAATATGTTGTGAGGCATGTGCCTCTATTTCTTTATCTAAAGTATTTTTATGTCACTCATTAGATAATTCGAATGCAACTTTCTCTACTGCAATGATCGATGGTGGTGAGGCAACCCTCTATGCTTTGGCATACCAAATTAGGGATAAAATCAACCTGTGATGTACTAACACCACTATCATGCTTGCATAGTATTTGCTAGCTTCATATTGTAGGGCATTGATCATATAAAATGGGACATTGATGTGGTCCCCATGCAAAAAATAATTCATGAAATAAAAGTGGTTGGGATTGAGCCATGAATATATTTCTATGCAGGTGAAGAATCATGTCAATTGTTCAAACAATTGTGACCATACTTCCAAGACATATTGTTTTGGAAGCCCTAATCTTGTCAACTACGTTGTGGGTTACCCAAAGAATCATTGAGTGCATCGCTTAATGTTATCTCCTTTGTACATTTTTTCCCCTATTATGAGCCCTAAAAATGCTCATTTTGTACAAACGTTATATATATTGCGTCATTTATTTTAATAGAAATATTTGTTTCTATGCAAATTTTATATGCATTTAACATCATATTATGTATGTTGTCTAATTTTTTTTTGAGTGGATTATGTGTAAATGCAGTGGATTTTATGGTATTTTGGCATGATTACATTGAGGTCCCTCTTGGACTTGGAACTTTTCATTTAATATGAAAAATTAAAGGTAAAAATATTTACAACAAAGCAGTGATGAAGCGCTAAGTCAAGCAACTAACTTCTATTTAGGTGATTGACTCCCATTTGGTGCTTAAATAGTGGGTGTCCAATTTCCATTTGGCACTTGAATATCAGGTATTTTATTCCCAAAGGTGCATGACTCTCATTTTTGTGCCTACTTCCTTACTTCTATAGATAAGGTGCCTGATTCCCATTGATGCATAATTACAACGTAATAATCTATTGTCGGTATAACTGAAAGGTGATTTCAACGATGAATGCAAATGAAATTTTAGTGATGGATGTAGACCAAGGACAACATCAATGACCATATCATATATTTTTTAGCAATCACGTAAAACTTATTGTAATCGGGTAAAGAAAAATATCATATGTATTCTATTCTGATACATAATACATTGAATAAATTTTGAGTTAATGTTTTGCTTTAATCTCCTTTATTCTTACGTATTATTGTAAAAACAAACCAAATATTTGCTTTTAGAATGTAACAGGGCATGGATTCATATCTTATAAATATGCAGGCCACCCCTAAAAAATAGATCCCAAATTTTCTCTATAAATTCTTGCTGCACATTTCAATAAAATACATTTGAGTTTTCTAATCAAATTCAACTAGCATCCGGTGTATGAATTAACATGGGTGGAATATACTGGAAGCATGGGCCCACTCTCAATAGTATTCCTCCCTTATTTTCCCTATTTTCTATCATTTTAGTTTATTTTCCTATTTTTTGTAGTTTAATTTAAAGCTGTAATTTCCCCTATTTTCTTTCAATTTCCAGCAAGTGTGCATTTTTGGATTTTTATAGCATTTTAGTTATTTCTTTGATAGTGAAAATTAGATTAATTCATTTGGAAGCTAAATAATAACTTCAACAAAACAACAACACACCCCTATAAACCATAGGATCTAAGGGTATCATCATATTAAAGGGATATTATAGGCATATATTGTGCAGGGTTACTCACAATTTTACGAGTTGTCCTAGGTTGAAAAATTAAATGGAAGTAATGATTTGAATCATAGAAAACTAACCATGTTTTGCCCAAAATTTTTACATCATTTTCGGGGAGTATCTAACTGTAATTTTCCTATTCTGAAGAAAGTATGTTAGAAATAGTTTAGGTTACTTTCTATAGAACCTCCATTAAGTTTTGTATGAGTTCGCCTAGAATTAGAGGATCGAACGGTCATTTCATCAAGAATACAAATGTAGTTTCTTCAAAAACCTTTGTTCCAGCTATACCAGAGCCTGAGACTAAGATATCTCCACCACCATATCCACTTGTGCATTGGAATCAACATCTATTGTTTGCATAAGATCCTTGCATTGGAATCAACATCCATTGTTTGCATAGGATCCTTCTGGAAGAGTCCAGTAAAACCTTAGGGAAGGATCTAAGATAGAAAGAGTTTAGTCTGAGAAATATTTACTAAACCTTCAATGTTGGAAAGTAGTTGAGGAAGGGACTATTTCAACCACTAATTTAGTAATCCTTATAAAGGATAAAATAAACAAGACTGAATCCTTGAAATCTACCCTAAATGCAGCAAGTTTAGAAACCTTTATAGGGTACAAGATGGTAGAAATAGGATAAGAACCATCAAATAGTTCTAACTTCCCTATATAATAGGTAAGAGGAGAACAAAAAATGAAATATATCTCTCTTACCCACCATCAAATATTTAGAGGACTTCCAATAGAATATCCTAACCTATTCCTTTTCAAATTTTAAAATCTATGCATGTTGGTAGACTATTCAACCAATGCTCAAAAACTAAAGTTATTTTTGTCCACTCTTGATGATTCAACTTTGCGTTGGTTCATAAGTTTGGGGAATAACCAGATAACTACCTGGGAAGACATGAAAAAAATTTCCTATATTAGTATCGGGACTTTGGTAGAGCAAGGGATTCTAGGGAAGAAGTCCTAGATATGACACAAAAAGAAGAAGAATAATTAGAGGAGTATTGGGATAGGTTTAGCTTCAATTTACAAATATCTCCCCATGCAATTCTAGGAGACAGGTCCCTAAGAAGTATCTTCTTAAAAGGACTTACAAATGAATCTCTTGAAACCTTAAACATGATTTTTGATGGGGACATTTATCAACATCGAATGACAGATATTTGGTAGTTTTGTTAAAATTTTCATGAAGAAAGGATAAGTTAATCCTCAGAAATATCAAACAGTCAACCACTATCACTAAAATAGAAATAGAGAATATACTTGAAGACCTCAAAAGTGAGATGTTTTCATATCTAGTACTCCAAATGGACACCCTCCTACTTCAAATAAAGAAGCAACAAAATGAGGTAGCATTAGCCTATCTCTGTCCTAAATGGATAAGAAAGCACCCCAAAAATAAATTTCCTAAGAAAAAAGTTAGAGTATGCACTGTGTGTCAAAAAAATCATAAAACTAAGTTGTGTCTGTAGTTATCAAAATCTAGAGAGGAACCTAAAGTAGCAAAAGCATACTTTGTTGGTAATAGGAGAAACTAACAACAATATCCTATGGGAAACAACATACCGGTAGGAATACCATCCTATGGGGGAAGCAATTATTAGAACCAAGATCAAATTCAACTACCCAACATGGATTGGTGGGGATAAAAATCTTAGAATCAATTTCCCCAAGGATAAAATACTTACAATCCCTACTCGTGGATTTTATACCAGCAGCTTGGAAAGTAGTGGAGAAATCATAATACGTGGATCCAAACTCCATAGCATCCTACACCAATCCCACTACAACCAAGTCTACAAGCTTCACCTGCTTTAAGACTTTCTCAACTACCAGAACAACCTACAAATCCAAAAAATATACCACATCTAGCATACCATATGGAGAATGAGATGTACCCCATGTATAATATCAAAGTAGATTGTAGTCCAATACAATTAATGTCAGGTAGACATGTGGGTGTAGGAGAGTCTTCTCTAGTAGAAGGGGAGGAAAGAATAGAGTTAGAAAAAAGTGGAATCACCTCTTATAGAAGAAGTAAAAGAGGAATCACCTCTTATATAATCAACAACTATAAATAACATATAAGGCATTCCACATTTTCCAAAAAGGTTGGAGGAATCCAAGAAGCCAATACAACTAGAATTTGATATTCTTTCCATTTTTAAGAACCTAACAGTCACAATACCTATATTTTAGGCCATCAGAGATATTCCTATTTACAAAAAGGTCATAAGAGAGATGTATTTAAGAAAAATAGGAAGAAAAATAGTATAGACAATTAATTTGGTAGGACAACTAGCTGATATAATGCTAGGAAATACCTATAACCAAAAACATTTAGACCCAAGAAGCCCTATTTTAACTATAAAAATTGTTGGATATTTTGAGTCCATAAGAATTGTCATTGATGTTAAGATAGAATTATGGCATTGTTTATTTGTGTCAAAATATGAAGTTGTCATTGATGCCAAGAAGCGAATAACCACTAACACCAAAAGGTTAAAAGGTGCAAGTGAAAATACATCATAACACACCTTGAAATATTATGAATGGCATATTTGAATGGTTTTTATTAAAACCAATGTTGGTAATTTTAATGGTTTTTATTAAAACCAAAGGTGGCAAGTTTAGAGCATATTTGGACAAGTTATAGAGAGGACTTGTGGATAGATTAGTGTGAGATTTTGTGGAAGATTACACGACAGATTTGAGACAAGTCTTTGAGAAGACTTGAGAGCAAAGTTGATTGATTTATTCAAACCTTGAGTTAAGGTTTTGGGCATATCCAGTAGAGTTGAGTCAAACCTTGAGTTAAGGCTTGAGGACAAATATCAAGGATAGATTTGTGCTAGACCAAAGAACTATGTTTAGTGTAGATTTGAGGACAAAGTTTGGTGTAGATTTGAGGATAAGTTTGTGCCAGAGCAAAGATAGATATTGAGTAGATTTGTGCTAGACCAAATGACTATATTTAGTGTATATTTGAGATATATCTTTGGAGATGATAGAGTAAAGAGGATAGTAGTATCCAGTGGATAGATATCCATTAGCAAGGGCAGTGAGGATAGGTCTTCTAAGTGGGTACAAGAGTCTTCAGTGGAGAGATATCCACAAGCCAGTGCAGTGGAGGCTGTAGTCTTCTAGAGTATCACTAGCCAGAGTAGACGAGAAGGTATTCTCTTATGGATAGAGATCCACAAACTTGATTTAAGGGATTTGTGTCTCCTTTGGACAAAGGTCCATAAAAATTGTAATAGGGAAAGGATTCCCAAGAGATTGATTGAGAAAATTTTAGTGAAATATTTTCTCCGTGGAGTAGCCCACATTGGGTGAACCATGTAAATTGTGGTGTCTCTATTGTATGTGGTGATTTATGCATTTCTTTGATTATTGCTATTGATATTGCTATCTATACGTTGCATGATATTGATTTGGAAAGAAAAGTAAAAAATGTTCTTATACTGTTTACCCTCCCTCCCAATATAAGCTTGTGTTCTTCAATTGGTATCAAAGTGGGTTCATTCAAAAGAGTTTAAAAACTTGAAGGAAAAACTAAAAATAACACAATGGATTCTAAAAATCTATCAGATAATTCAACACCAGTATTTTATGGAAGTGACTATATATATTGGAGTATGAGAATGAATATCTACCTAATGGCACTTGGCAATGAAATTTTGGAAGAAATTGAATTTGGATACGGTCCTTTAATTAATCCTTCTATAGATAAGGAAGGTAAGCTCCTACAACATTACAATTCAAAAGTAATGAATGAACTTTTGAGAGGTTTGCATAGAACAGAGCCTATGTAAGTTATGCATTGTCAAACTGCAAAAGAAATATGGGATAAACTAGAAAATATATATGGAGATAAATGTGTCGAGAAAGAAAATATGTGAAATCTCAAATAACATTTTGAAGAATTAAGAATTAAGGATGAGGAAAACATTAGTACTTATCGACTTCAAATTTATGAGATTTTTAATGCTATGCAAGGACTTGGAATAAATATTGATGAATCATATGTTTGTGATAAAAACTTAAGAACTCTTCCAAAAATATTCAGTGAGAAGGTTTATGCTATAGAAGTGTCAATAGATGGTGATAATTTCACAAGAGATATGCTACTTGGTATTCTTACAACACATGAGATAAGAACAAAAGAGGAACCAAATCCTTAGAAAGAAGCAAAATTTAAAGCAATCAAGAAGACAAAGGGTAAGAAGTCAGAATCAAGAAATGAGTCATCTAGTGATGAAGAAGAAAATTATGGTAGAAATAATAAGTATTCAAGAAGATCTATAGATACAATATCTGTTAAATGTTTCAATTGTGGAAGGTATGGTCATTATGCAACTGACTTTTAAGAAGCTAAGAATAACAATGATGAAGAAAAACAAGATCACAAGAACAGGGAATAAAAAATATACAAGCACCAAAAGAAAAGCAAGGATGGACAAAAGATACAAGAAAATAAGTTATTCCAAAGGCAAAAGAGGAGCTACTATGCGGATAAGGCAATTAAGTACTCAAGTGATAGTGATGCTAGTTTTTCGGATAATGATAGAGATGAAGTCCTATTTATGATTGAAGAAAAATAACAAGTTAAGAAAAACGACTCTAGTAATTCTCAAGTGTTTTAGATGTGGTAACTTTGGGCATATTGAAGATAGTTGTACAATGTATGGTTATAGTTTTAGTGATGATGAATATGAAGATACACTTGAAGGACCAAAAGAGAATATTATAATGGTATTAGAATAATAAGTAGGTGATCCTATAGAAGATAAGCCAATAGAAAATAAATATGTGGAAAAAGACAAACAAATAGAGGAATATTTAGAGAAATATGGATATGATCTCAAGGGAGAACTTATTTATGCTCTTGAAATAGTAAACAAGGTAAGAAAGCAAAACTCTAAACTTGAAATTTAGTTTCAATAATGTGATGAAGAGAGAAGATTGTTTATAGAGGATTTAGAAAAATCAAAGGCTAAGGCAAAAAGGTTCAAAGATAAGTTAGAAGCAAAGATCTTAGAATGTGAAAAGTTAGCACAAGAAGTGGCACTACTAATATAAGATTTAGAAGACTCCAAAGTCAAGCTAAAAGGGTTAAAATACAACTCAAATAACTTGGATAATTTCGTCAAGATACAAAATCCTACATCAATAAAAATAGGTCTTGGATTTGAACAGGTTCAAAATAAATGGGAAGGAAAGTTAAACTCAAGTTTGGGAGGAGAAGAAAATTTAGAAGAAGATAATTTTGAATAAGACAATATAAAGGAGAGTGAGACATCTGATAATGAGTTGGACAATAGAGAGTTCAACAAGAACAGGAAAAATGCACAAAGAATATACATATGGAATATCAATCAGAATAGGTCAAGAGAGACTAGAAGACCAATGAGGTCAAGACAAGGAGGCTTCAATGGAAAATACTTTTCATGTCACAGGTTTGGGCACATGGCTTCACAGTGCAGGACACAGGAAATACAAGAATATGGGAACAAATAGATTTTCCATGGGTATTGCTACTCATGTAATCAGTTTGGTCACAAGGCAATGAATTGCAGGGTTCATGACAGAAGAGGATATGGCTTCACTAGGAGAAATCCTAAGACATTTGCACCTCCAAGGAATAATAACATTAAGTGCTATAAGTGCAATAATTATGGTCACACAATAAAGTGGTGTAGAGCAAACATTCCATAAATAAGTATGAATAGGAATAGGAATAGGAATAGGAATAGGAACAGGAACATGAACAGGAACATGGATATGAACAGGAACAAGAACAAGAATAGGAATAGTAATATGAACATATCTATGAATAGGAATAGGAACAAGAAATAGAATATAGACATGGATAGGAATATAAACATGGATATAAATAGTCAAAGGAATCATAAGGATCAAATAAGAAGAAAAGAATATAAAGGTAAAGAATAATGATTTTTGGGAGTAGAAATACTCCCACCCCATAATTAACCACCTCAAGAGGAGGTGGAGGAGGGGCTAAGATAAGAGGCTCATTCTTAACCCCGAGCCCCAAAGTTGACCCTTTTACATTGATGTCAAAAGGGGAGATATTTGAGTAAGGGGAAGATATTTGGTATTTGAGAAAATAGGAGAGAGCATTGAGCCAAAGGAGCAATGTCCCAAGGGGAGCAGAATAAAGGAAAGGTCAAGATTTTGGTAAAATGAAGTTGGGTTGCCATCAATGACAAAGGGGGATATTTTTGGATATTTTGAGTCCATAAGAGTTGTCATTGATGTCAAGATAGAAATATGGCATTGTTAATTTATGTCAAAACATGAAGTTGTCATTGATTCCAAGAAGCGAATCACCACTGACACCGAAATGTTGAAAGGTGCAAGTGAAAAGACATCATAGCACACCTCACAATATTATGAATGGTAAATTTAAATGGTTTTTATTAAAATCAATGGTGGTAATTTTAAAGGTTTTTATTAAAACCAAAGGTGGCAAGTTAAATGGTTTTTATTAAAACCAATTATATAGTGTTAAATTATTTTCATTAAAACCATGTGGGCAAGTTGCAAGGCTTTTCTAAAAACTGAGGATGCCCTAAAGTTTGGTTTAAAATACCAAATCCCATTTAATTATTAAATTATAATAATTAAATTCTTAAAAATAATTTAAATTAAATAAGCTAAAGTTTTGGCACTTTAATAAAGTTTGGGCACATATTAGAAAGCTTGAGCATCGGGTTATTCGTGGGTAAGGTTTGCCCCTCTTCCACCGACGTCACCGCATTCTCACCACTGACATGAAGAAACAAAGGCACATGGTATATAAATACCATATCATTATAAAAGGTTATGCATCCTCTTATCTATAGAAATAATTGATCTCCGAGCTTTGCAAAATTTCTTCTCATGAGACAATAGTTCGTACGAAGACTTAGGGTAGTGTGAGAGAAGAAGCCAAGATGTGGCTTGTGGAAATTAAAGGGTGCAAGGAAGTAGAGGCTCCAAGGGAACATGTGGCTCCACATCGTTGGGAGCCAAGGTGAAAGCACTTAAGGAGAGAAGCGCTTCGTGCAAAGCCAAAGTGGTAACATTCTTTTATATAATATTTTATTTTTGACTTAGGCTAAGGTTAGACTTAGGAGAAATAAGAAGGTAAAAGGTTTGATTAGTACCTAAGTTAAAAATGAGTTTTGTGGGTTTTATAAAAGTGTTAGCTGAAATTTTAATTTGTGGATAAAAGCTCTTTTACCTTATAAAATGAAATATTAGTTAGTGCATTATATATTAAAGGTTTTATCTTTAAAATGCAATAATAAAATAGGGAGTCATAAGTAGAAAAGTAAAATTGATTTTTGAAGAATAAAATTCTGAAGTGGCTTATGACAATATGTTTGATTGTGATCAATTTGTGATGTCCTAGGGTTTTGAGAAGTGAATATTCAAATATTGTGGTATTGGATATTATTTTGATATTGGAGTAATAAGGTGTATTCATGAATTATTATATGCCTTGTATTGTTAACTAACCTTCTTGAGCTTGGCAAAGAAGTGTTTTATTGATGTGGCAGTTTCTTGAAGTTCCATATCATCAAGAGAAAGGTATGGGCATATTATTCCAAATTTCATTTGTGTGATTGGTGTTTCTAAAAATAATTTTGGAGTGAAAAGGACTTGATTAGGGCTTCCTATTGAGTATGTTGAGTTAATGCTTCAAGGTTTTCTGGAATAAAGAATTGTTGTTAAAAATATGTTTGTTAAGCATTGTTGTTGAAGCCATTGGTTGTGTGAAGAACTTGAACTAGGGTTTGAAAATAAAATGAGTATCATTGCTATGTGAAGATTTTTTTATAAGAATTTTTGTTGAAGTGAGTTGTTGAGCAAAGAACTTGAACTAAGGTTTGCAATGATCATGAGTATCATTATTATGTGAGATTTATTGTTGAGCATTGTTGGAAATATTTTGAGTTGGTGTTTATATGCTTGGACTAGGGTTTGGGAGAAAGGGGTGTTTCATTGAGTTATTGGTTGAGTAGATTTGGTTGAACCTAGTCAAGTGGATGTGTGAAGTGATTGTTCAATTTCCATAAGACAAACTATTCTTTATTCTGAATTGAGTTGAGAAAGTGATTGAGCATTGAGTTGAATTTGAAGCATATTGAGTCTCTAACAATTATCCTTATGTTTATAAGAGAGTGATTGAAAGTAATTGAGTATTATGATGAGTATAGAGTATATTGAGTCACTAACAATTATCTTTATGTTTCTATGATACTGTACAAGTTCTGTGTGGACTTGTTGAGTAGATTTAAGGCAAGTATTTGAGGAGACTTATGGACTGATTTGTGTGAGCGTTTGTGGAAGCTTACAATACAGATTTGGATAAGTTCTTGAGAGGACTTATTGAATAGATTTGAGAAAGTTCTAGAGAGGACTTGTAGAGTAGATTTGAGCAAGTTCTAGAGAGGACTTGTAGAGCATATTTGAGCAAGTTCTAGAGAGAAATTGTAGAGCATATTTGAGAAAGTTATAGAAAGGACTTGTAGAGTAGATTTGAGCAAGTTCTAGAGAGGACTTGTGGAGCATATTTGGAAAAGTTCTAGAGAGAACTTGTGGACATATTAGTGTGAGATTTTATGGAAGCTTACAAGGAATATTTGAGATAAGTCTTTGAGAAGACTTGAGAGAAAAGTTGATTGATTTATTCAAACCTTGAGTTAAGGTTTAGGGTAGATCCAGCAGAGTTGAGTCAAGCCTTGAGGACAAATATCAAGGATAGATTTGTGCTAGACCAAAGGACATTGTTTAGTGTAGATTTGAGGATATATTTTGGTGTAGATTTGAGGATAAGTTTGTGTCAGACCAGAGACAGATATTGAGCAGATTTGTGCTAGACTGAAGGAATATATTTAGTGCATATTTGAGATAGATCTTTGGATGTGACAGAGAAAAGAGGACAATAGTCTCCATTGGATAGAGATCCATTATCTAGGGTAGTGAGTATAGGTCTTCTAAGTTGGGACAAGAGTCTTCAGCGGAGAGAGATCCACAAGCCAGTACAGTGGAGGCAGTAGTCTTCTAGAGGATCACCAGCCAGAGTAGAGGAGAAGGAGTTCTCTTGTGGATAAATATCCATAAACTTGATTTATGGTATTGGTGTCTCCTTTGGACAGAGGTCCATAAACATTGTAATAGGGAAAGGAATCCCAAGAGATTGATTGAGAAAATTTTAGTGAAATATTTTCTTCATAGAGTAGTCCACATTGGGTGAACCACGTAAATTGTGGTGTCTCTATTATGTGTGGTTATTTATGCATTGATTTGATTACTAATATTGATATTTCTATCTATACATTGCATGATATTGATTTGAAAGGAAAAGTAAAAAGTGGTCTTATATTGTTCACCCCCCCTTTCAGTATAAGCTTGTGTTACTCAAAAAGTGGGGGCTATGTTTTACCCAACACATTAGTAGATTTAGGGGCTACCATTAATTTCATGCCATGTAGAAATTTGGTTTACCCAATATGAAACTAACTAAAACTATTTTTCATTTGGTAGACAGATCCACAATACTCCCTGAAGGAATATTGGAAGACATAACTATCTCAATGGATACATGGGAGTACCCAGCAAATTTCTTAGTGTTACAATCTAAGTTTGGACTCGATGGTTATCCACTCATATTAGGTAGGCATTTTTTGAAAACAACTAATACCTACATAAGTTGTATAAATGGGAAAATGACCATTTCTAATGGTCATAATGTAAAAAATCAGATCATCCATCCACCTGCACAATCTACAAATATGTTGGGAGAACCTGAATGTGAGAACCAAAATATGAGTGGTTTATTAATAATTAAATCTATAATGGAACTTGATGAATTGGAGGATGAGATTTATGAGGATAGGGTAATATCAAAAATTTTCCAATGAGAACCCTGGGAGAGAATTAAACGTAAATGATGGGTTAACATATGAATA
The DNA here is from genome assembly GCA_028583015.1 of Wollemia nobilis. Taxonomy (NCBI): domain Eukaryota; kingdom Viridiplantae; phylum Streptophyta; class Pinopsida; order Araucariales; family Araucariaceae; genus Wollemia; species Wollemia nobilis. The sequence goes on from JAQPPZ010001917.1 coordinate 1,076,030, forward strand.
GTAGATCAAATTGAGAAAAAAATTAGTCAAATATCAAGGTGCCTTTTCTTGAGAGCATTCAGACATGAGAGGAATATCTCCTGAAACCTGTACTCATCAAATATATCTAGAAGATGAAATAAAACCAGTAAGACAACCACAACTAAGAATGAATCCAACTATGAAAGAGATTATCAAAACTGAATTGCAGAAACTCCTCACAATTGGGTTCATCTACCCAATTTCAGATAGTGAGTGAGTATCACCTTTTATGGTGGTGCCCAAGAAGAATGGAAAGTGGAGAATTTGTGTTGATTATAAGTTTTTTAATAAAGCAACCAAGAAATACCACTTCCCCCTACCCTTTATATATTTGGTCCTTGAAACCTTATCAGGTAAGAAGTACTTTTCTTTCCTAGATGGGTTCAATGGATATAACCAGATTTAGATAGGATAAGGGTATCAATACAAGACCACATTCACTTGCCCATGTGGAACCTTTGATTACCAAGTTTTTCCCTTTGGTTTGTGCAATGCACCTACCACATTTTAGAGGGTAGTTTTGAGCATATTCTATGATATGATTGGAGAAATTGTGGAGGTATATATGGATGATTTCACTATTTATGGTGAAACCTTTGAAGAAGCCACAAAAAATTTGGAGAAAACACTTTAGTGGTGTGAGGAAACTAATTTGTCCTTGAGTAATGAGAAATATTATATGCTAGTGCAGGAAGGGATAGTTTTAGGACATCATATCTCTATAGATGGGATCAAGGTAGATAGGAAAAAGATAGAAGTTATCCAAAACCTACCTACACCCAAAACTCAGAAAGATATATGTAGCTTCCTTGGATCAACTGGTTACTATAGGAGGTTTATAGAATATTTTAGCAAAACTACTAAACCCCTAAGCACATTATTATCAAAGGATATAGAATTTATCTGGATAGAAGACTATGAATAAGTACTTAACACTTTGAAGGAAAAAATTATAACTACTCTAGTGTTGATAGGTCCAAATTGGACCATACCCTTTCACATATATGTTGGTCCATCTAAAAATGCAATAGGGTTGATATTGGGACAAAATGACGATGATGATTTCTATGTAATCTATTATGTCATTGAACATCTCACAGGTGCTGAATTCAATTCTACTATCATAGAAATTTCTTGTAGTTATATATTCTATTAACAAATTCTTCCATTATATTATATGATATCAGGTTTTTGTGCACACTGATCACTCAACTATAAAATACCTGACAAAACAATTTAGAATCAGTGGTAGGATTATCAGATGAATGTTACTTCTATAGGAGTTTAATGTGACAATCGTAGACAAACCAGGAAAGGACAATGTGGTAGCTAATTTTCTATCCATATTGACACCTCCAAATCATGCAGCTACATATGACCAATTTCCAGATGAGCATTTGTTTTCTGTAAATAGAAGATACCATGGTACATAGTTATGGATAATTATTTAGCTGTTGGTAAAGTATCCCCCGCACTTTCACCACATGAGAAATAACCTTTAATTGAGAAAATTACATACTTCTATGGATTTACGGGTGCCTATTTAAAATAGGGCCTGATTAGATCATGGGAAGATGTGTTGCTGATAATGAGATTGTAGAAATATTTAAGGCTTGCCATAATGAAACCTATGGTGGCCATTTTGTAGGAAAAATAACTGCATTCAAAGTATTTTAGGCCAGTTATTATTGTCCTTCATTGTTCAAGAATGCAACCAAACATGTGAGCCAATGTGATAAAATTTAGAGGATGGGCATACCTACTCTTAGAGATGAAATGCCACTCCAACCACATGTTCACATAGATCCATTTGATAAATGGGGGATGGATTTCATAGGACATATTAATACATAATTAGCAAGTAAGAGGTATATCTTATTTTGCACTGACTATGTGACCAAATGGATTAAAGTGAAAACATTATGTGATTCTAAAGAGAAAACTATAACAAACTTCTTGTATTCATCTATTTTCACTAGGTTTGAGGTTCCAAGGGAGATCACAATTGATAAAGGACCTCAATTTACTTCAAATATGATTTAGGTTCTCTTGCAATAATATAAAATCAGGCATAACAAAACCACTCCTTGCCATCCAAAGGCAAATGGGCAAGTAGAGGTAACTAACAATGAAATTGAAAATATTCTTACAAATACGGTACACAATATAGGAAGGAGTAGGCCACAAGATTACCAGAAGTAGTGTGGGATTATAGAACCACCTGAAAGACTATTATTGGTTTTACACCATTCTAGCTAGTATATGGGAAAATTGCTATGATGCCCATAGAATTTGAGATTAAAACTCTTATAATTGTAGTAGATTTAAATTTGAATTTGGATGAGGCACAAAAGGAATGGATTCTATAGCTTAATCAGCCAGATGGATACCACCTTGATGCTCCAAAGTGGATAGAGGTCATCTAGAAATAGAGGTCCAAGTGGCATGATCGTCACACTAGGTCAAAGCAATTAAAAGTGGAAGAGTGGGAATTATTGTATGACTCTCGGTTCCAGGAAAGGAAAGGTAAAATCATGCAACGTTGGATGGGGCCATATGAAGTTATTGAAGTCATCAACAATGGAGCTATTAGGATCATAATAATTGATGATAGAAACATTAAAATTAATAGTCAATGGTCACCGATTATAGCCATATCATGTGTTTGAGGCTTATATGATGAATTCTAGATTAGGCATGGGGGAGACCCCAATTGATTCTAGATTTAAAATGAGTTAGTAATATGTGGATGTAGTCCACATGGTCCAAAAACAATTATTATTTTAAAAAGTTTGCATTTTTCTTTCTTTAGTTGTATTTTTATTTTGTAGGAACGATGCCTTGAGTGCAAATATTAGGCAGCCTCGAAAACCTAGGTCTAGCAAGAAAAGGATCCATGAACCTATGCAATCCTAGATTTCTAGGATATTAAATTCTAGTAGAATTAGCTCATACCCATTTGGAGGGGGAAAACCATATCTGAACAAGTGTTTGGGTGTTTTTTTTGTCTTCATGAAGAAAAATGCCCAAATGCTAGTTTAGGTAGTGAATATTGATTCTATCCCTATTCTTCAAAACTAGAACACTGAAGCCTTGATCAACTGAAAGTGTACACTAGTGGACATATTAGAATATGTTGAAATAAAGGAGCACTTACTTTCCATTTTATTATGAGAAAGACACCTAATTTATGGTTTTTAGAGAAAATAGTGCTTAATTCCCATTTTACAAAAGAAGGCACATAATTCCTATATTTTAGGAAAGCAACGCTCGATTATCATTTTTATGGTAAAAGGCGGTTGACTCCTAGTATGTCAAGGAAAAGGTACCTACATCCCATTTTCTAGAAGACCGATGCCTGATTCCTATTTTTCCAAGGAAATGGCACCTGACTTCCATTTTTTAGGAAAGTGACACCTAATTTCTTAGACATATTAAAAAAAGAGGTTTTGTATAAAGTTTGCTTTAAGTATGACACCTGATTGTTAGTAAAAGGTGTCTGCTTTCCATTTCAAGCACATCGCTTGATTTCTAAGGTGTTTGCTTTCTATTTTCCAAGAACCTACATGCCTTGATTCAAAATAAGACGCTTAATCTCCACACAATAAAATGTTCCTACTTTTTATTTTCATGGGAATTTGTGCCTTGTATAAATAATATTCAGCACTGGTAAGTGGCCTAAGCCATGTTAGCATTTCACTCATGTGCATAAGTCAAACTTCAATGGATAAAATTATTTTAATTTTTTTTTAAATATTTGTGCACATTTCAGAGTCATCAGAGACCAATTTTTGAGGAGGGGATGCTTGTCATCCCAAGAAGATGTATTTTTCTAACTTTTTCTTGAAAATATTTAGGAAGTCTCAAAGGTATCAAATGGCAACAATCGAGAACTAGTTAAAATGGAGAGAAATTCACCACATGGGAAATATGCCTATCATTATTTGTTCTAGAATGCCTAGTCATCATCAAGAAACCAATACTAGCGTACCATGAGTGTGCACATTATACATACATGAAAAATAATACGGGTACATGCACAATTTTTTTTATGTATATATTATTTTCATAGGCATATGTTTCTAGAATATAATTCCAACATGTTGAGTGAATATTTTGTCCTATAACAAAATGACCACGCAACTAGAGTCTCAGACAGGAAACTCTTTCTTGCAAAGAAAATTTGTTATTTTTAATTTCTCCAAGGTTCTTGTGAACAAACATTCATATGCATATAACCAATTAAGACTTAATGCAAATAAATGAATGTATCCTAGAATAACTTAAACCCTGCAAGTAACTATTAACAAGGGGCCTTTAATGATTCACAAAAAACTTTGCAACCCTAATCTATTAAAATAACCAACCGTGTAAAAAAAGAAAGAAAAAACCTTTTTTAATGCTCTTGAAATTAATGAAATCCACCCGAAAATAAATTAGTAACCTCTTTTATCTTTTGGCTTAAAGAAAGATTTCAAATGAGAAAGTGCGTGGTATAAGCCACTTCATTTTAAGCTCCGTGCCTTTAACATGAGGTTCATTTTATAGTTAACTGGTTCATTTTATCTTTTATTTAATACTGTTCTGCTATTTCTATGTTAGCTTTTGATGTTAGTAAAATTGATAAAGTATTCTGGAATGTACCAGAATCCGAAATGCCAATTTTCAAGTAAAAAATGTGAAAATAACATTAGAACCTAAAACAGAAACGTTGCTTATGAGAATCAGCTGGAAAACTAAAAACAGGACGTTAATTTGGTTAGCAATCTCCTCCCTGCAAAACCCCAAGTTATGAGATGAAATTCTAAAACAACCTGACCTAATAGACCTGCACTAATACACAGTCAAATCAGATCAGATGCAAGACTCTAAGGAAAACAAATAATTGCATCATTCTATCATTCACCTATCGTAACCCATCTTATGGTGTAAACGAATAGATACAAGAGAAAATAATGCAAAGGAAAGATTTACAGAGAAAACAGTAGTCTTAGATTTCAATCTCCTTTTGGTTTCACACACAAAAGTTACTCTTGCCAAATAAACTCCTTTATTCCAAAAAAAATAATGCTTTTTTGCTTACAATTTCTAGCCCCTGTATCTATTTTCATTTTTGCTTTTAAACTTTCTGTTGTGGTTCTGTTTCATTCTGTGACGCTTCATTTCAATTCCCAGACCGCTTTGCTTCATTCTCCTGCTTCTTTGGTGTTTTGGCCTTTTGCTCGACGTCGAAACATTTGATCTTCTTTGTAACTGTCGAACCTGCAGCGTTATCATAGCCCTGACATCTTCGTGCCACATGTCCTGCGCCTTTCTGCATGTTCTGTAACGGCCCCGTGTAAATCGCAATAAAATAATGGCATGTCGCGATATCGCGATGCTTTTATGCATGTAGCTTCACCCCTCTACTTTCATCACAAAAATGAGACATGTCTCGATATCGCGACATTTTTCTATTTCGGGCCATCTCGCTGCAACCTGTCATGAAATCGTGACAATTTTTTGTTTCGTACGCTCTGGCTGCTTTATGTCACGAAATCACGACAATTTTCTATTTTGGGCCATCTCGCGCAACCTTTTTTCCTCTTCCTTTTCTTTTACCTTGTGCGAAATGGACAATTTTTTTTGTGTCATTTCTCGCTACAACCTGTCGCGAAATCGCGACAATTTTTTGTTTCGTACGCTCTGGCTGCTTTATGTCGTGAAATCGCGACAATTTTTTGTTTCGGGCCATCTCGCTGCAACCTGTCGCGAAATCGCGACAATTTTTTGTTTCGGGCCATCTCGCTGCAACCTATCATGAAATCGTGACAATTTTCTGTTTCGTACGCTCTTCCTGCTTGCCTAGGCTGCGAAAGCTTGACATGTCACAATATCGCAACGTTTTTTCATTTCTGGGCCACGACGGAGCGACATGTCGCGATATCGCGACGTTTTTTCTTTTTCGACCGCGATGGAGCGACATGTCGCGATATCGCGACAACTTTTCAATTTCGGCCACGATGGAGCGACATGTCACGATATCGTGACAACTTTTCTTTTTTGGTAGTGATAGAGCGACATGTCGCGAAATCGCGACAACTTTTATTTCTTGGCAGCGATAGAGCGACATGTCGCGATATCGTGACACTTTTCATTTTGTGCAATTTTGCCCTTTTTTCTTGACTTTTAGCATCTGGGTCACTGAGATCTTCTTTGAAAGCATGCAAAAAAGTGGGTCCCCAATCTTGGGGTGTGTTGTGGATCAGCCACAACAAATGGTGACTCTGCTGTCAAATGCTCCCGAGCATTTTGGTGAGAACCCAACCTGAAGTATACAAACTTGGAAACCCGCATTAGCACATGAGAAATATAAACAAATGCCCATAGATCAGAAATACATGAAACATCAGAATCATCAAGTATTAGCTCGGTGTGTGCAATGTATTTCATTCCCTATCGCTTGAACTTGATCAACATTCCATTGTCAGTTTCACATGAATGCATATGTGAGATTGTGAATGATTTGCATGGCCTGATAAATGATCTAGAGATATAACTACCTGCTTTATAAAAGCTTTAAGCCTTCTAACATCATATACAAATATTTAAGATTACCAAACCCTCTTAGGATTAACTATATGTATAATGAATTGCTTTATTATATCCCAAAGTTGGTTATGAGTCCCTACTATCTTGAACCCATGTGTAAGTGTACGTGAAATCAAAAATTTGGGGAATCAGACTCCCAACCTAACCGAGATGGGAGTTTTAACCCTATCCTTACTATTCTGATTTGGAATTCATTACCTCACTTTGAGCAAAATAATTTAACCAATTATGGAAGAAATGGTCCTGCTAGTCTAACCCTTTGAACAGTCAGTGGTCTTGTTTTTTAGACAAGACATGCTGCCATGCATGGGCATACTTAACCCCATAATCCATGACTTGGCTTCATTTCTTTGGACCTTGGGGATGACTACCCATCCTTTGCGGAGGACAAGTAGTACGATCCTTCCAATCCAATATAAAGATGAGATGGGGAAATTAATTTTTTTACTTCTTGGACCTTGGGGATGACTACCCATCCTTTGCAGAGGACAAATAGTACGATCCTTCCAATCCAAGCTTTAGATGTAAATGAAGAATATTAATTTTATTGCTTGGACCTTGGGGATGACTACCCATCCTTTGCAGAGGACAAGTAGTACGATCCTTCCAATCCAAGCTTTATCATGAAATGAGACATAGGAGCTTTGGGGAATCGGATTCTCAACCTAGGCGAGATGAGAATTATGCCCTATCCTTACTACTCCATGAAGGTCAAATCAAAGTTTTGGGGAGTTGGATCCTCAACCTAAGTTCGATGAGGACTTAACCCTATCCTTACTACTCTGATTTTAGGCTTTAAGCTTTATGGAAGTGGTAAAAACCACTTGTTCTAAGGATCATGTTGCATAATAGGATAGACATGAACTACTTCTTTCGCTTGACCTTTTCTTCCAAGCAAGGTTTTGATCATTTTGCTCAAGATCCTTTTTAATGTGTATAAAATGTGCTTGATTCTAGATATCTTGGGGCTCAGTTCCCAACCTTAGGATTTTTTCTTATTTATGTTATAGCATAACCCTAAGAGGATTTGACACACTTTAATTATTTGTATGTGAAATGCATATGCAGCTAAGATGGCATGTGTATGCAAAGTGAGATGTAATATGAATGCATTGCCCTTTGAATTGCAGATAAAGTATTGTCATAATTTGTAAAACTGACTACTTCATGCATCACAAGTTTCAAACGATATTATTTAACTGTTTGTGTTACATGCGGAGCTTTTACAACACAATTCCAATGTTTCATATTTTCCCGATCTTAGGCATGAGTTAACATCCCAAATTTTTATTTTTATTTTTATTTTTTTTTTTTACTCTTTGAAAATGAAATGCAAAAAATGAAAAATCAAACCTTTCAAATAAACACACCACTTAAACATCAAATCTGCACACACAAAAGAAACAAAGCATGACATAATTACATATAATACAAAACCAAACCGCTTCAGGCCTGGAAATAGTGTTTCAAGTGCAACCCATTGACAGGTAATGCCAAATCCTTTCCATCCAAGGTTTTTAGTCTAAAACTGTTTTCCCCTAGGACTTCTGAAATCTGGTAAGGACCCAACCACAAGTAATCAAACTTATCATGGTCTCCTTTCTTCTCATGTCTTTTATCCCATAACAACACTAGATCTGATATTTTAAAAGCCTTGGCTCTAGAATTTTTGTCAAACCATATTTTTACTACATCTTGGTGTTTACTGAAATGAAGCATAGCCTCATCCCTTTTTTCATCCAGATGCATTAATTGTGTTAATCTAGACTCAAGTTTATCATCAGTTTCGAAGTAATCTTTCATGAAATGCAATGTTTGTAACTTGAGATTTGTAGAAAAAATGGGATCTTGTCCATAAACCAGATGGTAAGGAGATGTTCCTATTGATTCTTTGACTCTGATTCTGTCAGCCCAAAGAGCCAACTTAAGTTTGTTATGCCAATCTCTAGGATTTCTTTCCAACAATTTTTTTATGACGCATAACAAATTCTTGTTAGAAGATTCATCCAAACCATTACCTTGCGGATAATAATTGGAAGAGAATTTTAAACTCACCCTATTGTCAAATGCCCAATTAGCAAATTCCAGAGAGGAGAAAGCTGAACCATTATCACTTACAATGGAGTTAGGCATTCCAAATCGAGTGACAATATTATCCTCTAAGAATTTAATAACAACCTCCGAAGTAGCATTCTTTGTGGGGATAGCTTCCGTCCACCTTGTGCAATAATCTGTAGCTGTTAGAATGTATTTGTGGGAATCGGATGAATTGGGATTGATGATCCCGACAAAATCTAGGCCCCATTGTGCAAAAGGTCTAGACTCAATTATAGATTGTAATGGCATGGAAGCACCCATTTCTCTATTGGCTGTAGTTTGACATGTATGACATGACCTCACATGAGTATGGGCATCTTTGAACAATCGAGGCCAATAATAACCGGCTCTAAGGATTTGATGGGCTGTGGAATTAGCGGACCCATGTCCTGTCCCATGTTTACCATGAAATTCCTCGAGTATTTGCGCTGCCTCCTTTTGATCAACACAACGAAGGTAAATACCTTCATGGTTTTTCTTGTATAACGTGTCGGATCTAACTAGAAAATTAGCAGATTTCAAGCACAAGGCTCTTCGTTGAGTAGAATTCAAATGTGGTGGACATTTACCATTTAGTAAGAAATACACAACATCTGCATACCACTCATCTTTGGTTATATCTGCGATCTCATAATGTTGACATGAAATTGCGAGATCCTTTTCTGCTATTGTCTTAACCAACCCTTGTCCCCGCACTATCTTCATGGATTGAATCTCAAGATCAAACTCTTGCAAAGTTGAAATCCACTTACCTCGTCTTTCACCTAATTCATTATGTATAAACATGGCTTTGACTACAGGATCTGGGACTATAGCAAACACCCTATTGTGGACTATGTAATGCCTAAAATTTTTAACAGTCTTAACTAGAGCATACATTTGTTTGTCCAAGATGGAGTATCTCAGTTTCGCATCTTTGAGAGGACTACTCAGGAAGGCAATAGGATTTTCAATGTTGCCTTCACTCTTCTGAGTTAAAACACTCGCAAAGGAGTGATCTGAAGCAAATGTGTAAATATAGAAAGGCTTTGTATAATCGGGACTCACTAAAATCGAGGCTTTAGAAATCGCATCCTTGATATTTTTGAAAGCATCTCTATTTTCATCTGTCCATTTGATTTGGACCTCTTTCTTTAACATGTCGTTCAAGGGTTTTGCTATTTCTGCAAAATCTGCAATAAATTTTCTAACAAAATTAATCTTCCCAAAAAATGATCTCAACCCCTTTTTGCTGTTGGGACAAGGAATCTGTTGTATGGCCTCTATTCTTTCAGGATCAATGGAAATTCCATCTTTAGATATTACATGTCCCAATAATTTTCCTTTCGTTACCCCAAAAATGCACTTCTTTGGGTTGAGTGAAATGCCATGTTCCCTACATCTTTGAAAGACTTTCTTTAGATCCTTGACGTGGTTTTCCCTGTTCTTAGAAAATATAGGAATGTCATCTACATAGATAATAATGCACTTACCTATGAGCCCCTTAAAAGCAAAGTCCATAGCTCGTTGGAATGTGGCACCTGCATTCAATAGTCCGAAAGGCATTCTCCTGTATGCAAAGGTGCCCCACTTTGTGGTGAAGGTAGTTTTCATCCTATCACTAGGATGGATAAGGACCTGATTATATCTCGAATAACCATCCAAGAATGACATCATTTTCGACCCATTTACCTTTTGAAGTATTTCATCAATGGTGGGTAAAGGGTAATTGTCCTTTTGTGAGGCTTTATTAAGATTTCTAAAATCAATACATAACCTTATCTCTCCACTCTTTTTTCTCACGGGGACCAGGTTAGCAACCCATGTGGAATGCCTAATAGGAAAGATGATTTTAGCTTCTAACAGTCGCTTTACCTCTTTCTCTATCAAGGGTTCTAATAATGGATTGATTGGCCTCTGTCTTTGCCTTGAAGGGTTTGGAGTCTAGCTTCAAAGGAATCGTATGCGTTATGACATTCTGATCATAAGTTTTTAGTTCCTTATAACTCCAAGCTATGCAATCTATGTATTCCTTTAATGTATTGGCGATGGAATCCTTCTCCTATTTGGTACATGCTTTTGCTATGAATACTTCTCGAGGGTTTTCTGCACTTCCAATATTAACCAAGTCACAAGCTTCTCTGGGAGGTGGAACCTTTCTACCTTCCTTTGGTTGGTATCTGATATCGAAAGTTTTTTCTAATGAAGCCATCTCATTGGGCATCTTATTACATTTTCCAATAATTTTTTCTTCCAAATCTGCCTCTTCTAGGTCCCTCTCGTCTTCATCTATAACCTGCTTTTCAAAGATACCAAAATTAGTGACAAAATGGAATATGTGCCTGTCACTATCAAACACTTGGAAATTCGTGACATTATCCGGTATCGAGGGGCAAGGGACCAGTTCTATGGAGAATTTCCTGCATTTCTTGTGATCCATTGGTTTCAACATACTCGCAGCTACGGCTAGAGAGTCTGCCAGACGATTACCTTTTCTAGAGATCAGAGATATGTTAAAGGCATCAAACTCATCTATTAAATCTCTAACCCTGGTTTGGTAAAGTCTGAGCCATTTGTTCTTACATACGTATTGTCCCTTCACTTGTTTTACCACCAGTTTCGAATCACCAAGGACCTTGATACATTTAATTTTCTTTCGAAGGGCCAATTGAAGTCCGAGAATCAAGGCCTCATATTCTGCCATATTGTTGGTGGTAGGGAACTGTAGTCTATATGCAGTGAACATAGGCTCTCTGTCTGAACATGACAGTTCGATACCGGCTCCTGCCCCTTGTCTGGACCTGGATCCATCAAATCTTAAAGTCCAAATGTCCTGGTGTCCTTCAGAAATGTTGCATCCAAACTTTTCATTTTGGGAATTTTCAGGTGTTTCTATGTCCAAACAATATGCTCCTAATTCAACTTCAATGTATTGGATCTCATTAGGCTTGTTGTATTCTGTGATCATCTCCTTGAGCCTAGGTTCACTATCAATCCGAATTTGGTTGGCCACTCCCCTCCAAGGCAACCACATATGTGAAGAATCTGTCACAATGTAACCATTTAGGTTTTTACTCCAATCTCTTCCCAACACCATGCCATATTTGATAGGAATGTCGAGCACCAATATATCTATGTGATGTTGAACCCTAGGTTCTGAATTGACTTGAATAAGAACATCACCCAATTCTCCCACTGCCTCCATGGTTGATCTATCTAGCTGCACCACCCTGCTTCTAGAAGGCTTTGGTGTAAGTCCCAATTTTTGATAGATTTCTAGGGGCATAATGGTAGCCAAGGCCCCTAAATCTATTAGGCAATTGTGCAGGTTCTTACCCGCAATTCTAATGATTATCAAAAAAGGAGGTATATCTCGTTTTTCCTTTTTCAAAGCCAATTGGGACTCAACACTTTTAGCTTCATGAACTTGGGTAGGTGGATCTAAAATCTTTGGTGGACTTACTTCTTGGCCTAATAGTCGGGACATATCATACATTGAGACATTGGCCTTAGTTTTCTTCATGTCTTCTACCAAGTCATAAGTGGGTTTTTCTGAATTTGACATATTTTGCACCATCTTAGACTTTTCCACCATGGGTGGAGGAGAGGGATTGACATCTCCTTTGAAATCAAGAGGGAGTAATTGGTTGTTTGGAGGAGTAGAGGAAGTTTTGGGCTCCTTAGAACTCCTAGTGTAATATTTGTGATTTCCTTTCCCAAAACGTTTGTTGGTATGAACTTCCAAAGTTTCTTCATCTTTGTTTCCAAAACGTTCCACATCCTCCTCTTCTTCACTTTCTTGGGAATGTATAACCTCAGTCAGTATAGACTCCTGCTTCCCGTGGCCACAGTGTGGGCAATCGTTGTCACAATGTCCTAATTCTCCAAAATCTTCTGAGACATCTGCCTGATTGGCTATGGGATTGGGAACTCGCCCATTATTAGGTTGTGTGTTGTAGGTTCCTTTTCCTCTATGGTTGTGAGGTCGGTTATGACCCATGGCTTGGTCAACCTTTTTATTGACATTTCCCATCGTAACCAAAACTTTGGCCAAAGTTTCCTTCATGTTTTCTATCACGGATTCGGACCCTTGTGGTTGGGGCATGGTAATTTCGGGTCCAGTTGTGTTTGCTGCATTAGCCACCTCTGGAATAGGTACAATGGCTTGGGTCTGGGCAGTTGGATTCCATCTTGGATTCACACTTTGAATCGAAGTGATTGTTGGATAAGTCATTGGGCTTGGCGTGCTAATCGGAGCAAACCCCGACATGGTCAACAAATTATTGCCCATGCCGAACCCAGGCAAACCCATCGGGCTATTTTGAATTAATCCTTGCATTTGAACGGAGGCATTAGGATAAGTTGGAAATGATGCCACTTGGGTGGGTGTTTGGAAATTGTTCATCATAGGAACCTGTGGTGCCATTAACTGGTTCATCATGGCGAATTGACTGTATGGACCGTATTGTCCCATCCCAGTCAATTGAGACAATCCTACTCCTAGTAAATTCATTTGTTGTTCGAGAGTCATTGTCTCTGCATAGGCTAAAGGAAGCGTCGTAACCTGAGGATTCCTTCTAGTCAATAAAGATGTTAAAGGATCTAAAGCTCCAAAATATAATTGCAAGGCGACCGCAGGATCTACCGCAAAGTGACGAGTCACATTCGTGTATAGTTTTTGGAACCTCTGATTGAATGTTCGTATGGGCTCATTGGGTAATCTTTTGCATGATACGAACAAATTGTAAATTATGGAGGGATCCAATAACATTCTAAATTGGCTAATGAAGGCAGTTTCTAATTGGGCCCATGAAGTGATGGACCCTGCTGGAAGATTCCTATACCATTCATTGGCCGTGTTGTCTAGACTAGCAGGGAAAACTCGGCAAGCAATATCCTCGTGAGTAACCCCTTGTCTAAACATGTAATCCTTGTAGATTTGGACATGATCTTCGGCTGATGTGGGACCATCGTGGATGAATTTGGGTAATCCCCTTTCAATGTTTCTAGGCAAGTCATGGACTACCCCAGGAATATCCAAGGGGGAACTTTGTGCACCATACCAAAGGGCAGGTGGTTGTTGTTGTTGTTGTTGTTGTTGGGCCATGTTATTCAAAGGTGTTAACCCTGTGGGAACAATGGAAATGCTCGGAACTATGGAGACAGATACACCTGGTGTTGTTGTCACACTTGAAACCAAGGGCTCAGGCCCGCTAGACGTACTTGAGTCTAAAGAAATCCCTAACTCAAGTATACTAGGTGGTATTTCGATCTCTAATGTTTTGTTTTTCGGCCTCCTAGCAGTGGGAGAAAGGCTTTGGAAAATAGTTTCCCCTGTGGTCTTGGACCTAGTAGCTATGTACTCAGGTTGGGCCAGCTTGAAAACTCTAGAACTCTAAAAGACTTCTCTCAACTCACTTGCAAAATAAAATATCTAAATGTTATACCTACAAGCACAATAGGTGGAAACAAAACTACCCACGTTAATCGTTAGAACAGATCATAATCACAAAGCAATAAAGAAGGCCCTCCTTCTAGCGCCAAAATGTTGAGTGAATATTTTGTCCTATAACAAAATGACCACGCAACTAGAGTCTCAGATAGAAAACTCTTTCTTGCAAAGAAAATTTGTTATTTTTAATTTCTCCAAGGTTCTTGTGAACAAACATTCATATGCATATAACCAATTAAGACTTAATGCAAATAAATGAATGTATCCTAGAATAACTTAAACCCTACAAGTAACTGTTAACAAGGGGCCTTTAATGATTCACAGAAAACTTTGCAACCCTAATCTATTAAAATAACCAACCGTGTAAACAAAAAAAAAAAGAAAAAACCTTTTTTAATGCTCTTGAAATTAATGAAATCCACCCGAAAATAAATTAGTAACCTCTTTTATCTTTTGGCTTAAAGAAAGATTTCAAATGAGAAAGTGCGTGGTATAAGCCACTTCATTTTAAGCTCCGTGCCTTTAACATGAGGTTCATTTTATAGTTAACTGGTTCATTTTATCTTTTATTTAACTGTTCTGCTATTTCTATGTTAGCTTTTGGTGTTAGTAAAATTGAAAACGTATTCTGGAATGTACCAGAATCCGAAATGCCAATCTTCAAGTAAAAAATGTGAAAATAACATTAGAATCTAAAAAAAAAATGTTGCTTATGAGAATTAGCTGGAAAACTAAAATAGGACGTTAATTTGGTTAGCAATCTCCTCCCTGCAAAACCCCAAGTTATGAGATGAAATTCTAAAACAACCTGACCTAACAGACCTGCACTAACACACAGTCAAATCAGATCAGATGCAAGACTCTAAGGAAAACAAATAATTGCATCATTCTATCATTCACCTATCGTAACCCATCTTATGGTGTAAACGAATAGATACAAGAGAAAATAATGCAAAGGAAAGATTTACAGAGAAAACAGTAGTCTTAGCTTTCAATATCCTTTTGGTTTCACACACAAAAGTTACTCTTGCCAAATAAACTCCTTTATTCCAAAAAAATAATGCCTTTTTGCTTACAATTTCCAGCCCCTGTATCTATTTTCATTTTTGCTTTTAAACTTTCTGTTGCGGTTCTGTTTCGTTCTGTGACGCTTCGTTTCAATTCCCATATCGCTTTGCTTCATTCTCCTGCTTCTTTGGTGTTTTGGCCTTTTGCTCGACGTCGAAACGTTTGATCTTCTTTGTAACTGTCGAACCTGTAGTGTTATCATAGCCCTGACATCTTCGTGCCACGTGTCCTGCGCCTTTCTGCATGTTCTATAATGGCCCCATGTAAATCGTGACAAAAAATGGCATGTCGCGATATCGCGACGCTTTTATGCATGCAGCTTCACTCCTCTACTTTCGCCGTGAAAATGAGACATGTCGCGATATCGTGACATTTTTCTATTTCGGGCCATCTCGCTGCAACCTGTCACGAAATTGCGACAATTTTTTGTTCCGTACGCTCTGGCTGCTTTATGTCGCGAAATCGCGACAATTTTCTGTTTCGGGCCATCTCGCTGCAACCTATCGTGAAATCGTGACAATTTTCTGTTTCGGGCCATCTCGCTGCAACCTGTCGTGAAATCGTGACAATTTTTTGTTCCGTACGCTCTGGCTGCTTTATGTCACGAAATCATGACAATTTTCTGTTTTGGGCCATCTTGCTGCAACCTGTCGCGAAATCGTGACAATTTTCTATTTCGGGCCATCTCGTTGCAACCTGTCACGAAATCGCGACAATTTTCTATTTCGTATGCTCTGGCTGCTTTATGTCGTGAAATCATGACAATTTTTTGTTTCGGGCCATCTCGCTGCAACTTTGTTGCGAAATCGTGACAATTTTCTGTTCCATATGCTCTAGCTGCTTTGTCACGAAATCATGACAATTTTCATTTTGGGCCATCTCACACAACCTGTCACGAAGCGATATTTTCATTTGCGCTCCGATACTTTATGTCGCGAAATCAACAATTTTTGTTTGGCCCGGAACATCGCAAAACGACAATTTCTATCAACACCTCTTCCTGCTTGCCTGGGCCACGAAAGCTTGACATGTCGCGATATCGCGACGTTTTTTCATTTCTGGGCCGTGATGAAGCGACATGTCGCGATATCGCGACGTTTTTTCTTTTTCGGTTGCGACGGAGTGACATGTCGCGATATCGCGACAACTTTTCAATTTCGGCCGCGATGGAGCGACATGTCGCGATATCGCGACAACTTTTCTTTTTGGCAGCAACAGAGCAACATGTCGCAATATCGTGACAACTTTTATTTCTTGGCAGCGATGGAGCAACATGTCGCAATATCGTGACACTTTTCATTTTGTGCAATTTTGCCCTTTTTTTCTTGACTTTTAGCATCTGGGTCACTGAGATCTTCTTTGAAAGCATGCAAAAAAGTGGGTCCCCAATCTTGGGGTGTGTTGTGGATCAGCCACAACACAACATAACCCCCATAGAATTAGCAGCCACCCATTTCTCTCCTCTTGGAATTTTTTCACATGTCACTGCTTTGATTGGGAAAAACACTCATGGTCATCGTCTATGAAAAATTTGGTACATGCTTTAACAAGATTTCGTACAAATAACCACAATTATTTCTAATTACGACAATCAAACACCTACATTCACAGATGCAGGCGATTTAAACCATGCACTGGTAAAAATCTATGTAAGAAAATAATAGAGTTTTAGGTGATAGAAAATTAGAGCCAAGGGAAATTTGAACTTTTCCATGGGGGGAAAATTAACCAAGCACCTATTGTAAAAGAGGGCCTAAAAATTATTTAGGCATCATTAAGGATGTACAAATGTAATTCGATACTGTAGTATGGTTGGAATACTACCATATGGTTATCCAGAACCAATAAGTAGAGGTGGCTAATGAATTTGCAGCATCCATGAGGGACGAAGTTGTTTGTATGTGAGGACTAGAAATTCTAGTCATCGAGGAATACATTACCATGCTAACAGGTCTTCCTCGAATAGGGGAACATACATATAAGGAGGACAACCCTATAATCTGTGTGCAAATATTCTTTGAGCACCCAACATAGTACCTAACATGAATTGGTTTGACCAAGTAGCACATCCCCAAGCTCAACCATATACTATTGGAAATAAGATAAATACCCCCCATTACCTTACATGTGCACTCAAATATGAGGCCAGACTGTACCAGGCAGGCACAATGTCTGCATTGGCTCACCATGGCTTAATTTTGGCCTTAGTGTGATATGCAGTCACACAAAAATATGATGGTTGAGTAAGTTAAGGGAAACAATGCAATTCCAAGGGTATAGGAAGAAGTGGAGGTGCCAGAATAGACTTATAAATCACCTAATAAGGTGATATAGTAAGAAAATATGGTGTCTGCATCCCCACCTAAGAAAAATACATAGAAAGTAGGACAGGTTTCATCTCATGTTTTTCCCAATATAATGAGGAATTAGGATAGGATTCGTCCCCTAATACCCCTAAATTTGATGATGAGGTAGGGCATGGTACACCAATATCTACTTTCATGTTAGTTTCTACCAGAACCAGAAGCATAAGGATGAAGTCATCTATGGTGGTTTCTAGCTCATTAGATGATGATGCAGTAATTGACAAGTTGAACAAGGATGAGTTCATGGTCGACATATTGCAAGATTTATCCAAGGGCCATACTCCTTAGTAGTAAATACAAATAGAGGACCTATAATAGTAGCTATGGATATTGAAAGAACATGCCTACACTTGGGAGTCCAAATACAAGGAAGAGCAGGCTTTTTTTCAAGATTCCAAAAAATCAACTACAACAAAATTATAGGAACTATATTGGATTATCCATAAATTATAGGAGACAATATAAAAATTGTTGTAGCAAGCCCAAAAAACTAAAGATAGATAGCTAGCTAGGGAAGAAGTGGTAGTGCAAACTGACTAGGCTATGGAAGTACCCACTAACTCTCCATATTTTGAGGAGAAAATAGTCTCCTTTGGTCCTTTTTAGTCATATGTGAGAAATTACAACCAAAAAGTTGAGGTAAGAGACCAATTAGTGGCTTATTATAGAAATATGTCGGCATGGGGAAGCCCTAATTCTTGGGTAAGAACCCCTACAATTATTATTGAAATCACAAATGAAGAATCAACCCTAAAATTACATGCAAAAGTAGAGCAGGAAATAAATGAAGCAATGGAGGTTGAACAACCCCATTGACCAACTTACTCTATAGAATAGGGGCAATATTAGGGTCCTGAAGTTGATATGGGATAGTCCCAAAAATTTTCTTTCTTTGCATATATAGAATTAAACTAGGAGGATGAAATTGAGGTCAAATAACCTCAACTTTCAACAAAATATGCAGAGGAAGACAAAAAATAGGAAGTTGAAATTGAGGATGAACCTTAGATTTCATATAATTATATAGAGGAGGATCAAGGGGTTGAAAAATCCCAAATATTTTAATCATTTTGTAGATCAATAACTAGAGGGATATGAAGGGACTGAGCTTCAATAGCTTCAAGTAGAAAAATAAACTCCAGCAACTACAGTAGAAGCCCTAGTAGTAGAAATAATAGAAGGGGGAAATCCCCCTATTTTAGATATACCTATAGGCCTTGCAAGACAACCCAAAAAGTTGATACAAAAGAGGAATAATGTAAGGGGACCTTAATAAAGACCCAAGACCAAAGCAAGGACTACATAGTTAAAGGAATCGAGCATGAATTCCAATGAGCAATGGTCAGAGACTTTGAAGTTATTTGATAATCAGAGATAGAAGTTCAAACTACTCAATATGGATATCAAAGTAGATAAAAATGAGTATAGGAAAGCCTCTAATAAAATGGCCAAGGAAACTAGAAAAGAGGCTAGAGAGATATCTAAAAACCCTTGATCAAAAATCAAAGTTTCCTGACCAGAACAGTTCTAGGACTTGTAAAGGTTAATAGGTAATCAACCTTCAAATATGAATATGTATTTCATGAATATGGCACTATTAGGTCATGTACCACTTGTAGATCGAGCAACAAGATGCAAAGCACCTATGGTGGAAGAAGTAGAGTCTAAGGATGCTGTTGAACTTGACCTAGTAGGGGTCAATCCACCCAAGTCCAAGGTTGTTGAGAAATCTAGCATCCCATTTGGTGATGAATATATAGTTCCAGTGGGAGAATGTTTACCCCTTAAACATTAATAATGGAAGATGGCTGAGCCTACATTCCAAAAGGATACCTCCACTTTTATTGGTTACTACTTGAAAATTGAGAAAGGAAAGAAAGCCTAGAAAATGGAATAGCTAGGTAAAGGATCAAGTCCAAGTAAGCCAATTCAACACAACAAGCACTGGAGATAGTAGGAACATGAGGTAGCCACTCTCAAAATACCGAAAGGGTAAAAACCCATTGATAAGGCAAAAACCAAGGCCACTACAAAGAAGAGGAAAGAAACAACCAGGGCCTACTAGAAGGTTTTGAATGAAACTAGTAATTACTAGTATAAAGTGGTACAAGGATGTGACAACCCTTAAGTATGGGGGGATGATGAGCCCTAAAAATGTTTATTTTTGTCCAAACATTCCATATATTGTGATATTTACTTTAATAAAAACATATGTTTCTATGCAAATTTTATATGTATTTAACATTAGATTACGTATAGTTTCTGATATTTTTTTGAGTGGATTATGTGTAAATGTAGTGGATTTTAAGGTATTTTACCATGATTACATCGAGGTCCCACTTGGACCTAGCACTTTCCATTTATGATGAAAAATTGAAGGTAAAAATGTCTACAACAAAATAGTGATGAATCACTAAGTCAGGCACCTGAATTCCATTTAGGCACCCAAATCATGTTTGGTGCTTAACTATTGAGTGTGGATTCCCATTTTGTACTTGACTATCGGGTAACTAATTTCTATTAGGTGCTTGAATCCCATTTTGGTACTTGCTTCCTGAATTCTACATATAAGGCACATGATTCCCATTGATGCAGAATTACAGATGATACTCTGTTATTAGAAAAATAGAAAGGTGATTTCAGCGATGAATGCAGACATGATTTCAGTGATGGATATAGACCAAGGACAATTTCAATGACCATATGTCATCTATTTTTCATAAATCATGTAAAAATTATTGTAATTGGGTAAAGCAAAATATCAAACATTCTATTCTGATACAGAATATGCTAAATAAATTTTGAGTTAGTGATTTTATTTAATCTCCTTTATTCTTATGTATTGTTGTAACAACAAATCAGAAATTGATTTGCTTTCAGAATGTAATAGGGTATGGTCGCATATATTATAAATATGTAGGACACCCCTGAAAAATAGATCCTAGATTTTCTCTGTAATTTCCTGTTGCACATTTCAATAAAATACATTTGATTTTTATAATCAAATTCAACTAGCATCCAGTGTATGACTTAACATGGGTGGAATCTACTTGAAGTGTATTCCCACTCTCAATAGTATTTCTCCTTTATTTAATCTATTTTTTGTAGTTTAATTTAAAGCTGCAATTTCCCCTATTTTTTGTCAATTTTCAACAAGTGTGTAGTTTTGGATTTTTAATGCATTTCTGTTATTTTTTTGATGGTGCAAATTAGGTTAAGAGGTTTGGAAGCTGAACAAGAAATCCAACTATAGAGAAAAAAAATGGTGCACCTAGCAGAGGTAAATGAGATGCATCTATTGCTATGTTGATTTAAGTACTACGAAAGTGACAATAAAGTAAGCATAAGATGACAATTAGATGAAATAAATAGGTGGTTCTCTTTATATTAATGAAATTTTCAAATATGTGGTTACAAAATTTTCCCTTGAGGGATCTCAATCGATACAAATCATTACAATATGCAAATGATCAAATCCTTTCATAAATCCAAGGTATGCTTGTAGTATCTTCCTTGCACTCACGATTGAAGAGAGCAGAATTTTTATGTCACCATGATGTTATATCAATGTTATAACTTGTTGCTCCTTCCTCATGTGTTGTGATACCTAGATCTACACACAAAGAAATCAGATTTGTTAATAGCATGTGTATATTGAAATGCAATCAAAGAGATATATGCGATAATTAGCTTGAAAGAGGAAATGTATAATAGAATATTCAAAACTAATCCAAATGCTACCAAAAATTAGTATCATGCATAGAATATGTTCTAGAAATTATATAATAAAAATAAAAAGTAAATTACACAAATTTATAGTCATGTTGGGGTGTGCCATCTAGGACTACAAAACAAGAAATGCATGATAATAGGTGCAAAACAACTCAAAATTGCACCAAAACTTAATAGAATGCATAAAATCTATTCTAGAATATATCTATGTAAAAATAGAAGAGAAATTGTGCTCCAATTTATGGCCATACTAGGATGAGACATTTAGGACTATCACAATTTGGGGGTCATCCTGGGATTGGAAGGCCACCAAATTTGGTGGTTTTTTCCACCAATTCCTCTGAGATTCGGTCTAAATTACTCCTAGGGGTATTGCCATAAAATTTTAGGATCCGATTCACTCAAATGGGTCAGTTTTGTATATAGATTGCATGTTTTGGAATCACTTGAAAACCTCCTTCGCTCGATGGATATCTCAAGGGAAAATGCACAATAAATTAGGGATAAATACCATTAGCACTTCATGGTGAAATATTGCAAAGAATACTCTCCAAAATTAGGTGTAATGGATCCACTTTATAGATGAATGGTACCTATGATCAAATGGGCATGCGAGACCATGCGAGTTAGGTGTCACCATTTGTACAAACCTTGCCATGCATTGGAGGGGGAAGGAATCTCTATTTGGGCTTCCAATTTACAACTTGACATGAGTGCTATCATACTAGATTGATTCAATGGGTGGGATAAATGGCTAAATATAGGTGCCATTTGTACCCTATTTGACTTTTTTAGGGTCTAAGGCCATGGTCATCCCACCTAGGGATTATTATTGGTGGTCGTCCCTGGGTGGGATGACCATGAATTGTGGCCATCCCTAGGTGGGACGACCATGTGTACATGGCCCAAAAATTTCCAAAAGTTTGGTAGAACCTCCCACAAGAGGTTAGGACCACTATTTAACCTCTAAGGGTTGCCCAAGGGGGGCATATGGTGTCAATTAGAATGTGTCTTGATAGTCTAATCAGATTAATGCAAGTTTAGTGTCTACAAATGCATATTTTTGGGATGCATTGTATGTAGCACAATGCTGAGAAAAAATAGATGACTAAAATGTCAAATTATTAAGGTTATTCAGTAACCTAACCAACTTTAGATTCCCCACTCATGGAAAGAGCATGCATCCTTGAGTCCTTGCTTTTGACGAATTAAGAAACTTGATTCAAATACAACCTTTTGCATTAGGCTAACTTGATCTTGTAAATTGTTTTTTCATGAAGAGGTGAGGCCTATGATACTTCATGGTTAATTAATGCCAAGAATTTTTTTAATTGAAAATTTTTCTTGTTTTCTATCCCAAGCAGGGGCATGATTCTTTTTGGCAATGATTCACTGATGAACATGATTTACACGAATGAGTGTTTTATTATTACTTTTAATTATGACTACCCCCTCGAGTGATGATTCGATGAAGAAATGAAAAATTATAACAAATATGATTCGCTTGACCCATATGAATTGGTTGGAGTTCCTTCAGTTGTTCCCATTGTAAAATTTCTTAGTTTTGTGAGGATTTTGATTATTTTGTTGATATTTCATTAAAAAAATGAATTGAATACCTTGTTCCCCTGGATAATTCTGACAATATTGGTCTTCTTGGTTATTTAAGTAGAGAATTTTGAATTCATTCATGAATAAATTTGGTTCAATCTTGATCCAAAGTGAAGTTTATCAGATTTGACATGTTTTTAGTGGTTTTTAAGCCATTTTGGTATTTTTTTTGCTATTTTTAAGGTGGTTTTTTTGGTGGTAATCCTAGGGTGGAATGGCTGCATAGTTTGTGGTCATCCCATAATGGGAAGGTCTCTATATTAGATGAACATACCACCTTGGGATTACCATGCCTTTTGTAGGGCAATTTAAGCTCAAAATTTGAAAAATGGGCTCATTTATGCATTTTTGATCTGGAAGTTTGAGAGGCAAGAAGTGTGAGAGTGATTTTTCAAAGAGAAGTTCTATAAAAACCATCCCATAGTCACCATGATCCAACTTGCATACTCGATGAGCAGCAAAGCCAACGCGAGACAGGTAAGGGTTAAATTTTCCCCTATAATTTATTAAACTTGGGAGTGTAATTATTTTTGCATTTTCCAACAAAGCAAACTAAATATAAGTAAATGAACATAAATAGTGATAGTATATAGGAATTTGTGCTTAATTGTTTTATTTTTGTGCATTTTTGTTAGACTATTTTCCATTTTTAGGTCATTTTATGCCTGTTTTTGGTGGTCGGGAAGTTCATTTTTGGGCAATTTTAAGGGTCGTCTTTGCAAGGGACGACCACCCTGAGCTATTTGAGGGTAATCCTTAGGTGGTATGGCCATAAATTTAGGGGTCATTCCTAGGTGGGATGACCATGATTTTTCTAGGAAAAGGGCTCTTTTTTTAATGTTTTTGGGTTTCTTTTTGCTTCTTTTTCCTTTGTTTTGGTTTTGTTTTTTAACTTGCTTGCCCTGCTATGTGATTAAGATTCAGTATCAATTTTCAATTATATTTAGGACCACATATGGCCTACTAATATAGGAGGACTAGGAATGGCTTTATGCCATTGGGCTTAAGCAAGTGATGCGACAAGAGCCAATGATGGGAGACAAAGCCTACCTAACTGCGCTGATAGATCTATGGGACCCTCACACCAACACCTTCCACTTGCCTACTAGGGATATGATAGTGACCCTAGAGGACATATACCAAATTCTATGTATTCTATAGAGGGGTGGTTGATTGTATCTACTCATTAGGATCTTAGAGATACAATTTTGGAGAGATACTTCAGAGATGACTAGCCTAAGGCACTGTGATATTTACCTAGCAGAGGCATCATGGTGGATCTATGGTATGATGTAGAGGTATTTATGATGAGACACACCCTAATAATGATACTTATATCTAACATGCTACTGCTAGACTCATCAAGAGCCAAGTTCCCATGGAACCTTTTGGAGTTAGTGTTTACACTGGTGGAGTGCACCATAGAGATGCCTTTAGTGATGACATGGGATACTATGTTATTAGCACAAATTTATGATGATCTATACAAGATCCACTACCATTGGTAGAAAGGATTGGGCTATATATTCTTATTGTAAGTGTGGCAATGGTAGTATATTATCATGAATCAACAACAAGGGCTACCTTGGACAACATAGGCACAACTCACTAATAGGGAGATAGGATTTGGAATACTATGGTAGTAGGATCAAGAGAAGGGTTAGATCCATCCTGATGCAGGTTTGATTGAGCATTATGTAGATTTATTTTCATGGCTCAAGGTATATGCAGCTATCTAAAGACCATACAAAGACTGTTCAACATAGCTTGAGGCTGAGGCATAACTTTGACAAGTATGACAAGGGATGTGGCTAGTTGGTCAACACAAGAGCAAATGAGAGCACTTCCCATATGCTAGAGTATTATGGTAGTTTGTGCTACACCAGGGGTTACCTAGCCAGGCTATTATATACCAAAACTATGACAATGAGAGTAAATTGGCTTTTCCTATAGTGGAGGTACTTGGGGAGGAGGTAGATCCTATGGAGGCTACTTTTGAGGGAGATGATGTTGAGACAATAGTAGTGTATGAATATTTGTGGGTGACCCACAGATGACACGAGGATGAACCACTAGGGTGTTATATGGTTGTAGAGGAAGAGGGAGCTCATGGAGAGGCTCCAAATGAGGCTCAAGATGATGAGGATCTCAGCTTAGGTAAGTGACCTAATGAGGAGGTAGACTCAAGGTAGTGACATGTGCATTGTCGAATAGATGATGAGTGGATGGACTACATGGATATGGAGGGCTAGCAAGGGGACTATGATGAGGATTATTTGGATTATCAGGGAGTGTAGGCACAATTGGCAATATGGGATACCATCATTCTAGAGTTGTAGGGTGAGTTGATCAAAGGGAGACATGAGCAAAGGGATTATGCAGAGGAGAGGGTTCTCCTATAGGCATATGTGTAGAGTGCACATACAAATATTGATTGATAGGAACTAGTGATTGAGGGATAGGGTGCCATGATTATAGGATAGGTGGTCGAGCTAGTCACACTTTAGTCACAGGTTATGGTAGGGATCTCAGGTCAGAAGGCATATAGTAGTGGTGAGGTAGCTAGGCTATGGGAGTGATGAAGGGCACAAAATTATTTTCTCAGCCCAAAGTGCTCAAACTTCTCATTCATTAAACTTGAAAACAAATTACATTACTAGCCTGCAAGCGTAGTTTTCTTTATAGGTGGAATCTGCCTCACTTTCGGCAATCTGCCTGTGCTCCTAGGAAGAATACAATATTACCCTTCTCCAAAAATTGGATCCCCCCATCTTCACTATAAACTTCACCTCTTTTATCCTAACCGGCAACTACCACCAGATCAACCATGAAAACACACATTTATGAGCCATCTGAACATCTCTGACCTCTGGGCATAGCAGTCGAGTGGCCGCCATGCTTAGCAAACTTATCAGGCAAGAAATCCTACATTGATGAGGCATTTTATTGCTTCGAGAAACACTATATGGGAACACGTGCCTTTTCGGGTCGTGAACCAGCAGTATGTCATGATATCATGACATTTTTCTTCCTCGTTGCCTTTTCTCTCCTTCGGGTCACGATATCATGACATGTTGCAATATCATGACATGTCGCAATATCATGACATTTTCCTCCTCGTTGCATTTTCTCTTTGTCTAGTCACGATATCGCGACATGTCGCAATATCGTGACATTTTCCTTCTCACTGCCTTTTCTCTTCATCGGGTCATGATATCGTGACATGTCGTGATATCATGACATTTTCTTTTTGGCTCTTCTTTCATTATTTTGCTCATGAAATCATGACATGTTGCGATATCGTGACATCTACCTTCTGCTTCCTTCTCGCCTTTTCAGGTCATGAAATCATGACGTGTCACGATATCATGACATATTTGCCCTCTGCTCTCTCTTCTCTTCTTGGGTCATGAAATCACAATATGTCATGATATTGCGATAGATTTGCCTTCTGCTCTCGCTCTCTGCTTCGGGTCATAAAATCATGACATGTCACGATATCACGACAATTTTCTTCCTTGCTTCCTTTTTTGCTCCTTTGGTCACGATTTCGTGACATGTCGTGAAATCATGACATTTTCTTCTCTGACCCTTCCTGTTCCCCTTCGATCACGATTTCGTGACATGTCACGAAATCGCAACATTTTTCTCCTCTGGCCTTTCCTGTGTTCTTTTGGTCTCGATTTCGCGACATTTCATGAAATTGTGACATTTTTCACTCCTGCGCCTTGCTTCGTCCTTTTGTTGCGATAATGCGACATGTCGTGATATCACGACATTTTTTCTCCCTTGCACCTTCTTTCATTTTCTGGTCGTGATTTTGCGACATGTCGTGAAATCACAACATTTTTACTCCATGCCTTCTCTCTCCTTCCAGAGTCACAAAAACGTGACATGTCATGATATCGTGACACTTTTCTCTATCGTGATATCGTGACATCGAGGAAAACACTTAAAAATTTTTTGTTGATGCAAGATTGCTCTGCTGCCACTGGATGCTCCTGCATCAGACAACCAAGGTGGATTGAGAAGTGACCTTCACTTCTATGCTATTCTATCACCTTCTCACAACTTGTAAAATCTTCAACCTCTTCAACCTCCACTCTCATTGTTGTCAACAACCTCTTTTCATCCATCCCCTTTAGCAAATAGATCCTAGTGTTGTTACATACCCTTTCGCTCGCCTCCTTCATGGGCTTCAGCTTATGGTGCACTCCATTCTTCATTACTGAGTAAGTGTTGGCACGAACATCATGCACTACACACTAATCAAATTTCCATGGCCTTCCCAACAACAAATGGCAAGCATCCATAGGCAGGATGTCACACAGGACCTCATCATAGTAATTCCCAATATTAAATTTGACCAAGGACTGTTCATTGACCAATGTCCTATGGTCCTTCTGCAACCACGCAATCCGGTATGGATGCGGGTGTCTCCTCCTCTCTAGCTGTAACTTAGTAACCATTTCTTCAGAGACCAAGTTATCAGTACTACCATTATCTATAATCATATTATAGATCTTACCTAAAATTTTGCACCTTGTGCGGAACAAGCTCCTCCTCTGGTCTGACCTTTTCTCTTCATTCAACAAGGTTCTCATTGTGAACATAACTTCTCCTCTCTCTGCCTCCTTAGAATGTTTTTATTCGGCTCTTTCATCTACTATAGAAGCTCTGGCAGGACCCTCAGGTCTCTTATTCATCCTTTCTCGGTGTTGCGGACACTCAAATGCTCGATGTCCTTCTTTGCCATAGTGGAAACAGGTTCCATGAAATACTCCTCTTCCAAATGCACATCCAGATCTACCTCTCCCTCTTGGGTAACCATTTTTCTGATTATGGGGTTGGTAACCATCATCCTCCTTCTGATCCTGACTGTAGCTAGCTTCTTATTTCTTCTCATCTCATCCTCCATCTAATATTCCACCATGTCCTCTTTCTCCATGACCTCTTCATATTTGCTTACCCTCAAACCATTTTTTTAGATTCTCTTCAACTTTTAGAGCAAATTGGTAAGCATATTCAATGGTGCTAATCCTAACCAGACTCAAATCTTCTTGAATACTAGGTCTCAACCCATTGATGTAACAGACCACCTTCTCCTTGTTAACCTCTGAATGGCCAGTTTGGATGGAGATCTTATAGAACTCCTTAGTGTATTCTTTGACATTTTTGCTTGTCTATCTTAAAACTTGCATTTTCTTTAGCAGATCCATCTCATAATCAGCTGGGATGAACTGCCTCTTCAACTTCTCCAGCATTCTATCCCACCTAGTTATTCTCTCCTTTCCTCTTCTGTTTCTTTCTAGCTGTACTCCCTTCCACCATATGCTGGCATGACCATTCAGATTGGTCTTGGAAAACCTGACCCTATCAAGATCTTAAACTTGTTCATACTCAAAGTATTCTTCCAAATCATTGATCCAATCAATCAACTCCTCTAGATCAAGATTTCTAGAGTACGTAAAAACTTCCATCTTTGGTCTCTTTCCAATCTGAGAGATGGCTCTATATAACCTGGCTTGTGCAGGATCTATAGCCTCTTCTTCTTCCTCAAACTGGTCCTTTTCTTCCACTTCATATTCACTTCCTTCTTCTCCTCTGGGTTCAAGTCCTCTGCATAGCTCCTCTTGCAGGGCCTGAACTTACCACTGTAAAGATTTGAAATCTTCTACTGGCACCATATTTCTTCCACCACCATGATTTCTTCATGGAGGCATTCTTCCTCACTCTCTTCTCATAACCCTTCCACAGATCCTGGTGCAAGCTATCTCACTTTTGATGATCTGCTCACACACTCAGTAACTCCCGCTCTGATACCACTTGATGAAGGGCACAAAATTATTTTCTTATCCCAAAGTGCTCAAACTTCTCATTCATTAAACTTGAAAATAAATTACATTACTAGCCCGTAGGTGTATTTCTCTTTACAGGTGGACGCAACATCACTTTTAGTGATCTTCCTATGCTCCTAGGAAGAATACAATCTTTTCCTTCTCCAAAACTTGGATCCCCCCTCTTCATTGTAACCTTCACCTATTTTATCGTAACTGGAAACTACCACTGGGTCAACTATGGAAACATGCATTTATGAGCCATATGAACATCTCTGACCTCTGGGCATAGCATTCGAGTGGCCGCCATGCTTAGCAAACTTATCAAGCAAGAAATATTGCATTGATGAGGCATTTGATCACCTCGAGAAACACCGTCTGTGAACGCGTGCCTTTTCAGGTCATGAACCAATAGTATGTCATGATATCGTGACATGTCGCGATATCGTGACATTTTTCTTCCTCGCTGCCTTTTCTCTCCTTCGGGTAGCAATATCGTGACATGTCGTGATATCATGACATTTTCCTCCTCACTGCCTTTTCTCTTCGTTTGGTCATGATATCGCGACATGTCACGATATCACAACATTTTTCTCCTTGCTGCCTTTTCTATTTGTCGGGTCATGATATCGTGACATGTCGTGATATCACAACATTTTCTTTCTAGCTCTTATTTCTTTCTTTTGGTCATGAAATCATGACATGTCATGATATCGTGACATCTGCCTTCTCTTTCTTTCTTGCCTTTTTGGGTCATGAAATCATGACGTGTCGCGATATCACGACATCTTTGCCCTCTGCTCTCTCTTCGCTTCTTGGGTCATGAAATCGTGACATGTCATGATATCGCAACAACTTTGCCTTCTGCTCTCGCTCTCTACTTTGGGTTGCGAAATCACGACATGTCGTGATATCGTGACAATTTTATTCCTTGCTTCCTTTTCTTCTCCTTCGTTCACAATTTCACGACATGTCATGAAATTGAGACATTTTCTTCTCTGACCCTTCCTGTTCCCCTTCGGTCATGATTTTGTGACATGTCACGAAATCGTGACATTTTTCTCCTCTGGCCTTTCCTATGTTCTTTTGGTCATGATTTTGCAACATGTCATGAAATTGTGACATTTTTCTCCTTTGGCATTTCCTGTGTTCTTTCGGTCGCGATTTCATGACATGTCACAAAATCGTGACATTTTTCACTCCTGCGCCTTGCTTCGTCCTTTTGTCGTGATAATGCGACATGTCACGATATCACGACATTTTTTCTCCCTTGTGCCTTCTTTCATTTTTTGGTCATGATTTCACGACATGTCATGAAATCGTGATATTTTTGCTCCGTGCCTTCTCTCTCCTTCCTGAGTCATGAAAACACAACATGTCGCGATATCGCGACACTTTTCTTTGTCGTGATATCGCGACATCGAGGCAAACACTTAAAAAAAATTTGTTGATGCAAGATTGCTCTACTGCCACCGAATGCTCTTGCATCAAGGAGGAGGTGACATAGCTCCAAATATTAATAAGTGAGTACTAAGCACATCATCGATAGGATATAAACTACACATAGTATTTGGAGGATGAGATAGCATTCCTTAGAGGGCACTTACCAACTCACTCTTTTGATAGTGGGTTGCACCAGAGTAGGAGGAGTAGTACAAGGTAGTCATCTATTAGGATGGGAGAACCTAGCTCCACAAGGAGAGTAGATAGGACTAGGGAGAGTGGATCTGTAAGCTCTCAAAAAGTACCAACTGAGGGTGGGGGTGAGAGTCATGGTGCTGGTCCTACATGACCATGGATTTTTAGAATCTACAATTATTTTTGGATTTTGGGAGTGTGAGGTCTAAGGACCTACTTTATTGTAACCTACGGGCAATTTTGTATGATGATGTATCTCTTTTACCCCATACATACACACACACATATATATATATGAGTTGTTATTATTGTCATCAAGCATTTATTTATTGCTTTATTGGATGTATGCAACGTGTATGTTTGCTTTACTGATGTTTTGATGGATGCATGTATTGTAATATGATATTTTTTATGATATGATATGTGTTTATGCATAATGAAATGAATTATTTATTGATCTATATGATGAAATATGAATACTATTTTACAAACTATGTTAGCACCTTAGACTATATAAAAGTCATCTATTAATTTTGTAATGTGACTATGTGATGGATTTGTGAAAATGTAAACTAAAAAAATGTGATAAAATGGTATGGAATGGAATGAATAGCAATATTTTATAGGATGTCCTTGAGGTTTTCATGAGATTAAAACACTCTAGTCAACTGGTCAAAAGTAATATACTAACCATGCAAGACTTTTTGGCAAGGTATGAATCTACTAGGATGACCAAGATACTCAATATCCCTGTGTTTGTAGGTGAGTTCATTGTTATGATAATACATAAAGTTACCCTAGTGCCAAACAAGATTGATGTAGTCCATCTGTACTAAAGATAACCCTATGAGTATCATGATCCTGGGTTTTGTACATAGTTGGATTAGACCACTAGGTAGTACGGGCTATCAAAAGCTAGCTCATTTGCATGCAAACATTGGTTTGTACAAAAGTAGGATGCTAATGTGACAGAAATATCATCATGCATAAGGATAATACCATTGCTAGGTAGGCTTGATGCCACCTAACCTGTAATGAGGATCACCTCATGGTTTATCAAGTGCTGATAATTCTAGGAATTCAAGTTTGGTACTCCCTTATTTTATTTTATTTTTGGATTTCTCTAGGGATTTGCTTATTATTTTTTGGTGAGCAAGGTATTTTGTGAGTGGTTATAACCATAGTTTATTTTTATTTTTGCTTTTTCTAGTGGTGAAAACCATTATTTTTTGGGGGGATTTGGGTGTGAAAGAGCTTGTCCTTTTCTCAATTCTTAGCATTTTTGAACCATTTGCACAGGGGGATGAGCAAGGTAAACTTTTTACTTAAGGTAACCTAGACCACTTTGTAGGTTTCATATTTCCTTGTGCAAAACTTGGATTTAATGTGAAAATATATTGGAATTTTGACGTATACAAGGTATAATCAAAGCAAGACTCTATGTTCTAAAAATCAAGATAGCTTTCTACAAAATTTGAATCTAAAACTAAATATGGTTGAGTGATTAAAAACCCTAAATACACCCTAAAAAAAATGACTAGGTGAAGGGAAATAGACACACATACGAAAGGTTGGAAATTTAGATTATAATTGTAATGTAGATGGTTGTGAATGAAGACTTTTGACAAAGTTGACTTTGAAGGATGTTGAATATACAGACTTGGTGGTAGACATATATTAGTAACTCGAAATGTAAAATGCAATGATGGGTATGACTAATTCAAGTGATTTTATACTGTAGTGATATGCAATATAATGTAATGCAATATTTTTGTATTTTTTTTGTTTTAATAATGTGTTTGAATTTTGATAAATATATATGTATATACATTTGACCAATAGGATTATTAGACACCATTGGGGCATTTTGGGTGACAAAAGAGTTTATGGATAACCTTGGGGATTTTTGGGTGACCAAAGGGTTTATTGATACCCTTTAGGTTATTTTGGGTGACCAAAGGGTTTATGGAAACCTTTGGGGTTTTTGGGTGACCAAAGAGTTCATGGACACCTTTGGGGATTTTTGGGTGACCAAAGGGTTTATAGATACCTTTGGGGCTTTTTGGGTAACCAAAGAGTTTATGGATACCTTTGGGGTGTTTTGGGTGACCAAAGGGTTTATGGATATATTTAGGGCTTTTTGGATGACCAAAGGGTTTATGGATACCTTTGGGTATTTTGAGTGACCAAAGGGTTTATAGATACCTTTGGGGCTTTTTGAATGACCAAAGGGTTTATGGACACCTTTGGGGATTTTTGGGTTACCAAAGGTTTTATGGATACCTTTGGGGATTTTTGGGTGACAAAAGGGTTTATGGATACCTTTGGGGCTTTTTGGGTGACCAAAGGATTCATGGAAACCTTTAGGTATTTTTGGTAGGGTATAAAACTTTAAGCATGAAAAGGCTGTAGATGAAGGATATTCAAGGGTTCAAATTTCTCAATTCTTTCAATGGAGGCTAGGTGATAAGTTCTAGGTCCAATATAACTTGTGATAATGAATGGGCTTAACTAGTTTGTTGCAAACATATCCCAGAGGTGGGAGGATAATTTGGAGTTTTGTTGGTTCTATTTTAGAACAAGGTCACCAACCTGAAAGTATCTAGGATGGAATTTCATATTA
Source organism: Wollemia nobilis (assembly GCA_028583015.1). Classification (NCBI taxonomy): domain Eukaryota; kingdom Viridiplantae; phylum Streptophyta; class Pinopsida; order Araucariales; family Araucariaceae; genus Wollemia; species Wollemia nobilis. The sequence continues at coordinate 1,109,045 of JAQPPZ010001917.1, forward strand.
TAGGCTCTCTTAAGTTGCTCTTGATAAACACATAGGTTCTCAAGAGCATTAAAACATTCATAAATTAATGTTAGTTGATCTAGGTGGGCCTACCACATGATGCCATAATTGATAAACTCTTGCATGGATATGCGTAGGGATAGGATTTACAGCTCTAAGAGCATGACTACCTTAGCACCATACATTAATGAAAATGCAGTTACCCCAATGGTTGTTCGAATACTAGTGTGGTAGGCCCATAGAGAAAGGGGTAATTGCATATGCCAATATTTGTAGTTATCCTTAACGATTTTATTTAAAATAACAATTATTATTTTGTTTGATACCTCAACTAGCTCATTGGCTTAAGGATAATAGGGCATAGAAAAGTTGTGCTGGATATTATATTTGGCTATTAAAGATTGCACATCTTTATTATTTAAAGGTGGACAATTATCTAAAATGATTTTGGTTGGAATGCCAAAATGACAGATGATATATGTAACAAGAACTTCATAATGTGAGGTCTAGTCGTAGTGGTATGGGTAATTGCTTCCACCCATTTTATGAAATACTTTGTGGCTGTAATGATGAACATGTGATGGCCCAAGGAAGGGGTTGAGATATTCCCAAATAGGTCAAACCCCCACTGTGAGAAAGTCTAAATCAATTGAATCAGTTGTAAGACATAAGAAGGTGCATGTGTCAAATTAGCATGGTGTTGATACTTTGCACACTTCTTAACATAAGTGCAACAATACCACTCTAAAATTGACCAATAATAGCCCATGCAAATAATACACTTTGTGATGGCCATGCCACTAAAATGGCCACCACATGTACTGTCGTGTGCTTGGGAAATCACCCAAACTGACTCTTGAGGTTCTAAGCAACGAAGGAGGACAACCTCATAGCTTTGATGATATAAAATATCTCCAAGTAATATATAGTTTGTTGATTTTTTCTTGAAAGTCCAATTGGTGGCATGCAACAGTCTAGAAGGGTTATTACCAAGCTTTAGGTAATATTTTATCTGAGTAGACCAATATTGATTTGAAGAAGCCTCAATTGCATGAATTGCTTGATCCTTTTAAAGTTCCTCCTTAGCAAATGTTGATTGGGAGATAACTTGTAAGTATAACATTGTTCTGCTATCAAAAGGAGTTTGAGGGAATAAAGTCCTCCAAGCGATATTATTCAGGCGATTATGAATTTGGGAGAACCATTCATGAGAAGGTTCAATTTTAATCATGTGGGCTTTTGGCATGGAGGGGATGTTCTCACACTCAATCATGGATTGTGATAGCATTTTTCCCTAAATGGTTGTTATATCATCAATAATATTCTATAGGATTAAAGACCCCAAGGAGGCTATTGTATCCACAAAATGGCTAGATGATCAAGGGAGTGTCTCGATATCGTACCATTTAAACTTCGTTAGAATTTTATCCACAAGGGCTTTTGAGGTTTGCAAGATTGAACATTTGCATTGGAATATTCCCTTGAATTGGCTCACTATGAGAAAATAATCATAAAAAATGTTGAGCTTAGATATTTTTATGATGATTTTTATTTGAAGGCCCATTAGAAGAGCTTCATACTCAAAATTATTGTTAGTGTATGGGAAATCGAGTTTGAAATACAAGGGTATTGGAGCCCCTTAAGGTGTGAAAAACATAATTTTCATGCCACCCCCTTTCTCTCACTTAGAGCCATCAAAAAATAGTTTCATGTCAGCCTATGATTCAAGCTATTCAGGATTAGGTGATTCTAACACTTGAAATAATCCATCATCAGGAAGCTCTATGTTAAGATGCTAATAATATTAGAGAGGAGCCTCTACGAGTTGATTGATGATGACCTAACCTTTAATTGATTTTTTTCAATAAAATTCAGGTCAAATTCTGTCAATAGCATGATCCATTTTGCATGTGACATTTATGATAAGTATGACTCATCATATATAACAATGGATTCTCTTTGGATACAACATACATGGTGTGATTGAGCATGTAATGGTATAGCTTTTTAGTCATAAAAAACACTGCTAAGCATAGCTTCTCAATGTATGTATATTTGATTTCGTAGTTGACTAGGGTGTGACTAATATAGTAAGTAACATGTTCTTTGTTAAATTTATTATTTTGGGCTAACATGATGTCCAATGCAATCTCAATAGCTGATATGTATCAATAGAATGACACTCCTGGTCGGGGAGGAGCCAATACTGGTGGTGAAGCCAAATATTATTTAATTTCATCAAAGGTGGCTTGACACTCATCATCCCAATTGAATGCAACCCCATTGTGTAACAATTTTTTCATGGATCGACACTTATCTGACAACTACACTATGAAGTGCTTGATAGATGCGACCTTCCCTTGATGACTAGGTAGTTACTTGATGGTAGTAGGGGAGACATTTCAAGGTTTTCCTTGAATTTATTTGGATCGAATTTGATGCCTTACTTAGAGACTATGAATCCCAAGAGTTTTCTATATGTGATGTCAAAGACACACTTCTTAAGGTTTAGTCTAATGTTGTGTTTGATGATGCAGTAAAAATCAATGTGCTCATGGTGCAGTAAACATTTAGCCAATAAGTCATCCATGTAATATTCCAAAATTTTGGGCATGTATTTATGGAAGATATAAGTCATAGCTTGTTGGTAGGTAGCACCAATGGTTTTGAGACCAAAAGGCATGACCTTATAACAAAATGCCCCCCAAGGCATTGTGAACGTTGTTTTGAGTTGATCTTACAGATTAATATGAATTTGGTTGTATCGAGAGAAACCATCCATTAGGGATAACATCTTGTGGCTTGATGTGGCATCCACTAGGGCATCTATGTTTGATAATGAAAATTTATCCTTAGGATTCAATTTGTTTAGATCACAAAAGTCGATGCAAATATGAATTCTCCTACCAAGTTTCTTGACAAGAACCATATTGGAAAACCATGGTGGATATTCCATTGATATAATGAACTTGGTGCACCTATGATCACCACTATAGAGTGGAAACAATGGTGCACCTATCAGAGGTAAATGATATGCATCTATTGCTATGTTGATCTAAGCACTATGAAAGCAACATTAAAGTAAGCATAAGATGACAAATAGATGAAATAAATGGGTGGTTCTCTTTATATTAATGCAATTTTCAAATATATGGTTACAAAATATCCCCTTGAGGGATCTCAATTGATACAACTCATTACAATACTCAAAGGATCAAATCCTTTCAAAAATCCAAGGTATGCTTACAATGTTTTCCTCACACTCATGATTGAAGAGAGTGGGATTTTGATGCTGCTGTGATGTTAACTTTCTGATACTTCCTCATGTGTTGTGATAATAGGATATACACACAAATAAATAAGATTCATTAATAGCATTTCTGGATTAAAATGCAATCAAAGAGATATATGCGATAATTAGCTTGAAAGAGGAAATGTATAATAGAAGATTCAAAACTACTCCAAATGCTACCAAAACTTAGGATCATGCATATAGTATGTTCTGGAAAATATCCAATCAAAAATAGAAATAAAATTGCACATCAATATATGGTCATCTTGGGGTGTTCCATTCAAGACGGCAAAATATGAAATGCATGATAACAGGTGCAAAACAATTCAAAATTTCACCAAAATTTAACAGAATGCATAAAATCTATTCTAGAATCTATCTATGTAAAAATGTAAGATCAATTGTGCTCCAATTTGTGGCCATCCCAAGGTGATCCATTTAGGACTATCACAATTTGGGGATCATCCTAGGGTGGGATGCCCACCAAATTTGGTGGTTTTTGCCACCAATCCCTCTAGGATTGGGTCTAAATTACTCCTAGGCATATTATCATTAAATTTTGGGATCTTCAAATGGGTTGGTTTTGTAAATATATTACACATTTTAGAATCACTTGAAAACCTCCTTTGCTCGATGGAGATCTCAAGGAAAAATACATAGTATATTGGGGATAAATCTTGACAGCACTTCATGATCAAATAATGCAAAGAATCCTTTCCAAAATTGGATGGAATGGATATACTTTATATCCCAATAAAGGCCTATGGCAAAATGGGCATGCGATATCATGCAAGATAGTTGCCACCATTTTTCCAAACCTTGCCATGTATTGGAGTGGGAAGGAATATCTATTTTGGGCCTCCAATTTGCAACTTGGCATGAGAGTTATACACCCTCATACTGGCATGCTTCAATGGATGGGATAAATGGCTGAATATGGGTTCCATTTGTCCCACCTTTGGATTTTTAAGGGTCTAAGGCCATGGCCATCCCACCCATGGATAGTTGCTAGTGGCCATCCTTGGGTGGGATGACCATGAATTGTGGCCATCCCTGGGTGGGACAACCATGCATACATAGCCCAAAACTTACCAAAAGTGGGGTAGAACCTCCAAAAAGTGGTTATGACAACTATTTAACCTTTAAGGGTTGCCCAAGGGGGCCATATGGTGTTGATTAAAATGTGTCTCGATAGTCTAATCATATTGACACAATTTTAGTGTCTACACCAATGAAAAAACACACCCCTACAAACCATAGGATATAAGGGACTCATATGATTAAAGGGATATTATAGGCATATATTGTATAGGGTTACTCACAAATTTATGATTTATCTCAGGTTGACAAATTAAATGGAGGTAATGATATGAACCATAGAAAACTAATCAATTTTTTGCACAACACCATACACATGGGAGGTTTGTGTCTTATATTACATACTTCCCTATCATTGGTATTACTAGTTCCCACATTTGCATGATTCCATTATCCATGGAAGCTACAAATTCTTATGTTGTAGCAAGGCCTTAGCCTTGGCTAACCATGTAGCAGTAATCTAACCCCCCTGTAGCTTCAAATTGGTCCTAGACAAAGCTTGTGATGCTTGAGAGATATATGGGCTCGTATCTCTTCTATGCATGATTTCTTTAACATCCTCCCATGGAATCCAATATATTGTTGGCATTTATAGTGTTTAAATAGGCAACTATATCCATATTTAATATACCAAAGCATGCAACTACATTCGTGCATATAGTGGATACCTATGCTCCCATAATTACAAATATTTATGAAATTCATGTAATTAATCATGAAGCATACATCCAAATATAGTTAGATATAGTTGCAACTTCGCCAATGTATTATTGGTCCCACATGGAAATTTTTTGATGTGGGGTTGCATGAATGAACAATGAAAACTTGGTGCATGCATTGGTAAGTAACATATAAATATTTTTTGTGATAACTATACACAAATCACAAAAAAAACCAATATATACTTTGGTGAGTTTTCATGAAACATGATGTGTAGATACCTAGTGGTGCAACTTCCTTGATCAGTGCATTGATTATAGTGTATCAAGGCAAATCAATGACTTGCATTTTTGCATGTGGTGAAATCTCGTCAAAGTAATTTTACTGGGTATTACATATTTTTAGTTTCGAGGTCTCGTGCTAAAAATAAAAACTATGATTCTTCATTGTGGTACAACACACTTCCATGTTGGAATTTTGAAGTAGTGTATCTCATTGTCAACATATCATGAGTAAACATAATCCAATTTTGGTGATCCAAAAGTAGGCATACTCCATCCATAGAAACTTTGATTTCATCGTATGTGCATGGATCTAGACATTGCTTCTAGATATAGGTGATGCTTCTGCTATAGATGTAGGATCTTTCCTTCTAATGGAAGGTCGGTTCCTCTACTACATTTGTATATAGTCACCTTCACTACTATGGATATAGGTACTTCCATTTCTCTAGATATAGGTGCCTCCTCTACTCTAGATATAGGAACTTGTGTTTGCCTTTGAATATAGAAACCTTCACTACTATGGATATAGGCACCTACATCTTCGTCTAGATATAGGTGTGTTTCTCCTTGGTGGGTGATAAAAACCTTTATGATGGTTTAAATATAGGTTTTGGCCTCCTTATGGGAAGTAGGCAGCTCTTCTATTAGCCTGAATACAAGCATCATCCTCCTGGTGGAAAATAGGTGCCTATCGATTGGCCTAGATATAGGCACCATCATCCTAGTGGGAAGTAGGCACCTTTTTTGGATTGCTACACTTCTAGAAAGTGAGGAAAATAGAGAAATATAGATTCATGCTTGATAGGCATGTTTGAACCATATTCCTATAGATTGCAACTGATTCCACGTGGCCCTAAAAAATGAAAATATAATAAAAGAAAAATATATTCTAAAAATACATTAGAAAAAAATATAATACTATATATATATATATATATATATATATGTATTATATTTATTTCTTCATTTTTTCATATATTTTTTCTCTTTTCCTTTATTTATTTATTTTACAGTGAACGTGTAAGTATTCGTCAAACTGCTAATTTTTTTTCAAAAAATGGGGTCTCCCCCTTACCTGCATATGATTCAATCACATGAATTGGAGGTGCATGGTAAAGTCATAAGCAGTATTCATTGATAATAAAAATTATGCTTCTATTATCAATGGTTCTAACATAGACAACTCCATTTTTGATCATTTTGATCACCTCATACAGACCCATTCACCTCTACATGAGTTTTCCCTTTTGCTCTTAGAATTGGGAATCATATAACATTGCCTAATCTCCTTAAATAATTTTGGTCTTATGTGGTGGTCATGCCACATTGCCCTCTACTTCTATGTTATTTATGTATGGTAGTATGTCTTACCTATATTCATCCAACTAATTTAGGTTGTGAATACATTCTTTTTTTTTAGGATCTAGGTTCATATTGAGCTTCATAGAAGTCTACATAATTTTAAATTTGATTGGCATCATTGTATTTTTCTTGTACACCAATTGAAATGGTGTAAATCCGATAGTTGATTTCCACATAGTCTAATATGCCCATACTACTTTTGGGAGGCATTTCTCCTAGTCCTTTTTGTGTTGCTACACTATCTTTATCAGAATTTTCTTCAACTCTTGTTTTGTAACATCTACCTACCCATTAGCTTGTGGATGGTATGGGATGTTTTGTTATACTAGATTTGGAATTGCTACATTGGTTCCTAAATAATATTTGGTATCAATTGAGTCCCTTGACCAGTGGTAATATCCCTAGGAACACTGAAATTGATGAAAATAATTTTATACAAGAATTACACTATATTATATTCCTTTGTATTCCATAGTGCTTGCACTTCAACCCACTTATTAACATAATTAGTACATACTAGAATATACCTCTTATTTTTATATTGTGGATTCATAGGCCCAAAAAAATACATCCTCCATTTATCAAATGGTTCAATATGCAAATTTGGCTAAAGGGAAATTTCATCTTGTGGAGTTGGTCAACCCATTCATTGACATTGATAGCAATGGTTAACATAGTTTATTACATCCTTAAATAATGAGGGCCAATAATACCCTATTTGTAAAACCTTAAATGTACTTCTTTTTCCTACAAAATTTCCACCACACGGTTCATCATGAAAGGTTTTAAAAATTTATACAATTTTGTTATCAGTGGCACATCGTATCATGATTTGATTAGGGTCAGTTTTAAACAGGGAACCATCAACCTATGAAAAATTTGTACTCTTTTCAAATGTTTGAGCTTCTCAAAGAGTGATTGTAGGGGATACTTTGTTGATTGTGAGGTAATTTTCCATATTAGTATACCATTGTATATGGTTATCAAGAGCAAAGAAATGCTCATACAAGGATCTATCCTCAATGGCAGTGTTATCATGAGAGATTAACCTGGACAAAACAATCTACAAGAATATTATTCCTTCCTAGTTTATCTACAATAGTCACATAAAATTCTTGCAAGAATAATAGCCATATAATAATACTACCACTTATCATTGTCTTTTTCATAAGAATTATGGTTATATGGTCAATGTGTACAAATATTTTATAGCCCATGATATAATGGTAGAATTTATTAATGGTATGTACAACTCCTAGGAATTATTTTTTTGTGATAATGTAATTAAGTTCAGCACCCATAAGATTTTTACCAACATAATAGATGGAATATACTTTTTTTTCTTCTTTTTTCTCTAGTGATACCTCTATAGCATTGTTGGATGCATATGAATAAATGTGGAAGAGAAGGTTCCAATTTGGAACTCTAAGAATGGGAGTAGTTGTCAGTTTTTCTGTTAAGGTTTGAAACACTTGTTCACACTCACTTGTGTAGATAAAATCCACATATTTGGTTAACAATGTGTGCAGTGGTTTGGCAATGTTGTTGAAATATTTTATAAATCAATGATAATACCTAGAAAGGTCTAAGAAAATTTAGGTATCTCTCTATTTTTTGGGGGTAGATAGTTCTTTGATAACTTTAATATTTCTTTTATCTACTTTTATCCCCTCAATAGAAATGTGGTTTCCTAAAACTATCCCTTCCATTATCAACATGAAGTATTTCTTATTACTTAAGGATAGCTTTATTTCTTGATAGTGTGAGAGTAATCTCTCTAGATTAGTTGTAGCTTCTTAAAAACTTTTACCATACACATTGAAATCGTCCATATAACCTTCTATAGTATCTCCTACCATATACAAAAAATACTAAGAACTACCTGTTGGAAAGTTGCAGGTGTGTTACACAACCCTAAAGGTAAGATACGATAGGAAAAGGTACCCCAAGGATAGGTAAATGTTTTTTTTTCCTAATTTTCTTCCCCTATTTGGATATAATTGTATCCATTGTACCCATCATGAAATGAAAAATATATCTATCCTACCAGGGTATCTAGGACTTGGTCTATAAACGATAGGGGAAAATGACATTTTTGAGTGGCCTTTTCTAACATCCTATAGTCCACAAAATCCTCTATTTGCTAATTTTACTGGGCAATTCCACAAAATGCGAGACCCATTAACTATCTAAAATGGGATAGATGAATCCAACATATAACAATTATTGTAATTCAACTTTTACTATTTCTTTCATGGCTGGATTCATCCACCTTTGAGATTGTCTTATTGGCCTTGCATAATCTTCCAAGTAAATCCTATAAGTGCATAATTTAGGTGCATTACCTCTCATGTATCTATAATCCCAAGTGAAAGGAGTATTATATTTATTTAATATTTCTTTCAACTTATCTTCTTGAACAATTGTCAAGGAATTATCAATGTTCATTCTTCATATATGTTCTATTTCAATTTTTTTAACATGCTTATCATTGCTACCAACAAGTGGGGAATCCATAGGAGGGTGTGAAGATTTTCCTTAAATAAAGCTCATTATGCTTTTATATTCATATGCTTTGTCATCTATTTAATCCAAAACCATCACTTGTTGCAACATAGGCAAGGTATCATCATGAACAAATTTAGAATTAGGCTATCCCAATTCAACAGTAGATTTTACAAGAGGGTAAATGACTAAATTTTTAGCATTATATCCATTGAATATCATAATTTTTACAATTCTACAAATTATATAGACATCAACTATTGCTAGCCAAATACATCCTAATATGAGTGGATAACCATCCAGTCCTGATTTTGGCTTTAGAACTAGGAAGTCTACTAAATATTCTCATGCATATACAATTACAATAACATCTTCCAGCATTCCCTCTAGGAAAACTATGGATCGATCTAACAATTATAAAACTATTTTGGTTAGAATCATATCTATAAACTATAGTTTATGCATGGTTTCCTTTGGCATGAAATTTATGGATGCATCTAAATCTACTATATTATTGGGTATCCTCAAGCCTACAATTTGAATCATTAAGATCATACTTCCTAGTTTAGAATATTTTTGGTGATAGGTGTTACCTAAACTTAAGTCAACTAAATAACCTACCATGTCTACTACTTTTTATTGTTTTCATTGTCTTAGTATTTTAAAACATAATTCTCTAATAGCTCTTGTATAAATAGGCACATATCTTATAGCCCGATAAAGGAGAATTGTGACAATAAGGTTTTTCAATCCTTCCATTATATCAAACTTTGGTTCAATCATTTTTTGGATTCTTGTAACATTTTGGGAAAATACTAAACCGCTTCATTGTTAGACTATTCAATAGTTAAATTTTCTTCCATATTCTCTACCGAAGGTGATGGTTTTTCTACTCCTACTTCTATTTTATCTTCCTCCATTATTGGAGGTATTGGATCTACAACTACTTCATTACCTGATCTAAGTTTAACTTGACTACAATCTATACTAATATGATACATAGAATACATCCCTATGTCTACTTGATATATTGGTTGATTTGTCTTATTATTATTTGGATTTGGGGTTGATTGTGCCTATAAATATTATGGTTTGGAAGTAGGCGATGTTAGCAAACTAGGTTGTAGTGGGGTTTGTTTTGTTACCTATGGAGGTGAAGTCCACATATTATAATCTTATCATTGTATTCTAGTTTGCTGGTATGGCATCCATGGATAAGATGTGTAAGGAGTTGGCCTTGAAGAACACAAGCTTATACTGAGAGGGGGAGTGAACTATATAATTTTATTTTTTAATTTTATTTCCCAATCAATATTATATAATGTATAGATACAAATATCAACAACAGTAATAAAAGCAATGCACAAATAACCACACACAATAGAGACACCAATTTTATGTGGTTCACCCAATGTGGGCTACTCCATAGAGAAAATATTCCACTGAAATTTTCTCAATCAATATCTTGGGAATCCTTTCCCTATTACAATTTTTATGGACCTCTGTCTAAAGGAGACACCAATATCTTAATCAATTTTATGGATCTCTATCCATAGGAGAACTAATTTCTCCTAATCTTTGATTGGTGATCTTCTAGAAGAATTATTGCCCCCACTAATTTACCTAATGGATATCTATCCACCGAAGACACCTATCCTCACTGCCTTGGATAATGGATATCTATCCACTAGAGACTGTTGTCCTCTATACTCTATCACCTCCAAATCTCTATCACAAATCTTCACTAAAATTACTCCTTCGATCTAGCACAAATATGCTCAATATCTATCTCTGGTCTGGCACCAACCTGTACTCAAATTTGCACCAAACCATGTCCTTGAATATGTACTAAACAAATTCCTTCGATCTAGCTCAAATATGTCCTTAATATCTATCCTTTGATCTTGCACTAAATATAGTCCTTCAGTCTAGCACAAGCCTATCCTCAATCTCTATCCTCAAGCATTAACTCAAAGCTTGACTTAATCTCAAATAAATTCTACTAGAACTACCCCAAACCTTAACTCACGATTTGAACAAATCAATCAATCAAATCTACTCTCAAGTCTTCTCAAAGACTTGTCTCAAATATGCCTTGTAAGCTTCCATAAAAGCTCACACCAATCTGTCCACAAGTCCTCTCTAGAACTTGTCAAATATTCTCAATAAGTCCTCACTAGAACTTATCCAAATCTTCTCTCACTCTGTATTGTAAGCTTCCACAAAAGCTCACCCAAATCTATCTGTAAGTCTTCTCAAAGACTTACCTCAACTCTACTCAACAAGTCCACACTAGAACTTGTCCAATCTCATAGAAACATAAAGAGAGTTGTTAGAGACTCAATATGCTCTACATTTATCACAATAATAAATCACTTTCAATCACTCTTAGAACCATACAGAGAATTGTTAGAGATTCAATATGCTTCACATTCACCTTAATACTCAATAAATTTCAATCACTCTCTTAGAAACATATAGAGAATTTTTAGAGACTCAATATGCTTCACATTCACCTCAATACTCAATCACTTTCAATAAATCTCTTAGAAACATATATAAAATTGTTAGAGACTCAATATGCTCCACATTAACCTCAATACTCAATCACTTTAAATCACTCTTCTATCATAGAAACATATAAATAATTGTTAGAGACTCAATATGTTTCACACTCATCAACACTCAACCTATTTCTCAAATCAATTCAAAATATAGAATAATTTGTTTCACAGAACTTGAAAAATCATTTCACACATTCACTTGACTAGGCTCAACCAAATCTACTCAACCAATCACTCAATGAAATGATCCTTGCTCACAAACCCTAGTCCAAGCATATATATACTCACTCAAATATTTCCAACAATGCTTTATCAACCAATCTCACATAACAATGATACTCATGTTCTTTCCAAACCCTAGTTCAAGTTCTTCACTCAAAAACTCACTTCAACAACAATGCTTATAAGACATAATAATGATACTCATGTTCTTTGCAAACCCTAGTTCAAATTCTTCACTCAACTCAAACACTTCAACAACAATCTTAAGAAACAAGGTTTTATCAACAACTCTTAATTCCATAAAACCTTGAAGCATTAATTCAAATACTCTCAACAATGCTAACCAAACAATCCTTTTCACTCCAACTTTCCATTCACAATTTTCAAAAATCACTCACTAGGAATAATATGCCCATACCTTTTTTTGGATGTAGAAGTGCCTCTAGAAAACCTATCTCAATCACAATTTTCTTCTTTCCAATTTCAATGGTTAGACACAACAATATTACTTCAACACTTTCCAAAAATATTCCTTGGACATAAAATAATCACAACTCAATTTATGCCTTATTTTTCCCTTTTGAAATAACACTCATCATATCATACATAAAGATAATTTTTTGATACACCTTATAAAATCCAGCTTAAAATAATATCCAACACCATGAAAATATCAACCAAACATCTTTACAATCTTTTCAAAACATTTGAGCAAACAACATTAAAAATTTAATTTTGCAAAAAACCTTATAACTCCTTTAGAAACCTTAGAACCAATTTAAAATATGCAAAAATTAATTTTTAAATGCCCAAACTATATTCTAAAAATTTTTGACACCCAAGATTAATGAATACCTTTTTCTTCCGAAAAAGGGGTTTCGACAAGATTCGATCTGTCGTCTCCTCAAGCCTAATCACCTTAGCGCTTGGAAGCCCATCATGTGGGCTACTAGTGCCCATGTGAAGGAAGAAGGAGTTCCTTCCTCTTATGCCTCCACTCACCATCTATTTCTCACAAACCTTGCACACTCTTTCTTTGCTTTGGACACAGCACAATTCGTAAGGCTCACAATTCTTAAAGATCGCAATAATATTTGAAGGCATGGTAAGGTTTGCTAGGGTGGGAATTCTCCCCTTATATACACGTTTTAAATTCTCCTCACGTCGGCACTTTTTTTTTCAAAAACAATTTTTAAATTTTAATTTTGATAACCCACCTCAGGGTTATTTAACCTTAGCTTAAACTAATTTATATTTAATAATTAAATTAATTAATAATTAATTTAAATAACTTTATAGGTTAAGTAAATTAACTAATAAATTAATTTAATATTAATTTATAATTAATTTTAAAATTCCTTTGCATAATATTATAATATTATTTATTTGGACTTTTTCTTGCACTTTGGACCTCATTTGAATTTCTGGAATCGGGTCTTGAAATTGAAACGAAAACGGATGCTGCCAACTAAAACTGCCACTGACTGGTGCTGAAAGTTCAACATCAATGACCACTCACTCTTGATATCAATGACAACTTATCACTCAAAATATCCAACAGGCCCTTGGGTGGTGTTCATACAAGGTGGTCGACCTCACCACCCCATATTGGATGCTTGAGCCTACCCTTGGTTCATAAAATTGTATCCCCCATAGGGTGGTACTACTCCTAGAATTTTACCTCGCATAGGAGACTATTTCCAATTCCTCTAAATGCCCATGAAATAATTTTAATCTACTTTGGTTCCTCTTTCATGTTTGTTAATTTTGAATATAGTTTCGTTGTGTGATCCATTTGACAAATGGCACACACTCAGACCTTGGTTTTTGAACATTCATTATTTAGGTGTTTCTTACTACATCTTGGGTAGAAAAAAAAAAGGTTATGCATAGCGACTATTTATCACCAAATTGGCTAAAATTAGGATTTTCAAATTTTAAAATTGGATAATATTTGGGACCCTTGACCAGGGCCCATTAGCCAAAACTTTTTGGGTGTACATTTTTTTTAGGTCGATTTGCCCCAATTTTATAATAATTTGACCATTTTAAGTTTAAATTTCCAACATTGCACCTAATAATAGTGAACCTTCTACATGTGTTTGGACACTATTCACCTAGATTCAAAACTAATTTTCCAAATTTTTATAAATACATTCTGGGGTTGAGTCCTTACGCATAACCCTAGAAAAAGGTCAATGTTGTCTCAATTTCTTACTTATTTTTCTAAATATGGAATGTATCTTGTTGGATTTCAAGGGATGATAAAATATTACTCTTCATGTCTTCCAAAAAGGCACCTATTTCTACTTTTGTTATGGAGGTTGTTGTTTTTGTTTCGTGGGTGATTTGTTTACCTTTTCGCCTAGAGTAATTTTGACATAATTTTTGGATATATTACATTTGGGCTTGGTAAATATCACCTCCTGCTAAAAATTTTAAGTCTCCTAATGAATTGTTCATGAGACCCCTTAAGAATATACTTCTCAAGGATTTCTCATCCAGTTTTTCATGGGGATAACATCAAAGATTAAAATTAAATCTACCCCAATAATCCTCCAATGACTCCTCCTTCCTCTTTGACATATCTAGGACTTCTTATCTAGCATCCAGTGTCCTACCAAAATCTTAATAATGTTCTAGGAATACTCTTCTTCATGCCCTCACAAGTGGTAATTTGTTTATTCTTTAAACTGATAAACCAGTGTAGTGATGAGTCATCCAAAGTAGAGGGAAAAAGTTTTAACTTTTGAGCATCAATTTTATAATCTATTTATTTGCAAATAATATCAAATTTAAATAGAAAAATATCAGCATCTTCTATTTGTAGTCCTATAAATATAGGAAGGTGTGAAGGATAAATATATTTATTTTTAGTGTCTCCTCTAGATTCTTCAATTGGGATCAAAACTAGTGGAAGCCTCTTCATTTATAGCCATGGTTTTAGATTATGTAGGTGCTAATCCAAATGCTTCTACAATAGCTAATAGTGCTTCACACTCATTTTTTGTATCTTCAAATAGTAAATCTAAATCAAAACCTAAGGTAAAACCCCATTCTAATATTTTCCACATTGATTTTTTAAATAAAGTTTATCCAAATATTGGATTAATATGCAAGGTATGTTAGGTGAAGATGATGGTCTAGCAACAAGAAGTGTTTCAGATTCTTCATAATGTATTTCAGGTGGTTCCAAGGTGACTTCTACTCTCTTAATAAAATTTGTGTCTCTTCCTCTTGCTCTTGGTGGACTCATGAAGTCTTAGGTAGGTTATCTATAGGTAAGATAGTCTAAACAATTATTTTTAGGATGGCTGACCTACATATCCTAAAATACTACAATTGGCACTCCCCAAAAGTGGTGCTAAAATGATGAGCAAAAAATGGCATTATGTAAAATTGTTTTTTTTTTTTTCCATTTAATTATCAATCTAGGAGCCCATAAACTTGCAAGTACCTATGTATAATATATACCTATAGTAGTTGGGATATGAGTCCTATATATCAATTGGTTTGATGGGGGAATGTTGTTTGTGTAGTTTCAATTATTACCCAAACCAATTAAAAACTAAGTGCAAAAAACAATTACATGAAAATAAATACAGCACACAATTGAAAAAAACTACAGGAAGTAAATTGCTCAGAATTCAAATTAAAATGCTAAAAACAAACACATGACTAAAAGGTAAATTGTTGAAATTAAACACACAACTGGAAATAAAAATTCAGAAAATAAAAACACAACTAAAATAAATAAAGCATGAAATAAACACACAACTGAAATAAATAAAGTAAGAAATAAAATAAACAAGGGAGATTTACTACTTGGAGTGGGCCCAAGATCCTGCAAATAGTTTACCCAACTGGTTACGTAAAAATAAAATTTTCAAGTACATGTGAAATGAGAACAATTTGAAACTTATTTATTAATTTATGCAGTACAAAAATAATAAAAATTCATAGATCCATTTTTAGGAATGGTTTGCGTTCTTATATAGAACACAACCAAATCTAGTTACAAAAATAGCTTATTTTAATTTAACCATAAGTCATGATTCACAGTGATCGATTCATGCATAGTTACAATTAGCATTTATTAAAAGAGTGATCATGTCTAAAATTAATCATGAAAGATAAGAATGACACTCCCCTATTTTACATAATAATTTATTTCTAAATTTTGCATGGTCTTCCAGTCAATTGGTCAGCATGTGGAATAAAGTGTTATATACCTGGTGGATATAGGTGTATGCCTATCATTGGGATATAGGCATCAGTATATAGGCAACTACTTGTTGTTAGGATATAGGCACCTACCTACTATAGGCACCGATCTATGCCCAAGATAAATGCACTAACCTATGCTTGGGATATATGCACCAAACCTTAGAAAGATTTAGATGCCAACTTTAGGTACCATAATATCCTTCAAGAATTATGTAATTCCTTAAACACATCATATTTATCATACAATACCAGGTGCATGTGGGACCCCGACTAAAATATGTGAAAAAGTAACAAAAATCTGCATCTACACACATTTTCCACTAAAAATACCAATCATATATAATACATCATTTTCTATTAAATACATGTAATATTTACACAAAAATACACTTCTAGTGATATACATGCCATGCAATACCCCTTTTAAACATGCATAAAAATGAGCATTTTTTGTGCTCATAGCCTTCTTATAAGAGCCTAAGATGGATTTAATTTTTTTGACCCAAGGAACAAAGGATATAGTGGTTAGTATAGGTTATGTTGGAATATATTACATTATTTGGTACATGCTAATGTACCACCTTGAGTACATATTTATGTTCAGAGTGTGAGTAATTATTTTATGTAATGGAAAGAATCATAAGTATTGTTAGAGTGTGCAAAATTCAATAATTTAAATGTGCATAGTAGTCCATGTACACATGAGTCCATATAATAGGAATATGATGAGTCAAGAAGAGTGAACACCAAGAGTCACATTTTGTTATATATAGGTGTCTATGAGTGAGAGTAAGTAAGACAAAATGCAGTGCAAGAATGTATGAAGTATGGAGTATTTGAGATCTCCATTATATATCAAAAATTATTTATGTGAGATTTTGTTAGTGGTAGTTTTATTAGTAATTCCAAAATTTATTCATGATTTTTATATGTTTATAATATTATAATTATCTTATATTTTCTATATCTTCCTTATTTTGGATCTTGTGGTTATTTTTTATTATGTATTTAGTATCAAAATCTAACAGTGGTATGAGAGCCACAAGGGATATTGATAGAAGATAGGGAGAGTCACAAGGAATATTTAGAGGAGATAGGGAGATGTCATTTTGAAAAAAAATTAAAGTTTTTTTTTGGCTAAATTCTTTCCATAGGGTTGTAGGAAAACTTGCGAAGACTAGGAATTAACATAGATCTCTTTCCACTAGATTGAAGGATAATTAGTGAAGTTTATTATTTTTTTAGAGATATATATATTTGCATGTATTTGATTGTTGTTGTCTAAATTTTGTTATAGAAAATTATTTCTAAGAAGATGATAAGCTTCCTACAATAGATAGAGAAGAATTTCATCTTTGATTGCCTAAAAGTCTGTGTTTTCCTCATGTAGGGATTAGTTTTTGAGTCGTAACAAAAGAGTAGACATTTAAGATTAAGGAGGTCCAATAAATAGGCTCCATTGAAGGTTGAATATTGAGGATACCCAATAAATATATCCCCATAGAAGATTAGTGATTGAAGATTGAGGAGACCAAAGAAAGAGGTCCCATTGAAGATTGTAGATTGAAGAAGGAGGAGACCTGAGAAAAGAGGTCCCCAATAAAAAAAAAAAGATATAGAAGATTTTAACATTTAAGATAGAGGAGGACCAAGAAAATGTCCTATTCTATATTTGAGAAGCTATATAATTTGAAGATCCAAGAGAAGAGGTCTAAAATAAAATTGAAAGGAGAAAGAAGAAGGCTAGAGCAACCCAATTAAAGAAGTTCAAAAATTGGACATTGGAGGATATTTGAAGAAATATAAAGGTAGAATATTGGAAGTAGGATATGCTCCTAAAAGTAAGAATTTGGGATAATTGTCACCATTCTAAAAAAAACCCAAAAGGAAAAATAATTTGGTAAGACATTTGTCAAACTTTGGAAAGTATTTTTGAAGACCTCAAGACATTAAAATTCTTGAGGAAGAGGCTATCCAAAGAGGAAAAATCTGAATTGAGATTTAATAAGGAGAAATAGGATTGAAGAGGCCACCAATTTAAAATATTTTAAGACAACCATTAAGAATTTGAAGGCTGATTTAAAAAGGAGAAGATTGCTGATTTTTGCAGCAGAAGTTAAAGGGTCATAGGACAAAAAATTGAAGGTGACATAGAGTTGCAATTTGAAGAATATTTGGGAATATTTTGAAGTGCCTTTGAACAACCAATGGAGGAAAAACTTGACAACAAAATAAAGCAATGAATTGGAGGAGTTAGATAATGTTTCAAGATAGAAAGCTAGAGGAGAAGAAGTCAGAATTTTAGAGCAACAAATTAAGATATTTGGACTGCAAAATTGAGCATCAATTAGATCTACAAAGTTTAAAATTCAATATAGAAAAAGTATGAATCAAATCACCAAGGAGGTTAGCTACAAAAGGAGGCCAAAAGGTATGCAATATAGGTGCTAAATAGTTTATTATTCAAGCATTAAAACCAATATTTTTTAAGTTTTTTAAAAGCACCATATTAGAGCTATTAAATTTAGTAAAAGAAAGAGTCTTCAAGCCAAGGAAATAAATAGCATTATCATTAGTAAATCTACACAATATAACAACAAAGTTTGGAGTTAACGTTTGCTTGGAAAGGAGTAATAAGAAGAAGTATTATATGTTATTTTTGTAATCAAAATAAGTGTAGAATTTTTAGAAGTTCTATTGAATAAAGGAAGGTTGAATAAGTGCTCAAATACAACTAACTTAAGGTGTCTAAAGACACCAATAAAGACACTAAATTTTGTAGAATATAGTGGTAAGAAGAAGCCACTAAAGAAGTAGGTAAAACCACCATATTGAAGGAGGAGATAAAGTTTTATCTTTTGAAGGAGAAAGTTTAAGAACATGCTATCACCAATGAACCTACAAAATAATAGTAAGATAGTAAGGATAATAATATTAAGAAGAAGCAAGAAAGAATAGAAAACAAGGAAGCTATAGATAAGGTAGCAATAAAGGAGAAGATAATATAAGGTAGAAAGGAATAAGGAGAATAAGCTAGATAGAAAGAAAGAAGTTGTAGCCATAGCATAGGGAGATAAGTGTTAAAGGAAGAGCTATCATTTGAAAGAAGAAGAAAATATTTAGAGTGACTTCGAATGAAGAAAGTAGTTAATATGAGTGAAAAGTTGAGTCAAATATGTCAATCATCAAATAAACACTAAATTTGAGAACCAATAAGGATCCATAAGTTGTTAGACGTATAGCCATCTATTTGAGGAGTGTCGTCATTCGATAGAGAAGTAGAACCATTAAATGAGCCAAGAAAGAGTAGTTAGCCATCAGAGATTGGGGGAGAAATCAAAAGACTCCATTATTAGCATAAGAAGCATTGCCAATGTACATAGGAGAGTGAGAAAATAAACAAAGTTTGATTAGTGTTAGGATCTCATCCTAACCCTTAATTTAATAACTTCCATGATGTAATAATTCCTAGTGAACGTGGGTAGTACCCATGATTAATATTTTGTAATGTTCTAAGTTTTAGCTTAGGTAGTGCCCATGAAAAATGGCACCCTTTTTATGTAACACATGGTAGATAGGTGGCATTGTGCATGTAATTCGTGTGGCATTATGCATGTAATTCGAGTGGCTTTGTGCATGTAATTCGAGTGGCCTTGTGCATGTAATTTGAGTGGCATTGTGCATGTAATTCAAAGTGGCACTATGCATGTAATTCGGGTGGCATTATGCATGTAATCCAGGTGGCATTTTGCATGTAAGCCAACCTTGGAAGGAAAATCCTTAAATACCCGAAAGGGCACCAATGTAACCATCTTTTGCAAAATTAATGAAGTATTGAAGGAGGTTGCCCCCTCGAAGAGGCCTACGATTCAGTTCTATTGTGATATTGTTCTTTATGCAAATTTCTGTTATATTAATGTGATGTTTATGTGAGTTATTTCCAAGCAATTGTGTGAGAGTGTGTTATTTGAGTTTATTTTATAGCAGGATCTTAACAAGTGGTATCAGAGCGCTTTCCAGGGCCAAGTTCTGCTGCAACTGCAACGATTCTTGCCATCCAAATCCGCCTGTTAGGTATAAATTCCGTGTGTTTTTTCCATTCTATTTTTCCTTATTAAAAAAAAAAAAAAATCCAAAAAAATATAGTGTTTTTTTTTCCAGACCAAAAACAAAAAAAAATATTATTAGTTGAGTAGGTAGAAACCCTGTACCGAGGGTTTTAAAATATCGCGAAGGATCTATCGTTATTGGCTAAGCTAGATAGCCCATAAAGCGTCTAGTGAAGTGAGGGGCGATCAGGCTCCAATACCCAGGCCTCAGACAGAACTCGAGCACGGACTTGATCTCCCACGTATCTTCGGGTATATCGAGAGACCATCTAGGATTAAACAAACTTTTAGCCATTAGGAAGCTCTTCGGCCTTGTATTACTCATAGTCTACGGGACACAGCATCCCGGACGATTACCCTCCCGTATTGTCGGAGAGGCAGGTAGTGTGCTCAAGGGTATGTGTGGAATCCTCCTTGAGTAGTGGCTCGAAATATTGGTCCGAGCACTATTGTTCGTCACTGTCGGTATATTAGAGGGCCTATGGGTGGTACATACTCCTATACTTAGCATTCCCTGGTTCTGTTAAAACTGCAACCTGTAAAAAATACAAATCAAAATCAAAATAAGAATCCAAACACCCCCATTCGTAAACCTGCATTTCAAAAGTGAGCATATGAGAAAGGAGTCCTCTACCAAAAAAAAAATAACAAAAGAGACATGCATTCGGGATAAGCCATGAGGGTGACACTTAAGTTGAAATTCTGGAGAGTAACAGTCAAATTCACAGTGGCAGTCACAATCGAGTCGGTCGAGTCGGAGAGGTCAAGACACGGTCGGAGCGGAATTCACAGTCTTCAGAGTCAGAACAGAACTGTCATATCAGTCACCTGCAAAATATAGAGAATCTTGAGTGTGAAACACGACCAGTTTTAGATAGTGCTCCAGTACCCAACTTTTGCTCAGTAGCTCAGAATCAGAATCTGTAAACACCGTTAGACTCAGCAAAACAGGAGATTAAAAAAAAAAAAAAAAAAAAAAAACAAAACCAAAAAGTAGTGTTAAGAGATATAGCTCATTGTGACCACCTCCTCCTACTGATCATTTTGATATATAGCACCCAAGAACTTTTTTGGGCATTTACTAAAAATAGTAAGTCAAAAAAATTCAATTCTATTTTTAGTAACTGGTCACAAAAGGTCAAAAAATGGCCCAGGGTACTCGTGGACACCAGAAAGAACTAGAACACTTGGATTCCCTAAAAAAAGCCATTGAGAACTTGAACTCGGCTTTTCACTCCATAAGGGAAGAAGTCCAAGGTCTTCGCCTAGAGCATGAGGCCACTAGCAATCGCTTAGAAGAAGCATTGACTGAAGTGGACAGCAAACTGAGAAGAGAACCACCCAAATCAGAATACCAAGCTGAGAGTTCTACAAGGAATCGTGACCATGATACACCCTTCAGAATGCCCAAGTTGGACTTTCCCAAATTCAGTGGGAAGGATGTTGATGGGTGGCTATGTCGGGTTGACCAATTCTTTCGACTTCATAATGTACCAGTATTTCATCGAGTCCAGATGGCTTCCTTTAACTTGGAATCTGAGGCTCTACACCGGTTTCAATGGTTGCGTCTTACCTACCCAAATCTCTCTTGGGAGGATTTTGAATCCCAAATACTCACTCGATTTGGTCCTAGTGAGTTTGAGGAGGAGCCTTATCCAAACTACAACAAACAGGGTCAGTTCGAGAGTACCAAGCTCAATTTGAAAAATTGGCCAATCGAACAAGAGGATTGAGTGAAGGGTTCTTCCGAGTTGTTATATCGATGGGTTGAAGATGGAACTCCAAGCAGAAGTCAAAATGTTGAAACCATGAACTATGATGGAAGCTATCAGTTTGGCCCGTCTGGCCGAATCTAAACTCTCTGCCCAAAGACGCCCATCAAATTTTTCTCAAGATAGACCTTCATTTCCCCCGAGAGCCCAACACCCAGATGATAATAAACTTGTTGCACCCAAGCGCCTCACCACCGAAGAGATGGATGCACGTCGTGCCCAAGGATTGTGCTACAATTGTGATGAAAATTTTTTCAAGGAGCATAAGTGTGCACACAAAAAATTGTTCTTGATAGATGTTGGAGAACCTGATACTGTTGACGAGAGTGATGAGGATGAGGACCCTCCAGAAACACCTCCTCCACAAGAAGGGAAACAGGAACCTGAGACATCAATTACAATCCATGCCATTGCAGGCATTACTACTCCTCAAACCATGAAGGTTACAGGATGTTTCAAGGGCCAACGTATTTCCATCCTTTTGGATTCGGGAAGCACGCACAACTTCATTGACCCTAGAGTTGCTCAACGGGCAAATTGCTATATCCACAATTGTAATTCCTTTGAGGTCATGGTAGCCAATGGGGGAACCTTATCTTGTAAAGGAAAGTGTCACAATGTTAAAATCAAGATAGGGGACTATGAACTCAAGCAGGACATGTTTGCCCTCCATTTGGGTGGATGTGATATTGTTTTGGGATGCCAATGGTTGAGTACGTTGGGCACTATCAGTTGGAACTTTGCTAAACTTTGGATGCAGTTCTTCCAGAACGGACAAACACACATCATCAAGGGCTCCCCAACAGGAACACCTCAAATGATCAGTTCAAACGGCATGGAGAAATTGCTAAAGAAATCATCATGTGGGGTCATTGCACAACTATTCTCCATCCAGCCATCCACATCTCCAATGGGTGAAATCCCACAAGACATGCAACAGATTCTCCACAAACATGAGGCCATATTTTCAGAACCCATCACACGACCACTGCATCGCTCTCACGACCATGCCATTCCATTATTGCCGGATAGTACACCTCCCAATATCAGACCACCTTATGAGCGACTTAAGCGCACCTTATTTTGGAAAGGTAGGAAACATGACATTCACTCTTTTGTGGCAGACTGCGACACAGGTCAAAGGATGAAAAGAGAAACAGTGCACTCTTCGAGCACTCTTCCACCCTTGCCGATATCGGATCAGGTGTGGACTAACATCTCTATGGATTTCATAGAAGGGCTACCTAAATCTGGAGACAAGTCTATTATTTTTGTGGTAGTGGATCGCCTTTCAAAGTATGCTCACTTTTGTGCCCTAACCCATCCTTACACAGCATTCACTATTGCCCAAATTTTCCTTGACTCCATATTTTGCCTTCATGGCATGCCAACCTCCAATGTATCTGATCGTGATCCCAGCCTTACTAGAAATTTTTGGCAAGAGTTGTTTAAGTTGCAGGGGACTCAGCTCACAATGAGTTTAGCCTACTATCCGCAAACGGATGGTCAAACAGAGGTTGTTAATAACTGCTTGGAAACCTACCTTCGCTGCTTGCCTCCGATCATCCTACTCATTGGGAAAAATGGCTTTCTTTGGCCGAATGGTGGTACAACATTTCATATCATACCGCCACCAGAGGCAAAGTACGGGCACCCTCCACTCACGCCTCCCTCCTACATTTCGGGCAGCTCCAAGGTACAGGTCCCATCAACACTTCCCGAATTGGATGAAGAAGGCTCCATCTTACTTGCACCAAAGCAGCTATTGTACCGTCGAACTCGCAACCGTACCATCACAGAGGTCCTGGTTCAGTGGCGTGGAATTCAACCTGAGGATGCTACATGGGAGTCTCTCCATCAACTTCAGCAACAGTTTCCTCATTTTCAGCTTTGAGGACAAAGCTTCTTCAAGGAGAAGGGCATGTTAGGATCTCATCCTAACCCTTAATGTAATAACTTCCATGATGTAATAATTCCTAGTGAACGTGGGTAGTACCCATGATTAATATTTTGTAATGTTCTAAGTTTTAGCTTAGGTAGTGCCCATGACAAATGGCACCCTTTTTATGTAACACATGGTAGATAGGTGGCATTGTGCATGTAATTCGTGTGGCATTATGCATGTAATTCGAGTGGCTTTGTACATGTAATTCGAGTGGCCTTGTGCATGTAATTTGAGTGGCATTGTGCATGTAATTCAAAGTGGCACTATGCATGTAATTCGGGTGGCATTATGCATGTAATCCAGGTGGCATTTTGCATGTAAGCCAACCTTGGAAGGAAACTCCTTAAATACCCGAAAGGGCACCAATGTAACCATCTTTTGCAAAATTAATGAAGTATTGAAGGAGGTTGCCCCCTCGAAGAGGCCTGCGATTCAGTTCTATTGTGAGATTTTTCTTTATGCAAATTTCTGTTATATTAATTTGATGTTTATGTGAGTTATTTCCAAGCAATTGTGTGAGAGTGTGTTATTTGAGTTTATTTTATAGCAGGATCTTAACAATTAGACACTGAAAGAGTACAAAAGAGATAACCAAACTATCAAGTATTGCAATAGTCATAAGGAAGAAAATATTGGTTTACATAACCATAAAAAAGCTAAAGACCATGTGGCATTTGGTGGAAGATAAGGTAGAAGGAATCATGTAATCAACCAAGCATTATTTTTGAAATGATACCTAGGAGTTTGAGTGCAATCTAAGCATTACCTAAGAATGAGCATTGCAAAGAAGATAAAAATCCCTTTGAAAAGGAAGATAAAAGGTTTTTTCCACTTTGCATGATGGAGAAATTCCAAGAATCATTGGTAGAATATATAACATATTATAAACTACATTTAAGGCATTAAATGAGGTTACATTGGATATACACACAAATAAAGGAATATAGAAGGAAAAATACTAAAAGTATCTGGTTTAAAGTTTGTAGTTAATGAGGGCCTAAAATAGAGCGCTATTTTGAATGTGGAAAAGCATAGAGAGAGGACGGTAAAGTTATTTCAAATTCATAAGAAGATCTAACATGGAGCAAGTAGAAGGTAAATACATGCAACATCTAGAGAAGCCCATTCACAAAGGAATGTAATGTTTTCGAGAAGCATAAGAAAGGTAAAGACATTTTTGAGTGTAGAGGTCATTCACCAAGAAGACCAACATGTTCGAGAAGTGCACACATGGATAAGGTAGAGAGCTTTACATATCCTATGTGGATAACATCAACAACCGTAAACCTATTTGCAAGAGGAAGTGAAAAGTCATTGAGAATGAAGGAATCAAAAGCTTCATGAGGAGTGAAGCTTCATAGCCTACATTATAGCATGTCAAGAATTAATTGGGTTGACAGATAAGCCAAACATCACACAAAGGAAGATCAAAGTTCTAGAGACAATAATAGCATGCACCATTTGTAAGGAGGTACATAATATTTAAATTAATTAGACTTTGCAAAGTTTAAGGAGCTATAAGGGATATTATTTCTAATTATTCTAAGGTTGAGATTAGTTAATCTATTATGATTGAGATTAATTGAATGAATGGAGGTATAAGATGAATTATAACCTTAGAATATTATTGAATGATTTGAAAGACTTTAGAAGTGAAGAGTATTTAATTTGAAGGTTTTTAGAATTACCTTATTTGAAATTCAAGCATAGAAATATTTACAAATAGTTTAACTTGGAGGAATAAGGATTTATAAAACAAAATAGGAATATTGAATTTGCAAATATCTTTGTTTTCTAAATTTCTTATTTGGGAGTTATAAGGACTTCAACATCAAACTAGTTTTTGAAATTTAGAAACCATATTGAAATACAACATAAGAGTTTTTGGAAAGTTGTAAAACTACATTGTTACTAGTCTCTTATTACAATTAATGAGACATAAGGAATCCATATTAAAGTTCTTGAAAGTAGAGAGTCCTGCGAAAATTTTAAATTGCATCAAAATTATTTTTAGATTTCTACTCATAACTAGGGAGACATAAGGTAGTAACCCTCAAAGGTTTAAGATA
Source organism: Wollemia nobilis (assembly GCA_028583015.1). Classification (NCBI taxonomy): domain Eukaryota; kingdom Viridiplantae; phylum Streptophyta; class Pinopsida; order Araucariales; family Araucariaceae; genus Wollemia; species Wollemia nobilis. The sequence continues at coordinate 1,135,154 of JAQPPZ010001917.1, forward strand.
TTTAATTACCAAAGCTTGTGTTTTTAAAATATGGAAGAACTTATATATTACAATTAAATTCCAAGTGATCTCTAATGAATAGGAGTGGATTTGGCCAATTTTTGATTGGGGAAATGAGGAAAAAAGTTTTTTGCTCTGCTAGGGTTTGATGAGGAAAGCTGCTTTGCTGGAATTTTTTTGAGACCTATCTGGTGGGCTCTGCGGGGATGGCAGCAGTTTCTGGAGGAGGTATGAACAACTAGAGGAATGTAGTGATGGCATCAGGTCCATCATAGAGCATGCATGCTAGGGCTGGTATTTCTTTTAAAAATGATTGGAAGGAATAGGATTTCCCATTGCATGCTAGGAATCGCTTGTTAAAGAACAATGGATGTTTGGAACGATGTGAAGCCAGGCAAGTTCTAGTGGTTCAACCAGACTTGATGGCAAAATATGTGGAGTATTTAACCAAACATGCGCTTATTGGTAAATTTATGGGCATCCAAATTTCTCTTCCCTTTGTGGAGGCTTGGGTTAGGAAGACTTGGAACCCTGAAGGTGATGTGGAGGTGATGCTGAGTGCAAAAAACTATTTTATGGTGGTTTTTTCTTGTCTTCCAGATCGTAACAAAGCATTTGAAGGAGGTCCCTATTTCTATAACCAAGCGGGACTCTTTCTTAAACCCTGGCATGTGGGTTTCAACCCATCAGAGGAGTGGTCATCACGGGTTCCGGTGTGGGTTCGGCTTTCGTGGCTCCCCTTGGAATTTTGGAGAAATGACATCTTGCATATGATTGCCCTTCTACTTGGGAAGTCGGTTGGGCCATCAGGACAAACGCTGGATAAAAAGGTAATCTCTATTGCCCGTATCTGTGTTGAAATTAATTTAAACAATCCTATTCCAGATTCTATTGAAATACAGTTCGGATCAACCACATGGGTTCAAAAACTTGACCATGAAGCTCTTCCATTTCGTTGCCGGATTTGCCATGAATATGGCCACTTACAAAGAAAATGCCCTAAGTTTGTCCTACTTGTGGCTTCAAATCCTGGCCCTCTAAAGCTGTACAAAATATGGATAAAGGAAAAGCCCCGATAAAGGAGGGGGATCAGGATAAGGAAATCTTTGTTACGGTAAAACCTCAGAACAAAGGAAGAAAGGCAAAAAGAGACATTAAGGATAACCAGCCAAATGCTCAGCTCAATCATTTTGAAATTCTAGAGAATCTTGATCAGTGCGTGGAGATACCTGAAACATCGCTACCTATTGTAGATATAACAGGACCAAATCAGTTGTCTCTTCATGAGGTGGAACCAAGGGAACTAGATATAGGGGGTTTAAATGAAGAACACAGGGCTTTAGTTTTGAGTATAGGTGATATGGTTGGCCCTAGCCCTGGAAGTGAAGTTATCTTAGAAAATGGCACATATTTAGATGTGCCCTCTCCTACCCAGGCACTGATGTAGTCATCCATGGGCTGTAAAACTCCTACGGTGCTGGGATTGCAGCATAAAATAATTAAAAAAAATGCTTCAGATAAGAATATGAAGGTGGGTCGAAAGAAAGACCAGGATAAAATTAAGTTAATGGGGGAGACTTTGGTAGAGTCAGGTTTGGTGAGAACATTGGACTCCCATTTTTATAACCCCCAAAAATGATTATACTTTCATGGAATGTAAGGGGGTTGAACATCATCCTCAGACAAAAAGCTGTTCATGATTTGATTCGTGTTCATTCTTCAGATGTGGTTTTTATTTAGGACAGAGTATTGATAACTGGGAGAGTCTCCCGTATGGGATTCTCAACACCTATGGGAGTTGATCCATAAGGATGTTCAGACTTACTATGGTTTATTTTTTTTTGGTTTTCTTTGGGAGTTGACCTTGTCTGGTGATTTAGCCTGTCTTGTTGCTTATTTGAGTCCTGGGTGGGGGCTCAATTGTACTTTGTAATCCAGACTTTTTATCAATAAATTTTTACCCCTTTATTTAAAAAAAAAAAAATATGGAAGAACTTATTAAGTATACATGATTAAAAGAATCAAAATAGTTTAGAGATATACTTGATGCAAGGGATGGTAATATGGAAAATATGATTAAAAGAGAATAAACCAATATGGCCTAGGATGTTTTTTGAAAAATTACAAATTGATAGTTTGGAAAGAGTATATTCTAAAAATACATCTCCTAAAAATATGATGGATGAAAATTATGAGAATTATATGAATGGATATAATGAGAATAAACTCAAAAACCATTCTCAAAATGAAGCAAAGAATGCTGGTCAAAAAGACTTCTTAATACTTATGAAAGAAGTAAAGATACAATAGGTTTAGTTGTACACAAATGGTTTTATTATTTTATCAAGGAAATGAAGGAACCTGAAATATCAAAGATAAGTAACAAATAAGTGGATATATTTTCAAGATGTACTTATTGTAATAAGACTAGTCATGAGAAAGCAAGTTGTTGGAATTTCCATCCATGTAAATACTGTGGAGGAAAATCTCACTCATTTTTTTTCTTGCTACTATAAATATGAATACTATAGAATATTTGAAAATATACTAATATTCATATAATTTTATCTCTTTGATATTATTATTTATGAAACATCCACTAATAATGGATTCATGTTTGCAATGTCTAATAAACAAGAAGAAAGATCATTCAAAGAACTAGGTGAAAGAAAATGGATTAATTCTAATCCACTTATGACTTGTAAGATGATGAGATATTTTGTAAATAAAGGCTATTTGCAAAAATTAAATAATGAGGATCATACTAAGGAATTCAAATTACAACAAAGCAACGATGATAAGAAGTTAGATGAGGACTACAAGGAAGACTGCTTGGCCTCTTGGCTGTCCATTCTATGGGATGTTTTTTTTTTTTTTTTGACCATATTCTATTATTTTTATATGGGCACAAGCTACTCTGCATGGTGCTTGCATGATTAGTTTTTGTCTTTGTTAGTTCTTTTTTGCGTCTTTCTTTTTTGATGGCCATAATATTAGGCTTCCATAGTTTAGTTTGGCTGTATTCTAATGGAAGAGTAGGTCTTGGCCATTTTTGTTGTCAGTTTAAACTTTTAGGGCTTGGCCTTTGTCCAGTTGGTCAGTGGACCCTATTTTGTAAAATGGTTTTGGGTCAACCAGTTAAAACCCGGTGTTAATTATAATATTCTCTTACTTACAAAAAAAAAAAATTACAACAAAGCAACATAATAAAGAAAACAAGAAAAGACAACATGAGTTCTAGGAGTAAGGTAAATACTAAACCAAAAGAAGAGCACAAGCTCCAGATTGAAGATGAAGATCCATATTGAAGACTAGGGTCTTCAATAACCAAATAATGTAATAGAGGGGGGTGTTGGAATATATTACATTATTTACTACATGCCAATGTACCACCTTAGGTACATCCTTAGGTTAGGAGTCTGAGCATTTACTTTATGTATTGTAAAGAATGCACAAGTATTGCTAGAGTGTGCAAAGTATTATATAATGTAAATGCACATAATAGTCCATGTGCACACTAGTTCATAGAATAGTAATATAAAGAGTCAAGAAGAGTTAAGGCCAAGAGTTACATTATTTTACATATAGGTGTATATGAGTGAGAGTAAGTAGGACACAATGTAGTGCAAGAATGTATGAAGTATGGCATATTTGCGGTCTCCATTCTATATCAAATACTATTTTGGGAGCTTTTGTTAGTGGTAGTTTTATGAACAATTGCAAAATTTATTCATGAGTTTTCTATGTTTAGAATATTACCATTATCTTATATTTTCTATAGCTTCCTTATTTTAGATCTTGTGGTTATTTTTATTAAGTATTTACTATCAAAATCTAACATATCATTCATGAATTGTTGATGAGTGAACGACATGATGGAAGAAGTTGGTTTAATTTCCTCTATATATCTAGAGAAGGAGGCCATTTTGAAATATCTACATAATTTTTCTACCATAATGATGAAGATGTATGGGGATAAAGGGTCTCCCTGGTGGATATCTCTATAGCTCATAAATAACTAGTGGTAGCACCATTTATAATAATAGAAAACATAGTTGAAGAGATGCATTAATTGATTGGATTGATACAATTAGTATAAAATATATAATTGGATAAGACTTTGAGGAGGAAAACCAATGAAATCCCATCATAGGCTTTGCTCATGTCAAGTTTCAAAAAGAGACCAAATTGATCACTTTTTTTCATATAGTGGATGACTTCATGTATAGAAATAACGTCATCCAAGATTTGACATCTTGCCAAAAAACATCCATGGTTGGGTTCAACAATAAATGGGAGGAAAGCTCTTCGTACTTGAGTATTTATATAGGCCAATCGAGCTCTTGGGGTTCAAAACAACCCCAAGTATTTATACAAATCAATGGATATCTATGTTGATATTGTCAGGAAGGGGACCTCCATGCATCCAATTCATCAAAGACTATACTTGATTATTTATAGGTATGCTCTCCAAAAAGAGACCCATAAATCCATTGTGTTATGCATCAACAGTCTTGTTGATCCCCATTTTATTCCAATTCTAAGATATAAAATCCCCATTGGTAAATAGGATCCATGGAGATCATATTTACCAATACCACTAAGAATTAAAGGAAGATAATATTTTTTAATGACACTCCCCAGTTGGTACACATTGAGCCTTGAAAGCATTCTTCTAGAGGAAAATACTAGGGGGGAAACATAAGACTTCCATAACAACAGAGCAAATCCAAGAGGCTCCAAAGGATTCTCTCGTGAATCCAAAGAAAACTAAGGGTGAAGAATCCCTAGTTTGATTGAAGGAGGTAATATCTCCGAGTGGACTTTGCCTCCATCAAAGTTCTACCACTAACCCTCCTAAGGTTCTAGTTAAGGTGTTGATCTCTTCATCCATTGCAACCAAAATGACCTAGAATAATCTTTAGGAGGCTACAAATATGGTTGACAATATCAAGTTTTAGAAGGGTGTTCACATCCAGGTGGCTAGCAAGGAGCACGATGCAAGTAATGAAGACCATGGGTTTGAGTAAGTAGCTTCCTCATAGATGTTTCTTTTTTGTTGTCCTCTATGGGTCTTTCATCCCCTGTTTATGCATTCCTCTTAGTTCCCCTATTCCTCTTGTTAGTGTCTTCAAGAGGGCTCCTCCCCTATTTTTGATGGTGCCTTTGTGTGTCTCTAGGATGATCTCCTAGGTTTATCCAAATTTCTAGTTTTTATTTTTATTTGTCCTATGGAGACCATATGCTTATTTGTACACTCGTGTAAAAGCTTTTGGCGTCCCTTTCAGATCCTCCTCCTCCAATCTATCAAAAAAATAAAGGGAAGGATGACTTTAATTCTATTTACCAAAAAATTTATCAATATTTTGTAGATGCTATTGCACAAACTGATGGGATAGAAGTCCTCAAAATATTTAGGAATACAAACTAATAAGGCCGAGTTTACATCCATAGGGATATGTTATGTCCTTTGAACATCATAAATTGCAAAAATTACTTCATGGATGTATATAAATTATTTTGGCCATTTACATTCATATTTGATATTATAAGTGAATTTTAATTCAATTTTATACTAGACCATATATATATTTGATTGCTCATATATATATTTCTACTCTTGATTATTGATATTTCAACCTATAATATAATTACTTTTTTTGTATTGGGACCTATGATATTCTGAGATAGTAAGGCTTAAAATCCAATAGTGTTATCAGGGCTGCCACTTACTCTATCCATTTTTTATAGAGTTATATTTTAGAGCTACCACTTAACTCAATCCATTTTTATAGAGTTATTTTAAAAGTTTGAATTTATTTATAAGTTATGGAGTGATAAGGATTACCACTAGGTTTTAATTTATGATAAGATTTGAAAGTATAATAATTCATTTAAGCTTTGAATATTTAGAAAAATTAATATTTGAGTGTTTTTAGTTTTTGAAGTTTGAAGATTTAGTTTTAATATTTGAGTATTCAAAAGGTTTTAAGATTTTAGTTTCTTAGATTTGAATCTATTTGAAGTTTTTTAAAGTTTTTGAAAATTTGAAAAAAAAGAATGCTTGAGGTTTTGCAAAGGAGTTCGCAATTTTCTGATTTGAGTTATTATTAACTTTGGAGTAATAAATATTTAAAATTAAAAGTAATAAATAAATTTTAAATTAATAAATGGAAAATAAAATTAGGAGTTTCTCATCATAGGAGAAATATTAAAGAACCATATTTCATGAAAGGAAGATTTCAAAAACAAAAGTTGTATCAAAAGCAATGTTTTAAGTTCAAAGGGAAAAATAATATTAAAATTCTTATCAAATATTTGAAATAATACTACTCAAATATCATTAAAATTTGCAAAGACAAAAATATGTTTGGTATACAGATTCAGTTGGTAGTCATCATATCACCAAAAACTTACATTGGTTTGAATCCCTAGAAGTCAAAGATAATATTTCACTAAACATTGCAGATGATACGTTGTATCAAGTTCAAGGACTAAAAAATTAATGCCTAGGTTTATTTTTTATATTTTTTACTATAATTGTTTTTATATGTTCTTGGATTATAAACTAATCTCATCTCAGTTGCTTACTTAATTGAAAAGGGAAGAAAAATGGAATTCAAATATACAAATAAACATATAAAATGCATTATCAAGAATCAAAGCAAAACTAAAGCTATAGGGTCAATCAAGAATGAAATATTTACCTTAGATACAATGGGATTATCTCAAGAAATCATTGAACATTTATTACCTCAAGATCAAATTAATGATAAGTTGCTTGATTTTTTAGAAAGACAAGAAACAAGAAATTAGATTAGGCATAGTCCAAGATTATCTTACAAAGATTACAAACATGAGAAATGGATGAAACAAAGTTTCAATATGATGAATAAGACTTCATCAAAGTAGATGTTCAAGAACAATGTAAGGTCACATGAATATTGAATACAAAATTTTTCAGTAACCAAATATTGTAGTATAGGGTGTTTTTGGAAAATATTACATAATTTAGTACATGATAATGTATCCCAATGGTAACCTTATGGTACAAATGTAAATATATAATAGATTAGGGTTTGAGTAAATAGTTTAAATGAGTGATTTATATTTCTCTTTTATGTAAGTGTCCATACACAAGAAATGCACAAGTGTCATGTAAGAGTGCAATGTGCAAGATATATACAAGTGTCATGTAAGTAAGAGTGCAAGTGTGTATTGATAATATGCACTCGTGTCATGTATGTAAGTGTGAAAATATGTAATGTTAAGATGTACACAAGTGTATTATATTAGGACTACATGTAGGATATTAAGAGTCATGTAGAAATATGCAAGTGTCATAGAGTTAAAGTATGCATGTAAGAAGAGAGTGAAGATTCTAGTATAAAGTGGCAATATGATAAGTTAAAGGTCATGGAAGCTATCATATGGAGAGTAATATTCAAGTATATGAAGAGTAGAATTACTATTTGTATATTATGGAGACAAAAATCCATCCAATGTAAGGGAAAATGGTCTATAGTGATCACCACACAACAAGAATTGATAATAAAAGCTTGTATACAAATTTTTGAGCAATTCATATTGTATGTATTTCTCATGCATATATATGAATGATTTTGGTCATTCACATTCATATTTGATATTATAAGTCAATATCATTTCAATATTATAGTGGTCTTTATATATGTTTTATTTCTCATATATATAATTCTAGTATTGATTATTGATATTTTGACCTATAGTATTGTGGCTTGATTTTTTTGAGATAGCAAGGCTTAAAAATCAACATAATTTGCATTAACAATGAATTTTAATTTGAACTAGAAATTTGTCTTAGTGGCAGATACTAACTTGAAAAAAAGAGTAGAGCCCTTGGTTTCACTGTAAATCCTTTAAAACCTACAATTAAAAAAAATGTTATACATAATTCTACAAAATGCTATATGCAATAAATAATAATTCATCAAAATCTATATGCACTCTAATATATATGACTATAGCCTTTGTATCATTACTTGTTTCTATGTGTAACCTTCTTGGGAGTTAAAGGGTATCCTTTTATATAATGTAAATAATATTTTGAATTTTCACCAAGGGTGCTCATCAGAAGTTGGACATGTGCATTTTCGGAGATGTGAGTCATCTAGTTCTACTTTTGTTTAAAAATAAGGTGTCTAGTTAAATTGTTTCTAGTAATAGTTACAAGATCTGATTGGAGGCTTATTGGGAAATTAACTACCTCTAATTGTTATTTGCATGATCTAATTAGAGGTGGTTTCTAAGTTAACTACTTCTAATTGGGAATTGTATGGACTGATTGGAGGTGGTTTCTAAGTTTATTGCATCTAATTCATAGTTGCATGGGATGATTGGAGATGGTATTTAATTTAACTACCTCTAATTGATAGTTTATAAAGGTAGAAGTAGATTCTAGTCTAATAAAACATGAAGTGGTGGAACTAGTAGTGATGGGGAATTGTGCCATCAAGACTAAGAGTTTTGTCAATGGTTTTATAAATTCACTATTAGGTCTTGTGCAAATTAATTGTTGGAAAATTCACTACTATAGATTTATTGTAAGTGTAAATTTGTTATGCCTATACTCATTGGAAATAATTTTTTGAGTGCTTTCCAATAATTCAAAATTTGTGAAACTTGGAGGCCATTTGCCCAAGTTTTATCAAGATCAAAGCCAAAGAGGTAAAATTGGCTATGGGGAGTCAAATTCACCCTTGTGGAAAATTTATCAATACAAATTATCCATGAGTGTGAATTTTATATGCCTATGCTTGATATAAAGCTTGTTTTGAGAAGGTTTATGTGTAAGGGATCGAACCCAAAATATATTTATAAAAATTTGGTGAATCCATTTTGAAATCTAGGTGAATAGTGTCCAAACACATGTAGAAGTTTCACTATTATTAGGGTAATGTTGGAAATTTAAACTTAAAATGATCATATTATTATAAAATTGGGGCAAATCGACCCAAAAAAAATTTCACCCAAAAATTAGCCAATTCCAAAGTTTGAAAATCCTAATTTTAGCCAATTTGGTGATAAATAGCTGCTATGCATAATCCTGGTTTTGATATATTTCCAATAATATCATTTTTGTAAGATTTAAATTCTATTTGGTCAAGTTTTGGAAAATTTGAAGTTTAAGTTGTCAAATTAGTCAAATGTTTGATGGATGACATGATGAGTGGCTACTCTACAAAGCAAAATTGGGTGTCTATAGATGTAACAACTAAAATAGAATTTAATCCAATTTCTTGAATGAACAATAAGATTATGGGAAATAATGATGTATCCACCTTACTAGTTAAAACACTTTTATGGTTAACCTTAACTAAAGGTTTAGTATATTTAATATAGTATAATTTATGTTTAAGCCATGTTATTTCAGCTTTAAGTTTATAATAATTGGAATTTAGGTATCTCTACAAACTCCCTCTGATCATTAATTGATTTATCAATTTATGTGAATGATATAATGGGGGTATCTTTGGTACTCCACCCCTTATTCCTATTTTAGTTATCTTTGTCATATTTTTTGCCTTATATCCTTCTAATTTATTTTGTATTTGATTGTGATGAGTGTTACTCTCTAGAAAGTTTTTTCAAAGAATTTTAAAATCTAACATACATTATAGTAAGGATATTGACAAGATGTACAAGATATTTTATAGTATTTGTTGTTAAAAGAACCAAGTATATCACATGCCTAGAAAAATTAATGCCTTCATAGAGCCATGTAAAGGCTTCATACTTTCCCAATATAGGCCCTACTTGATCTAAAAAAGATCTGTGTATATGCTTTCGTTATTCACATGGGTTCCAACCATAAATACCATGCCTCATATGGTGCATAGAAGATCAACCATGATATTTTAGTCTTTTGCAATCCCATTGATTGACCTACTATAGCTTATCCTAATGTTGTTGTTGATGAGTGTCCATTTTCTTCTTTGTTTTTATTTTATTTTCTTGCTAAACCTATTGGATCAAAGTACATATAAGAATTTTTGTTTTCAAAGAGCCTCCATTATTTTTTCTATCACATCTCTTGTAATTGAAAGCATCCTCCTATCTAGATAAATAATACCTATGCTTTTTGTTATTTCCAAATTATATTCTAAGGTTATCTAGAATTAGAGTGGTCAATAATCTATTTACATTGCTATACTTTGTTCTCTAATAGTGTTGTACAAAAATTGTGTGGATGATAGATTTCATATTCCTCCATGCCATTATTTTGTCTATATTAGAGTATTTTCTTTTCTAATTATATTTTCTAAAATTTAGTTAATATTATATTTGTATGATTTTATTATAATTTTCAATGCTTTATGTTACCTAGTTTAGGTGTTTGATGTTTTCTAGAGAGGATTTCCATTTTACCTACATGGAGGATATACCCTTATAAATACTGGAAATGGTGATGATTGCACATAAAATTTTAAATATTCATATAGTTATTTTTAAAGTATGGAGAATGACCAATTTTAAATTTCATTCATCACATAAAATAGATACTTAATCATATGGAAAGGTCACAAAAGTAATGGACTAATCATAATTTAACTACTACAAACATATATTTTTAATCAAGATAGGTGGAACCATCAATATTATTTTCTTGGGTTGTTGTTAGATGTGACCTTGACAATTATATTTTTCATTTTTTCTATTTAAAAACATACAAAACAAAACAAAACAAAAATTTGGTCATTCTAAGTAGGTGGTTAGCTTAGAATTTCTACTTTCACCTATTTTGGTTGACGAGAATATTTCATGTTTCAATATGTAGTCTTATATTCCATAAACATCATTAAAGTTATGTATCAACATTAGACTAGACCAAGAATACATATTTAATTATTGCAAAGATTGGAGTGAACCTTAGTAGATGTTTGTATTGGCTAGCTTTAATAATGTAATGGGCTAGTAATGGCATTGTTTAATTTTATTGTTATGAAATACTAATAATATAGATTCAAATGCTAATATTTTTTAATTATTTTTAAAGAAAATTGTTGAAATATGTGGTGGTTAACCTTCAATTAGGCCATGACCAACTTTGTATTGTATTTTATGTATAAGCTTTTTCCCCCTTGTAAACCTTGAAAAAAGTATTTTTGTAATATTTTACTATTTCAAACCTAAAAATTCATTACTTATCCTTGATTTAAAGTTAACTTGTATATGGGTATAAATACTTCATAATAAAAACCATTTCATTATTAGTTGGACTATAATTTTATTTTGCTATAGTGATATTATTTGGTGCCCATGGACACTATTTTATATTGTTTACATTTGATTTCTATTTTTTTAGAAATACTAGGTATTTGATTTCTATTTCTTATAGTAATACTAGTTATTGTTTTGATTCCATTCATTTCTAAAACTTATTGTGGAATCCAACATGGTATCAAAGCATGCATGAATCTCCTTTACTTGATTCCTTGTCTTGATTAATTAACTTCTACAAACATCTCTAAATGGGTATTAGTGTTCACAATAGCTACAAGACTTTTCATAGTCTAAAGACAATTTAGAAAAGGGGTTTGTTGTAGTAAAACCCTAGGTGGATTTGGATCATAAATATCACACTAGACTTAACAAGTTTTATCTAGGATAAATATTCATCAATAATTTTCTTTGTTTCTCTCTTCCTCTTTTGGTGCTCCATCCTTTATTTTATTTTTTAATTTTGGATTAAATGTATATGGAGCATTAGGATTGAGTTTCATGAGGTTATTTAGAAAATGCATTTATCATTTCCATCCTTTTCCAAAAAATCCATTCCACTTTATCTTTTGGTATTTATTGTCCAATAGCAAAATTGATAACATGATAAACAACTTATCTTCTACAAAAGAAGATAATTGGATGTTAAATACATCCTCATGCTAGAGAAGTAATTACTAGGATATTATGAATGGAAAATATGGATGATCTACTTGAAAAATTTTCTCAAATGGTCTAATAACATTTTTTTGCATAGTCATGACACAATGTCTTCGTTGGTTATGTTTGATAAAAATGTTGTTTAGGTCAAATAGTGATAGATATGATTTAACCACTAATAATTATTGATTCTTTGTGAAATTTTAAGGGAGGTTCCAATTCAAATTTTTCTTCCATTTCACCTCTAGGTATCTATTTTTCTATGCCAATTGTTTAATTTTCCATCTAGTGTTCAAACATTTAAGTTGAAAAAGAAGAAACATTCTCTAGAGTTGATGGAAAGAAAAAATTATGTGCATGAATTATGGTGTCACTCAATCTAACCTGTACAAATGTGGGTTAGTTCTTATGAGGACTATTGATTACCTAAGGCCCCATTAGATCATATGGAGGTTGTGTCATCATCATTAGGGGTGGCCAAAGGATGGCTACCATCTAGCTAGGATTAGGAGAATAAGATGGTTGATAGGAGCACATGGAGAGAGGGATTTTTATAGGGTATATAGAGTGATATACTAGTTTGGAATCCTATTTTATTTCATCTATATGTGTTTTCCATTATGCTCTTTTACTATGTTGCATAATATTATAGTGAATTTTTAGTTTAGAATATTTTGTTAAAAATATCATAAATTCCAACATAGTACCATGGAGACAATGGAGTGGCATCATCTAATAAAAAGTAATATCTCAATGCCAACAACATAAATAAGTGATATCAGAGGAATTTTTCCACTCATTCTTGGAGATTTTTTTTTTTTTTTAATTTAAAAAGTCAAAATTTGGTTCAGAGAATATTTGTTTTCCTAAAAAACATATGCAACTTTCATTTTAAAGTTTGAAAAAAATTCAATTAGATGGGTATTTGATACCCTCATATAAGACTTACTAAAATATCCCAATTTAGAGCTATTTTACAATCTTGTGACAATGACTCAAATTTATCTAAAAAGTTTATTAGACCTATTATAATAATAACAACATATTGCAAGCCTTCTATTATCTTATGGAGTGCAATTTTTGTACTTCATCCCTATAACCTTAATTCATATTATAGATATGACTGTTATTATTAAATTAAATTAACAAGAATACAAAAGATGTCCTAAACTGATGAGGCCTGCAAATACCTCATCCATGGACTAGTTTTGATAACTTATAAACACTTTTGAACACCTTATGTTATGTTTTGATTCTAATTATAGTGATAGAATGCATTATGTATTGATGTTTACATGTTGTAAATGTTAAAGTGAAAATATCTTGTTTTGATTGTATTTCTATATTTTATAGTCTATTTAGCTATATTATTTAGTATATTTTGCATTAAGTTAATGTTGTAATATTAAGGTGATGCTATCTATTTGGTTTTGTGCTTCTTTCATAAGCACTCCCCACCATTTAACCATTTTAAATAACCAAAAGGTGCCAAAAATTTGTCAACAGTTTGATTGTGTAGAAAATAGGAACTTTTCCATACAAATTCTAGCCAGTTGTACATATACAACATGGCTTGGAATTTGTCCACTCCAGCTCATGCAAAATATGGAATTAGTGTTCTAGGAACTTAGGGATACTATTTTTGCCATCACAATTGTTCTCATGTGCTTATAGAGCATGAATTAATATAAACTATGTTCTGCTCCCTGATATTCTAAAGCAGCTTCGAAATAAGCACAAAAGCAATAGTTTGGGTCAAAAGTGCCTTTAATTGCAATAGAGGGTGGTAAACGATGGTTGCAATTATTTTAGGGATATACCTATATTTTCCAACACCTGTCCCTAAATGGATGAATCCCAACAGATGGAATGGATAAGAGATAATAGACCTAATCCCTGCATTCTGGGAAATAGTCTTGTAACAGTTGTAACATTCCTACATGGCAGCACAAAACCTTATCAATGTTGTACCCTACTTGTATAAATAAAATTCTTCCATTTTTTTGAGAATATATAGAATAATATAGAAAATAATTGATAAGATTTAGAACTATTTTAAGTGTTGTAACTATGTATTGCAGCAGTACAGTAGCCTGCAGATCTTCCCTTGCACTGTTGTCATGCTGCTGAAAATGAAATAAAGGTGCAATATTTGATATTCATGTTTGCTTCTAAGTTGAGTGTGAAGACTTAATAGTTTATAGCAAGTTTATTTTCCCTTTTTTGGTTCAGGAAGCAAGGGCCACTTCTAGGTCCAGAGGAGGATTTTTACCTGATAGAATTCTACTATTTTTGGCTACAGCAGGTTAGCAGATATCTGATAATTTTTGCATGGTTAGTGATTAGGATAATGTGGCATTTGAATACATGGTAGATAAATCATATAGGGTAGAATTTAACACAATAATTTCTATTTCTAATTTGTTTCAAAATTTGTAATATTTCCATAATTTCTTGTTAGCCTAATTTGTTACAAATTATGCAACTTTATTTATTAGTTTTTGAATGTTATTTCCATTTCAGAAAGTGAAATTGTTTTCTGAAATTTTAGGAAGTTTCATTATTTACCAGTTTGAATGTTAATGCTGCAATTTCAATTTAGTAATTTCTTGTCAATTAAATTCTGCTATTTTTAGCTTTGTAATATTTGAGTTTTATTTTTCTGCAACAATGTGAATTTCAATTCTGCAAGGATAAGTAGGAGTTTAGTTTTAGTTTTTATGAGTAAGAAAGGAGACCCCAAACACCCTAATATCTAACTGTTCCATGAATAAAACCATGATCTAAATGAACTAAAAATCAGTCTGTTAACCCTTGCTTTCATATATAGCCTTGGACACCGTCCTAGATTGACACATAATGATTAAATGATGAAGATTTGATGACACTCATAATTTTTGGCACCATTGCCAAGGATATTTTAGGTGTTGTTAGGAGAAGTATGGCAGTCTATAAAACATCCTATTATAGGTAACAATTATTGAAAAATGAATTCTAGTTCATACAGTGGATGAACATGAATGCATAGGCCAAGAGACAAAAGAGGAAGGTTTATTATAACTGGCTCTTTTCCACCAAGGCGTTATTCATGATCAGGTGAAGATCTTCCTGTATATGAACTTCCTGAAAGACTTAAATGAGAATCATCTTCTTCATCAATTAAAATTTTAGGATCTTTGCAAGAGAAACTCTTAGAGGAACTTGCTTCTAGACATACCCATAGGGCTAATCCATCTGAAACAGTTGAGCAAGTCAAAATTGAGGAAGCACCTATGGCAGAACAAGGAGAATGTGATAGGGAAATTACTGGTCATGATGCTAAAAATCCTGTTAGAAATTTTGAATACCCTATTCATCTGAATCCTACTCAGAATGCTCCTATGAAAACAATTTCACCCTTAGTATTGCCAATATTTAGGGGAGTTGTTTCTGAAGATCCTGATCAATTTTTGTTTGAATTCAAGGTCATGTGTCAGACTTATGACTATGTCAATGATAACTAGAAACTAAAGTTATTTCCCTCTACACTCAAAGATGCAGCCTTATGGTGGTTTATGAGCCTTGAACCAGATTCAATCTACACTTGGGATCAAATGGAAACTATATTTTTGGATAAGTATCAAGAGTATTATAGAGTGAGAAATAAGAAGGATGAGTTATTTTGGATTAGACAAGAAGAGGATGAAAACTTAGAGGATTATATTGATATATTTACCTTTATCCAAAAGAGATGTGGTCCTGTGGAAACTGACTTATTAAAAACTATATTTATGAGAGGTTTGTAGGATGATTTTAGAGAAGTATTGGATTTAATGGGAAAAGGAGATATAAACCAACTTGAGATTAATGATATTGTAGATTTATGTAAAAATTATTCCCACACTAGGCAAATAAGAAGGAAGCGAAATCTTGGTAATACTGATATAAAAGATTTGATGGATAAAATGGCTAATATGAAAATTGATATACTTGTTCAACTAAACACTACTTTAGGAGAAAGGAATACAAGAGCCAATTCTTCACCACCCCTATCTATCTATTGTCCTAGGTGCAAAAATAAGAATACTCTACAAGATTTTCCTTTGGACAAGACTTCAATTTTAGCAATTTGTGGCATTTGCTCAAATGAGCATAAAAATGATAAATGTCACCTTTTGCCCCATCTTCGAAGTGTTTTAGAAACCCAAGTTGAAGAAATTCATGCTATTGGGCAAAGGCCAAGAGGCAAATTCATACAAAACCAAAATGCCCCTCGCTTTTCTTCAAATTAGGGACAAAATATTTGGAATATGCCATGGGTGTATACCAAACCTCCTCCCCAAACTTGGAATCAATATTGGGCAGCCCCTCAAGATTGGTCACATTCTGGTTGGAATCAGCTATGGCATCCAGTTAATCCATATTGGGTAGCAAATTAGTTAGGGAAAATATGGGGGCCACAATACCCATCCTATCAAGGGCAACAGAGGTATCAATAACCAAATTAGCACTTGCTGCAATCCCCTAATCAAAATTTTCAAGGAAGAGTTCAACCATAGCAAACACAACAAAGAGTTCAACCATAGCAAACACAACCAGTTAAGCAACCTCAACTTCTAGCTTAGCCTATGGCTAACCCCAATAACAACAAAAAATCAACCCCTATTTATGGAGCCGAGTCTAAAGATACTGTTGCAGTCCATGTCCTTGACTATAGTAACATCTAGTTACATTCAAGTAGATCTATTGAATTTTTTGAATTGGAAAAAAAAAATACGTTATTTATTTGAATAAAATAAGATTTCGACATGAAGTTTTTCTATATTGCTACCTGATATATCTAATATTCCATCTCCCATAAATTTTTGTTTTGGGATCCTGCGTCTTCCAGAATAGCAAGTAGAAGGTTCTTATTCGTACGAATTTAACCTTGTTCGTTCCAAAAAAATGACATCATACAGGCGTGTGTTGAAATGTCTTATAATGCTAATTAAGATACCATTTAAACCTGAACCTGCACCACCCACTATTAAAGAAATTGATGGAAAGCAAGAATTTTCAAGTCTATAAAAACCACAAATAGAGCAAAAAGAAGAAAAAATAAAAATTTTACAAGGAAAAATTGAACCTACCTCGACAGACCTACCGTATCCTGAAAGGTTTGATCAAACTATCACTACTTATGAATTAGAATTAATCATATAATTGAGGAAATTTTCTATCTCACTCCCTTTGTTGTAGGCAATAAAGAATGTACCTCTGATTAGGAAAACCATTCAGGAGCTATGTATTAGGAAACCTGACAGGAAGAAGAAAGTCTTTCCTAAGACTATACAATTATAAGGTAAGTTGGCTGACCTATTTTTTGGAAAACTAGTACCCTTAAATATGGTGATCCAAGGAGTCTAGTAGTTACAATTACTATTGTGTTAGTTCAAATTCCAAATGTACTAATTGATATTGGAGCTGCAATCAATGTAATGACTAAGGAAATAATGCAAAAACTACAGCTCAATAACCTCAGTCCTACCACCATAGTTTTGGAAATGGCAGATAGGTCAGTGGCTAAACTAGAAGGATTTCTAGAGGATTTTGCCATTGAAGTGTCTTCTTCGGAATACCCTATAGATTTATTAGTGTTGCAGCCTAGAAACTCAGCTAATGGCTATCCTATTATTCTAATACGACCATGGATTGCCACTGCAACTGCATTTATAGACTGCAGGTCAGGTGATATGACCATTTCAAATAGTGTAGACCTAAAAAATATTTCTTTGTATCCACCAACCCAACCTTTAGCCAAATTTTCTAGATAGATATGGTATCCTAAGTCTGATGAAGAATAGGAAACTATTGTCACCTTGGCCATCATTGTAGTAAAAGAACATATTGAAGAAATTAATTCACAGAAAAGATAAATCTTTGAACATGAAACAATTTTGGTGAAAACATTGCAAGAAGAAGGCCTTAGAGATGATCAAATTCTTGTCCATCATTTTTTATAAAAAGATGAAGAAAAAACTACTAAACATATGTCATCTATTCCACTACAAGAAAGCTCCTTCACATTGCCACATGGATGGCATCATCATCTTCTGACTTCTTTCATCTATTCTATGCAAATGATCCTATCAGGTATCACATTTACACCAAAATAAAGACTATTTCATACTCTATAGCCACATAATTGTCTCTTAAATGCTTTAATAAGTAAATATGAGGTTGTCAACTCTGTTTATCCAGGGATTAAGCATATTGAGATACAACCAAGAAAATTTTTGAACATTAATAGCTGGTTAACTAATGAGCAAGAATCCAAATTATTTATTGTTTTACAGAGACATGTTCAAGATTTTGCTTAGAGTTATAAGGACATGACTGTCATTCACCCTGATTTGTGTACACATAGGATATACACTGAAGATGTCAAACTAGTAAGACAACCACAAAGGCGTCTGAATCCTACTCTAAAGGATATTGTTAAGGAAGAAATTGAAAAACTATTGTATGTAGGATTCATTTATCCAATTTCATATAGTAGGTTGGTTTCACCATTGGTCATTTTTCCAAATAAAAATGGGAATATAAGAGTATGTGTGGACTACAGGGAATTGAATAAGGTCACACATAAAGATCACTTTCCATTACCATTTATAGACCAAGTGTTGGACACCCTTGCTGGTAAGAAATTTTTTTGTTTCCTTGATGGTTTTAGTGGTTATAATTAGATCCAACTTGCACTAGAAGACCAAGAAAAGGCAAATTTCACAAGTCCTTGGGGAATATTTGCTTACAGAGTATTACCCATCGGTTTGTGCAATGCACCAGCAACATTTCAAAGAGATATTTTGGCTATCTTTTCTGATCTAACAAATAAAAGTGTAGAGATTTATATGGATGACTTCACAGTGTTTGGAGATACATTTGAATATACTTTAGAGCAACTTGAAAAAGTTTTAATACGTTGTGAAACATATCATTTGTCTCTGAATCCTGATAAATGTTTCTTGATGATGGAAGAAGGAATTGTTATTGGACATCATATTTCTACTTATGGAATTAAAGTTGATCCTAAAAAGGTAGAGGTCATAAAGAACCTTCCTCCTCCAAAAAATCAAACTGATGTCCATAGTTTCTTAGGACATATTGGATTTTATCATAGATTTATTTCTAATTTCACTACCATTGCTAATCCAATGTTCACATTGTTAACAAAGGATTATGAATTTGTTTGGTCTGTTGGGTGTCAACAATATTTTGAAGTTTTAAAGGAAAAGTTAACAACTCCACCTATATTGAGAGGTCCTAATTGGGATTTACCCTTCCATATTCAAACTGATGCTTCCAATACTACTATTGGAGCTGCATTAGGGAAAATTGAATATGGACAACACTATGCCATATACTACATTAGTAAAAATTTGACTGGAGCTGAAAATAATTATACCACAACCGAGAATGAATTTTTAGTTGTGGTGTATGCTATTAATAAATTCCGACACTATATCACAGGATATCCTATATTCATTGACACAGACCATGCTACTATAAAGTATTTGATGAATAAACCCTTGGTTAGTGCATGAATTATTCGTTGGTTAATACTATTGTAGGAATTTGATATTACTATAGTCAATAAACCAAGGAAGTCTAATGTAGTGGCAGATTTCTTGTCAATATTATCAAATGCAGATACAAAGGAATTGGTTGAGGATGCATTTCCTGATGAGAAATTATTTGCTGCTTCTATACAATCTCCATGGTTTTTAGATATAGCTAATTATTTAGCTACATGGAAGATTCCTCTTCACTTTACTCCTAAACAAAAGAAATAGTTGATCAAACAAAGTTCTTATTTTGAATGGATAGGAGGTTTATTATTTAAATGCAGTCATGACCATGTTTTACGTAGGTGTGTTTGCAAGGACGAGGTATATGAAATCCTGTGAGCATGTCATGATGAACCATCAGGAGGGCATTATTTAGTGAAAAGTACCATTCAAAAGATTTTAGGTACTGGTTACTACTGGCCATCCTTGCACAAAGATGTCAAAAGGTATGTCAAAAATTGTGATGCATGCCAAAGGATGGGTAAGCCTACTTTTACTAGTGAAATACCTTTACAACATCAATTAGGTACAAAACCATTTGAAAGGTGGGGGCTAGATTTTGTAGGACCCATTGATCCACCTTCCCAAGGGAAAGTGCATATCTTGGTATGTAGTGATATGTAACAACAATGGGTAGAAGTCCGTGCTTTTAAACATGCTCGAGAAGAGAAAGTTGTTGATTTCTTGTATTCACAAATATTTCTATGATTTGGAGCCCTACATTCTATCACCATTGATCAGGGACCTCAGTTTACCTCAAAAGTTGTTGAAGCCTTTACAAAGCTATATGAAATCAAACACCAAAAATCCTCACCTTACCATCCAAAAGCCAATGACCAAGTTGAAGTGAGAAATAAGGAATTAGAGAGGATCTTAACCAAAACTATAGCAGCCCATAGGAGGAATTGGGTGGAGAAGTTACCTAAAGTAATTTGGGCTTATAACACCACTTGGAAATCCACTATTGGATTTACTCCCTATGAATTGGTTTATGGTAAAAAGCCTCTTTTGTTGAACAAAAATATATAAAAAAATGAAAAAAATAAAAAATATATATATAAATAATAATAATATTTCAGAATGTGAAAACCTCTTTGAGGCGCATCTGAATTGGACTTACATGAAAATTGGTTTTTTTGGCATGTTTGTCTCATGGACCCGCCACCATTCCATTCATTCTCACCATTGTTTCACTATTTACCATTCCATTAATTTTCACCATTGTTTCACTATTTACCATTCCATTCATTCTCACCTCTGTTTCACCTATTTTTAGATTACACCTATCTTAGTCAGTAGAGTAGCCAACAGAGAATCAACAGAAACAACCACTGTACAATTGTAGATAAATGGTTATATCAGGGATGTGCCTTTCTCATTTTAGAATATTGTTGATATCAAGTATGTAGTGCATAATATCCTTAGTTAGTATATGAGGCATACATAAGGTTATTTAAAAAAAAAAAGTTATCCATCTAGTCAATGGAAGTTGTGAAAACAACAGGAAAATTTTTACCTTCAGATGCTTCAGCATGATAATGCTCCAAAATAAGATTTATGTTCAACTTCGGAATGATGGAAGCTCTGGAACGAAAAACTATTGTTTTAACAAAAGTGGATTCAACATAAAAAGGGGTGTGCTTCGGAATAAAAATTTTTCAAACCTCGAAGAAAAAACTTCGGAATGAATAAAGATAAAAATGAAATGAAATGTGGTATCATAATCCAATTACTATTGTTTGAAGTAAGGAAAAATTATGGCACAAATTTTAAGATGCAGGTTTCCAACACAACGATGGGAATGAAGGTTTTGGGAATCATTGCACATTTTGTGATAAGCAAAAATATTTGGCACACTTCATAAGAAATTCGAGAAAAAGGAAATATTTTTACGTGGTACATGATGTGGCCAACAGATGACTGCCATGTCAATGCGTCGTAATCATTTAATCAAATGCAACAGATCATGTTTCCTCAGAGAAATAAAAATCTACCACGTGATACGTAAAGGAGAAATTTAATTTTTCAAATGCTTCAACACATTTCGAAGCATTTTTTCGGTGCTGTAAAATTTTAATTCCATAGCCCATAAGCCATTTTTGCCCTGCAACTACAAATAATTTGATCCAGACTCAGGAACAACATTGTTGTTTTGGCACTAAGAAGAGATAGAACACATAAAAATAAAAATGGGGGTAAGAAGAATCGTATTGAGCCTGAATCACTGCGTATCTTCATGGAGGAAGGGTTTATGCCATTTCTACAAAAAAATGATGGACACTCTAAAATGTTGGTATTCGAATTCGCCTGAACATTTAGAAACAACCAAGTCCATATTAGCGGCATGACCATCCAGGTAACTCCAAAAATTCTTATTTCTATTACTGAAATGCCTTTGCAAAGGGTCCAAATTGTAAAAACTAGAAATAATGCCCTGGTAGAAATTTTCAATCAATTTAGAGAAGGGGACAGGCCAATTGAATTTTTAATGACCAAAAATGTTTGTAAAGGGGTTAAATGGTGTAGTATACCACCTCCATAGAATGAAGTAGTTGTGTGGGTTATTAGGTTATTAACCTATGATGGACAATTTCATGTTCTATCTAGGTATCATATCAGAATTTTGAATCATCTATGACATGGTCATTCAAACCCGGATGTCAAGATAAATCTACTCTTATATTTTCATCAATAATTGAGCAATATGGCTAGAAAATACCACCAAGGAAGGGGCACTCCCAAAAACCATGGGCTCATCAAGCTCATCTGAAAGCATCACTTTAGAAGAAACCCTAGGAGTTTTGAATGGTTCTTTTTTGCCTAGAATGAATTAGAGAGTGAAAGCCCTGAATCTGAAGGAGACGCAAAAGGTGAATCTAAAGATGAAGTAGAAATTACAAGATCTAAACCTAAAATTGAAACTAAATCCTCTAACAAGGGAATCTCCTCCTCACCACAAGGACCTCCATCCTATAGGACTAGAAAAAAAAGGGAAAAATGGTCCAAGTCTGGTCCCATGGGAAAAAGAAGGAAAGTTACATTTTCTGAGAATGTAACTATTTTTCCAACACAACCTGTCGAGTAGTCTGGTAGTTCAAGTAAAGAAAGGCAAATAGGGAAAGAAATGCCTAAAGTAGGTTCTACTCCAAAATCATCAAAATTTATTTCGTACCTAAAAAGGTTAAGCAAGCTCCTATGGGGTTACAAAGGTCTTCTAGACTTCATAAACAAAAAGTAACAGAAGAAATAATGGATGAAGAAGCTACACCACTATTTTAGCAGTTAAATATAGAGCAAGGGTAGGAATTTCTTGTAGAAAAATTTAAAGAAGAGATATCAGAGGAAGTATATATAGACAAAGAATAATTGGAGTTAGAGACAACAATCACAGATACAAAAATACCTACAGTATCACTTGTTGACTCTTCAAACTCTGAAGATTCTGATTTTGGCAAAGAATCAATAAGAAAAGAGGAAGAGCCTGATATAAAAACCTAGTTACATGCTACTAGAAGTGTCATTAAGGCACAAATGGGTTGTATTGAACAACTTGAAGCCTCTCACATAGAGAAATATAAGCTTATTGCTAATTTTTAGGAAGAGGTGAATAAACTAAGGGCTCGGTTGTCCACTCTGGAGCAACAGTCTACAAAAACTGGTTCTGAGGATGAATTTGCAAGAATTTTGTTAGAATTAGTAGAAGATCATAGATAATTGGCCTTACCTAAGGAAGAATCACCCATCAGAGGAGTGGAAATAGAAGAAATAACAACCCAAATTTTCCAGCAGGATGTCAGCATGACAGATTCAAAAACCTTTGCAGAACATTTTTAAAATTCATAGCAGGGGGCACAAACAATACAAGTAGCAAAGGAGGCCAATGAATAGGAATAAGTGCAAGAATAGGTAAATATACAATCTCCTCAACTATCTATTGAATTAATTACAGTTGAATCACCTCAAGTTGGAACAACATAAATTGTAGTGCAAGTAGATCTATTCACTGTTAACACATCAGAAGTTGGTATACAAGTGGACTTGCCTCCAAAAATACAATCAATTATAAGGCCCCCACAAATAGTTACAATGCTAAAATATAATGAGGACATAGCACATTGGATGTTGTAGTGTCAACAGATGGAGGCGCAAATTTCAGCCATAAAACCTTTGAAGCAGAAGCTAGAAGCCCAAACTGTAGATATAATTAAGTTACAGGAACAAATACAAGATATGTGCCAAATTGCAGAGTACTTAGTTTAGTGCAAAAGGCCTACAAGGTTTTATACTCTAATATTAAAGGAAAAATACCTCCGTTGGCAATTAATGAGAATTGTTTCCAAACTTTCATATAAATTGGACACTGCTAAAGAATTTGTGGAAACATATTTGCATAGTCTAGAGAAATAGAGGAATCTGCTTTGTGAAATTTTTTTGCATAACTTCTTCTTACCTAAAAATGGAACCTTCTTGCCACACATATTTATAGGATATATTCAGCTGAGAGCCTTTATATCTTTAGTACAAAATTAGATTTATTGGGAGGAGGAAAAAAAGGCAAGCAAGGAAATGGAGTTAACAGCTGAGTTACTGATCAGAAGAACCCATACTAATTATAGGGAGTCCATCAATCAACATTTTACTATGATGAGAGAACAAAAAAATAGAGAAGTATATAATACCAATCTTACTAATTGTATCAAGAATTTTCATTTTGTAATCAACATTTTGGTAATGCTCTCTTAGCTTGTAAAAGCAGGTGGGGAGAATTATCAATATCACTTCAAAATAGGGAACCTATATCACCTAACAATTTATTATGGTATAGAAGGAGAGCATATGGCATAGTACAGGTTATCGACAAGCTACAAGATCATTGGGTAGGTTTGAGGTATACATTGCCAAATGTGATAACTCTAGTTCCTTATTTCTTTGATAATGATTCCCAATAAGATGAGCAGTTCCAAGAATTTATCAAGAAAATACAAGAAATCAGAGGATATTATAAGGTTCTAGGACCAAATCTAAGTTATAAAGAATGAAATCTGGATGTAGATCTCTGTGCTATTATGGCTGCACAAAATGCATGAGGACATGTATTAAAATAGGTTGGGGGAAAAATGACGAGGCCTGCAAATGCCTCATCCATGGACTAGTTTTGATAACTTATAAACAATTTTGAACACCTTATGTTATGTTTTTATGCTAATTATAGTGATATAATGCATTATGTATTGATGTTTACATGTAAATGTTAAAGTGCATAAATCCTATTTTGACTATTTTTCTATATTTTAAATTTTGTTTCAACTGTATTATTTAGTATATTTTACATTAATTTAATGTTGTAATATTAAGGTGCTACTATCTATTTGGTTTTGTGCTTATTTCATAAGCTTTCCCCACCGTTTAACCATTTTAAATAACCAAAATGCGTCAAAACTTTGTCAACAGTTCGACTGTGCAAAAAATAGGAACTTTTCCATACAAACTCTAGCCAGCTGCACATATACAACATGGCTTAGAATTTTTCCACTCTAGCTCAAGAAAAATATGGAATCGGTATTATGGCCACTTAGGGAGACTATTTTCGCCATCACAACTGTTTTCATGCACTTATGGAGCATGAATTAATATAAACTCTGTTCTATTGCCTGATATTTCAGAGTAGCTCTGAAATAAGCGCAGAAGCAATAGTTTGGGTCAAAAGTGCCTTTAATTGCAACAAAGGGTGGTAAATGGTGGTTGCAGCTATTTTAGGGATATCCCCATATTTTCCAACACATGTCCCTTAACGGATGAAGCCCAACAAATGGAATGGATAAGTAATAATAGACCTAATCCCTACATTCTGGGAAATAGTCCTACATGACAACATAAAAACTTATCAATGTTGTACCCTACTTGTATAAAAAAAATGCTCCCATTTGGTTGAGCATATATAGAAGAATATAGAAAATAATTGATAAGAGTTAGAACTATTTTAAGTGTTGGAATTGTGTATTGCAGTAGCACAGTAGCCTACAGATCTTTCCCTACACTGTTGTCATGCTACTGAGAATGAAATAAAGGTGCAATATTTGACATTCATGTTTGCTTTTGAGTTGAGTATGAAGACTTAATAGTTTAGAGCAATTTTATTTGCCCTCTTTTGATTCGAGAAGCAAGGGCCACTTCCAGGTCCAGAGGAGGGTTTTTACCTCACATAATTCTACTATTTTTGGCTACATCATGTCAGTAGAGATCTTATAGTTTTTGTATGGTTAATGATTAGGATAATGTGGTATTTAAATGCATGTTAGGTAACTCATCTAGGGTAGAATTTAACACAATAATTTTTGTTTCTAATTTGTTTTAGAATTTGCAATATTTCCATAATTTCTTGTCGACCTAATTTGTTACAAATTGTGCAACTTTATTTATCAGTTTTTGAATGTTGTTTCCATTTCAAAAAGTGACATTGTTTTCTGAAATTTCAGAAAGTTTCATTATTTACCAGTTTGAATGTTAATGCTGCAATTTCAATTTAGTAATTTCTTGTCAATTAAATTTTGCTATTTTCATCTTTGCAATAGTTTAGTGTTATTTTTTTACAATAGTGTGAATTTCAATTCTGCAAGGATAAGTAGGAGTTTAGTTTTAGTTTTTAGAAGTAAGAAATGAGACCCCAAACACCCCAATCTCTAATTGTTCTATGAATAAAACCATGATCTAAATGAACTAAAAATCAGTCTGTTAACCCCTTCTTTCGTATATAGCTTTGGACAATGCCCTAGATTGACACATAATGATTAAATGATGAAGACTTGACGACACTCATCACTAAACCATGACTTATATCAAAAGGAAAAGATGTATCCAAAGGGTGTAGATTGTGGTGGAATCAAATTCCCACACACTACTCCTTCATTTAACCAAGTACCAATTGGAATATCTAAGGTAACTTTTGATAGACCATATGCTTCCTCATTTAGTTCTCTATAGATATGTTTATAATATGTATTTGTAACTTATGCTTATAGCAATTTCACTTGCTCATAATAAGGACTAAGCATAAAATTTTGCATCCCTACTAAACTTGAAGCCCAATCCACCACCAATTTTGAGTCAACAAAAACCCAGATTTTTGTTATTCCTTTTTCTACTATGATTCTTAATAAAAATATCAAAACCTTACACTCTACCATATTATTGGTACCTTCACCAATACCTGCTTTGAAAGTGAATTTGTGATTTTTATCCTAATATAACACTCCTCATGTTACACATCTATTTGTATTGTCTTGACAATCTCCATGAAAAATCCAAGACTTCATAATATCCATTGTTAAATTATAACCTATCTTATAGCATTTAATTTTAGGATTTTTTATGCCTTTATAAGTATATTTGTTCTATGCTTGAACTTGTATAGGTAGAATTTCCTTGATCTAAAACAATATAGAAATTATTTCCAACCATAAACCCCATGCCACTATTAATGGAATGCACCTATATTCCTTTAAGCCTTTGTGTTTGAACCATTTTTGCATATCCTCCAACATATTCCTTGGTGACCATTGTACCTTCAATTTAGTCATGGGTAGAATAGAACTTCACACTTCTCTTGAGAAATCATAATGAACTAGTAGATAATTCATTGTTTCTTCTTCCCTTTTACACAAACTGCATTGACTTGGACCCTTCCAAGACCTCTTTTGTATAAAATCCCATATCAATTTCTTATAAGCTAAATATAACCAAGAAAAATATGGTTTTCAATGGTGCTTTCACCTTCCAATCCTTGCTTAACCACCAAAGGACCTTCTTATTATTATTTTCAAACATTGCCTTGTATCCTTCTTTAGTTGTAAACTATCCACCAGCCACTTTATAAGACCATACTACAAAGTCTTCCTACCTTATTATTATAAAATCCCTTATCAAACCCCTTGTGTACTTGCTCCATTGGTCAACTTCAATTCCTTTCAAAAGTAATTATTTTGCTGAAATCCACCCTTGATTCCATAAATTGGTTCTATCCATAGAGGTTGCATCTACAAATACCTTGAACCCTTATCTATTTATATATTCTATTAAAATTTGAGATAGATGGTAATTTCCTTCATTCCCCTGCCAAGGGTCTTTTCCTAGCCTCACTTTCTTCATGTTTCCTATTTTCCAAACCTAAATATTATCAACTAATAGAAAAGCCTTCACTAATACTTTCCAAATGATAGTTGCATTGGTCACTGGTTTGATAGAAATTCTAATCCACTTTTCAAATGATATGGAACCCAAACATTTATCCTTGATAACCTCATTCCATAATCCTTTATCTGTTATCAATCTTGAAATACCCTTGGTAGCTAGTGCTTTCTTGAAGTTATGTATATTGTAAAGATCCCATTCTCCTACTAGTTTAGGTTAGCTATCTTAATACATTTATCCTTAGTAATTTTTCCTATCCAAAGGAAATGAAAGCATTTTTTTCCCTTATTTTCCCTTTAATTTAATAGGAATATAAGCCATAGAGTGCCAAAAAAATATAATGGCTTCTAGAATTGAATTAACTATTGCTAGGTGACTTCCTAATGATAACCATATATAATAGTTTGAAGTTACATTTTTTTACTTTATTGTATAACCAACTTAAATCCATATATCCATAATTATTTGGCTCCAGTATAAACCCCAAATATTTTAGACCTTTTCCAAATTCATTTAGATTGAAACCAAAAATCCTTACCTCTGATTATTCTTGTCCTAGTTGTAGTCTATGAAAAGTTGTACCTATATTCTAGATATTTATTTCAATTCCTATAGCAGCACAATATAGATATAATAACCTTTATATTTCAATAATTCCTACTGGCTCACATTCACACTCACTACCGATTGCACTTGATCCCAGATCACGTTCATATTCGTAACTGGTTGCACTTTACTCATGGCTGACTTGCATTTCCTAATAATTTTAATTGAGAGGTAATTTTCTTGGTCAATGCTCCTCCCCTACAAACTATAAATCTTACTAATGTTGATGTTGATGTCACTGCTCCTCTAATGACTAACTATGTAGGTTTTATGTCAACCAATGAAGGTTACGATATTGCAAACTCCTACTTTGGCAATATTGCAAACTCCTACTTTGGTGAACTCCTACTTAAATGATATTGCAAAATCCTACTTTGATGAACTCCTACTTCGACGATATTGCAAAATACTACTTTGGCCTTCACCCTTTTTTAACTTTATTATATAACCAACTTAAATTCATATATCCATAATGATATGGCTTCAGTATAAACCCCAATATATTTTAGGTCTTTTCAAAACTCATTTATATTGAAGCCAAAAGTCCTTACCACTACTTCTTCTTGTCCTAGTTGTAATCTATGAAAAGTTGTATCTATATTCTGGAGATTTATTTTCATTCCTGTAGCAACACAATATATATCCAATAACTCTTTATATTTCAATACTTCTCTATCCACACAATATTTTTCTATACCTTGTGTGTCAACTACTTATTCACTCATTGAAATAAGGGAATTCATTTTCATGTTCCTTCCAATCATCATTTCATGTTATTTTGGCTAACATTTTATTCTTGGAATCGATGAGGGTGCACATTTGAATCATATTCATAGCAATCATTTTTATGTTTTTAATGGAAAATAATGATAATACTCACTTATTTGACCCAAATAATGTATATTTTATTTCATGTCCACCATTGAACACATTAGTTAGAATAAGTGATTTCTAAAATCCTCCTTAAAAGAGATCATGGTTTAAATTCCCTATATTTTATCTTTAGCGTGTGTTGATTTTAGTGCCCCTTCATCAATTTGAGAATTTAATATCATGATACATTACCTCTCAACTAATTTATGCATTCTATTTTTTAGTACATCTACCTTCAAACTTTAACAACCAAAAATTTATGGGTTTAGATCTCTCTTATGGTTTAGCTTCAAAGTCATGTACATTTTTCTAAAGTGACTAACCAATAAACCAACATTTCTTAATGCCTCACATAATTACTCTCAAAATAGAACTCTTTTGAGATAGCATAATTATTTTGAGCTATACATTCTTTATGTCTTTGGTTCAACTTTATCAGTAAATGAAAACAATATCACAATCTATTTTATTTTGGATATATTTTTGTGATTTTAGGAATAGTGATGTTAGACACTCCATTGTGGAGGTAAGATAATTTGGAAAGGAGATAATCAATTCAAACCCCACCAACATATTATTTAATAATTTTTCCTCCTTTCCTTATACTTTATTATCAATTTGCATGTTGTGGTTATCTACCTTAATTGGTTCAATGCCCCTTTCAGATAGCTTGATGCTCTTGGTTTTCTTATGAAGATCAATATTATGATTCAAATATTTTATAGTTTTATTCTAGGGATGCATTTTACATGTCTATGATATGATACAACTTGAAATAAATCATGCTAGTTAGTATAGTAGTTGGTACAATATTTTATACATTGGACATCTCCAATTAAAATTACATGTTTACCCTTTGCTTTGAAACCTCCATAATATATAAAATATGGGCGTACCATGTTAAATTTTAAGGCATCATATTGGTGTTTGGCTATGCTAGTTACCCTAGGGCACTCCCAATGCAATGTGATTTATTCAAACCCCATCCTCATCTGTAACAACCCAAGTCTACTCACTTGGTTGTACAACCCAATTTATCTCATTGGTTCCACATGATGAATTATTTTTGTTTTACTTTTCTAGCACACTCATCCTAAAAATAATATTTTTGATTTAATAGGTTTTATGTACACCCAAATTTTAATTTAGTATGAGGTATATTCAGACACATTTAGGTTTTAATCAATATAGATGATTTTCAAATGGACGAGATTGACCAAATCCCATAGAAGGTACCATTTTTGTGGCTCTATCTTCTCATTTCTCATCCTCTTGTTTCGATATAAGTGTAGATCCATGGATGGGTTATCATATAAGTCCCATAATACCTAGAGGGTGGATGCATGCTCTTCCCATACCTTAACATGGTAAACCTTAGCCCAAAACTAGCGAACTTGTTCTTGAATTAGCATGCAAGGGGGTTAGCATAGATATACCTAGTGCCTAGCTGATTGTCCACTCACTTGGAGTCAACTAGGGCCATGTCATTACCCTAACTTTGGGCCTGGTACCATTTGACCATTTATGACTCACAATAGATTATCCCATACCAAACATCATGGCTAGGCTAGTTTCCTATTCATAATAGCTTTCCTTAGTCATATACGGTGCAAGGACCTATCACCATACTATTCACACTATGATCTAGAGAAGATGTACCATACCATCCCTCATCAACTTCTCATCCTGACCATGACTCGTAGTGGTTACTCAACTCACAAACACTGGTATTGGGTGTTAAAATATAATCTCTTCCTTGGTTCTAGGTGCAATACTTCTCATATAGTTTTCACTCTCCTAACTCATTTTAACCTCTATTAAAACTTAAAGTTAATAATATTCACATATACACACACATATAATATATATGTTTGTATTACACGCGGTCCAAGAAAATTGTTTTCATAATTTCATATCCTTTCTATAATTATAGAGTATAAACACCAATTGTAATTCAATCACTAAATAAGGAGTTTGGATTAATATTAATTATACCATATCTATTGCATCCCTTTTGAAATAAAATTACTCCTATGCATCAAGTCAGTAAACTACCTAATTATAACACTTTATTCTTCGATTAACCTTTTAGTTTATAAATCCCATATAAGGGATAAGATTTTCATTTCACTTTTAGAAAGAGGGTATGTATAAAAAAAATGCATTCCCTATTAATATTTAAACTTCCTTTATGTATATTTCAACTAATAAAATGCACATGAATTAATAGGGTTTAATATGACTATAGTTATTTTCATCTATAATCATCGATGAAAATTTAGATAGTCATCCATGCAAGATGCTAACCATTCTATGTCGGGTTTTGGAAAATTATTTAATGACATATTCCTATTTCCATAAGGTAAAAATGTTACATTATTAAGTTTTTTTTCTCAAGTTAAATCATCTATTGACTTCATGGAAGGTTGTTATTACATATTTTCTATTTCCTTTGAGGTCTATAAGTTTTTATGTAATACCCCCATAGTGTTTTATAAGAATATATCTATATCTATATCTATATATATATATATATATATATATTTATACAATTATTATATGTTTTGAGACCAACAACCATATGACCAAGACTATAAATTATGAACTATGCTAACAGACCCTTAATCAACTAAATACATAACCTCAAAATTTTGAGGCTTCAATTTGAACAATTAAAATTACACGCAGTTTGCAATATTGGAAACCAAGGCCAACCATATATCTTAGATTATATGGTTATTTGTATTTCCAAAATCATATCAATTAT
The DNA here is from genome assembly GCA_028583015.1 of Wollemia nobilis. Lineage (NCBI taxonomy): Eukaryota > Viridiplantae > Streptophyta > Pinopsida > Araucariales > Araucariaceae > Wollemia > Wollemia nobilis. Next base: position 1,167,095 of record JAQPPZ010001917.1, read on the forward strand.
GGTTTTGAAGAACATCATATTTAAATTTCTTTATTCCATTGGTGATAGACGACCATAATAAAACATCAATAGAAAATATGTATGATTACAATGGAAATAATGTTTATAATTTGTATATCATATAATATAAAAATTAGCACTCAAGCATTCCATGCATTTTAAGGGTAACATTTGAAAATAACTACAAAGGATTTCTACTCATTTCCCATGACGACAGAATGCAAATTGCATAGTTTTTTTTTATTCTCCAATATATTAAAAGAAAATACCATATTGGTTTCAAATAGTTAAATGAACTCATTATCTTATCCAAATAAATATAGATTCAACTATTTTAAAGATCCTTAGGTTACCATTTTTTTATCAGTGTACTTTTTTAAAAACCATTTAATATGATGCTTACTAAAGATAAACAAACTTCAATTAACCATCCATTAATGTACGCGTAAGGTTTCTACTTTTTTTCATAAAAGAATAAAACTCTCTAGTAAGAAGTAAGGACAATAATAATTAGTTAATATTAAATATTTGGTTTAGCTTCTGATTTGACGGTACGCCTCTACCTAGAACATATTTGGAAGGCTTTACATAATATAGATATTACAACACTTAGATGAGTTGAAATTTTTCATCTTATATTGCAAATCTATTTTGACTTAGATATATTTTAGGAAAATAAATGAAGCCTCCATTTCAGCTTACACCACCCCACCATTGCACATATTGCCAACCTGAGGTGAGACAAAATGGTATTAAAATGACTCTCATATATATATAATGCACATTACCATTGATGCAATAACAACATTTGTTATTTAAATATTGCAACATTACAATTTATTTTGAATAAGAAAAGCAACATGTAATACAAATATAATTCCATAGTGTGCTAAATTCTAGCAAACAAGATGTAAAAGTTGAATTTATAAAAAAAAAAAATGTTGCCATTACAATAGGTGACATTTTTTTACATTAAACAATATAATCTTGCACACATGGCTTCTGTAAGGTTATAATTATGGACACATAGGGAGTATTATTCTAAACTAAAGCTAGTAAAAGGTACATGTAGGCTAAAGTACAATAGTAACTCTTCCTACCATCATCAAATAACTTGATAATACATGTAATATTCTAGCTATCTAGGTTCAAAGACAAAGTAGGAAGAAAAAAATGATATCGTCAACTCGACCGAACTATAAACATGCAATGATAGCACATACTAGTAGCATAATAATTTCCTTCTATAGTTAAATTTGACAATACATAACAAAGTTTGAGCCATACATAGAATATTCAAACTACTATACAAAACATAAAGCACCCAATCAAAGAAAATATAATTATGCAATAAATCAGGGAGTAGGAAAATATAACTTAGGATTTCATTTTAAAAGTCAAGTTACTTTTAATGTTATAGTCCAATCTAGCAAAGCATGCAAGGTTGGAATACAAAAATCCTAGACACAAGATGCCAATTTTTATATGATAGATAAATCTATGTGAAAATCAAAATACAAGATGTGAAAACTACCTCCCACACCTAACATCCTTCCATTTCTCTCAAGAGAACATGGAAAAGGTTAAGAATAATTATGAAGGATTGCATGCCATTATCCAGTTCACAACATTTGCCATATTCCATTATGCCCACTAAATAATAAGGTAAAAATATTATTATTTATTTTTATATTATTTATATTAATTTTTAATTTATTAATTATATTATTTTACAAATTCCAATACAAGCATTAAACGATTACTAATTCACCAAAATCACTCTCATGCCCTTGGTACTTTTATTACAATCAAAAGTTTATATATTCAACTATTCAAAGGTAAAGAATATACATATATCACACAATCCAAGATATTCACACGATGCAAGTCAAACATTTTGTATGTTCCTATACGAGTGCAATTATTTGAGTGCCCATGTACTCATGAGCTGTGGTGATCTTTCACATCACCATCATATCCCAACTTACCTATTACGACCAATATTTATCAACTTGCTATAGAAGTTTACCTCATCCTGCAAGCACAATGGCCATTAGCAGTACCACATTCTAGAAATAGAAAACAAGTCATATGTAAATAATAGTTATGCTAGGAGGGTTGTTACATCCTCCCCCACTAGAAATAAATACAATCCCTATGTTTTAATGCATGTTTATACAAGCCAAAATATATATATTCATTCATGAATCCATCAGTACATATTTTCATTCATAAATCATACAATATTCAAATATGTTCTTGTAATCCACTCCACAAAATATTTCATATATACATTCATACATCTTCACATATACATTCATACACATTTTTATATACATCCAAAAATCCATATAGCAATTAAATAGGGTCATGTTCATTCAAAAAGGAAAGGAAATTGTTTCTTCATGTTAGCCACATTCTCCCATGTGGTATTTCAACCTAAGTACTAGTCCTATTGGAACTTGCATTGATCAATAATTATTTTCCTTAATATCTTGGTCCTGAAACCAAGTATCCTGATTGGATGGATCTCAATATGCAGAGGGTTTGACATCTACAAGTTAGATATATCCCAAATGTGAGTAGGATTAGCATTATATTTCCTGAGAGACACATTGAAGGTATCATGGATTTATGAAAAACTAGGTGGTAGAGCAAGTATATAGGAAACATAGCTGATTTTACCAATAATATCAAATGGTCCCACATATATAGGGTTAGGTTTTGAATATTTTGTAGAACTTTTGATAGGTTTCACTCTTAATAAGACTCTATCTCCCACAAAAAAAAATCTTGGTGTCCTTTTAAGGTCTGTATAGATTTTTTGGTGATCCAAGGCCTCTTTAAGATTTAGGTAAATTATTTTTAACTATTCCTCCATCTCCTTTACAGTATACAACCCGATCACTACTCGATCCTTTGTATTATCCCAAGATAAAGGAGTCCTACACCTTATCTAATATAGGGCTTCAAATGGGTCCATACCTAGTGAAGCATGATATCTATTATTGGAAGTAAATTCAACTAGGTATATATAAACTTACCATTTTGTGTGTTGGTCCATATAGTACATAAACAACATATCCTCTAGGACCAATTTCACCCTTTCAATTTGTCCATCTGTATCAGGATGATAAGTAGAACTAATGTTGAGCTTAGTACCAAAATATTGATGTAGAGCTTACCTAAAGTTTGATGTAAAGTGGGAACTCCTATATAAAATAATAACCTCTAGAAACCCATGCAATCTAATAATATCTTTGGAAAACTTATTGGTGATGGTAGGTGCATCATATTGTATATTTTAAGGTATGAAGTATTCAACTTTGGTTTATTTATCCACTACAACAAGTATTGCATCATGAACAAAACCAATTTGGGTAAACCAACCATAAAATACATTGAGATAACCTACCATTTTTGTGTGGGAATGTCATGTGGGTGCAATTGATTGGTGAGATGCAAATATTATGCTTTAACCTTTTTTCATTCCTAACCAATAAAATGTCTTCCTCATATTCTCATGCATATTCGTGCCACCTAGGTGTGTGGATTAAGGAGTGTAAAGTGATCACTTTGGGATGGTGTTACCTAATCCACCTTGATTCAGAATAACTAATATAATTATAAAATACAACAAATAATATTTAAGTACAAAATATTTATCCATATCAGGATCTTGCTCAACTTGAGTTTAAAATTTCTTACAGAAATCATCCCTCTGTTGAAGTTCTTTAACTTGTTCAATTAAATCATAGTGACACTATGACAAGATGACTATGTGCCCTCTTCTAATCAAGACATGTTATTTTGTTTTCTTTATCCTTGATATATTTTATGCCAAAATCATATTCTACCACAAACTCCATCAATAAACACTATTTGGAATTCAATAAGGGTTCTGTAAAAATGTACTTTAAACTTTGGTCATCCATTTTGAGCTGAAAGGATTTCCCAAGCAAAGAATACCTCCAACTCTAGAGAGCATTAACTGTTACTGCCAATTATAAATCATGAGTAGTAAAATTTACCTCATGCCTCTTAAGTTTTCATGACTCATAAGCAATAACCACTTCATCTTGAGTAAGGACTCCTCCTAATCCTTCAATAGAAGCATTAGTGAAAATTGTGAACTTTTTGGAAGGATCAGGTATTTCAATAATTGTGGTGATTGTTAACATCTCCTTTAGAGTTCTAAAATCTTCCTCACACTAACTTGTCCAATTGAAATCCCTCCATTTTCTTTGGAAATTTTTATGGGTTGAGTAATTTTTGAAAAATCCCTTACAAAATACTTATAATAACCTATCATACCCATGAAACTATGTACTTATGTTATGTTAGTGGGTGCAAGCCAATGAATAATGGCTTCAATTTTCTTGGGATCAATGGTAATGCCATCAGTAGAGATTATATATCCCAAATATTGTACATGAGGAGTGTAGAACTCACATTTCGATAACTTACTAAATAATTGATTTCTCCTAAGTGTCTCAAGTACAATACTCATGTGTTGGTCATGTTATTCCTTGGTTCAAGAGTAAATCAATATATCATCAAGAAATATGAGCACAAAATGATCTAGTTGCTCTTGAAAAATGCTATTCATGAGGTTCATAAAAGCAACTAGGGCATTATTCAAGCCAAATGGTAGGAATATAAATTCATAGTGTCCATACCTAGTTTTGAAAGTAGTCTTGTGAGTATCTTCCTCATGAATTCTCAAATAATGATATCTTGATTTTAGGTCAATATTGGAGAAGATAGTAGCACCATTAAATTGATCAAAATAGTCATCAATCCTAGGTAGGGAATATATGTTCTTGATAATAACCTTATTAAGCATTCAGTAGTCTATACATAGCCTTAAAGATCCATCCTTTTTATCAACAAAGAGAATAGGAGCACTCCATGGTGATACATTGGGCTTAATAATCCCCTTTTCTTGCAAGTATTAAATTTGTGTCTTAATCTCTTGCATCTCAATAGAGGTCATCCTACAAGGTGACCTAGCAATTAGTGTAGTTACAGGAAAAAGTTATATAGAGAAATCAAATTCTTGTTTTGGTGGTAAACTTAGTAGGTAATCAGGAACAAAATCCTTAAAATCACTCAATATGAGGTACTTTTAAAAGTGGTCTAAGTCAACTCTAGTTTATTCCTTTTTATTCCATTTGACCAAATAAATTATTCCTCCTCTTTTTACTACCTTTATAACTTGCATGGTTGCCAACAAATGTGGACTAAAATCACCATGATCATAATGAATTCTAATTCATTTATTATATTCATCTATGATTTATATCTACCTATCTTCAAAAATAAGAAGAAATTTGTGGTATTTAAGCCAATCTACACTAAGGATGATATCAAAGTCATGCAGGGGAGCTACATACAATTGACAACTAGTTTTACCTTGAGGTAAGGTAATATGAGGATAAAAGAGATATTAATTGATTAAATAGGTCTATCTTGACCCATACTCTACCTTACCTCCTTTTTCTAAATATCCAAGCCTTTCAGGTATGTCCATCACTATACTAGTAGAAATGAAATTGGTGATACCTCCACTATAAATTAAAATACAGATATTCCTATCAGATATTTTACCATTCAAAATTAAATGGATAGCTTTCTTATCGAGTATAGCATTACCTATCACTACAAATATTATATGGGTAGACTCCTTTAGTGCATTTTTTTAATTTTCTCTTAGAGGGAACTTATTTGCAAAGTGGGGACCACCACAAACATAAAAACTAGCTACATGAGCCCTATTGTCCTTGTTATTATCTTGCTTTCTACTTCGAGGTACTGATTCCTTAGAATTTTATTGGAATTATGGTCTTTGCTCATTTATTCTTGTATATCCTTTTCCATTTCATATATCCTTACTGCTTTGAAACCTATGTTTGTTTGTGTTCTCTAGCTTGGTTTGGTCCCTGCCTTTAAAAATTTGATTCTGTTCTTTTTACCATTTCATAAATCCTAGACTCTTTATTGTTTTGAGTTCATAATTTTATTTCTTAGATAATTTTTGATAGTTTAAGTATGCTTTCTTGGTTTCTTGATTAGCCTCTTCTTTTTAGTCCAAATCATATGCTTTTGGGAGATCTTCAGAGTTCAACAAGTTGATCACTATTCTAATCTTTGGGTGAAGTCCCCATATAAAATTTTGTACCATAATTTCTTCCTTGTTCTTATATTATGGTACATACTTTAGAAGTTGTATGAATTTATAGTGATACTCTCAAACAAACAAATTTTATTGTTGTAAGGTGGAGAACTCAATAAATTTTTTTACATAGAATTGCTTAGTCAAAAATCACTTTTTGAACTCTTCTACAAAGTCCTCCCACTTGAGATCCACAACTTCGATGTTATTTACTTTCTTATAATTCTTCCACAAATCTAAATTTGTTCCTACTAAATGAAGGATAACCCACGTAGTTCTGCATTAAGATTATAATAGTTTCATGGATAAGTATGTTTCAACCTCATTTAACTAGTTTTTTTGCAGCATCACCATCCTCTCTACCATCAATTTTTGGTTATCTTAACATTTTTCATGTCCTTTTGTAATTTAGCACCTACTCGAACTCTAATAGTTCCTTCAAAGATGATAGGTGCTTCCTCCTATTTACCCTTGGTCAAGCTTTCTATCAACTTTATGTTGGTAAGCCATTTGTGTATTTTGTTGACCCATTTGTTCTTTTTGTTGCTTCATTTATGTTTGGAGCAATTGGACTATCTTAGTCAAATTCAAACCCTCTATAATAGGTTCATTAGTTTGAGGTTCATTAATTTTTTTCATTTGTCTTTCTCTACGATATCATTTTCTAGCTCATGTACGAGGTCTAACAGTGCACTCTTCATATCCATATAACAGTGGATATATGTGTCATTTTCTTGTTAGAATAAGAGCTACCTTAATGGTTTGATTTAAATTTATAAACATACAAAAGATAATAATTAAGAATCCTATAATAAAAGGATCTTATAACCTTGTGATTTGATACCATATGTAACAACCAAAGTCTACTCACCTGGTTGTGCAACCCAATCTATCCCATTGGTTCCGCATGGTGATTTTTTTTATTTTAATTTTCTAGCACACTCATTCTAACGATAATATATTTGAATTAATACAATTGATGTACACCCAAATTTTAATTTAGTATGAGGTATATTCAGCCACATTTGAGTTCTGATCACTATATATGATTCCCAAGTGGATGAGATTGGTCAAATCCCATAGAAGGTGCCATTTTTATTTGTCTATATTCTCATTTCTCATCCTCTTGGTATGTCATGAGTGTAGATCCACCACTGAGGTTATCCTATAGGTCCCATAATAGCTATAGGATGGATTAATACTCTCCCCATCCCTTAACATGGTAAACCTTGGCTCAAAATCAACCAACTTGTTCTTGAGTTAGCATACAAGGGGGTTAACAAAGATATGCCTAGTGCATAGCTGGTTTTCCACTCAATTAGAGTTAGATAGGGCCATGCCATTACCTTGAATATGGGATTGGTACCATTTGATAATTTATGACTTATGATAGATTATCCCATAGTAAATATTGTGGCTAGGCTAGTTTCGTATTCATACTAGCTTTCCATTAGTCACAAATGGTGCAAGGACCTATCATCGTACTATTTTCAAAACAACCTAGAGGAGATATATCATACCATCTGTCATCACCTTTGTGTCATTATATATCAGGTTAGAAAGTGGTTGTTCATGACTTGTAGTGGATACTCAACACGTAAGCACAAGTATTGGGTGTTAGAAGATAACCTCTTCCTTGGGTCTAGGTGCAATACTTATAAAAATATTTCAATATCCTAATTCATTTTAACCTATATTAACACTTAAAGTTATTTCTATTCACATATACACCCACAAATAATATATGTTTGTATTCGTACAACACATTCCAAGCAAATTATTTCCATAATTTCATATTCTTTCTATAATTATGGAGTATAAAAACCAATTCTAATTCAATCATTACATAAGGAGACTGGTTTAATATTCATTATACCATACCTATTACAACCATTTTAAAATAAAATTACTTCTCTGCATAAAGTCACTACACTACCTAATTATAACACTTTATTCTTCGATTAACCTTTTATATTATAAATCCCATATAAGAGATAAGATTTTCATTTCAATTTTAGAATAAGGGTAAGTATAAAATAAATACATTATCTATTAATATTTAAGCTTAGTATTTATGTACTTTTCAATTAATGAAGTGCACATGAATTAATAGGGTTTCATACGACTATAGTTATTTTCATCTATAATCATTGGTGAAAATTTAGATAGTCGTCTGTCGGTGAAAATTCTATGTTAGGTTTCAGGAAATTATTTAATGGCATATTCCTATCGCCATAAGGAAAAATGTTACATTATTGAGTTTGTCTTCTACATGTAAATCATCCATTGACTTCATGGAAGACTGTTATTACGTATTTTTTGTTTCCTATAAGGTTTGTATATTTTTATGTAACACATCCATGGTGTTTTATAAGTGTGTGTATATATATATATATATATAAAAAAAAACAAATATTAGATGTCTTGAGAACAAAAACCATATGTCCAAGACTAGAAATTATGAACTATGCTAGAAGACCCGTAATCGGTTGAATGCATGACATCGAAAATTTGAGGCTTCAATCTCAACAACTAAAATTACATGCAGTTTGTAGTATTCAAAACCAAATCTAGCCTTACATCTTAAACTACAGTGTTATTTTTATGTACAAAGTCATATCAATTACAATTTTCGAGAACATCATATTTATATTTCTTTAATCTGTTGGTGATACGCAACCATAGTAAAACATCGATAGAAAATATTCATAGTTACAATGGAAATAGAGTTTATAATTTTTCTTTCATATAATATAAAAATTAGCACTCAGGTCCACCATGCATATTAAAGGTAACATCTGAAAAAAACCACAAAGGAATTCTACTCATCTCCCATGATGGAAGAATGCAAATAGTATATATAATTTTTATTCTCCAATATATTAAAAGCAAATACCCATATTGGTTTTAAATAGTTAAATGATATTATTATCTTATCAAAATGAATATATATTTAGTTAATCTAAAACTTCTTGAGTTACTATTTTTCTTAGCAGGGATTTTATTTAAAAAACCATTTAATATGACAACACATTGAAGATAAACAAACTTGAATTAACCACTCATTAATGTACATGTAATATTTCTACTTTGCATTTATAACATAATGACACTCTAGTAAGAAGTAAGGACAATAATAATCAATTAATATTAACTCTTTGGTTTAAATTTTGATTGGAGGGCATGCCTCTACCTAGGATATATTTGAAAATCTTTACTTAATATTGATATTACAACACTCAGATGAGATGAAATTTCTTATGTTATATTTCTAATCTATTTTGAATTAGATTTCTTTTAGGAAAATAAATGAATACTTTGTTTCAACTTCCATCACCCCACCATCACCCAAATTGCTAGCCCGAGGTAAGACGAAATAGTATCCGATGGTTCTAATATCTATATATATGGTTGAATGCACACTACTGTGGATGTAATAACAAAATTTATTATTTAAATGTTGCAAAATCACAATTTCATTTGAATAAGAGAAGCAACAAGTAATACAAAGCTAATTCCATAGTGTGATATATTATTTCAAACAAAATGTGAAAGTTGAATCTTAAAAATAATAATGTTGCCATCAAATATTTACAACAAGTGATATTCATTAACATTCAACAATATAATCCTGCACACAGGTCTTCCATAAAATTACTTATTATCGACACATCGAGAGTATTATTCTAAAGTAAATCTAGTAAAAGGCACAAGTAGGCTCAAGTACGATAATCACTCTTCCTACCAACATCAAATAACCCGGTGATGCATGCAATCTTCCAGCTATTTAGGTTCAAATATAAAATAGGAATAAAAGAAATGATAGTGTCAACTCGACCAAAATATAAACAAGCAATGATAGCACATACATATGCAGCATAACAATTTCCTTCCATAGTTAAAATTTACAATATGTAACAAAGTTCGATCCCTACATAGAATACTAAAACTACTATACACAACATAAAGCACATAATCAAAGCAAAGATAATTATGTAGTCAATTGTGTAGTATGGAGATCTGACTTAGGATTTCATTTTAAAAGTCAAGTTTCTTTTAATGTTATAGTCTAATCCAGAAAAGCATGCAAGGTTAGAATAGAAAAATCCTAGACACAAGATGTTGATTTTTAGATGACAGATAACTCTATGTAAAAAGCAAGATACAAGATGCAAAAACTACCTCCCACACCTAACATCCTTCCATTTGAATCAAGGAAATATGGAGGAGGTTAAGAATAATCATGAAATATTGAATGTCATTATCCAATTTGCAATATTTGCCATATTCCATTATGCCCTCTAAATAATAAGGTAAAAATATTATTATTAATATTTTTTTATTTTTATATTATTTATTATTTTTTTCATAATTTTTAATTTATTAATTATATTATTTTATAAATTCCAATACAAGCATTAAAAGAGCTATAACTCACAAAAATGGCTCCCATGCCCTTGGCACTTTCATTGCCATTGAAAGTTCATATATTCAACTATTCAAAGGCAAAGAATATACATATATCATGCAATTCAAGACATTCACACAATGCAAGTCAAACATTCTATATGTTCCTATATGAGTGCAATTATGTGAGCGTCCATGTACTCACAAGCCATGGTGATATTTCACACCACCATCATATCCCAACTTACCTCTTATGACCAAACTTTTTTTGCCCATCATAGAAGTTTATCTAGTCAAGCAAGCATAATTACCATCAGTAGTACCACATTCTAGAAATAGAAAGTAATTCATCTACAAATAATGGTTATGCTAGGAAGGTTGTTACATCCTCTCCCACTAGAAATAAACATAGTCCCTATGTTTTAATGCATGTTTATACAACCCAAAACATATATATTTAGTTACGAATCCATCAATACTTATGTTCATTCATAAATTGTATAATATTCAAATATGTTCATGTAATCTAGTCCACACAATGTTTCATATATGCATTCATACATATTCACATACACTTCCATAAATCCCAATAGAAATTAAACATGTTCTTGTAACCAAGTCTACAAAATATTCCATATATGCATTCATACACATTTTCATATACATCCATAAATTCGCATAGCAATTACAAAGGTTCACGTTCATTCAAAAAAGAAATAAAATTATTTCTTCATGTCAGCCACATTCTCCCATGTGAGATTTTTGTTTGAGTACTAGTTCCATTGGACCTTGCATTGATCAATAGTTCTTTTCCTCAAGCTCTTGGTCTTGAAATTAAGTATCCTGATTGGAAATACCTCAATGTACAGGGGGTTTGACATCTACAAGTTAGAAACATTACAAATGTGAGTAGGATCAACAATATATTTCCTAAGAAGGGACACATAGAAGGTTTCATGAATTTTTTATAAACTATGTGGCAGATCAAGTCTATAGGCAACAGGACTAACTTGACCAATAATATAAAATGATCCCACATATCTAGGGTCAAATTTTAAATATTTTATGGATTTTTTTGTATATTTCACCCTTAAGAAGACTTTGTCTCCCATAAAGAATTCCATCAGTGTCCTTTTAAGGTCTATATAGCTCTTTTGGCAATATGAGGCCTATTTGGTGAATTCTTTTGAACTATTCCTTTATATCCTTTGTAGTATGTGAACCAATCACTACATGATACTTTAGAATATCCTAATATAGAGGAGTCTTACACCTTCTCCTGTACAAGGCTTCAAATGGGTCCATACCTAGTGAAGAATTATAGCTATTATTGTAACCAAATTCAACTAGGTATAGATAATCTTCCCATTTTTCATGTTGGTCCTTATGGTACATATGCAAAATATTCTCCTAGACTTTATTCACCCTTTCAGTTCATCCATACATTTTAGTATGATAAGAAGAACTGATTTTGAGCTTAGTCCCCAAAGATTGATGTAGTGCCTACCAAAATGTGAAGTGGGAATCCTTATCTAAAAAATTAACCTATGGAAACCCATGTAATCAAAAAATATCTATAGAAAACTTATGGTGATCGTAGGTGCATCATAATGTATATTTCCAAGTATGAAGTGTGCAACTTTGGTCAAATTATCCACTACAACAAGTATTGCATCATGATGAAATCTAGTCTTTGGTAAGCCAACCATAAAATCCATCAAGACAACCTATGATTCTCATGTGGGAATATCATGTGGGTAAAATTGATAGATTGGATGCAAATTTTTTGCTTGAACTTTTTGGAATTCTAAACAACTAACTTCAAAGTATTTAATATCCTTTTTCATTCTCGACCAATAAAAATTCTTCCTTAGATTCTCACTCATATTTTCCCCACTTGGGTGTGCAGAGAAAGGAATGTAATATGCATCCTTTAGTATAGTGTCCCTTAATCCATATTGATTCATAAATACTAATATAATCCTAAAATATAATAAATTATCTTTAAGTATAAAATATTTATCCATATCAAGGTCTTGCTCAATTTGGGCTTGACATTTCTTGTAAAAATCATCCCTTTGCTGAGGTTCTTTAACTTGTTTAAGTAAATCAATGTGACATTGTGACAAGGTGGCTATGTGCGCTCTTCTACTTAAGGTATTTGCTATTTTGTATTCTTTACCCTTGATATATTCGATGATAAAAACATATTATTCTAGAAACTCCATCCACTAGCATTGTTTGGCATTCAACAAGGGTTGTCTAAAAATGTACTTTAAAGTCTAGTGAAATGTTTTAAGCTCAAAGGGTTTCCCAAGTAAATAATACCTCCAAAAATTGAGAGCATGTAATACTACCACCAATTATAGGTCTTGAGTAGCATAATTTACCTCATGCATTTTAAGTTTTCGTGACTCATAAGCAATAATTACTTCATTCAATGTAAGGACTCTTCCTAATCCTTCAATAGAAGCATGGACGCAAAATATGAACAGTTTGGAAGGATAAGATATTTTTAAAATTATGGTGGTTGTTAATCTCTCCTTTAAAGTTCTGAAAGCTTCCTCACACTAACTCATCCACATAAAATCCTTTCCTTTTTTTGGGATATTTGTTATGGGTTGAGCAATTTTTGAAAAATCCCTTACAAAATTCCTATAATAACCTACCACACCCATGAAACTATGTACTTTTATTATGTTAGTGAGTGCAGGCCAATAAATAATGGCTTAAATTTTCTTGGGATCAATGGAAATACCATTATCAAAGATTATATATCCCAAATGTTGTATGTGAGGAGTGTAGAACTCACATTTTGATAATTTCCCATATAACTATTTTATCTTAATTGTATCAAATATAATCCTCATGTGTTGGTGATTTTGTTCCTTTGTTTGAGAGTAAATCAATATATCATCAAGGAATATGAGCATAAAATTATCCAGTTGCTCTTGAAAAATGCTATTTATGAGGTTCGTAAAAGCAAATAGGACATTAGTCAAGCCAAATGGTAGGACTATGAATTCATAGTGTCCATACCTTGTTTTGAAAGTAGTCTTGTGAGTATCTTCCTCACAAATTATTAGCTGATGATATCCCTATCTGAGGTCAATCTTCGAGAAGATAGTATCACCTTTTAATTTATCAAAAAGGTCATCAATCCTAGGTAGGGAATATATGTTCTTGACATCGATCTTGTTAAGCATTCAATAGTCTATACACAACCTTAAGGATCCATCATTTTTCCTTAACAAAGGGAATAAGAGCACCCCATGCTGATACACTAGGATGAATAAGCCCCATCTCTTGCATGTATTAAAGTTTTCTTAAGATCTTGCATATCAATAGGGGTCATCTTATAAGGTGACCTGGAAATTGGTGTAGTTCCAGGTAAAAGTTCTATAGAGAAATTCAAATTCTTCTTGTGGTGGTAGACCTAGTAGTTAATTAGGGAAAACATCCTTAAAATCACTTAATATAGGGTACTTTTGAAAGTGGTCTGATTCAAATTCAATTTTTTCCTTTTTATTCAATTTGACCATATAAATAATTCCTTCCTCTTTTTACTACCTTTCTAACTTGCATGGCTAACAACAAATATGGAATAAAAGCACCTTGATCACAATGAATTCTAAATTTCTTATTATATTCATCTGTGATTTCTATCCACCTATATTCAAAATTAATAAAAGCCTTATGGGCTTGAATCCACTATACACCAAGGATAATATCAAATGCATGTAGGGAAGCTACATACAAGTTCCAATTGGTTTTAACTTGAGGTAAGGTAATATGAGGGTCAAATATATTGATTGACTAAATAGGTCTATCTTGAACCCTACTCTACCTTCCATTTTTCTATAAAATATCCAAGAATTTTAGGTATATCCCTCATTATACTAGTATAAATGAAACCATCTATAGCTCCACTATCAATTAAAATATGCACATTCCTATCATAGATTTTACCATTAAAAATAAAATGGGTAGCTTACCCATCAAGTGAAGCATTACCTATCCCTACAAAGATTCAATGGGTAGATTCCTTTGGTGCCTTCTTTCAATATGCTCTTAGAGGACACTTATTTACAAAGTGGGAACCACCACAAACATAACAACCAGTTTCAAGATCCCTATTGTCCATTTTATCATCCTCCTTGCTCTTAGGTAGTGGTTCCTTAGCCTTTTATTGGAATGATGGTCTCTTCTTGTTTATCCTTGTATATCCTTTACATCTCTTCTATCCTTATTACTTTGAAACTTATTTTTATTTTTGCTTTTCAAATTGGTTCAGTCCTCACCTTTAAACCTTTTGTTCTACTCTTTTTTCCATTTCATAAATCCTACACACTTTCTTCTTTTGATTTCATCCTTTTATTTCTTAGAAAAATTCTGATAGTTGAAGTATGATTTATTGGTTTCCTAATTAGCCTATTCTATGCTGGACAAATCATATGCTTTTGGGATATCTTTAGGGTTCAACAAGTTGATCACATTTTTAAAATTTGGGTGAAGTCCTAAAATAAAATTTTGTACCTTTATTTATTCCTTGTTCTTATATTCTGGTATGTACTTTAGTATTTGTATGAATTTTTGGTGATACTCTTGAATAAACAAAGTTTATTTTTGTAAGGTGGAGAACTCAATGAATTTTCTACATAGAACTAATTATTCAAAAATATCTTTCTAAACTCTTCTACAAAGTCCTCCCACTTGATATCCATAGCTTCAATGTCCTTTCATTTCTTATAAGTCTTCCACAAATCTAAAGTTATCCCTAATAAATGAAGGACGAGTCATAAATTTTATTTAAATGATAAGAGTTTTGTGGAAAAGTATGTTTCGACCTTATTTAACTAGTTTTTTACAGTGTCACCATCCTCTATACCATCAAATTTGGTGATATTAAAGATTTTCATTTTCTTTTCTAATTCAGCAACTACTCGAGCTCTACTAGTTCCTTCAAAATTGATAGGTGCTTCCTCCTGCCTACTCTTAGGTTCTTTACCCTTTGTCAAGTTTTCTACCAACTTTTGTTTTTGAAAAATTAGTTCTTGATATTGAGCTATTTGTGCATTTTGTTGACCCATTTGTTCTTTCTATTGCTCCATTTGTGTTTGGATCAATTGGATTATCTTAGCTAGATTTCCATACTCTCTAATAGGTTCATTAGATTGAGGTTCATTAAATTATTTCATTTAACTTTCCCTACGAGGTCCTTCTTTTCTAGATCTCATGTGAGGTATAAAAGTCTACTCTTCCTATCCATCTATTATGGGGTTTTGAGAAGATCCACCCCATAACTTATGTGTCATTTTTTTGTTAGCATAAGAGCTATGTTAATGGTTTACTTTAAATTTACCAAACTAAATAAAATCATTAAGAATCCTAAAATTTAAGGATCTTATAGTGTTTTTCTCTGATACTACGTGTAACAACCCAAGTCTACTCACTTGGTTGTACAACCCAATCTATCTGATTGGATCCACATGGTGAATTTATTTTGTTTTAATTTTCTAGAACACGCATCCTAACGATAATGTTTTTGATTTAATAGATTTAATGTGCATCCAAATTTTAATTTAGTACAAGGTATATTCAGTGACATTTGAGTTTCAATCATTGTAGATGATTTCGAAGTGGATGAGATTGACCAAATACCATATAAAGTGTTATTTTTGTGGGTCTATCTTGCCATTTCTCATCCTCTTGTTTTTATGCGAGTCTATATCCACAACTGGGATTATCCTCTAGGGCCCATAACACCTAGAGAGTGGATGCATACTCTCCCCATAATTTAACATGGTAAACCTTGGCACAAAATTGACCAACTTGTTCTTGAATTAGCATGCAAGGGTGTTAGCATAGATATACCTAGTGCCTAGCTAATTTTCCACTCACCTGGAGTCAACTAGGGCCATGTAATTACCCTAACTTTGGGCTTGGTACCATTTGACCATTTATTACTCATGATAGATTATCCCATATCAAACATCATGGCTAGACTAGTTTCCTATTCATATTAGCTTTTTCTTAGTCATAAATGATGCAAGGACCTATCATTGTACTATTCACATAATGACCTAGAGCAAAAATCCCATATCATTCCTTATCACCTTGTCATCCTGGCCAACCAGGTTAGAAAGTGGTCATTCATGACTTGTAGTGGTTACTCAACTCGCAACCAATGATACTGGGTGTTAAAATATAATCTCTTCCTTGGGTCTAGGTGCATTACTTATCATAGATATTTCACTTTCGTAACTCATTGTAATCTATATTAGCACTTAAAATTGTTTTTATTCACATATGCATCCACATATAATATATGTTTGTATTAGTACAATGCAGTCTAAGCAAATTGTTTCCATAATTTTATTTCCTTTCTATAGTTATGGAGAATAAAAAGAAATTGTAATTCAATCACTAAACAAGGAGACTAGTTTAATATTCATTTTAACATATCTATCACACCCCTTTTTAAAAAAAATTACTCCTATGCATCAAGTCACTACACTACCTAATTATAACACTTTATTCTTCGATTGACCTTTTAGATTATAAATCTCATATAAGGGATAAACATTTCATTTAACTTTTAGAATAAGGGTACATATAAAATAAATACATTCCCTATTAATATTTAAATTTCCTTTATGTACTTTTTAACTAATAAAGTGTACATGAAATAATAAGGTTTATTATGAATATAGTTATTTTCATCTATAATAACTAGTGAAAATTTGGAAAGCCATCCATGCAAGATGCTAACCATTCTATGTTAGGCTTTAGAAAATTATTTAATGGCATATTCCTATCATCATAAGGTAAAATGGTTACGTTATTGAGTTTGTTTTCTTAAGGTAATTCATCCATCGACTTCATGGAAATTTGTTATTACATATTTTCTATTTCATCTAAGGTTTGTAAGTTTTTATGTAACAGCCCCATGGATTTTTATAAGTATAAACATATGACCAAGGTTAGAAATTTTGAACTATGCTAATAGACCCTTAATTGGATGAATACATGACCTCAAAACTTTGAGGCTTTAATCTGAACAATTAAAATTACATGCAATTTTTAGTATTGAAAACCAAGGCCAACCATACATCTTAGACTACAAGGTTATTCATATGTACAAATTCATATCAATTACAGTTTTCAAGATCGTCATATTTAGGTTTGTTTAATACGTTGGTGATAGACAACCATAGTAAAACATCGATAGAAAATATGTATAGTTACAATGGAAATGGATTTTATAATTTATGTATCATATAGTATAAAAATTAACATTTGAGCGTGTCATACATATTAATGATAATATCTAAAAAAAAACTACCAAGGAATTCTACTCATTTCCCATGATAGAAGAATACAAATAGCATAGTTTCTTATTCTCCAATATATTAAAGGTAAATATCCATATTGGTTTGAAATAGATAAATGACCTCATTATATTATCAAAATGAATGTAGATTCAACTATTCTAAAACTTCTTGGAGCTACAAGATTACTATAATGGTAAGGGCATTAGCTTCTCTTTGAGAGGTCCAAGGTTTAAACCCCACTCAGTATGAGAGGACCATGACCCATCATAAAAACATGTGTAAACTTATACCCAGGTGTTGTAGGTGAGTTGGAGAGGAGAGGGCAATCCTCCAAGGGATGTCCCAGGTTCGAATCTCTACCCTACCAAAAAGTTGAATTGGGTTCCCAAAATCCAATTGATAATGTTAGTGTGGGCAGGGACGGGTGCAACTCCCAGGTGACTTTGATGGTGTAGAACCCCCTGGTCATGGTATCTCAAACCAAGGTGGCCTTGCAAGGGGTTTTTCACTTAAAAAAAACTTCTCGGGTTACTATTTTTCTTATGAGGGTATTTTTTTTTAAAACCATTTAATACGATAATGTAGTAAAGACAAATAAACTTCAACTAACCATTCATTAATGGACATGTAAAGTTTCTACTTTATTTTCATAAAATAATGACACTCTCTAGTAGGAAGTAAGGATAATAATAATCAATTAATATTAACTCCTGGTTTAACTTTTTATTGGAGGGCATGCCTCTACCCAGGACATATTTGAAAATATTTACATAATACAAATTTTACAACACTCAAACAAGATGAAATTTCTCATGTTACATTGTAAATCTATTTTGACTTAGATCTCTATTAGGAAAATAAATGAAGAATCTATTTTAGCTTTCATCGCCCAACCATCGCTCAGATTACCAGCTTGAGATGAGACAAAATGGGATCAAAATGATTCTTATATCTATATATATGATTGAATGCAGAATACCGTGGGTGCAATAAAAACATTTGTTATTTAAATAAAGCAAAATCATAATTTCATTTGAATAAGAGAAGCAACAAGTAATACAAAGCTAATACCATAGTGTTCTAAATTCTTTCAAATAAGATTTGAAAGTTGAATCTCTATAAAAAATAATGTTACCATCAAATATTTACAATAGGTGACATTCGTTAACATTCAAAAATAAAATCTTACACACAAATCTTCCATAAGGTTACTTATTATGGATACAGAAAGAGTATTATTCCAAAGTAAAGCTGGTAAAAGGTACAAGTAGTCTCAAGTACAACAATTATTCTTTCTACCATCATCAAATAAACTAACAATGCATGCAATCTTCTAGCTATCTAGGTTCAAAGAGAAAGCATGAATAAAACAAATGATAGAATCAACTCAATCGAACTATAAACAAGTAATGATAGCACATACAGATGCAACATAATAGTTTTATTCTATAGTTAAAATTGATAATACATAACATATTTTGAGCGATACATAAAATATTGAAACTACTATACACAACATAAAGTACCCAATCAAAGAAAAGATAATTATCCAGTCAATCAGGAAGTATGAAAATCTGACCTATGATTTCATTTTGAAAGTCAAGTTCCTTTTAAAGTTATAGTCCAATCCAGCAAAGAGTGCAAGGTTGGAATTCAAAAATCCTAGAAAGAAGATGTTGATTTTCGGATGATAGATAACTCTATGTAAAAACCAAGATACAAGATGCAAAAAACTACCTCCCACACCTAGGTTCCTTCCATTTTGTTCAAGAGAACATGGATGAGGTTAAGAATAATCATGAAGGATTGCATGTCATTATCAAGTTCATAACATTCACAATATTCTATTATGCCTACTAAATAATAAGATAAAAATATTATGATTTATATTTTTTATTTTTATATTATTTATTATATTTTTCTCTTAGATTTTAATTTATTAATTGTACTATTTTATAAATTCCAAGACAAACTTTAAATGATTTCTAATTCATCAAAATTGCTCTCATGCCCTTGGCACTTTCATTACCATTAGAAGTTTATATATTCAACTATTCAGAGGCAAAGAATATACATATATCATGCAATTCAAGACATTCACACAATGCAAGCCAAACATTCTCCTATATGAGTGTAATCATGTGAGCATCCATGTACTCACGAGTTGTGGTGATATTTCATACCACCATCATATCCCATATTACCTCTTATGACCAAACTTTTTTTTCCCATCGTAGAAGTTTACTTGGTCCTACAAACATAATGGTAATCAGTAGTACCACAATCTAGAAATAGAAAGCAAGTCATCTATAAACAGTAGTTATGCTAGGAGGGTACATACTCCTATACTAGAAATAAATATAGTCCTTGTGTTTTAATGCATGTTTATACAAGTCAAAACATATATATTCATTCATGAATCCATTAGTACATATGTCCATTCATAAATCATACAATATTCAAATATGTTCATGTAATCCACTCCACACAGTGTTTCATATATACATTTATACATATGCACATATACTTCAATAAGTCTAGTCAATAATTAAACATGTTTCTATAACTAAATCTACAAAATATTACATATATGCATTCATGCATATTTTTATATACATCCATAAATCCACGTAGCAATTAAAAAGGTTCATGTTCATTTAAAATGGAAAGAAAACTATTTCTTCATGTCAACCACATTCTCTTATATGGAATTTTCCTGAGCACCAGTCCCATTGAACCTTACATTGATCAATAGTTATTTTCCTCAAGATCTTTGTCTTGAAACCAAGAATCCCAAATGGAAATACCTTAATGTACAGGGGTTTGACATCTACAATATAGAAACATACCAAACATGAGTAGTATCAATAATGTATTTCATAAGGAGGGACACATGGAAGGTGTCATGGATTTTTGATAAACTAGGTGGCAGAGCAAGTATATAGGCAACATGGTTGAATTTATCAATAATATCAAATGGTACCACAAATTTAGGGTCAGGTTTTGAAGACTTTATTGAAATTTTTGTAGGTTTCACCCTTAAGAAGACTCTTTCTCCCACAAATAATTTCCTTGATGTGTTTTTAAGGTCTGCATAACTTTTTTGGTGATCTAAGACCCATTTGAGCTTTTAGAAAATTCTTTTTAATTATTCCTCCATCTCCTTTATAGTATCTGACCTGATCATTACTCAATCCTTTAGAATGTCCCAATATAGAGGATTCTTGCACCTTTTCCTGTACAAGGCTTCAAATAAGGCCATACCTAGTAAAGCATGATAACTATTATTGTAATTAAATTCAATTGGGTATATATAATATTCCCATTTGGTGTGTTGGTCCATATAGTATATACACAATATATCATATAGAACTTGATTCACCCATTTGGTTTGTCTATCCATTTTAGGATGATAAGTAGAACTTTTTGAGCTTAGTATCCAAAGCTTGATGTAGTTTCTGTTAGAATTCTGATGTATAGAGGGATTCCCTATCTAAAATAATAACCTTTAGAAACCCATGAAATTGAATAATCTATCTAGAAAAAATATTTATTATGGCAGATGCATCATCCTATATATTTCCAAGTATGAAGAGTGCAACTTTGGTTCATTTATCCACTACAAAAAGTATTGCATCATGATGAATTGTAGTCTTCGGTAAACCAACCATAAAATCTATTGAGAGAACCTGTTATTTCTATGTGGGAATGTCATGTGGGTACAATAGATTGTTTGGATGTAAATTTTCTACTTTAACATTTTGTTATTCCAAACACCTAGCCACAAATTTTTTAATGTCCTTTTTCATTCCCAACCAATAAAGAGTCTTCCTCAGATTATCATGCATCTTTGCCCTAACTGGGTGTGAATAATAAGGAGTGTAATGTACCTCCTTTAGGATTTTATCCCTTAATCCACATTGATTTGGAATGACTAATCTAGTCCTAAAATATAGCAAATTATTTTTAAATACAAAATATTTATCCATATCATGATCTTGCTCAATTTGAGCTTGACATTTCTTGTATAAATCATCCCTCTACTAAAGTTCTTTAACTTGTTCAATTAAATCATAGTTACACTATGATAAGGTAGCTACATTCCCTCTTCTACTGAAGTTATATATATATATATATATATATATTTTTTTTTCTTTACACTTGATATATTTGATGCCAAAATTATATTTTGCTTAAAACTCCATCCACCAATATTGTTTGGCATTCAACAAGGTTTTTGTAAAAGTGTAATTTAAACTCTTGTGATTCATTTTGAGCTTAAAGAGTTTCCCAAGAAAATAATCCCTCCAAATATTGAGAGTATGCACAACTACCACCAATTATAGGTCATGAGCAGCATAATTTACCTCATGCCTCTTAAGTTTTTATGACTCATAAGAAATAATCGCTTCATCCTGAGTAAGGACTCCTAATACTTCAATAGAAGCATCGATGTAAACAATGAATATTTTATAAGGATCGAGTATTTTGAGAATTTTGGTGGTTGTTAATATGTCCTTCAAATTTTTGAAAGCTTCCTCACACTGTATCATCCACTTGAAAGTCTTCTATTTTCTTTTGTGATTTGTTATGGGTTGAGCATTTTTGAAAAAACCCTTACAAAATGTCTATAATAACCTTCCATACCCATGAAAATGTGTACTTTCATTATGTTATTGGATGCAGGTTAATCAATAATGGATTCAATTTTCTTGTGATCAATGGTAATAACATCAACAAAGGTTATGTGTCCCAAATATTGCACCTGAGGAGTGTAGAACTCACATTTCGATAACTTCCTATATAATTAATTTCTCCTAAGTGTATCAAGTATAATAATCATGTGTTAGTCATTTTATTCCTTGGATCATAAGTAAATCAATATATCATCAAGGAATATGAGGACAAAATGATCCATTTTCTCCCAAAAAACACTATTCATGATGTTCATAAAAGAAGTTATAGTATTAGTCAAGCCAAATGGTAGGACTATGAATTCATAGTGTCCATACCTAGTTTTAAAAGTAGTCTTGTGAGTGTCTTCCTCATAAATTCTCAGCTGATGATATATTGATCTGAGATCAATCTTGGAAAATATAGTGGCACCTTTCAATTGATCAAAATAGTCATCAATCCTAGGTAGGGAATATTTGTTCTTGATAGTGACCTTGTTAAGAATTCAATAGTCTATACACAACCTTAAATATCTATCCTTTTTCTTAACAAAGAGAAGAGAAGCACCCCATGGTGATACACTAGGCTTAATAAACCCCTTCTTTTGCAAGTCTTGAAGATGTGTCTTAAGATATTGTATCTCAATAGGGGTCATCCTATAAGATGACTTGGAAATTGGTGCAGTTCCTGGTAAAAGTTATATAGAGAAATGAAATACTCATTTCGATGGTAGACTTAGAAGGTATTCAAGGAAAAAATCCTTAAAATCACTCAATATGGGGTACTTTTGAAAGTGGTCTGATTCAACTTTAGTTTCATCCTTTCTATTCAATTTGACCACATAAATAATTCCTCCTCTTTTTACTACCTTCGTAACTTGCATGGATGACAATAAATGTGGTATAAAAGCATCCTGATCAAAAGGAATTCTAGTCTATTGAATAGATTCATCTATGATTTCTATACACCTATATTCAAAATTAAGAAGAGATTTGTAGGATTTAAGCCTATATATACCAAGGATGATATCAAAGGTATGTAGGGGAGCTACATACAAGTTCCAACTAGTTTGACCTTGAGGTAAGGTAATATGAGGGTAAAAGAGACATTGATTGACTAAATAGTTCTATCCTGAACCATACTCTACCTTCCATCCGTTTACCAAATATCTAGGCATTTCAGGTATGTCCCTCACTATACTAGTAGAAATAAAACTATTTGTAACTCCACTATCAATTAAAATACACACATTCATATCATATATTTTATTATTAAAAAAAGGGCTAGCTTTCCCATTGAGTGTAGCATTACCTATCACTACAAATATTCGATGGGTATATTTCTCTGGTGCCTTCTTTCAATTTACTTTTAGAGGGAACTTATTTGCAAAGTGGGGATAACCACAAACATAACAACCAATTATAGGAGCCCTATTGTCCTTGTTATTTTACTCCTTCCTGCTCTGAGGTATTGAATCCATAGCCTTTTATTGGAATGATGACCATTGCTCATTTCTCCTTTTATATCCTTTACATATATTCTATCCTTATTTCTTTAAAATCTATTTCTATTTTTATTTTTTAAAATAAAAATAGTTGATAGTTGAAGTATGCTTTCTTGGTTTCTTGATTAGTTTCCTTGTATTAAATTTTTTTTTTTTCTATTCATTTTTCCATTTCATAAACCTATGCTTTCTTTTTTTTAATCCATCTTTTTTTTCTTAGGCTATTTTTGATAGTGGAAGTATGATTTCTTGGTTTCTTGATTAGTTTCTTCTTTATCAGCAAAACCATAGGATTTTGGGATATCTTCAAGGTTCAACATGTTTATCATGGTTCGAATATTTCGATGAATTCCCAAAATAAATGTTTGTATCTTCATTTATTCTATGTTCTCATATTATAGTATGTACTTTAGTAGTTGTATAAATTTTTTATGATTATATTGAACAAATAAAGTTTCTTGTTGTAAGGTGAAGAACTTAGTAAATTTTTTTACATAGAATTGCTTATAAAAAAATCTTTTTTTTAAATCTTCTATAAAATTCTCGCACTTGATATCCATAGCTTAAATATTCTATCCTTTCTTATATGTCTTCCACCAATATAAAGTTGTTCCTACTAAATGAAGGACAACCCACATAGTTCTAGATTTAGATGATAAGACTTTCATGGAGAAGTATATTTTGACCTTATATAACAAATTTTCTACAGTATCACCATCCTCTCTACCATCAAATTTGGTGATCTTAACATTTTTCATGTCCTTTGTTAATTTAGCACCTACTTGAGCTCTACTAGTTCCTTGAAACCAGATTAGTGCTTCCTCTTGTCTACTCTTAAGTTCTTTAGCCTTGGTCAAGTTTTCTATCAGATTTTTTTGTTGGATAATTAGTTCATGTTGTTGAGCCATTTGAACATTTTTCAAACCCATTTGTTCTTTCTATTATTCCATTTGTGTTTGGAGCAATTGGACTATCGTAGCCAAATTTCCATCCTCTTTGATAGATTCATTAGTTTGAGTTTCGTTAATTTATTTTATTTACCTTTTCCTATAAGGTCGTTATTTTCTATCTCTCATATGATGTCTAATAGTGGACTCTTCCTATCCATTTTTTGTGGGGTTTTTGAGAAGATCCACTCCATAACATATGTGCCATTTTCCTGTTAGCATAAGAGCTATGTTAATGGTTCAGTTTAAATTTACCAAAATTATGAAATACAATCATTAAGGATCCTATAATTTAAGGATGTTATAAACTTTTACTCTGATACCACATGTAAAAACCCAAGTCTACTCACTTGGTTGTACAAACCCAATCTATCTCATTGGTTCCACATGGTGAATTTTTTTGTTTTAATTCTAGCACACTCATCCTAATGGTAATATTTTTTATTTAATAGGATTGATGTATATCCAAAGTTTAATTTAGTATGAGTTATATTCAACCACATTTAGGTTTTAATCACTACAAATAATTCCCAAGTGGATGAGATTGACCAAATCCTATAGAAGATACCAATTTTGTGGGTCTATCTTATCATCCTCTTATTTTAGGAGTGTAGATCCACAGTTGGGGTTATACTCTAGGTCTCATAACACCTAGAGTATGGATGCTTACTCTCCCCTTCCTTTAACATGGTAAACCTTGGCCCAAAATTGATCAACATGTTCATGACTTAGCATGCATGAGGGTTAGCATAGATATGCTTAGTGCCTAGATAATTTTCCACACACCTGGAATCAAATAGGACCATGTCATTATCCTGAATCTAGGCTTAGTACCATTTGACCATTTATGACTCACAATATATTGTCCCATACCAAACATTGTGGTTAGGCCAGTTTCCTATTCATACTATATTTCCTTTAGTTATAAATGGTGTAAGAATCTATCATTGTACTATTCACATAATGACAGAGAAAATATTCCATACTATCCCTCGTCACCTTCTTATCCTAACCTAACAGGTCGAAAAGTGATCATTCATGACTCATAGTGGTTACTCAACTCACAACCACTGGTACTGGGTGTTAAAAGATAATCTCTTCCTTGGATCTAGCTGTAATACTTCTCATAGAGGTTTCACTCTCCTAACTCATTTTAACCCATATTAACACTTAAATTTATTTTTATTCACATATACACCCACATATAATATATGTTTGTATTAGTACAATGCGGTCTAAGCAAATTATTTCCATAATTTCATATCCCTTATTTAATTATGGAGTGTAAAAATCAATTGTAATTCAATCACTAAATAAGGAGACTACTTTAATATTCATTATACCATATCTATTGCACCTTTTTTAAAATAATATTACTGCTATGCATCAAGTCACTACAATGCCTAATTATAGAACTTTATTCTTTGATTAAAATTTTAGATTATAATATGATTTTTTTTCATGCAATTAAAGAAAGGTTAGGTAAGCTATGAGGATGGTGAAGGAGATAGTGAAGGATGGTGAAGGAGGGAAACCTGGCCTGGCATCCTCTAGTGTAGGAAAGGATGGTAGGGAGACAGGAACCTAGGATGACAACAAAGATCAGGACGATGACAGCAATGAGGACAAAGGTGACGTAGATGATGGTCGACCTAATACGGCTAAATCTCGGGCCTCGGCGGATTTCTTCTAGGGAGATGAACCCCCGACTCTAGGACCCATCCTTTAGGTTCTAAGGGACCCATCGGTGGTACTACCAAGGTAGCATATTATGCTAACATCCTCACCAACGAAGGAAGAGATCCTCATAAGCTTCCTACTACTATGATTGTTCCTGACGGTCAAAATATTCACATCCCTGATGACATTACCAACAACTATCTATCTATGGAACGATATGCCCTGGTTGGAAAGTTTGTTGGAGGAAGGCCTGATATTGAGACCATTCGTAGATGGGTTGTCACCAAATGGAAGACCCTGGGATATATGGAGCTGGTTGTTCTTTCCAGAGGCTTTTTTGCTATCAGGCTAAGCAATGATGAAGACACAAATCGTATCCTCATAGGGGGTCCCTAGTTTTTAGGTCGCAAAAGTTTGTTCCTAAGGAAATGGGACCTAGAATTAACCCTGATACTCAGGATATTAACTATGCCCCTATATGGGTGCGCATTCCCAATCTTCCTTTCCACATGTGGCATGATGATATTCTCCATGTCATTGTAAATGTTATAGGGGATTTGCTTGCTATTGATCCGGTTACTAGAGCTCGCAAGCACATGAATGTGGCTAGGATCTGTGTGAATGCCAACTTAGCTTCTGAACTACCAACTTATGTCAATATTATTCATAAGTCCTACTGCAAAAAACAACCCTTGGAGTATGAAAATAAACCGGCCTTCTACATAGAATGTCATACTCAAGGACATTTGAGATCCCAGTGTCCCATCCTCAAAGCTCAAGCTTCCATGGAGAATGATCAGAGGTAATATGAATATGCTTCCTAGTCCCAAGGGGCCCTTGCAGAACAACACAGAGGCAACAGTGGCTTCCCCAAAACCCCAAAAAAATGGCAATACCAAAATTAGGCAAGGAAAAGTCATCAGCAGAAAAAAAAGCTTCCAAAATTCCAATAAGGGTCTCAAGCATCCAAAGGCAAGGAGATGATGATCTCAGAGCATAATCAAGTAAGTTCCCCTATTGCGACTTCCAAAAAATTTAATATCTTAAATGAATATGATAACATTATAGAAGGAAAGGTCCTGAGTCCCTCTGTTCTAAAACCCCCTTCTGAGGATAATCAAAAAGGTCTCCCTAACCCCACCTCCCTATGGGCGAAGCATTCTCCCATTCAACCTCAACTAGAAGTCAAGCTTCCTCAAGATCCTCAAAATCCTCCTAATATGAACATTGACCTAAGATTTATCAACACCCCTTCTAAGTTTGGACCTTCTCATAGTCCTCAGAATGAAAGTTTGGTTAATGTTGATAAAAACCTTGTGGAAGAAATGTCATCTCCTCGTCTAAGTCAAGCGAATAGTAGACCCTTGAGTCTAGTTCTAGAGCAGATTATTCCTTACAAGTTCAGCCCCAAGCAAACCAGAAGTACTACCAAATCCCCCATTGATTTTGGTAGTGAAAAAAAAAGAGGTAGGCCTTCCAAAGAGGAAATATGGAACTCCCGCATAGCGGATGACATTGCCAATGGCATTTAGAAAACTATTTTTCCCACCATCACTTCTCAACTCAAAGAGGAGAGTAGAAGCTCCAAACCCCCTCACCATCATGGAAGGGGAGGCAGGAAAGCACCCAAATATTCTAAATGAAGATCCTCTCATGGAATGTGAGAGGCCTCAATGGGGCAGCTAAACAAAGACTTGTTAAGTCTATGAGGAAAGATATCAAACCCTCAATTCTCATTATGCAGGAAACTAAAATTAATGCCAACAACTCCACCACAGTGGCTAAAGAAATATGGAATAAAGTAGGTGTGGTCTCTAGTGATGCCAGAGGTTCTTCTGGAGGTCTTATGTGTCTATGGGACAAACAAAAAGTTGATGGGTGTCTACTTCATTCTAGTGAAAGACTTTTAAGTGTTCTTTTTCATGATTGCAATAATGACTTGTCTTGGATTCTTACAAATGTTTATGCTCCTAACTCCATTGTCGGGAGAGCTCAATTGTGGGAAACCCTGACTAGTATAAAATACTCCTTTCAAAACATCCCATGGATTGTGGTAGGAGACTTTAATACCCCCCTTTATCCTTCAGATAAAAAGGGAGGATCTAAAACCCTGGTAAAAAGTATGGAGGATTTTAATGAATTTGTCAACACCAATAGTTTAATGGACATAAATCTCAAAAAGGTAAAATTTACTTGGAGCAATAGAAGAGCTAGGACCCAACACATCCAAGTCAAATTAGATAGGGTTTTCCTTTCCCAAGAAGTTGTCCAGGTGTTTGGTGATGTTGTTCTTCATCCTCTCCCTAAAATTGGATCAGATCATAATCCTCTCATCCTTGAGATTGACAAATCCAAACCCTACAAAAGGCCCTTCAGATTTGAGGCTATGTGGTTACATCACCCAGATCTAAGGCAGAGAATCTCTCATTTCTAGCAACAAGATTTCCAAGGACATCCTTCCTTTAGATTGGCTCAGAAGCTTAAAAATCTCAAGGAAGACCTAAAAATTTGGAACAGAGAAGTTTTCGGCAACCTCTTCACCAACAAACAAACTCTCAAAGAAAGACTTGAACATATTGAAACAAAAATTCAAAATGGGGCTCTAGATGATCAAATCAAGAATGAAGAGAAACAAATCCTTGTCGAGTATCACAATATCCTTGCTTGTGAAGAGACATTTTGGTGGCAGAAATCTAGAGCTCTATGGCTCAAAGAAGGAGACTCTAATACCAAATTTTTTCATGTGTCTACTCTAAGAAATAGAAGCAACAACCATATCAAGGAACTAACCAAGAGTGATGGCACATCCACTTCAAATTTAGAGGAAATAAGAAATGAAGCAATTTCCTATTTCAGCAACATGCTTGAGGATGACAATTCTTGTTTGGCCCCTACCCAGGCTTCCTTGCTTCACCACATCCCCAACTCCATTTCAAACAATGTCAATTCCGATCTCATTGCCCCCTTTCAGGATGAATAAATCAAGTCTGCCCTCTTCTCCATGAATCCTGATAAAGCCCTGGGTCCTGATGGTTATCCCCCTCATTTTTTTCAAACTTTTTGGGATATTATTGGTTCTGATGTTTGCCTTGCCATTAGAGAATTCTAGTCTTTTAAGAGAATTCCATGAGGGTACAATTCCACTTTCATTGCCCTCATTCCTAAAAATCTTGCTGCTAAATCCTTAGCTGACTTTAGACCCATTAGCCTATGCAATGTCGTTTACAAAATCCTCACTAAACTCATGGCTATCAGAATGAAGAGCATCTTGCCTAGAATCATTGACCCCTTCCAGGGAAGTTCGGTTCAGGGCAGATCTATCCTCGATGGGGTTATTTCCATCCATGAAGCCCTGCATTCAACTTCTAAGACTAAAAAACCAACTTGTGTTCTCAAGCTTGACATGAACAAAGCTTATGATAGAGTCAATTGGAACTTTCTCTTAGATATCTTACACAAGTTTGGATTCCATCCTAAATGGGTTGACCTTATCAGAGCCTGCATTTCTTCTCCTTGGTTCTCTGTTCTCATTAATGGATCCACTATTGGTTATTTTAAAAGCAGTAGAGGCCTTAGGCAGGGGATCCCATCTCACCCCTTTTATTCATTATCATTGTTGAAGCCTTAGGCAGAACCATCAAAGATGCTTGCAGAGTTGGCCTTCTCTCAGGGATCAAAGCCTCTTCCCAGACTACCCTGGTTTCACACCAATAATTTGTGGATGATACTATATTGTCGACTAGTGCTTCTGTCTTTGAAGCACATGTTATCAAATACATCCTTAAGCTTTATGAAGCAGCGATCGAGAAAAAGTCAACTTCAATAAAAGTAAATTGTATTTTTTAAATACACCTATTCAAATATAGATCAAGATTACCATAATTCTAGAATGTTCTGTAGTTGCTCTCCCTGCTACTTACCTGGGGCTCCCTCTATTCTGTGGTCAACCTGCAACCTCAATGTGGAACAATGTTATAGAGAGGATTCAAAAAAATCTTGCAGGATGGAAGGGTAACCTGCTATCTCAAGCAACCAAATGCACTTTAACTACAATGGTCCTTCAAAGCATCCCTGTCTACTTTTTTTTCCTTTTTTTGGGCACCAGTTATAGTTTCCCTCATAATAGAGCAAATTCAGAAAAAAAAAATTATGGACTAGAGCTGAGAACAAACAAAGGATCCATATTGTGGCCTAGGACAAGGTTTGTAAACCCAAAGATAAAGGAGGAGTTGGGCTAAGAAGAGTTCATTCTCTCAATACAACTTTGGTTACCAAGCAAGCTTGGAGATTGGTATCAGGAGAGGGAAACAAATGGATATCCATTGTCAAAAGGAAGTATCTTCAAGATGGTAATTTCCTAAATGATGACACCCCCAACCGGGGATCGACCTTATGGAATTCCATTATGAGCACGAGGTATCTCCTCAAGAAAGGATTAAGGTGGAAGTTGGGATATGGTAGTAACATTGACTTCTGGGAAGACAAATGGATCACCCAAGACCCCCTCATCAATGACCCTAGTCTTTCTAGACTCAAGTCCTTTACTGATTCCAAGTTAGGGCATAAGGTTTCTAATTTCCTTCACACTCAGAACAACACTACCAATTGGATTCCCATTAGGAGCCCTAATTTCCCGAATGAGTCAGCCATTTTGAACTCTATCCTACAGTCCACCATCATTCCTTCTAACAACATTGTTGACCAGGTCATTTGGGAGCCTTCCGAAAGTGGGGATTTTTTAGTCAAAATAGCCTACCACCTCCTCCTTGATAATGAGGACATCTTGTTGCCTTTTAACCTTGTTTGGGTCAAGTCTCTCATTCCTAAGGTCTCTTTCTTCTCTTGGCTGGCCATTCAAGAGAAAATCCTTACCACAGATAACCTTATAAAGAAAGGCATTCCCATCCCTAATAGATGCTATCTTTGCCAAAATGCCTGGGAATCCACTTCTCACCTCTTCCTCCATTGCCCCTTCTCCTCATCCATCATCGACTCCATTTTCCATTCCTTCCATATCCAGTGGGCCAAACCCAGCTCCATAGGTGACCTTTTCAACCATTGGCCCTCCCCCTTCCATGACCCCCACCTCAAATTCTTTTGGAAAATCTGCCTTCACCACTTCCTTTGGCAAATCTGGCTTGAAAGAAACAACAAAATATTCTCCCAAAGGCCTAAGGTTCCCAAGCTCATTTCTCCCAAAATCTTGGCCAATGCCTTGGAGAATTCCTTTCTCATTCCCCCTACCTCTAAGTCGGCCTCCAAGTCTAAATCTGATCTTGGCAAGGATCTTGGTCTATCCTTAGAGGTTTTTCACCCTCCAACCAACCTTAGACTTGATTCTCATTGGGCTCCTCCACCGATAGGATGGTTCAAACTCAATTTTTATGGAGCTGCTAAAGGGAATCTAGGGAAATATGGGGTAGGAGGTATCCTCAGAAATCACCAAGGAGAAATCATCCTTGCCTTTGTTGAAGGATTAGGAGAGCAGACTAATCATGTTGCTGAAGCCAAAAGCATGTGGAGGGGTATTTGCCTTGCTAAGAATCTTACCAACAACCTGATAATCGAAGGAGATTCCCTCAAAATTATCAATTACCTTAGACATAGCAATTGTAGACCATCCTGGAGAGTCAGAGACTACATTGAGGAAGCTAGGACCTTGGTCCTTGACATGCAACAAGTTATTTTCCAGCATGCTTACAGAGAAGCAAATAAAGTTGTTGACAGATTAGCCAACTTTGGAGTTAATATGGTCAACTTTTAGACTTGGTATGATGACATTCCTAAGGATATCCAGGCCATTGTAGATCAAGAAAAACCTCAAAGGAATCTTCCTCATCAGGAGGCTATCCTCCAGGATATTCAACTTTCCCATCATGTGTAACACCATTATATTCTTAGGATTTTTCATGTGCCACATGATCATTCCTAATCAGCATGGCAAGTGGAAGGTCCTTCACACCCCTTCGAATGATAAGGTCCATGTGTCTCTTCACATCATTCCTTGTTACCTCCAGCAGAGCGTCCACATGTCCCTTTTGATCAATATCAATTGTCGACACCATTTTATCTAGATGCCCTTCCACGTCACCCTCCACTGTCATAATCTTCAACTTCCCATCCACATCACCATCCATCGAAAGGTCCTTTTTGTCTGGGCAATCATTTTTGGAATGTACGCTAACAACATTTTCAATATTTGGCATCCTTTGTCTAATTTGTGTAGGTACCGTTACGTGGTGTTTAGTTGCAAAATTAGAAGATCTCCCAAATATCATCACCTTATTCAACCAATGTGCCCATTGAGGCATCAAAAAACTACTTTCTCGGGGCCATGTAATCTCAAATTCCAACTCAGCATGGATGCCCGAGAAACGTTTACCATTTACAACTTGAGGACGTGGCATAGTGGGAGGGAGATTTTCGAGGCCATCAGTCATGAAATTACTCTTTGGTATCTAGAATTTTTTGTCTCAATATATTTTGGCGATGCATCCTTACCGTTCAAATTTCCTAGACTATTCGTCTTTGATTTTTCTATCAAGTGCTTGATTCCAAAATGTCCCCTTTTCTTGTTTGCATGTCATTTTATGACCTTACAAGATTTTCTCCCATGCAAGCCTCTCTATCCCTGTGAGCCATCTTTATTTTTTCCCCTCATCTGCATTTTCCTTTCCCTGCCATGCTTGGTAATGTTATTTTTGAGTTTTGCCCACCTTTTTTGGCATTTTTCCCAAGTGCCTATCCTTTTTATCATTAGTGGTCCTCCCCACTCTGCCTTAACTCACTAGTTTTATCATATCTGCCTAAGTAGGTCATTGTCCCTTTCACCCACCCCCTTTTCGCTTGTCCACTCCCTCATTATTCCCCTTTCCACCATGGTGAAAAAATTTATTGAGCCTAGCTCCTATGTGTGTGACTCTATGGCGGATAAAATTCTCAAAGATAGACATTTCTTCCCCTTCCTCCATATGTTTTTTGGAGTTGATCATGAGATTACACTTGCTTTCCTAGAGACATGGGATAATGGTGTTGTTACTGTGCATGGTAGGAGCTTTATGGTTGATATCCACCTGTTATCCTCCATTACTGGCCAAAACCTTGAAGGTCATTCCATCCATAGGCATAAGCATAATTGGGAAGTTGAGCTCACCAAATTTAAAGGAAATGAGAAAATTCTCAAGAATGCTAAAAGCCCTAGGATTTTTAGGAGTGACCTCAATTCCCCTTGGGATGCTGTGATGAAGCCCATCATGGAATTCATCACTATTGATGACCCTGATAGACTCCTCAAAACCTACCACTTGGCTTTCGTTAACCATTTTTGGGACATCAATCCGCTCAACATTCCCCTCTTCCTTTTCAATTCCATGAACAAGTCTATTGATAATTGTAGGAATAAGAAAAGCCATGACCTTCCTTGCCATCAGGGTTTGTTCAAGGTCATCTACACCTACATCCTGGAAAACAACCCTAAAACCAATCCTAATATTCCTAGCCCTGCCAAGCCTGTAGGGTCCTCGACTCACCCTTCCTTAGCTGAGAGAAAGAGAAAAATTATTGAGGATGTCACTGATTTGAGGGCCAGAAAGAGCATTAGTTTTGATAGCATGGAGGAACCTATTAGGAAGTCTGCTCGGCTTCAAAACCTGGAAGCTAAGTGCAACATCATTGAGATCAAGAATGAGGAAGAAGAAAAAGAGGATGAAACCAAGCGCCTGAAAGAGTTCATCATCTCTTCCACCACTGCTATGATGAATGTGATGGTAAATTCTATTATGGACATCCGAGAAGGTCTATTGAAACTCTTCTTCGGTGGGAAGATAAGCCAAGAGGTTGATGGGGGATCCAAAGTGGAGAAGTTTATTGTCAAAGAAGAACCTAAGGATGACAAGCCCAAGGACACTGATAAGGAGGACACCAAGGATGAGGATAAGACCTCAGTTGAGGACTAATTTCCTTTCTTCCATATTTTTTGATTCTAAGGCTACCCTGCGTGGAGCCTGGTCTCTTTTGATGATAGGTCACTTTTTGGTTTTATGTTGTCTTATGGATTTTACTTCTCTTGCTTTAGTTCTTACTTTTTAGGATTAGTCCTAGTTCTCAAAGTCTTCAAGTCTGAGGCTTTGACCTCACTTTTGTGTTTCTTCTATGCTTCGTGGGTCCTCAAGCCTGAGGCTGCATCCTCAGTGGTGAATCTTGCTAGTCTAAGTTTTGAAGGGGGTCAAAAGTGCATCCTTTATCATGTCACAACTTGTCCTACTGGTTTTGTATTAAGGTTAAGGGATCCTTAAAACCCGTTCAGTAATATAATATGTTAATTTACCAAAAAAAAATAGATTATAAATCCCATATAAGAGATAAGATTTTCATTTCACTTTAAAAACAAGGGTGCATATAAAATAAGTACATTCCCTATTAATATTTAAAATTTTCATTTATGTACTTTTCAACTAATAAAGTGCATATTATTTAATAGGGTTTGATATGAATACAATTATTTTCATCTATAATCATCGATGAAAATAAGATAACTATCAATGCAATATGCTAACCATTCTTTTTCGGGTTTCAAAAAATTATTAAATGGCATATTCCTATCACCATAAGGTAAAAAGGTTACATTACTGAGTTTATTTTCTAAAGGTAAAGTATCCATTGACTTCATGGAAGGCTTTTATTATACATTTTCTATTTCCTTCGAGGTTTGTAAGATTCTATGTAATACCCCCATAGTGTTTTATAAGTGTGTGTATATATATAAACAAATATTAGATATTTTAAGACTAGCAACCATATGACCATGACTAAAAATTATGAACTATGCTAACACACCCTTAGTCGATCAAGTGCTTGACCTCAAAACTTTGAGGCTTCAATCTGAATAATTAAAATTGTATGCAGTTTGTAGTATTGAAAACCAAGGCTATCCATACATCTTAGACTACGGGGTTATTCATGTGTACAAAGTCATCAATTACGAATTTCAAGAACATCATATTTAAAAAATTTATTCCATTGGTGATAGAAAACCATAGTAAAACATCAATAGAAAATATGTATAGCTACAATGGAAATAAAGTTTATAATCTATCTATCATATAATATAAAAATTAGCATTTGGGTGCACCATGCATTTTAAGGGTGACATATGAAAATGACTACAAAGGAATTCTACTCATTTCCCATGATGATAGAATCCAAATAGCATAGAATTTTTTTATTCTTCAATATATTAAAAGAAATACCTATATTGGTTTCAAATAATTAAATGATCTCATTATCTTATTAAAATTAATATAGATTCAACTATTCTAAAAATTCTCGGGTTACCATTTTTCTTATCTAAGTACTTTTTTTAAAAACCATTAAATATTGAAGATAAATATACTTCAATTAATTTTCATTAATGTATGTATAAGGTTTCTACTTTGTTTTCATAAAACAAGTATACTCTCGAGTAAGAAGTAAGGACAATAATAATCAATTAATATTAACTCTCTAGTTTAACTTTTGATTGAAGGGTACGTCTCTACCTAGGACATATTTGAAAAGATTTACATAATACAGATATTACAACACTTAGATGAGATTAAATTTTTCATATTACATTACAAATTTATTTTGAATTAGATATCTTTTAGGAAAATAAACAAAGATTCTATTTCAGCTTCTACCACCCTATCATTGCTCAGATTGCTAGCTCGAGGTGAGATGAAATAGGATAAGATTGACTCTCATATCTATATATGATTAAATACACACCATAGTGGATGCAATAACAATATTTTTTATTTAAATATTGTAACATCATAGCTTCATTTTAACCAAAGAAGCAACTAGTAGTATAAAGCTAATTCTATAGTGTGCTAAATTCTTTCAAAAAAGATGTGAAAGTCGAATCTCTAAAAATATGATGTTGCCTTTAAATATTTACAACAAATGACATCTATTAACATTCAACATTATAATATTACACATAGGGCTTCCATAAGGTTACTTGTTATGGACATATAAAGTATTATTCAAAACTAAAGCCAATAAAAGGCACAAGTAGTCTCAACTACAATAGTCACTCTTCCTATAAACATCAGGTAACCCGATAATGTATGCAATATTCCAACTATCCAAGTTTAAAGACAAAGTAGGAAGAAAAGAAATGATAGCATCAACTCGATCAAACTATAAACAAGCAATGATAGCACATACATATGCAACATAAAAGTTTCCTTCTATAGCTAAAAATGATAACACGTAATAGATTTCAAGCCATACATAAAATATTTAAACTATTATACACAACATAAAGTACCCAATCAAATCAAAGATAATTATGAAATCAATCAGGGAGTATGGAAATTCGACCTGGGATTTCATTTTGAATTTCTTATTCCTTTTAACATTACATTCCAATCTAGCAAAATATGCAAGGTTGGAATGAATCCTAGACACAATATGTTTATTTTCATATTATAGATAACTCTATGTAAAAAGTAAGATACAAGATGCAAAAACTACCTCCCGCACCTAACTTCCTTCTATTTTGCTCAAGAGAACATGGAGGAGATTAAGAATAATCATGAAGGATTGCATGTTATTATATAGTTGGCAACATTCATCCATATTCCATTATACCATTAGACAAACATTAAACAATTTCTAATTTACCAAAATGGCTATCATGTCCTTGTCACTTTCATTACCATTGAAAGTTCATATATTCAACTATTCAAAGGCAAAGAATACACATATATCATGCAATCCAAGATATTCACACAATGCAAGTCAAACATTCTATATGTTATTATATGAGTGTAATTTTGTGAGCACCCATGTACTCACAAGCCTTGGTGATATTTCACGTCACCATCCTATCCCAACTTACCTCTTATGACCAACCTTTTTCTACCCGCTGTAGAAGTTTATCTAGTCCTGCAAGCACAAGGGCCATCGGTAGTACCACATTCTAGAAATAGAAAGTAAGTCATTTGTAAATAATAGTTATGCTAAGAGGGTTGTTACATCATCTCTTTGTTACTGCTTGTTAATGTGGTAGCTGACGTGATGCTAATGTATCCATATAACAAACTTTTTATTATATATAAAATAGTCTAATCATTCAACTAATGCTAGGTGTTAGTTACCACTTTTATAAAACTAAAATAGTGGCAGATAGGTGCCACTCCAATAGCTTTATTTATGTACTTGTGATTTATGTTACCTTTTGAAACCTAGATCAATAATTTTTTCATTCCCTTGCTATAAGGACATGATTCAAAGTTTGATTGTGTTTGTTATTAATATAAACCCTCAAAGAATTGTGTTTTATAGATAACTATTAGTTGTATGATTCAAATTTTATATTAATTATATATATCTTCTTTCAAGTATTTATATAAAACTTATTACTGTTATTTAAATAATATTATTAATATCTTATGTAATGGCAATACAATTTTCACGAAAACATTTAAAAGCAATTATAATCAATAATAATTTCCTATTTATAACAAATACTTAAAATTTTGAATTTCCTAGTTCGAAAAGCATATTCATATATATTTAATTCTCCTCAACATTAGAAGTTAGAGATTTTATCGGGAGTATCCACAAGCCTATATTGTCACGCTAACAAAACTCTAACAAGCGAAAAAGAGAAATTCAAAACAAAACTTCATAACAATTCAACTCCAAGTCATGAATGAATTTCTGTAGCTCTCAATTTTAAGGGCTTAAACTTACAGATTAGACTGACTAAATTTCTCTTTATAAACGTTATCAATATGAGTCCTTTGAGCCCCCTATGCAATTGACAATTCTTATGAATCATCACTGGACACAAAATTGAAGAGCAGTGCATTCAATAACCAGAAGAGAATGTCCGTTGCAATATTATTAGGTTTAATATTATTAAGCTACATAAGATGAAAGATAAATTGTTCT
The DNA here is from genome assembly GCA_028583015.1 of Wollemia nobilis. Lineage (NCBI taxonomy): Eukaryota > Viridiplantae > Streptophyta > Pinopsida > Araucariales > Araucariaceae > Wollemia > Wollemia nobilis. The sequence goes on from JAQPPZ010001917.1 coordinate 1,205,759, forward strand.
TTCAATGCCGGTCTGAAATCGGACGTACGTACTTAACATTAAAAATAAAAACATAATAAAAAAGATGCACACGTTCTTTTCGTGTCATCCTTTTCGTATTTACTCCACTAAATTCCAGAGTTCGTCTGAATTCGAACTGAAGACATCAATTTCTCTCTCCATAAAAGTAGGAAATAACAAAGGAAGAGAATTATAGAATTCAGCCTCCTCATCCTCCACAGTACACTGGATTTTCTCAGGCAAAGACGGTGTTAACAGACGAGGAACATTTTCAGAGCCAAAAGAAGTGAGTGACGATATCCAAGTTGGACAGCTTTCAACAGAAAATTGGTTAACCACGGGCCGTTTGGGGACAGGCTTGAAGACCAAGGGCTTTTCAATCTTACCTTTACTCTTGCCATCCAAAGTCTTTGGCATTCCTGTTATTTGCTGTACTATATTACGGAATTCTGATGCATCTACAGATACAAACACTGTGTCCCTCGCCATAGAGGCTTCCGACTGTTTTCTCTTCATCCTACAATAAATTAACACAGTCGTAGCGTCGATAAAATAAACTGCTTTTATTGTGTTTATATAAGTAGCCATGGCTGCAGTATCTCGTCTGATATTTGACCGAAACAAAACGTGGTGCTCCACTGTGCATAGCTGTATAAATCTGGACATGATAAAGACCACAATCTGAATAAGAACGAACCAGGTCCGTCCATCACTAGAGTGAAGCTAAGATTGAATTCCAAACTGTGAGATACTTGAATAAAAAATGTTATGCGTTTATTTGCTTTGTATACGGATTATGGTGAGATGGTTGTAAACAGCGTGTAATTTGTCTTTTATGTTTTCACATAGTATGACGGAATCTGGTGTTCATATTAAAATATATTTTCCTCCGCATATTTGAGGGAGGTTTACTTCCCATTCTGGGTTTTAATTAGGCTGTCTCAACATGTGACGTGGCAACGATGACGCAAACCATGGTAGAAGAGGGTATTAGAGTGGAACTAAATCTCAATATAGGAATATGTTATTGGTAGTAAACAGTTTGTAATGGGAATAACATCACATAAACTGGTTAAAAAGTAAGATGGTCACCTACCCCACACACATGCATGGAATTAATAGGGTTGAGGAGTCTCACATAAGCGAGCCCAAAAGACACATGAATAATAGGGGTGAGGAGTCCCACATAAGCAGGACCAAAGGAACAACATCACATGAACCGGTTGGAAAACAAAAGGGTCAACTACCCCATATACATGTCGTGACTCAATGTTAATAAGGATGAGGAGTCTTGATGTTAATAGGGGTGAGGAGTTCCCCATAAGCAAGTCCAAAGGAACATAATTACAAGAACCGGTTAGAAAGCAAGAAGGTCAACTACCCCACACACATGCGGCAACTTGATTTAATCGATTTTAATAGAGGTGAGGAGTGAGGAATCCGACATAAGCAGACCAAGGGAACAACATCAAATAAACTAGTTAGAAAGCAAGAGGGTCAACTACCCCACACACACGCAGCTACTTCAAGTTAATAGGGATGACGAGTCTTGATGTCAACTACTCCATCACATGAATCAATTAAAAAGCAAGATGGTCAACTACCCCACACACATGCCAGCACTCAATGTTAATAGGGATTAGGAGTCCCACATAAACGAGACCAAGGGAACAACATCATATGAATTGGTTAAAAATCAAATCCCACATAAGTGGGACCAAAGGCTTCTACCTTTAAGCCTGCTGCCTCATTGGCAAAGAGTTTGGCAAGTGTTGGAGCTCATAAACCACTTAGGTCCCACAACGAGATCAATACGCACACACTACACTAAGTAGAACATGTATTAAAGTGGAATTCCAACTCAATGTTAATAGGAACGAGGAGTTCCACATAAGTGGGACCAAGGACTTCTACCTTTAAGTCCGCTACCTCATTGACAAAGAGTTTGAAAAATGTTGGAACACGAGATCAATGTGGGGTTATTAACACATGCACACTACATTAAGTAGAAGAGGTATTAAAGTTGAACGAAATTCTAACCTAAGAATATGCCACTAAAAATAAACAATAACACAACTCGATGTTAATAGGGATGAGGAGTCCCACACAAGCTAGACCAAGGGCTTCCACCTTTAAGCCTGCCACCCCATTGACAAATAGTTTGGCAAGTTTTGAGGCTCATAAACCGTCCCACACCCAGATCAATGTAGGATTACTAACACAGGTTACACTAAATACGTAGAAAAGGTATTAAAGTGGAACGAAATTCCAACTTAGGAATATGCCACTGGAAATAAATAAACAACTTGTAATAAAAACACCATCACCTGAACCGATTAAAATGCAAGAGGGTCAACTACTCTACACATACTGTAACTTGATATTAATAAAAGTGAAAAATCCAACATAAATGAGAGGAGCTCTTCTATCTAACAACATTTACTCTAACAAAATCGAAAATTTATGGGATTTCATCGACTTTATACAATTTTTCCAATAGCTTATGATTATTCTCTCTCAATGAACAGTGATTCAATAAGCGGATGAGAATAATGAACTGGTGGATCTTCATTCAATCAATGGCATGGCGGTATGATCATCTCTGGAATATACTGCTGTGAACGATTCGAACGGCGTCATCCAAAGTGACTGAACGACGTAAAGGGAGAATAGAGCGTTGCACGCAACGTGAGAAAAGTTCACAGCCATTGAATCCTTCCACCCTCTGAGGCAATATCCTCTAATCCCATCAAGTCATTCCCGCATACGTCCAAACTAGTTAGGAGGAATCAGATAGGACACGTTACAATCGCATACAAAGGATCTTGTCAACGTTGCAAGAGGAAATTAAAAGCTCTTTAAATATTTAGTTTGACACTGTTATTAAGTCTGCTCTTAATCATTGACTTTTTCACAACTAGTTAAAATATTTTAATAATTAATCAAGGTGTTGGTAAATGTGTGAGAGGTGGGTATGTGGTATTTTTTTTATTTTTTATTGATAAAGTATAGTTTTGAATTTTAGGAGGAATCATGGTTAGAAGGAGACTGCTCAACCCTGTGATAGAAGTTTCTCATAATGAATAAATATATATACTTTAATAATTCAATAATTCAATCTTAGTTTTCAAATTTTCTGAAGTATCTGTTATGAAATGAAACGGTATGTAGTTAACATAATGGTGTTTTAATTATCGGTTATATTATATAAAATAATCGAGAAAGTGTATTATTTATATTTAAAGGAGGGCTTGTATTTAGTGTAATGTGGGATGGATGCATAAGGAATCAAGGGCTTCCATCTCCAAGTATGATACCTTAATGATAAGAGGTAATTTAATTTTAATAATTAAATTAATGTAAGATTATTAATGTACATATATTATCTTAAATTATATATTAATTAATTTAATAGTATGAGATCAAGTGATTAAAAATATGAATATTCAAAGTATATAAGTTTAAATTTTGTTAGATAATTATCAAACAATAATATGTGGTTTTTTGAAATATATACATATTTGATAAAAAAAAAAAAATTGAAAGAATTCCTAAACCTTTTACAAAGAAGTTTTTCAAAAATTTCTAAACTTAAAAAAATAAATATTTAATAAGTACATAAAAAGAAGTACATAAAAAGAAGTACAAAGTCCATTGAAAAAGCAAATAGAAGCTAAGTGTGCAAAAAAACCAGCGTAAGACGCAAAGGGCACTCAAAAAAAGGCCAATTCACCAAATTGACCAGCAATCAATGCAATGTTGACTCACAAAAAAATGGAACATAAACAATAATAAAAAATTAAAATTTCAGTCACCGCCTAAAACTACAGATTTCAAAAAAAATTCCACCCAAATGATTACTTCAAAATTAAAAACAACTTCAAGATCAAAGTACTGCCCAACCAAAACCATAAACCACGAAGTTAGAAGCCTCTTGCAACAGGGAAACTGAACTCGTATCCCACCAAGGACCCAGCTGAAACACCGTGCACTCTCAAAGAGAAATGCATATTAACATCTAGAGCACCCAAGAATTACAAAGGAAAATCTAAAATGTTACCAGTTGAAAAGAAATTTAAAATTAAAAACCGACTCAACTTGTAGCATTTCATTAAAACCAAAATAAAGCACCGCGTCCCGTAGGGATTGCCATCTTGCATCAGTTGGTTTAAACATTACGATTATAAATCCGTCCAAACCGAAGCAAACCTTTATAGAAACATTCTTGCCTAATAGGAAAAATGAAAAAGTGAATCGTATCTTTCAGACCAGCAAATCTGCTCAACAAAGCATGAAATAGGAGAACCTCTTAGAAGAAGAGACGACTTAAAGAAAACAACATGAGAAAATACAAACTAGCAAAATCCTCAGTCCAAGAAGAAAAAACCGATCAACAAAGCATGAAATAGGAGAACCTCTTAGAAGAAGAGACGACTTAAAGAAAACAACATGAGAAAATACAAACTATCAAAATCCTCAGCCCAAGAAGAAATAACCATCTGGAAAACTGCACAAGATAACTACATTCGAAAATATCATCCTATCCCAGAAAATACTGTCTTAGAACCCTCCATCAGGAGGTACCCAGAAAGGTACCCAGAAACAACAATTGTTGTGGACAACCGTAGCAGGACCCAACACAGTCATTGAGGAACTGGCCCAAAACAAACTGTAGGGTTTTAAAGAAGAGATAGTGAACTTTAAACATTTCAAGGACATTTAAAGATTTAAAACTTTTATATCTTGCTTATAGAAGAGCCATGCCCAGCAAAACCCTCATCACAAACAACAACAAACAAAAACACCCTCTTATCCAAAACAGGATATAGAGTCCTGCAACCCTCCACTGGGAGGTACCTAGAGACAACAATAACCTTGGACCATCCTGGATTTGGACCCAAAAATAATCAATGTCCAAGCAACTAGCTGCAAAGTTGGTTTGGCCCTCTACCCACCAACAAGACTAGTTGATGTTGTTCTTTCAATTGACTTATTTTTACGCACGTCTTTAACTGTAGCTCCTTCAGCTAACCCTAGCCTTCAACCCAACAAACCAATTTATTGTTGCAGTTCTTTCAGCCAAACCAACAAACCCAACAACCCAAAACAAACTAAAACAACAAACCACCCAACAACATCACCAACCATTGCAGATCATTATGTTGATCCAACCTCCTTTTCCAAACCCCCAACCAAGGTTTCGGCTACCCATCCTTCCTCCCAATAGGCCAACAAGTAGTTGTAGAGCCATCTGCCAAAACGTTCCTCTACCCAAAAGGACATCCGCCGATTGCAAGAAAATTTCTTAAAAAAATAGGGTTTCTTCAAATATTATGATAACATGATCATAATTAAATTTGGATGAGATGGTTCAATCTCATCAATAAAATTAATGAAAAAACATTATTGAGTTTTTTTTTTGTTTTTTTTCAAATAAATATATATATTTTTGTTAGCACCACTCCTATCACAATATTAGAATATTACATCTACTACAAAATCAATAAGACCGTGTATGGTTGAAGCAAACATGAGAATCGAAGATTTTGAATTGGAGAAGAGTAGGATAATGCAAGAGGTGAATGGCGAAGGGGTGCAAGTCGATTCAGTTGGGCAATTTGTAAGCTCTAGCGGGTAAGGAAGACCGTGGCGGTAAGGACGGTATATAAGTGGTGGTCTCTGCGGTTGGTCTGCGGAACGATGGGAAACAGGTCGAATCTCAAGGAAGGTATTTTTTTGAGGTCCGATGATTGAGGTGGTCGTCCCTGATGATGAGTCTCCCCGATCTAAAACCCACGAGAAAATGTCTTTCGGTTTTACAGATGGGTCCCCAAGTTTTGGATATTTGTGAGAGGTGTACTTTTCATTCTCGTTTTTAATTAGTCTGTCCCAGCTTTTGACGTAGGAATGATGATGCAAACCATAACAACATTTACTTTATGAGAATCGAAATTTTATGGGATTTCATTGACTTTATACAATTTGTCCATAGCTAATGATTATTCTCTCTCAATGAACAGCTTCTCAAAAAGCGGATGCGAATAATGAACGGTTGGAAAGTCACAGCCATTGAATTTTTCCACCGTCTGAGGCAACATCGTCTAATCCCATCAGAAAGTCATTCCAGCATGGATACGTCCAAATTAGTTAGGAGGAATCAGATAGGACGCATTACAATCGCTTGTAAAGGACCTTGTCAACGTTCCAAGAGTCAAATTAAAAGCTCTTTAAATATTTAGTTTGAGACTGTTGTTAAGTCTGCTCTTAATTATTGACTTTGTTACACGTTGCAAGAGTCAAATTAAAAGCTCTTTAAATATTTAGTTTGAGACTGTTGTTAAGTCTGATCTTAATTATTGACTTTGTTACATTACTAAAAAAAAAATGAAGTAGTTAAAATACTTTAATAATTCAGGGGTAGTGAAGGGTGACGAGTGTAGTAGTTTTAAAAATTTCTCAAGTATCAATTATGAAATGAAACTATATATAATTAATATAATGATGTTTAATTATCGGTTGTATTATATAAAATAATCGTTAAAATGCATTATTTATATTTAAAGGAGGGCTTGTATTTAGTTTAATATGGGATTGTTAATAGGGATGTGGAAGGAATCTAAGAGTGGATCAAGGGCTTTCATCTTTAAGTATGATATCTTAGTAACAAAGAACTTGATTAGTGGAGGCCTTATAAGCCACTTAATTTCAATAATCAAATTAGGTGGGATTATTAATGTACAAACATCATCTTAAATTAAATATTAATTAATTTAATAGTATTGAATCAAGTGATTAAAAAAGATATTTAAAGTATATATCTCACTTTAAATCTTGCTATGCAATAAATATTATTAGGCAATATAAAGATAATTATCAAATAACAATATGTGGTTTCTTGAAATATTATGATAACAACATCATGATATAATGTGGATGGGATGTTTTAATCTCATTCATATAATTAAAGAAAAATATTGATTGAGTATGCAAATCAAGTAACTATAGGCTTTGCTATTTTTAAATAAATATATGGCTTTTGTTAGGCACCACTTCCATCACAACATTCAAAAATTACATAGGCTACAACATCAATAAGACCATTACCATACATAGCTTGTTTTCTTATCAAAAATATTTTTGCCTTCCTCAAACAATTAAATATTGTCTATCTAACTATGTATATTAATTTCATTAATAGAGATTTTTCCTTGATATATTATATTATAAGATTTAATTTTTTCCAAAATCAAGATCACCTCTATAGAAGAATAAGCTTTTTGCTAATCCATTTCCTTATTTATAGATATTTTCACTTTTATAGGATATTGGATCCATAAAAAATTAATAGTCATATCAAATATTTCTATTATTGATCCAATTTGTGCATCCTTATTGTGGACATATTAATAACAATCTATGACTACCCTCAAATTAAAATATATCTTCAACCACTTTGCATGTTGGGAGTTATTACATAGCTATTTGTTGAACTTTCATATGGTTTTTAGTAGGTGAGAAGAAATTTTCCTAGATTATCTCAATTTATACATGTTGGGAGTTATTACATCATAGACCATGTGATAAGTCAAGACGTATAACCACCCCTCATAAGATGCATGCATGTAGGATAATACAAGATAGTTGTAATGTTGTTTGAGGGTTTGTTATTACTGAGTTAGGCATCCTATGTACTTAAATCCACTTTATCATAATACAACCATTTTGAAATATTAAATTACAACATATAATATCAGAACAAGTAGGAGAAAGAAATAATTCTCCTTCTGGTCCTCCTCTAGGTTTGAAATAGAGAAATCCAAGGTGCACTTTATTTGAAAAAAAGTTCAAGTTTGAGACAAGAAATTTCAAGGGTAAATTACCTTTTATAGGGTTGTGACCATGAAGAAAAATTCCATCGCACATTCAAGATGTTTTCGGGTGACAAAAAACCTATTGAAAGATAAAATCCTTTTAAATAATCAAAAGGCTTTCAATACCTTTAGACCAAAAGTCATAAAGCATGAAACAACTAGGCCAAGCTTAGCAAGAAAGAAAAGAATTATAATTTTTAAAAATATAAGGAAGGAAGGCATTTTCTACTCCTTAAAGGTTATAAGAAAGGAAGCCATAGAAGCTCTCCTTAAAAAATACATTGAAGCTATTTTTGAAAGGAATTGTAAAGAATGTTTGAAGAATATATAAGGCTCATAAAATATAGCCCATAAAGGCTCATAAAAAGAGAGAATAAAAAAATATTAAACCTACAAGAATAAATACTATGCAAGTTAAATCACTCATCTTGCAAATAGATAATTCCAAGGATTGGAAATCAAGAATTACCTATAATTCTTGAAAGATTTTTTTTTTTAAGTTTCTAATAGGTGTCCAAAAGAAATTTGATAAATTGCACAAGTCTAGAACAAAATGAATAATAAAGGGTATTTTGTTTACTAAAGTTGAAGTGATTATTTTAAAATTGGAACACCAAAAACTGAACTATATCCTACATAACATATCTCCAAATACAAGAAACTAGATTTAGAAAATTAAAGAGGTGCATGAGGAACAAAAATACAAACTAAATTTTGATTTTAACTCAAACAGAATGGTGCAAGAGACTTTTAAGAAGTAAAAAATAAAAAAAGCAAGGGTTTCATGCGTCAATAAGTCAAACCATATTCACAAAGGAAGAATAATATAAGAGGAAGTGCAGAAGAGTGTGCAACAAGGGATAAAAGAGGGGAAAAAGGAACTACAAATCAACTATGGCTACATCTGAAGAAAAAACCACAAACAACTATATTTACATTCAAAGAGAATCAAATATTCTATAAAATAATTTGTAATGGGAGACAAAGGCCAAGTGAAAGAAAATAAAAGAATAATAAAAAAGTGTATAAGAATATCGTAGGATAAAGAGCACTTATAGTATTCCCATATCATCCAATAAAATTGATTCATTGTAGGTTGAGAAGCACATTAGATATTTGTGTGAAAAAGAAGAAAGAAACAAATACATGTAGAAGAACATTGTAGAATAAGGATGTGTAGAAAAATTTAGGAGATTAACATAGATGTGAAAGATAAGCATATGTGAATTGCATTCACCTAGGCATTAGAATGATCAAACCATATCAAAGTACAAAAATTCTAAATCCTTATAATTATTTGCAAATGTCAACCTTGGAAATATTGAATGATACATAGTAAAGTATTGTCAAAGATTTTCAAAAGCACTATGGATTAAGCTGAGACATTTTCCAAAGCAAAGAGCATATACAATTATATATAATAAAAAGGTCTTGAGTTGGTTTAGTTATCATAAATATTGAAGAAACATATTTGAATTCACATCTATTGTGAGAAGAAGAAGAAAGGGAGAAAAAAACATATAAATTTTTGAAATAACTTTTTGATTAAAAGGAGCATAATACAAAAAGGAACAAATTATTATTTTAAAATATTTGAAAAAATATTATTTGAAAGGTGAAAAGGAAAATATAAGGAATAAATATTCTAAGAAATATTTAGTAGATGAAGAAAAACTCCCTCTACTTAACGAGACACAATTCTCTTGCATTTTTGAAGCTTCATTTAAAATTTGAATAATCATCAGAAAGATGTTTTCAATGTAGAATCAAGAAAAGAAGAATATTTAGATTTTTTGAAAGACTACCATGGCTAGTGGAGCATCAATATTCTTGTTACAATATTTCCAATTGTTAAGGAAAACTAATTATGCTACCTAGATGACCAAACTCATGACACAACATGAGTTTATGGAAGTTTTGCAAGTAGTACATGGAAGCATTAACCCTTATATTATAGAAGGATAAGATCAAAAAAATATTTACAAGGAAAACATAAAAACAAAACTAATCATGTTTGGAATACTAGATGAGGTCCAAGCATACATTAGAGATACAACCATAAACAAGGATGCATGGGCAAAGTTAAATATAGCATTTGATACCAAGAATAAAAATTAGATTCTATTTCTTTAAAGCCATGTCCATCATGTATACATGAAGAGTGGATAAAATATGAAATTATTTATAAGGAGAATTGCAAAATTGCAAGCATCATTACAAGTATTGGGAACTCAAGTCTTTGATGAAATGTTAGTTCCTATTATTTTGAGATCTCTCCGAGCAAGAAACAATATTTTTGTGATTACATTAGATATTACATATAAAACACCAAGCTTTGAGTAGTTGGTGAACCTACTTTAAAAAGTAGAGGTCTCACATACTATAGAAGAAGAAGAATGGTTGCTAGTTATAGGTCAAAGAGGGTAGCAACCATTCAAAAGAGATATGAGACATCCATAATGCTTCCAAAAAAGAATAAATTTTTAAATATTTTAGAATTAAAGAAATGATTCGTAAAGAAGTAATTTCAAAACTTAAAAAATGTGTGAAAATTATGTAATAAATGGATACATCATGAAGGATTGTTGGCACAATCCATTAAATAATGGATTCCCATCATGAGAGATGAACCAACAAAAAAATAGGTCATCTTCAGAATACCACAATCAAATATGGATAAAGGTACATTAAAGTAATATAGACAAAGAAAATAAAAAACAAGATGAAAAAGGAAAAGAGATAGAAATAGAAGAACATGAGTTTGTTATACAATTAGAACTAAGACAACACATTAATGTTTGCTATAAACCTAAATAAGTGACAAGTCAAGAAACTTAGATGCATTCAAATCATTTGAATTAATATTGGTACAGTACAACCATAAATATTAAGAACCAAGGACCTAAGATTCAATATGTACACTTAGAATGTGATTCTTCACCATTAGTAGAAGTTTTTACATATAACAAAGAGAATGAGGAATTAATGCAATAGGCATTGAATATTCAACCTTCAATATCACACAAAAGAAAGTAGGAATACATGGCTTCTATAAATAATGTCTTCTACAGATGAAAAATGCCAAGAAGAAGTAAAATATAGTTGATGTAACTCGATGAAGAGACAATCAAATCTTGAAATAAAAACTATTTCAAACATTAGATATGATATTGCACAATAAGTATTAGAAACTAGTCAATTATATGATTAACATAGGCTGCGTGATAGGACCTCATACTAAAGACCAAATGAAGATGGAATACATCACACATCATGAGAAAACAAATTAAGTAATTGCAAAGAAGAAGAAACAAGAGGTAATTTTCCTTACCATAATAGAATATATTAATCAAGACAAGATTTTGGACCATGTATAAATAGTAGGAGAACATTTGATCTCATCAAAACTTGATATATTTAATAAAAATTTCCCACTTTGAGGAAACATATAATTCACTTGAATACATTGAAGAAACACACTTCAAGAATTGAGTATTGAATAAGTATTTTGTAAAAAAATACATTTTGAAGTGCATGATCAGTAGAACCCAACATTCCTATGTATCTAAGTAGTAATTCTACATTAAGGAGTGGAATTTCTTTCTAGAATTCCTACATCACTCTAGATATTATTATTTGGACATAAGAAAAATATATATTTTTACAATTATATAATAAAGGAGGTATGTTAAGATTTTTTAATTCATAGACCGTGTGAGAAGGAAAGTGGTAAAGCCACCTGACAAGGCCTAAATTGCCAAACTTGTTTTGGCCATATCTCACTCATCCGGACTCGGATTGAGCTAAAATTTTGAGGGTAGATGCCTGAAAAACCCTAGAACGTCTCCACCAATTTTCATATCATTTGGAGCAACACATATCCTAGCGCATCCCTATGTGTGAACGAGATATTTGGCAAGCGGCTATGCGAGGGTTTCATCTGGGTTGAGTGCAAGCAGCTCCAGAGGTTGGTTTTTAGGGCCTTCGGGCCCTAGCGGCCAATATTTTTGTGGTTTATGCTCAATATTTTAGCAGGAAATGTTGTAGGGGATCCAATATGGGTTAGAAATTTGTCTTTCAATAGATCATACTGTGAACTTGAGTGACAATGACTTCCAATTTGCTGCACAAAAGAAAAGTGAAAACCATACCTTTCCACGATGTCTAGGGCAAGGATTAAAGAGATCACAAAACAAGTTTCAAGTAGTTGATCAAAAAATGGCTCATATCTCAAGTGAATCTGGTGCTAAGGTGCACCCACAAAATAATTCTACTATGAAAACCCCTGTCAAGGGTAAGAATTTTGAAGACTCAGTCCCAAAAATGAATTTTAGGGATGCCCTTCATGGTGGACAGCCTCAGCCCAATGCTAATATCAATCTTAGGGCTTCCCATAAACCTCTAAGAATGCCTAAGATTGATCCCAGGAAAATGGAGTCAGGATGTCTTAAAGCAGCTGATGGAACTCCTATTGTTAAGCTTGATATGGGTAACATTCAGATTGGCATTGAAGATTTGGAAAAAAGAGGACTAATTTGTCGGTTCGTGGGTTTTCGTTCGAGTCTATCTGCTTTCAAAGTCTGGGCTGCAAAAATCTGGAAAACTAAAGGTGAGTTACAAATCTCTATTTATCCAAATGGTTATTTTCTTGTTTTATTTGCTAATAATGAAGATAGAGAGAAAAATTTTCAAGGGGGTCCTTGGTTTTTTGGAAGGGCAGGGCTTTTCATGAAGCCCCGGCATACTAAATTTAAAGTCGAAGAAGAGATGCCTTCTATAGCTCCCGTGTGGGTTAGACTCTTTGGCCTCCCTATTGAATTTTGGAATCCTACTATTTTTTCTTCAATTGGAAACTCTTTAGGAACTTTTATGATGACTGCTGATTGTACTCAAAATTTTGAACATATTATTTATGCTCGGATTTGTGTTTTAATGGATTTTGACAAACCCCTACCTAAAAATATCACATTACAATTTGGGGAAGACACTTGGGAGCAAGTAGTGGACTATGAGAACATTCCTTTTCGTTGTAGAATTTGCCATGAATATGGTCATTTGGCCAGTGCTTGCCCAAATAAAATTCCTGATCAAAAGAAAGAAGATATAAACTCAACAGGTTTCCAAATACCTAAGAAGAAGAACACTAAGAAAAAACCAGTTATGAAGGATCAATCAAAGTCATCTGCTAATATGTTTGAAATCCTTTCCACAAATGATGTCCCAAGTGAGGAAGAGGAAATAATGGAAACTGAAATCTTAGAAACACAATTTAAATATGAAGGGAAGAACTCAGAGACAAACCAACAAATCAAAGGTTTTCAACAAAAAAAAAAGGAGAAAATTTACACAAGAAAAACAATCTTTCAAATGTCAAAACTTCAAATAATGCAGGTCCCAATATAGACTCCATTGAACCATCTAGTAAAATTTTGGCTATGTACGAGCATTCTTCAAGGTTAGAAGCCATCTCAGATTCAATTGGAATAAGTCAAGAAATAGGGAAAAAAAATTGAAGATGGATTCTAATCAAAAAGCAGGTCGCAAGACCAATCAATATCATATGGTAAAAGAAGGTGAAAAGCTTGTAGAGGAAGGTAATATTAATGCCCTTCCCAAATTTTTTAGCCCTGGTATTAATGAAGATCATCACTTGGAATATTAGAGGACTCAAAGGGAGTCTTTCAAAACAAAATGAAATTAGAAGAATGATTCGGATAAATCATCCACATCTTGTTTTCCTTCAAGAAACAAAGATGTCAATGGAGGATATGGACTCAATTGCCAATAAAATTTGGCCAGCTGGAAAAGTGGTTTCCCTCAGTTCCCAAGGGACTTCGGGTGGCATTGCTTGTCTTTGGGACCCAAAAGAGGTAGTTATTCACCATATGGTTGGCGGTTGGGGTTTGTTGGCTATAGCTATTCAAAGTAGACATTCCAACCAGATTATGCTCTGCATTACTGTTTATGCTCCGACTTCTTTGGAGGAAAAAAGAAGACAGTGGAAGGATATTACTCATATTATCTCTCATTTTCCTAAAGCTTGGATCTTGATCGGAGGAGATTTCAATACCATCCTCTCTCTGGATGAGAAAATGGGGGGAAATAGAAATTTGGACAAAAGCACCGACCTCATGAGCGAATATATTGCAAACCTCCATCTTGTGGATATCCAACCGAGATAATGGCCTTATGACTTGGTCTAACAGAAGGCAAGGCTTAGCTTGTATAATGGAGAGATTGGATAGGTTTTTGCTCTCTAAAAATTTCTTAATCCATGGTCACATTCCTAAAGTGAAGACTCTTAATAATGTTGGTTCGGATCATTGGCCGATCATGGTGGAAATGTGGAAAACCAATGTGAGTTTCTCTCCTTTTCGTTTTCAATTAATGTGGCTTAGAGACATTTCCTTCAGACCTCATGTGCAACAATGGTGGAAGGAAGGTAAACCTAGGCATGGGACTAAGATGTTCTATTTTGCCAAAAGATTGCAATACATTAAATCCAAAATCAAGACTTGGAACTGGAAAGAGTTTGGGGATGTTCATAAAAAAAAACATGAAGTTATTGCTCATCTTGAAAATTTGAATAAGAAAATCCATTTAGATGGCCTCACAGAGAAGAGAAGTGCAGATGAAATTAAACTCACAACTCAGTTAGAGGAATGGGAAAAAAGAGAAGAAATCTTATGGAAGCAAAAATCTAGAATTCAATGGCTCAAAGAAGGAGATCGAAACACAAATTTCTTCCACAAATATCTTCTAGATCGAAGATCTCACAACTTTATTTCTTCCTTAAAATCAGATTCTGGAGATGTTGTTTATACTTGGGATGGCATGAACTCTATTGTTGTTGATTACTTTTCCAATATTTTTGTTGCTACTCCTCTTGACTCAACTTCACAACAAAATGTTCTTCAAGCAATCCCTTCTCTTATCACTTCTGAGGAGAACTCTATTTTGACTGCTCCTATTACTATCAATGAGCTTCAACAAGTAGTTTTTAAAATGCAAAAATGGAAAACCCCAGGTCCTGATGGTTTTCCCATTGAGTTCTACCAAGAGTTCTGGGATATCCTTCATGTTGATTTATTAGAGGTGGTGGAAGAAGCTAGGAAAGCCAAAGAAATTTTGAAGGTTATCAATAAAACTTATATTACTCTTGTTCCAAAAGCTCAAGAGGTTGATCATATCTCAACTTTTAGACCTATTGCTTTATGTAATGTTCTTCTCAAAATCATTACTAAAATCATGGCAGAAAGGTTGAAGCCTCTTTTGCATAAGATTATTTCCCTAGAGCAAGGGGGTTATGTGGAAGGACGTCAAATAGTAGATGAGATAGTTCTTGCTCAGGAAGCCATCCATTCCATGGATATGCAAAATTCTCCTTCCATGTTCATTCGGTTAGACTTATCCAAAGCTTATGACAGAGTGGATTGGCACTTCCTTATCAAAGTTTTGAGGCAATTTGGTTTCTCTAAGGATTGGATGGATTGGATTATGGGATGTATCTCTTCAGTTTCCTACTTAGTTCTTATCAATGGCAGGCCTTCTCAGTCATTCCTAGCTTCCAGAGGTATTAGGCAAGGTGACCCGCTATCCCCTTATTTATTCATCATTCTTGCTGAATGCTTGGGTAGGACTATAACCAAAAAGAGGGAAAACAAAACCCTTGAGGGAGTTACCATTGCTCATGGAGCTAGACCTATCTCTCATCTTCAATTTGTGGATGACTCTACTCTTTTAGGTAAAGCTACAGTTAAGGAAGCTTCTAATATTAAGCAAATCATTAGCTATTTTTCTAAGGCTACTGGGAAGTTGATCAATGAAGACAAATCTAAAGTTATTTTCTTTCATTGCTCTGCTAGACAGGAATCCATGGTCTTGGATAAATTAAGATATAAGAAGACCTCTCTTCCAATCACTTATTTAGGTATTCCCATAAATATTCAAAGGCAGAAAAATAAATATTGGAATTGGTTGTTGGACAAAGTCAAGAAGAAAATTGGAAAGTGGACCAACAAGTGGCTTTCTTCTAGGGGTAGAATCACCTTGGTAAAATCAGTCCTTCAAGCTATTCCTATTTATGTTTCTTCCATTTTGAATATCCCAAAGGTTGTTCTTCGAGAATTGGATCAAATCAGTCATCGTTTCCTTTGGAGTGGTACTAAGGAGAAAATAAAATGGGCCTTGGTGAAATGGGATACTTTATGTCTTCCTAAGAGTGAAGGGGGGTTAGGATTCATGTCTTCAATTAATAACAACAAAGCTTTAGCTGCTAAATTATATTGGAGGATGTTGCATAACCCCAATGCTCTTTGGGCCAATAATCTCCGTGCTAAATATGCTGAGAACAAAAGTCCTGAAGACCTTGTTCGCTATCAACTTCCTACCAAAGGTTCTCCCATTTTAGCAAGTTCTTAAGACCGGTGAGGATTTGATAAAGAAAAAATTATTTTGGATCATTCATAATGGTCAACATGCAAATTTTTGGACAGATTCTTGGGATGGTCACAAGCCTTTGATAACTCGGTTTCCCGATTGGAGGCCTTGGATGGAGGAGCTTCACCGAGCTAATTGGATAAAGGTGGCTAATTACTGTCGGTACCATACTGGTAATTCAAAGGTTGGTAGATATTGGATCCCTATTGAGGACTGGCCTATTCAAATCCTAGAAAGGCAAAGACAAGATATCCAAGGCATCCTTCATATGAGATCCCTCTCTTGGTCCCATGAAAAAGATTGTTTTGGATGGAACAACACTACTAAGGGTGAGTATTCAGTTGCTCAAGGTTATTTGACCTTATGCCATAATAATCCCAACCATTCTTCTGACATATTTTCTCGATTGTGGGCTCAAAAGCTCTGGCCTAAGGTGAGGTTCTTTAATTGGCTTTTATTGCATCGTAGGGTGCTTACTTGGTGAGCAACTTATGAAGCGTGGTTTTCATGGCCCTTTTAGATGTGAAATGTGTGAAGAGAATGTAGAAAATATCAACCATATTTTTATTGAGTGTACTTTAGCCTCTGAGCTATGGAGGAGAATGGCCACTTTACTTGGCTTACAGTGGTCCAATTTTTTTACTTTTGAACAACTTTGGAGGGATTGGCCTAATCAAGAGGGTGTTGATCATTTTATTAGGCAGTTAGTTTGGATGGGTTCTACCATTCTTCTTTGGAATATTTGGAATGAAAGGAACAACCAAATTTTTAATCAAGATAGGAAGGATATTCACTATATTTGGCAAAAGACCATAGCCAACTTAGTTGAATCAGTCCATCAACTCCTTAATCACCCCCAAAACTCCCACCAAATATGGGATCAAGTGATGCAAATATTGAAGATTAAATCTTCTAAGGGCAACCAACTTAAAGGGAATGTGAGTATTAGTAATATGGATAGGACTAGAAATTGGCAACCTCCTCCTAAGGATTTTGGAAAATTCAATACTGATGGAGCCTCTAGAGGGAACCCTGGAAAAGCCAATGTGGGAGGAATTGGTAGACTTTCAGATGGCTCCCTGGTTTTTACTTTTGCTGAGAATTTGGGTATTCTTTCCAATAACCTTGTTGAGGGGTATGGTATCCTCAGAGGCCTTCAGGAGGCTACTAAGGTTGGATGGGAAAAGGTGTTAGTTGAGTCTGACTCTCAACTTATGATTAATCTCTTGAAGACTCCTTCTAAGAATCATAAGGTGGATTGGAGAATAAAAAGAATTATTGAGAAGATTCAATTAATCCAGATGGGATTTTTGAAAGTTGATTACAATCATGTGGTCGGAGATCAAAACAAGAGTGTTGATGCTTTAGCTAATTGGGCTTTGGACAAAGGTGATCTTACTTGTTATGGCCACCCTCCTATATGGTGGGCTTCTCAAATTAGGGAAGCTCTTCTTTCTATCATTTCTTTGGATGGCTCCAGTTCGAAGGTACCTAGTTTCTTCTTGTTTTTTTTTTTTGCTTCTCTTTGGTTCATTCAGTTTTTTTTAGTTCCCTAGCTCATTCTATTCTTTATTTTGTTTCCTCTGTTGATTCTTGCCTTAATAGTCTCTTGGTCTAGATAGGTCATTGTTATGTTCAATTTTTTTTCTTTTTTTTTGTTTTTTTTTGTTTAGTTTTTTAAGGTGGGTGGGTTCTTTTGTTTTGTTTTGTTTTTGTGTTCTTTGTGTTGTTTTTTGTTGTTCTTGTGTTTTTGTTGTTTTATTTTTATTTTTATGTTTTTTGTTATTGTTCTTGTGTTTTTTTCGTTCTTGTTCTTGGGTTTCTCTTTGTTTGTGTTATTTCGTGTTTTTATGTGTGAGTGTTTTCTATGTTTTTTGTTTTTGTTTATTGTCTATTGTTGGTTGTTTTTTATTTTTATTTTTATTTTTTAATTTTTAGGTTTTGGTTGTGTTTATTTTTCATGTTTTTTTTGGGTTATGTCTTTGTAGTGTTCTGTTGTTTTTGTCTTGTTTGTGTTTTGTTATGTGGTTCTTGTGTTTTTCTATGTGGTTTGTGTTGTGGTTTCTTTTATCTTATTGTGCGTGTTTGGTTGTGCTTTTGTTTTTGACACACTCAAGGAGCATGTTTTTTATTTTATTTTATTATTTTTGTTGTTATTTACTTATTTTTAAATTGGTTTTGTGTGTTTGTTTGCTCCTTGAGTATGTCAAAGGTGGTAGGCCAGGTCCGAGTCCTGGGCATTTTTGGCGGAATGGATACCCCTGCCTCCTTGGGTCTTACCCGAAAGTGGCATCCCTTTTGGGATGTTTTCCACAAATAAAAAAAATAAGTGGTAAAGCCACCCCTCATAAGGTACATGCATGTAGAATAAGATTAAATAGTTGCAAGTTTATTTGGATGTTTTTTATGCCTAAATTAGGCATCCTATATAGATAAATACACTTCACTACCAGCATATAATAATTTTGAAGTATTAAGATCTAACAACACCATCTTAACCAACTTTTATAGGGTTTCGTTTGAATGCAATATCAAAACAAAGTTTTATGAACCCAAATTTCAAAAATTCTATTTTAACATGAGTATATTTAGGTCATTTATATTAACTCCATTATTTTATTTCTCTATTAGGTGTATCTTCCAATTATGTAACTAAGTGGAGAGTAGATATTTTTTAGCACTTCCAGACTTCCATGATGTGTACTAGGGTAATAAACATTGTACAAGATGGGAAACAATGTGAATTTAATATTAGGTTTTATGTTGACATTTGTTCTTGAGAATTATAACATTCCTTTCAAGTCACAAGTTCCATAAAATAATGAAAAGAGTAAATCCTCCATCAATTATTTTTTATTTTTGGTGAAAGAAGGGGTTTTGAAAGGGTCCTCGAGCATTTTACAAAGAATGTAATGCTTTCAAAAAGGGCATATAGAAACAACAAAAAAGGCTATCCCAATTAGTCAAATACACGACAAGCCATAACTACACCCTCAATAGTGGGTCTACATGAATAAAAAAAATAGGATTAGGAAGAACCTAGAGAAGTCAGAGAACCACAAACCATGGATCCTAAACCGAGATCTGGCCAAAAAGCACTCAAGCCATAGATCCATTCCACCTTGTGGGACATGAAATAAGACAATAAAAGACCCACTAAACAACCCAAAACCTAGAACCAGATCAGGATAAGGGTAAAGGAAGTCTCAATCCTGTAGGACTATATCGTCAGTTGATTCCTTGATCATCTCTAAAACTTTTGAATTCTCTAATCCCACCCCATCATTATTTTGATTTCTACAACACATGAGATGATAACATTTAGGGATTTTGGGATTTTAGGAGTTTCTTGAGAGCTAAAAATATTCACTTTCCTCTTTCCTATGGACCAAATTGAGAGCTGCGTTAGCTTTTGAGGCTTTAAACTTAAAGGAAATGCAACCACAAGTATGGAAATAAGCATGCAATGTTATAACTATGATAATGGCTAACTAATATGCATGAAAATATGATAGAAAACTTGATACAATACTCAAGAAATGCTCATATAAGAAAGCTCATGAAAATATACAATGCTCTCCAATGGAGGTCACAACCTCTCCATATTTGCAAAAATGGATCTACATTGTATCTACTACTACTCAACCTATGCACTCCAAAATCCTCTCACTTTTCTATTCTATGAAGGTCTATTTATAATGAGATGCAACTCCTTGCCTTCAATATTCCTATGACACCTCACTATTCTATTCTAAGGACTTATGTACATGTGGACTACATGCACATTTACATCATTGCACATTCTAACACTTGTGCATTTATTACATTGCTTTAATAAAGTACTTAAGTCCTAAATAAAATCCTAATCTAAATATGTACCCATGATGGTACATTAGTAAAGAACCAAATAATGTAATATATTCCAACACCCCCTTGTATTACATTGTTTGGTTTTTGAAGACTTTAGTCTTCAATAAGGATCTTCATCCTTTGAGTATCTTTCATCTTGATCAGGTTCTTTTGAAATATCTTTAATTTACCTTGCATTGTATGCCTTCTTGATCTGATGTCTCTTCTTCTCCTTCTTATTTCTTATATTTGGTTCAATTTATTGTGCTATCATATGTGGTTGTACTATCACCTGATTCTTGCAAGAGTATTTTCTCTTTACCTTTATCCTTTGTATTACTATCCTTGTTGTATATAGAGGCTTTTGAACAAACACTCAAGGCATCATGATAAGATATTGAGTTAGTAGAACTTGAAGTATTAATACTGCATGAGGATTGAAACATCTTCTCTAAGAAGGATTCATCTATCTTTGTTTTCTCTTTGAGTAATTCAATTAATTCTTTTTGCTTTGCATTCACTTCTTTGTAATTTTGAAGTGTAAGTAAAACCATATATAGAATGCTCCCAAAATCTAGAGGAACTAAAATATCTTTCTTTCCATTATCAATTGCTTCAATGATTCTAGCATGAAGATAAAATTCCATTGTTGTAAAGTTCTCCTCTAAGGCTTCACTATAGATCAATTTTGTGGCAAGATCTAAGTTCTTAGTTTTGGCAAGTAGATTCTTGATTTCAAATTTTATAACACTTGCCTTTTCCTTTCTAATAGTGGTGCTCTTATCATTATTTACTATGTTCTATGGAGTTGACATATTTCTTCCTCTTTTAGTTTGAGTAGACTATGTTCCTTGTAGATTTTGTATCTTTCTATCTGAGTTCTAGATTGAATCAATCCTTGTATTGTATAAATAGTCACTAGAATTCTTTTAGCTCTTTAGTATTTTGAGAATATTTTTGATAGAACCTTTGTAGTAGTCTACCTTATATCTCCCTAGTAAGATGATTAAATACTTCTCTTCAATTTGTAGAATCAATCTTGGAAATAATTTTCCAATTTTTAAATTTTGTAAAAGATATTTCTTCCTTGAAAATAAATGAACTATGGATTTGATAGAATGATTGGATTTCAATATTTGAGTTGAATTCCTTTTGTCTCCCTAGTAATGTGATGACAAGTGTAATTTACCCCCTCTTGTAGAAAGCTTATAAATGATGCAATTTTCAATTAATAAAACTCTCAATATCTTTAAGATATTCAAGTTGGATTTTCTATGTCTCTTCAATTTGAGTATGAGACTAATAAAATCAATCTTCCAACTTTTAAATGAATCTAGAGTTTGACTTACCTCTACCTTTGTATAATGCAGTTTCTAAATTTCTATGATTTCAATTTGATGTAGGATTCCTTATATCTCCCTAGTTAGAAATTTAGACTAAGTATGTATTTGCAAATTAAGTTTTCCTAACCTTATAACTCCTTGTTTTTATGAATTTGTAAATAGTTGAAGCAATAATAATAAATATTTTAATGCTTCTATTTTCTACTTCCTTCTCAAGATAATCAAGAATGCTTTCTAGAGATTTAACACCTTATTACTCCTATCATTCAATTTCTCTAGATTATAAGGTTTAGCTGATTTCAACCTTAATAAAACTTACAATATAACTCTTACCTTTCCAATACTAAGCTTGATCTTGAAAGTTCTCTATAATCAACTCGAACTTCTGCAAATTGGTGATAGTTGACTCCTTGTAAACTTCGAGATATTGCATATAGTTTTCACTCCTTCTTTATCATCGAAATGTGTGCCTTCTTCAACATTCACTTGCAATCTTATGCTCTTTCTTCTTCAACCACCAAGCATTCTTCTCATTTACATCTTAGTGCTGACTTGTGCACTCTAAATCAACTAGTGAGCTTACCCTTCAATGTCGATGTTTTTTCCTATGCACTTTTTCTTCTACAGGTAAATTAAATATGATTTATCACTCCTCAATATTTGTGTGCTCTCAACTCTTTAATGCTACCTTAGTTTCACTTTGAATTATCTTCGATTTGACATCCTATTTGAGTGTTGCTTCGATGCTTCCTTTTGAGGTGTGCTCTCTATAGGATTAGAGCACGGTGTAGGAAATATGGTGCCAAGTGGCACTTGATTTTCCTAACTCCTTTCAACCGCTTATATTGCACCTTCCCAATATCAAATAACAAGTGGCACTGAATGGTTTATCTATTACCTTCAACACCTCTAACCTAACACTTCTTACAAGGGTGTTATAATAATGATGCTTCATCCAGGTATACTTCTAATGTTGCACACTTGAGATACCTTCGATGTAGTGGTGACTATCTATGGTGTGCATGAGATGCCTTCTTCCACATGGTGCAATACCTTCACCACTTTGCCCTAACTCCCTTGGGCTATACAAATACTTTCTCTTGCTCGCTTAATGCTCATTCTCTATAGACTATGATGTTATTCCAACACTTCAACAATTGATATTTCCAACCACTTTACTTGAGAGAAATGATGTTGATTCTCTCAATGCTTCTCTAGCAGAGATGGTTATCTTCCAATGCTTCTACAAGAATTCCAACTAGGTGTATGTGATGGCTTCAGTGATGGGTAACTCCTTGAATCTAAGTCAAACTTTGAAGGATGTGCATTATCACTTTGATGTATCTCCTCCCTGTCTAGTTGGTGTAACTGCCTGAGTTTGCTTTACCAACTACAATGACTTCCACATTGTATGTCTTAGTTGAATGCAATACTTTCTTTGGTGCAAGTGCATGGGTAAAATGATGCTTACTCTTAGTGCCAATGATGCTACTCCCAATGCTTTTACATGGATAGAACCCTATGATGCTTGCACTATCTAATTTTTATCACTTGGAGGTAGACGTTGTTGAGTTTCACTGTGATGCCTTCACCAAAGGCTATCGAATATGTAAGGTACCTTGCTTTGCCTTCACCAAAGGTTATCATATTGTACCTTATAATTTTGGATGTCCTTAGTATAGCTAATAGCTTCTCCTACCTTCTGCTCAATGATCCTTGGATGGATACGTATTATAGAAGTCTAAAAACAATCTCTTATTTCACCTTTCTATTAATGACTTCTCTTCTTGATTTGCTTAACAAATATGCAGGTAGATGATGTCTGAGATATCTCCCCTTTTCCTTGGAGATACTTTACTTTTAGAGCTCCCTTGAATAGCTCTAATGAGGTGCTATGCAAACGTAGAGTATGATGAGATAGACATTTGCCTCCTTGTGCTCTTAAATCAACTCTCTTGGCCTCTCGAAATGTTAAGATAAATCTAAAGTCAATATTACCTTCAAATCCTTGGCAATATCTTTCTTGCTTGGTTACTTTTGCACTCAATAATCCAAGATTTTCAATAACTTTTTGCACTATAGAATATGCAAATTTTTGGAGTCTTCTCTTGCTTAGAATAGTCAATAGAATGTTGATATTTTTCTTTCTCTCAAAATATATCTAACTTCTATTTTTTTGTGCAGGTTTGAACCTTGTAGATAATAACTTCTGCACTCCCTTGAAGACTTAAATGAATACTATTTATGCAACCTTTAATCTTGAAAACTGGTGCTCAATAAACTTAATAAGATCCAAATATAAAAGTTCAACTAATGAATCTTTTTGCACCTTTGTTGCATACCTTTCTACCTTCGTAGATGATGATGATGATGGTGATTTAAGTCACCTAAATTTCTACCTTTTGTAGATGATATTGCAACTCTTATAGGCTATCCAAAAATATCTCTTTGGCTCACCTTTTTGCAGCTTTAACACTCCACTAATCTGCTGCTTGAAACTATAATTTTGTGGCTCTAATTTATCTTCAAAATGCACTTCTAAAATATGAACCTTAGTAGCTACTAATTCTTCCCAAATTGTTGCTTTCTCGTTGTCCTCAAATCTAAAAAAAATTAGATTGTAAAGTAGTCAAACCCTTCTCCAAATCGTTGTCCTTGAATCCCAAAAATTTGGTAGGAAATTCCTCCAAATCATAGCTGAGATATTCCTCAAGAACTCTTCAATAATGCAAATCCCTAAATCTCTCATATTTGGTGGTTTCTCTATCTCCTTTCTCTTGTCAAAATTTGAATTCAAAATTGGCCTATTTAATGGCCTTCTTCTCAAGATTCTAAAAGTCTTGATATCTTCTCCAAACTATTCCAAAATTTGACAAACTTCTTGCCAAATATTTCACCTTTGGGCTTGTTTTTGGATGGCAATAATTGTCCCAATTTATTTACTATCAAGAGCTTCTCCTTGGTAGTAAATTTCTCCAATGAGTTCTTCTAGGAACTCCTTCAATGAGGCTCACCAAGCCTTCTCCTTGTTTCTCCTTGAGACCTCTCCTAGGGCCTTCAATCTTGTAGTTTCTCAAAAATTCTATGAGACCTTCCTTGATCTCTTCAACCTTCAACTATGGAAGTTTTACAATGAGATATCCTCCTTGGATCTCCTAAATCCATTGCAACTAAAATTTGTAATAGAAATTTTGTTAGTCCTTCTCTATCCTCAATCTTCCAGAATGGAAGTTCTTCAATAGGGTCTTCTATGGACCTCTCCTTCAATGTGAAGTTTTCAATTTTCAATGGAGATCACCAATCTCCAATATTCACTAGGACTCTTCTCCTTGAGTCTCTTCTTCCTTCAATGGGGTCTTATTTCTAGGACCTCCTTCCTAGATTTACAATCTTCAATGTGGCTTCCTTGGCCACTAGATCTCTCCTTAATCTTCAACTGGTTTCTTCAGGTACCAGATTGATTCAAATATGATATTCTTCCTAGATCTTGTAGGAAGCTTCCCAAATCTATTTGAATATCCTTTCTTCTGCAACAAAGTATTAGGAAATAATAATAGAAATTTCTATAAATCTATAGAAAACAATCTTCACTAGTTGGATTGCCAATCTAGTGGATTCAATGTTGAGTTCTAGTCTTCACAAGTTTTTATACAACTCGACAAAAAAAATCTAGCCAAAATATAATTTCAAAAATATTAAAATGAGATATAAAATCTCCTCTCAATCACTCTTATGGATCTCACTATTTTCTATTAATGTACCTAGTGCTCTAATAACATTGTTAGTTTTTTAAGCTTTAAACTTATAGGAAATGCAACCATATTTGTAAATGCAATACTCAATAAATGTTGATTATAAGAAAGCTCAAAAAAATATACAATGAACTCCAATGGAGGTCATAACCTCTCCATATTTGTAAAAATTGATCTACATTGTATCTACTACTACTCAATCTATGCACTCTAAAATCCTCTTACTTTTCTATTCTATGAAGGCCTATTTATAATGATATGGAAATCTTTGACTTCAATATTCCTATGACACCTTACTATTATTTATGTACATGTGGACTACATGCACATTTACATCATTGCACATTCTAAAACTTATGCATTTATTACATTGCAATAATAAAAAACTTAAGTCCTAAATAAAATCCTAATATAAATATGTACCCATGATAGTACATTAGTAAAGAATAAAATAATGTAATATATTCCAACAAGCTTAGTCTTCTTCCTAATAGGTGCCAAACATTTAGAATCAAAATCTTCAATGTATAAAGGAGTCTTCCTAGCTTTGGAAACTTTAGAGAATAATTTCTTAGAGTGTATGGATTTCTCCTCACTTATACTCATCTCTTTAGGGGTATCGAAAACTTTACCCTATCCCTTCAATGTCTCTAGCACCTTTTTGCCTAGGGTGGAGCCAGGGAAGGGTAGATTAATCTTGAGGGCTTAAGAACTGATAGATTTAGTCTAAGAAGTGTTAGGAAGCTCATCAAAAACTATATTTTCCATAAGGTTTTTGACCAGAGTCAACTTCACCTCCCCCATACTACCCCCCTTCTTGATCATAAGGTCAAAGATCAATCCTACTAGGCCCTGGTGAATTAGGTCAGGCACATCTCTTTTTTTCACCTACAATATTGACTTCTCCATAGATTTGAATAGGAAGGAAGGAATTTTCAACTCTCTCTTGCAGTGAATTTGGTTACAAAATACAAAAAAGGAAGCTCCTAAGAATATCTTGGTTGCTATCCAATATAAAATATTCCATAATGACAAGCACCACCCTATTTCATGATGCATTGAGGGAACTTCTCTAGTATCCATTCTAAACCTTTTCCATCTCTTCATATTCACCCAAGAAACTATTTATTTCCTTTTTAGGGAGTGTTTCTCCTTGTTCAAACAAGTGTCATCCAAAGGAAGGCCAATAACCTCCACAATTATAGGGATGAAGATTTCAAACTCCAATTTGCCTACTTTTGCCACCCCATTCTTCAAGGAGAAAGTCATTTTTCATGAGATATCCTTGTTGAAACTATTGAACTTCATTTGACACTAAAGGAGGCCTCCTTTATTTATAATCTTTATGATCTCCTCATACAATTAAGGATGGATGGTTCAATTACCAACCCTTCCATATTTCAAAATTTAGCACTATGAGCACTCTAACTAGTTAGTGTGGTAGATATCAATATCCTTCAAGATATCCTCCATTGATTCGTATTGCTTTAACTTTAAAATAATTTATTAAATTTGCTATGAATGTTTCTAATGCTAATGAATATATTGATTATTAAGTTATTTATTAATTTTATGTTATTAGTTATGATGGAAAATTAATAAACCCTTTTTAAATGTATTTTATAAATTGAAAGGAACATAAGAAAATATTACCTAATTATTACTAACATAGAAATAATGACAACATTAATATAAGTATCAATATATTTATTATTATCCTAGGTGTTGTAGGTGAGTTGGAGAGGAGAGGGCAATCCTCCAAGGGAGGTCCTAGGTTCGAATCTCCACCCTACCAAAAAGCTGAATTGGGTACTTAAAATCCAATTGATAATGTTGGTGCGAGCAGGGTTGGGTGCGACTCTCGGGTGACTTTGATGGTGTAGAACCCCCTGTTCATGGTCTCTCAGACCAATGTGGCCCCACAAGGGATTTTTTGCTTTTATATATATATATATATATATATATATATATATATATATATATATATATATATATATATATATATATATATATATATATATATATATATATATATATATATATATATATATTGTATTCTTACTAAAATATTGAGATAATTAGACAAAAGCTTTGAGATTCATTCTTTGAAGATAATAATAACATAAACCAACATGATAATATCTCTAATTTTAAACAAACTGTTATAATATTTTTTTTTCAAAAAATAGATTTAAAAGTAATTATGCATAATGAAATCTATTTGTAACAAATTGTTTTTTACCTAATCTAATACCATAATATCACTCTAGTATCACACTTTTTTTGCACAATTGAATCTATAGTGACAAATAGATGCCACATTAGTATTTTGTATTACACCTTGATCTATTGTATTTTGGACATTTTTTTCTCCTTGATCGATACTATATTCAAATCCACAAAATTAGATAGAAACTTTAATTGATTCTAAACAAATCGTAGAATCAATGCTACATATTTAAATCTTGTTGACACTATTCTAGTGCTAATTTTTTTATACTATATTGATGTTATTTTGGCATTAAATCATATAAGTGTAAAGTAACCATAGGTCCACCTTAGAACCATATTAGCATTGAAAAACATAAAAACAAAAATAAAAAAAGTATGGTTTTCATTGTTATCATGGTGCTATTTTTTTTTGGTAGGTAAAAGTAAATTTTATTTACTTTACGGGTTGAAGGGGCCCGAACCTATTTACATATGGAATAGCTGCACAAAATTTGTAGACAATACAAACACAAACAATCCAGGCCACAAGGCTGGAAACAATCCAAAAAGAAACAAGCCCTCTAACCCGAGCATCCAAAAACCAAAGACAGATGTAACCGAGCAACATAGAAAAATAAGGGAAACCCCCCTCTAAAACCATTGGAACTATCACCGTCATTTTCTAGTCTCCTGGGACTTGTCACCACTGGGAAGGAGAGCCTCTAGGATTTTTGGGAGTCTCTTGAGCTCCTCAGTGGCCCTCGTCATGAGGTTGGTCCCTCTCGACTTTCATTTATAACTATTGGAGGTTTTCCTACCCCATTTTCCTTGTTGAGCAGGGGTTTTGGTTCTTTGGTATTCATCCTTTGAGTTGCTTGCCCCTTCCTGAAAGAGCATTATTTGGGTCCCATTGGCTATGTATTCCTATGTGTCTATGTTCCTCCTATATAAATCCATCGGTATGCCTTTATTTTTTTATTTTCCCACATCCATCTAGGATTTTTTGTAGCTTCGGGTCTGGCTAGGGCTCCTTTGCTTAGGGGATGATAAATCCTCATCCTCATAGTCAGAGGTGACAGGGTCCAAGGGGGCTGGTGAGGCTGGTATTTCACATATCATGTAGGGAGAAATATGGGGTGGGTTGGAGGGAGGCTTCTAAGGGTTCCTAGAGGAGCTAGGGCTTGAGCAGGGAGGGGGAATGGGAATTTTCTTGTCCAAGGGGAATGGTCTGGGAAGGGCGAGGAGGGATGACAAAAAGAGTTTAGAGGATCGATGGGATGGGCATAGAGCTCCCTGGGATCTCCCCTTCCTTAATATCCTTGATAGAAATAGAATTTTGCAAAGCACTAAATTTATTGGCCATGGGAATAGAGGTACTTGCCTTATGAGAGAGTTGTCTCGGTGGGGTTTCGGTGGTGGTTTTGTTCTGCACTGGAGGAATGGAAGGCTAGTGGTAATGCATCATTCTCGACTGATCCTTAGAGCGAGCTTTTTGGGGTGATAATCAAATCTTGGGACACTACGACTGGAGATCACCCTAGGATTGACATTTGGGGCAAAAAGCCAGTTTATTTTTGTATATGAGCACCTATTTCCACTTGAATTCCCTGTAAATTAGGTTTAGGTGATCTTGCATCTGGCTCTCTAGATTCACATTTACACACACATGTGCCTAGGTTAGACAGGTCCTTGCATGAGTGGTCAGTTCAATGGCCACAAGATCACCAATGGCCTTGGAAAGATCTTAGAGGGCATCTTTGTAGAAGAAGTGGGCTGGGAGATTCGGTAGCCTAAATCATATGGGGGGGAAGTTGATATTCTTAGAATTGGGATTAAAGTTTGCTTACCACTTTTTTAGAAATAGACTTTGCCTTTCGAAGAACCATGGGCCTCCAAATAAGATGTGCTCAACGTCTTCTTGGGTGTTGAGTTGTATCATGAAAAACCCTTGGGTCATTGTTGAGATCTCCATATTCCCCAAGGTTTTCCACTTGGATGCAACCCATCAGCATATGACATCCATATCATAATGGCCTTCAATAAATTTTCCCACCAGGCAGTGGGTGTCCTGGGACTCATAGCCCTCCATAAGGGTTTTAGGGCACAAAACACCGCTTCCATGGGTGATGATTTCATTTGTAGTGTATGAGGGAGGGACACTTTTTCTATAAAATATTGGCATAGGATTATTTCCCGCTAAGTATTCTGCCCTCGTAGATTTTGAGGGCCGCATGGATATTCCCATCTCCTCCTAAGAGCGAACTAATTCGATCACAGGACATGGTCTCAGTCCTGCTAGGGTTCAAGGCACCGCAATCCTCGAACTCAGGAATGCTTATTGGAATCATGGGGAACCTTTGTGTTTCACATTCATGCATCACACTAGTCCCTAACGACCAGAAGACCAGCAGTGCAGGGGATTCTGGCGACGGTGCAGGGAAACGATCGATGGGGGTTATCATGGTGTTATAGCAATCCTACAAGCAATGCTATAATGTTAAATAGTTATGGAGTGTTATTATTTTATTTCAATAACAAAGGATATAATCACATTCATGTAATAACTATCTAACTATCTTGTCACATAACTAAAGTTATAGATTTGTATTCTTGCCAAATTATTACCTACTATAACCTTTACATGATCACCATCCATATATAATGGGGAAGTAAGCATGATCTAGATTAAAACCTTTAAATATTTTGGTTGGTTTAGTAGCTTGTTTTATTCCATTGTATAATACTAGTTATTTTTTAAGTATAATGTATGTCTAATAAAATTTTCATTATGTTTTATTAAAATTGGAGAAGATGATTCAACTTGTAGTATGTGAAAACATAGATGATAGAGAAACTACATATTAGAAAATATTGGTATACATTCATTGAAACTTACAATGGGATCCAAATTATGTGGATTACCCCCTTGAATCATCTTATAATATTAGGTAAGTTATGATTTAAAGTTGTGCAATAGAATGAAGGATGAATAAATAGTCTAAAAAAAAGAGAAAAAAATATTCATAGATAATATAAATATATATAAGTTGTGAAATATCAGTCTCATATAGTACACTTAGAAATATTATAAATGCTTAAAGTCACGTGAGATGCATTGTGCATAGGGAACATTCACACTTAGTTTCTATAAAGTGGGAGAAGTAAAATAATTAAAACTTTAAGGAACTTTATAAAAATAAAAATACGTAGCAATAATGGAGAGCAATGACCAATAGAATCGAAGATAAGGAGAAGAAAATGATATTATAATAGGTAATACAAATGATAAACAATAACTTCAATCTCTTTGAAGGGAAAATAATTCAACTTCTAATTGTTCAACAAGCAATTTTAGAAAATAGTTACAAAATAATTTGCTTGCTTATTTAGAATTCATGTAATATAGGAAGGTGTTCATTGAAGAAATGTGATAGTTGTATATTTATTTATAATGCATAAAACTAGAAATTCCTTTGTGCAAATTTTAGAATTAATTGGTGAGATGGGGCATTGATACCCAAGATTCCCTTATGTCAATGGTGGGTTCCATAAATGTTGGTACCAACACATAGATTCTTACATTATAAGGATGATGGTAGGGATTGTTGTGGTACTATGATCAATATCGTATAATAATAAATTATGAATTTCACATATCTCGTCAAAATAGTAGATGGATTACAAGGTCTAATGGTTGACATTGCCTAAGTATACTTGAGCAACCCTTACTTTCTTGAGAACATTTATCCCCTCTTGGGAAGGCATGTGTCCCATTGCATTAGCTTATAATTGTGAAATTAATGATTAAATTTATCACATGTGTGCCATAGATATTAATGTTCTAATAAAGCCATTTTTAGCAACCTCGTACAGGTTGTTAGTCTTGTAAAGTATGCTTATTGATGACAACAATGACTTGACCTATTAAAGAAGTAGCAACTAAATAGATTCAAATTTGTTAGACATTGTACTATTATATGATCTAACGGAGGATAATGGTATTTCTTGATCAGTTATGTATGAATATGAATCAAGCATGAAAGCATTCTTCCATAATGTGCATTATATTCTATATGGCTCATCGTATAAATGTTTGATATTCTAGTAAGGGTCCAAAAAGAGCCCTTTGATATAAACCTGAACTCTAAGTATCTATTGAACATAGTGCTACATACATTGTATATGGTATAGAAAATGCCCAGTCCTATTGAATTCCTTAACATGTGTTGGTGTGATGGCGGCACTAGAAATGTAAAAAGAGGCAAATTGTGCAGAAATGCAAACGGCGCATAATTTGACTTTTATATTTTCAGAAGACAAATGATGTTTATATTAAAATATGTTTTCCTCTCAATATTTGGGAGAGGTGTACTTCTCCTTCAAATTTTTAATTAGTGTGTCTCAGCTTGTGACGTGGGAAAAATGATGCAAACCATAAAAGCAGACATTCAAAGAATCAAAATTTTTATGGGATTTCATTCACTTCATAAAAATTTTCCAATAGTCCATGATAATTTTCTCTGAATGAACAGTATTTCAATAATCCATTCACGCGGAGTAGGGGATAAGAATAATGAATTGTTGGTTCTTCAATGAATGGCATGGCGGTAATGATCAGCTATGGAATACAGTTGTGAATGATTCTTCGATTGGCGTCATCCAAAGGGACCAAAATGATGTATCCTTACATTATAAGGAGAATAAGAGCATTGCACATGGCGTGAGAAAAATTCAAAGTCGTTGAATCTTGTTGGAAATATATGTAAACCAAAACTTACACCCGTAAGCGCTTTGCCATGAAGTATTTATAAAACACCTTCGAAATATGCTTCGCTGCGAAGCACATTCAAAATGCCCTCTAAAAATGCTTCACCATGAAGCACAAATCTACAGCCCCTTGAAAACACTTCATCGCGAAGCTCTTCAACTTTACCCTCCGAAGCGGATATCATCCAAAGCAAAAATCAAGCATGAGAACCGACACATTAATTTTCCAAGCGTGCGAGTAATTGGGGTTGTTTGACAATTAGTCAAAAATCCATTTCAGGATTTAAATTTTGTCAGTGAGTTGGTGGTTTTATCTTGCCTTTCGTCCTCATCCCTTGCCTATAAATACTGGGGCATTTGTCATTTTGCGTAGTGAGGAAGCAGAATAGGATAACGAAAGGAGCAGAGCAATAGAGAGGATTGGAGAGCCCAAAAAATCTATAGTGCTAGGGTTTCTACCAGTAGAGTAGCAGAAGGGTAGAAGTAGTAGCCACCATCAGCCAGAGAGTGGAGCAGCAGTCTCCCATATAAGTTATGGATTTATCCTACAGATATTTATCTGGTAGAAGTCTGTAATCGCTTCAGAAGGAAGATTTGTAATCCGAAATTATAATTAATATATAAAATATTTATACTGCTATTTGGGTCTCTATGTATCATTTTATCTATAGATATTCTTTAGCTAGGGTTTGCCTCGAAGTGGCAAAACACCTATCTGATCCAGAAAGGAAGTGTGTTTGTTTGTTTATGCCGAAACACATTATGAGACTTTATCTCCTCGAATTTGGAACTAACAGTAACTTTGTCAAAGTTGTCGTGACCTACTATGCTTCGCAGCCTTCCAGCCCGAAGCAGTCACTTTGGGTTGAAAATTCCTGAAGTGATTTCACTTCGAAAGAAAACTGTGCGAAGCAGTTGCTTCGCCAGGATATTCCCCGAAGTAGTTTTACTTCGGCAGTTTCTTCCCCGAAGTACTTACTTCGGGAGTATTTTTCCCCAAAGTAGTTTTACTTCGGTAGTTTTTCCCCCGAAGTGCATACTTTGGGAGTTTATTCCCCGAACCTCCTTTCTCGCTCATAAAAACTCCGAAGCTCCTTCCTTGCATAGTAAATTTGTGAAGCATCTTTTGTTGACGTAATTTTAACATGAATTAATTTATTTAATTCATTCAAATTGGTATCAGAGCTTGTGGTACTATGACGTGGATATTGAAGCATGGCTTTCAAAAACAATTCCCTACAGTTGTAGATCCTGTGATTTAACGGTAAAAACTATGATTACTAGAGCATCCAGATGAAGATTCTCTTTGGATATCAGGATTTGTGGGACTTCGTTGAGAATTGTTACCTGGAACCGGTAGATGCAACAGCACTGGTCACCCTCTCCCAAGCTGAAAGAGATCTTCTGAAGGAGAACCAGAAGAAAGACCAAAATGCCCTGTTCTATATTATGCAAGCGATTGAAGATACCATCTTCCCACGGATCGCATTAGCCACCAAGGCCAAGCAGGCCAAAAAAATTTTGGCCAGCTCATACCAGGGCACCAACAAAGTGAAGTTGGTGAAACTATAGATGCTCAGGAGGGAGTTTGAGAACCTGTAGATGAGTGAGTCCAAGACAATGAGTGAGTTTTTCACCCGAACGATAGATGTCATCAACCAGATGCGGTTGAATGGTGAAATAGTGCAGAACTAAAGGATTATGGAGAAAATTATGTGGAGTCTGCTATAAAATTTTGACTCTATGGTAATTGCAAAAGAGGAATCAAGGGACTTGATAACTCTCTCGATGGACGAGCTCATGGGTTCTCTATAGACACATGAGCAGAGGTTGAGCCGCTCAACTCAATCTTCTTTGGAGCAAGCTTTCAAGGTGCAAGTCTCAGTCTGAGACAACAGTAGACAAGACTCCCACCATAGCACCTCTAGTTCTCAACGTGGAAGAGGCAGAAGCAGGTATGGGAGAAGTAACAAGCAAGGAGGGATATCAAACCCTACCGACAGTGAAACTAGCTACAACTTTCATCAGCAAGGAGGAAGAGGCACTGGCAAAAATTAGCAAAGGGGATCTAGTCAGAAGAAGGACATGTCAAAGTTCTAATGCTACTACTGTAAAAATTTTGGTCATTATATCTCACAGTGTAGAAAGAGGATGGTGGATGAGAATCAGTAGCAAGTCCATTATACGGATGAAGACAGAAATACGGTAGGAGGAAATATGTTGTTGACTTGCAGTGTTGAGGAGGAAAGCAAGAAAAACATTTGGTATCTTGATAGTGGGTGCAACAACCACATGAATGGGAACAGAGAGATGTTCTCACAATTAGATGATATAGTCCCATGATGAGGAAAGGTAAAATCCTTATCTGCACCTGGCACAGAGAAAGAAAACAAATATGTAATGTGTATTATGTGCCTAGGTTGAAACACAATTTGCTAAGTGTTGGACAGCTTGTGCAGAAGGAGCACACTGTTTAGTTCAAGGATGGTGTCTGTACCATCAAAGATAAAGTGCATGGATAAATCACAACTGTGTCCATGACAAAAAAAAAATTCGTTGTAGATTCAGAATGAATCATTAATATCTCTGAGTGTAGTTGTGAAGGATGCTACCTGGTTGTGGCATCTCATATTAGGTCATCTAAGTTTTAGTAACCTGAATTTTCTACACAAGAAGCAAATGGTGAAGGGTTTACCCCTTATTGAGAAACCGAACCAATTTTGTGAAGGTTGCCTGGTCGATAAGCAGAACAGGGATGCATTCCCTGTAGGATAGTCTTGGAGAGCATCTCAGCCATTGGAGCTGGTGCACTCAGACATTTGCAGTCCAATGTAGACCAGCACATATATCAGCAACAAATACTTCCTAAAATTCATTGATGACTTTAGTCAAAAGACCTGGGTTTATCCCATTAAGCTAAAGTCAGAGGTGTTTGTGAAGTTTAAGGAGTTCAAGGCTCTGGTTGAGAAACAAAGAGAATATTATGTGAAGACTCTCAGAACAGACGAAGGAGGAGAATACATCTCCAATGAATTCCATAGATTTTACAAGCAACATGGAATTCGAAGGCAGTTCACTACCAGATATACATCGTAGCAAAATGGTGTAGCTGAGAGGAAGAACAGAACTATCATGGAAATGGCACGAAGCATTATGAAGGTGAAAATGCTGCCACATGAGTTCTGGGTAGAAGTTGTAAGTTATGCAGTTTATCTGCTAAACAGATGTCCCACCAAGAGTGTGAAGGAAAAAATTATAGAGGAAGCCTAGAGCAATCTGAAGTCAAGTGTGGATCATTTGAGAGTTTTTGGATGCATTGCATATGCACATGTTCCAGATGAGAAAAGACATAATCTGGATGACAAATCTAAAAAATGCATTTTCTCAGGTATAGCAAACAAGCAAAGGCATACAGGTTGTACAATCCGATGACAAAGAAAGTTGTCATCAGCCGATATGTGAAGTTCTTGAAGGACGAAGCCTAGAACTAGAAGTCAAAGAATGGTAATCCTGAACTAGCAATTTTTAAACCTATAAACTTGGACGAAGATAGCGTGCAGCCACCTGTACCTTCAAGTAGCAACAATGGTGCCAGTAGTAGCACAACCTCATCATCCCGATCACCTCCACTTGCAAGCAAAATTTAAAATTTGAGGACACCTGTGAAGACTCAAAGCTTGTAAGACATTTATGAGGTAACCCATAATCAGTCAAATGAAGAATATTTTGAATTTGCCTTATTTATGGAGTGTGATCCAGTGGAGTTTGAAGAGGTAAGTTAGAATCACAAATGGGTGAATGCAATGGATGAAGAGATAGAAGCCATTGAAAAGAATGAGATATGGCAGCTGACTGATCTTCCAGTAGGAAAGAAGACCATTGGGGTCAAGTGGGTGTATAAAATGAATTTCAACACCCAAGGAGAAGTTGACATGCATAAAGCTAGATTAGTGGCAAAAGGCTAAAATCAGAAGTCAGGAGTTGACTATCCTGAGGTGTATGCACCTGTATCCCGACTTGACACAGTCAGAATGATTCTAGCACTAGCAGCTCAGAAAGGTTGGAGTTTTTACTAGATGGATGTCAAGTCTACTTTCCTGAATGGATTGTTGGAAGAAGAGGTCTACATAGACTAGCCACCCGGATATGAAATACAAGGGCAATAATACAAGGTCCTAAAGCTGAAGAAGGCCCTATATGGGTTGAAGCAAGCACCCTAGGCATGGTACAACCAAATTGATGGCTATTTTCAGGAGAACGAGTTTCAAAAATGCCCATATGAGCACACTCTATATCTGAAGACAAATGTAGAGGGTGAGTTGATAATTGTCTGCCTATACGTGGATGATATGATATATACTAGCAATATCAGTAGCCTATTTGTGCAGTTCAAAACATCCATGAATACTGAGTTTGAAATGACAGACATGGGTCTGATGAAATTATTTCTTGATATTGAAGTTGACCAATCAACAGATGGTATCTTCATTTCTTAGGGCAAGTATGCTAAGGATGTCCTGAACTGTTTTAAGATGGAGGACAACAAGCCTACCATCACCCTGATAGCCACTGGTTTGAAGTTAAGCAAGACTAACAACAACAAAAGTGATTATCCAACTCTATAAAATTTTAGTTGGAAGCCTGATGTACTTGACTGCAACTCGGCTAGATCTGATATTTGGAGTCAGTCTGATTAGTCATTTTATGGAGAATTTGAAAGACATTCACTGACAAGAAGGCAAGAGAATCCTATGATATGTCAATGGCACGAGGAACCATGAAATTCACTATGCTAGACAAGACCAACTTGAGTTGATTGGCAACACTAACAGTGATTGGGCCGGTAGCGTAGATGACCGGAAGAGCACTTCAGGATATGCCTTCCATTTTGGATCCGAAGTTGTCTCTTGGTCCTTGAAGAAGCAGCCAATAGTTTATTTATCTACAGTAGAGGCAAAGTACGTTGCTGCCACCTCAGCCACCTACCAGGCAGTCTGGCTGAGAAGAGTTTTGTGTGAACTACATCATCTACCAAAAGTAGCAACAATAATATTTCATGATGATAACTCTGCCATCGTGCTCTCAAAGGACCCAGTATTCCACAGTCGAACAAAGCATATAGATATCTGATATCATTTCATCAAAGAGCTAGTGAAATTCGATGAAGTGCAACTTCAGTTTTGTAGGTCCAAGGAGCATCTGGCTGACATCTTCACAAAAACCTTGAATGAGGAGGACATCGTCAGACTACAAGACATGTTGGGAGTCAGAGAACTCATGAATTTTGGTTTAAAGGAGGGTGTTGGAAATATATTTAAACCAAAAATTATGCCCATAAGCACTTCACCATGAAGTATTTATAAAACACCTTCGAAATATGCTTCACTGCGAAACAGATTCAAAATGCCCTCTAAAAATGCTTCGCCACAAAGCACAAATCAACAGCCCCTTGAAAACACTTCATCGCGAAGCTCTTCAAATTTGCCCTCCAGAGCGAAAATCAACCGAAGCAGAAATCAAGCACGGGAACCGACGCATTAATTTTCCAAGCATATGAGTAGTTGGGGTTGTTCGACAATTGGTCAAAAAGCCATTTCGGGATTTAAATTCTGTCAGCAGGTTGGTGGTTTTATCCCGCATTTCGTCCTCATCCCCTACCTATAAATACCAGGGCATTTGTCATTTTGCATAGTGAGGAAGCATAAGAGGATAGTGGAAGGAGAAAATTAGCATAGAGTATTGGAGAGCCCAGAACAGCTGCAGTGCTAGGGTTTCTACCAACAGAGCAGCAGAAGGGCAAAAGTAGCAGCCGCCATCAGCCAGAGAGTGGAGCAGCAGTCTCCCATCTAAGTCATGGATTTATCCTATAGATATTTTATCTGGCAGAAGTCTGTAACCGCTTCAGAAGGAAGCTTTGTAATCTGGCATTATAGTTAATATATAAAATATTTATTCTGCTATTTGGGTCTTTGTGTATCATTTTATCCATAGATATTCCTCAGCTAGGGTTTGCCTCAAAGTGGCAAAACACCCGTTCGATCCAGAAAGGAAGTGTGTTTGTTTGTTTGTGTCGAAAAACATTACGATACTTTATCTCCCCGAAGTTGGAACCAACAGTCACTTCACCGAAGTTGTCGTGAGCTGCTGTGCTTTGTAGCCTTCCTACCCAAAGTAGTCACTTCAGGTTGAAAATTCTCGAAGTGATTTCACATCGAAAGAAAACTGTGCGAAGTAGTTGCTTCGCCAGGATATTCCCCGAAGTAGTTTTACTTTGGCAGCTTCTTCCCCGAAGTACTTACTTCGGGAGTATTTTTCCCCGAAGTAGTTTTACTTCGACAGTTTTTCCCCCAAAGTGCATACTTCGGGAGTTTATTCCCCGAACCTCCTTTCTCGCTCATAAAAACTCCGAAGCTCCTTCCTTGCGCAGTAAATTTGTGAAGCGTCTTTTGTTGACGCGATTTTAACGTGAATTAATTTATTTAATTCCTTCAAATCCTTCCAGCCTCAGAAAATATCGTCTAGTCCCATCAGAAAGTCTTTCCCACATGGATGCATTCAAATTAGTTACAAGGGAGGAATAAAATGGAACATTGTCAACGTTCCTCAAATGGGACACCCTGTGGTCGCATATAAGGGACATTGTGAACATTCCTCAAATGGGACACCTTATAATTGCGTATAAAAGACATTGTTAACGTTGCAAGATTTGAATTAAAAGCTCTTCGCATATTTAATTTGAGAGATTGTAGTCAAGTCTTCTCTTCATCATTGAATTTGTCACTTTACTAGAGAATGAAATAGTTAAAATAGTTTGATAATTCCAGTGGTAGTTAGTGTAAAGAATGTAGTTTTCAAAATTTCTAAAGTATTAATTATGAAATAAAAATAAAATTGTATATAATTAAATTTTATAGTATTTTGATTGTTGGTATGTATTATATAAAATAATTGATTAAATGTATTATTTAAATTTAATCAAGTTTTTGTAACTAGTTTAATATAGATTTTTTTTTTGTAATAATTAAAAGGAGGGTTTTGAGAGGCTCCCACAACCTGAAATATACACTCTTGAAGGAGACCATAAAGACAAAAGCCCACATGGGCACCAACTAGTACATCACAAAACCTGGGAGTTGGAGAAAAATCAAGATAAGGCCTTCCCAGTGACAAACTCCAAAATTACCCTATTGGAGTAGGGCCCATAAACTTAGGACTGAAGCTTAGCTTATTAGAAATTTTCATGCCTGAAGCAATGAGGTCTAGCATAAAATTAATTTGTTTGTTCACATCCTCCATAAATAATTGTTATGAAATAAAATTCTATGCAATTAAATATTCTGGTATTTTCATTATTGGTATATAAAATAATTGATCTCTATTTAAAGGAGGGTTTGCACTTAGTTCAATGTGAGATTATTAATGTGAACATGTAAATAGGCATAAGGAAGGAATCTTATCCAGAAAAGGAAGGAATACATGGTCATGCATTTTCAACTTTAAGCATGCTATCCCATTAGCAAAGAATCTATTATAAAATAAAATTCTATGCAATTAAATATAATTGTATTTTCATTATTGGTATATAAAATAATTGATATCTATTTAAATGACGGTTTGTACTTAGTTCAATGTGATATTATTAATGTGAACATGTTAATAGGGAAAGGAAGAGTCATTACTTTTTACCTTTAAGCATGCTATCCCATTAGCAAAGAATTTAGTAAGTGGTGGCCTCATAAACCCCTTAAATTCAATAATCAAATCAATGTATGTAATAACCCTTCAAGATCTACTTTCTTATATACCTAATTTGTCTGCAAGGATGAGATACTGCTAATGTATCTATGGATGCAAGGATAGGTACTATTACTTGCGGAAACAATTCAAAGGAAAGATGTCTCCTCAATGGGTAAAAAGGGTTATCCGATGTAAGGTAAGTCAAGGGAAATGATGAGCGGTGGAGTATTCACCATTGATAGGGGTAAAGAACCCTACTAGCAATGCATCCACCAACGATCCATATAGTTGGATATCATGTAGTTGCATTAATAGGAATGCTTGTGTATGTGTTATTTTGGAATTTATTTATTTTTGAATGATTATATATATATATATATATATATATAATAAATAAAAAAATAATATTCATTATAAATAATAAAATAATAAAGGAAATAATATTAAAAGAAAATAAATAAAAATTATAAAATATAAATATTAATAAATAATAAAAAGAAAATATATGTAAGAATAACAACCATATTATCTATTAGCAAGGCAATTTAAAGAATAGCATGCAATAAAATTATTATAAGAAAATGGTTGTTGAACGTGGAAACGTTGTGCATTCCACATGGCAAGCTTTAGAATGAGAACTAGTAGATGATTAACAGTTGTTAAGCATGAAAATAGGATACTTTTTCTAAAAGGGGAAAATGGAAAATAAGAGAAAATTATTATGATCAATATCATCTTCTGGAACGGAGAAGAGGAGCAGAAGAAGAGAGGACTTTCAGAAGGAGAAAAAAAGAAACTAGTGTTCATCAGTAAGGTTGGCTCTTTGAAATATTTTTTTTATTTGATAAACTAATATCATGAAACTCTGGTTATCTGATTGATTAAATTTTTTTGGAAAAATTTGGATTGTGGATGATCAATTATGGAATGAAATGTAAACTGAAAGTGAACAAGAAAATCTCCAGTTGCATGTGTAAACGATCTGCAATGTGAATTGCATGTTGGATGACTGTATGCATAAATAAGGTTTAGCTACATTTCATTGTAGTTTTTTCCACTCTGACCCTTGGAAACACCATCAACTTTGGTACTAAGCCTCGAGAATTTCTTGAAATATTAAGTTGTTGTTTTCTTACCAATAGATGAATTTATTTTCTGCATGCACTTGGACGCTAGGAAGTTGTGTCAAATTTTGAGGACACCTCTCTATTCAAAACTGGAGGCTTTTGTTTTATAATGTAAAGAAATAGAATATCGTGAGTCCAAAGAACCTAGAATACTCAAAAATAATTCTTATTACACCTTATATGTACATTGTATTTATGGAAAACTCAAACAGGCTTGCATGGTGAAATGTTGAGCATCATGTTGGAGTATAAAAACTTATATACTGAGCGTAGATGTTGAAAGTATATTGATTTGATTATATTCTAATGAATGGTGGACAAAACATGTTTGGAAAATAACATATCATGTCTGTAGATGTCATTTAGTTTGAAGTATAAATTATTGTGTTATAAGGGTTTTAAATTTTGTATTTCGTATGTGAAAGGTCTGTTGTCCAGATTTCTTATATCCATGTTAAGATGATAGTGTTGTATGCTATTTATATGACAGTGGTATAGTTTACCAAGACCGGTATATACCATCATTCTGGCTAATATCTGAAGCATGCAATCTAAAAACTTTGGATACGAATGTGTTTTTAGAAGTAGTTTAGATTATAGCGCTCCAAGTGAACTAGAGAATGCATGGTTGTGTAAAGCAACTAGAGAATGCATGGTTGTGTAAAGCAATTTGTAGATCTCATTTTTATATTTGTAATAGCGCTGGCTGAAAACTATCTTCATAAATACCATTTTGTTCATGGTTTGTTTAATAAATTTGAAGTCCATTACTTTATGCAACATTATAATTTAATCTCGTTGAGTTATATACTTCAAAGTCTCTCTTATTAACCATTGTCTGACAAGTTTCTCGCCTGGGCAAGCGGTGAAAGGCTAGAGTCAAACAAATAGTTATTTGAGCCAATAAAACCTTAAATTTTCTAAGTTTATCTTTCGAATGAGATAAAATTCTTTAATACCTAAGTAATAATTTTAGAATTGTAATCTGCCTTTGTGTTTGATATTATAATG
Source organism: Wollemia nobilis (assembly GCA_028583015.1). Taxonomy (NCBI): domain Eukaryota; kingdom Viridiplantae; phylum Streptophyta; class Pinopsida; order Araucariales; family Araucariaceae; genus Wollemia; species Wollemia nobilis. The sequence goes on from JAQPPZ010001917.1 coordinate 1,247,866, forward strand.
GATACCTCGAACGTCAACTACTTTCCTATCAACTATGAACACATAAGTAAAAAAATGCGTAGCCTGACACTCCTTATCTTCATACCAATTCAGTGCTCAAGCTGAGTATAGAGGAAACTTAGGTTCAGGTCGTTCGTCAGTGAAATCATACGCAAAATCAACTGGAAATACTTCCCAATTTAAGAGTCTATATTGTAAAGGCATTCAAAATGGTAGCACCTAACGATACCAACACAAAGTCCTAGAAGCAATACAATCTATATTAATCTATCAATATTAAATTGGTTGGTTTGTAGCAATGGCCATAGTTTCATCTAAAATCAGCCCTTCTAATTAATAGAATTGATAGCTCACTCTGTGAGAACGCGGTTGTATATAGTCAAAATGTTACATATTGAATGTTGAATTTAATAAATGATTTTAATAATCGACCATCTTTCCCGTTAAGACAGAGGTATTCTATTTCATCAATATCATCTTGTAAAAGTATTTTAAAGTATGGTTTTTAGTGTTTCAATAGGTCTCTTAAAGAAAACATTATTAAGTCTTATATTGTTCATATATGATTTTTCTCAATATTATGTAAAGCTGAAAAAGAGTTTCTTCTTGTTAAAGGGTAGTTGACATGTTTAAATTTATATATAATATCTTAAAATATCATGAAAATTTCTATGTGCTGGTTATATCCAATGTTAGTAATTTCAGTTATTTTTTTATGATAATGGCATAAAATACTCATTATAAAACCAGTTATTAATTTCTCTTGTACCTTCATCATAGTTGCATATAAGAGAATGTGGTCTTGTAATATCATGTTCTTAGTGATATACTTAAGAACCTTAGATAATGCAATGTTAGGTTAAGAGCCATTAAGTTTTGAGTTATGCATTCTATAACTTAGTCTATAGAAAATAAGAGGTTTGTCTATTACTTTAATATCATGGTATATAATTAGTAATTCATTTCAATAAATAATTTAAGATAATATAAAATTCTTATTAATCTAAATTTACTTTTTAATTGACTCTATGAAATATTTAAAGTAGACTTACTTTGATTATTTCCACTTAGGACAAAATGAATGTAAATTTTTTTTTTTTTTAATTATTCCTTGTGACTAATGAAACCCATAATCTTATAAACCTTAAGTGAACTAATGGCAGGAAAAGTTCCAATATTGTGGGAAGGACAATCTTGACTCGCAACCTAAGGTTGTGGGTAGGACAACCTTGTCATTATTTCAAGATTGTGGGAAGGACAATCTTGTGGGTCAAACATTAATGGTGCTTGTGGGAGGGCAATCATCATAATTCAGGGCTCTAACCGTACTTCTGATGGGAATGGTCAGAACGGGAGGTAACGAAGGATGAAATGGGTATCACTTCTAGGTTAACCCTGCTAGTATTGAGTGGTGAATTTTGTGCTTGACTCATAATGGGAATACTGACAACATGATGGTATGGGACATCATGTTGGTTAATCAAGACAAAACATCGGGTAGCTACCAGGGTATTGGTAGACCCTAGATGAATTCCAGGAGAGGTGGATATTTGTCTAGCTCAGGCATGCATACGCTAACTCTTGCATAACTTGTAAACTTGTAAGAGATGGGGAAATTATGCGTCCAACCTCTAGGTGAAATGGGCCCTAGAGGAGAAACCCCTACCTGAACTTGGAATCTCGGGAGGAGAGTGAAGTTCAATAGAGGTAACTATACCGAGATTTGGCCAATCTCGATCTCATGGGTATTTTGACTACAGTGGAATGGTACTCATGAAGATTTTTAGCATGCTCATACTATTAATTAATTTGAAAATGATTGAAAAATTTTCTCACTGTGACCCTTGATGTAGGACAACCAAGTGGGTAGGACTTGGGTTGTTACATTTGGTATTAGAGCAAAGGTTGCGAAACCCTAGGCAATAATTTTTTTTAAAAGATCATATTGAAAAATTAAACCAAAAATTTGACAAGGCTCTTTCTTTTGCTGAGCAGGCAATGGCATCTGGACAAAAATCTAGTTCTTCAAAGAGATCTATAGTGGTTCAATGGGAAGGGATGACCAAAAATCCTAAAAGGGTCTTTCAAAATGTTATGAGGATTGGGGCTACAGAGGAAGCCATAGAACATCCTCGAGTAATGAGGAGAGAAAAATAACTAGTTGTAAAAGAAGATAAAATGGTCTAAATGGTGTAATTATTGCAAGAGAAAATGAGCCAACAGAAAGAGAAAATGGAACAACAGAGTGCTCAAATGGCTAAGCACATGGCTCAACAAAAGACTCAAATGTTAGAACACATGGAACAACAAAAATCTCAGTTGGCTCAATAGCAAGAGATGATTTCTCAACAATAGAAAATAATAGAAAATTTATCTAAAGAAAAGGAAACAATAATAGTTGAGGAAGAAACATTTGTTGATCCTAGAAGAAAACAAGTAGGTTCTAAGTTGGATAAAGATATGCGAAGACTTGACATAGCCAAATTTTATGGTAAAGGTGATGGAGAAGCAGTTGAGAGATGGTTGAATAGTGTGGAGGCGTATTTTGCTATTAGAACCCTCTCATCTAAATCAAAAACTTCATGGGCAATTTTTTATCTGACTGGAGTAGCTATTGATTGGTGGGACACCTATAGGAAAACTCACAATGTGGAGGTTGTAGATGTCCATTGGGATACATTTGTGCAAGCATTCAAAGATAGGTTTCTAACACCACAATTTTACCTTAAAAGGACTGCAAAATTCTCAAATTTAACTCAAGGTAGCATATTTGTAATTTAGTACTATCAGTGATTTGTGCAACTACTCAAAATCATGCCCGAATATAAGCTATGAAATGAAATTAAAATCTAAAAATTTCTTCTAGGATTACACTCGAAGATTGGGCACCTGATTCTTATGTTGAAGCCTGCTACTCTAACTACTGCCTATGACTTGGCTCGAGTAGGAAGAGGACAACTATAAGGTCAAGAAGGCCTATTACCAAAAATCCTCTAAAAGGGAAGAGCCATAGAAAAAGAAAAATATTGGCTCAACAAAATGGGATAGGAATTGGAACAAGAATAGTGGTAATGGGAATAGAAATAGATTTGACAAGAATAAGAATAGGTACCAAGGAAATAGAGGAAATCAGAACAATCGAGGTGGCCAAGATAGAAGAAATTTTAGGGATAGGTATGATCAAAAAGCTAATGCACCAGGAGCTGGTCCTCAGGAGGGCAATGAGGGAATTAAGAAAGAGAGGGCACCTCAAACCGGTTGCTATATCTGCCAAGAAGCTCATTACGTTGATAAGTGTCCTTTGAGAGCTGATAAGAGAAAAGAACCTATGGAGCCCACCCATAAGATATATGTAGCAACAAGTAATCCTAAACTCAATGGCCAAGCAACACCTTTCCTATTGAAAGGCAAAATTTATAATAAAAATATTCATATTTTGATTGATTCTAGAGCAACTGATAGTTTTATTTCTTCAAATATTTTGAGGGACATACCAAAAAACCTGGGTTTATGGCTAATGGGTGGAAGGTCGAGTATGGGTCTAGGAAAACCTATATCATTAATCAATATTTATTTGACCCTCAGATAATATTACCTCAAGGAAAAACTAGCTGGTATTTATATGTGGCTCCATTACATGCCTTCGACATAATCTTAGGCATTGACTGGCTCAAGGCACACAAATCATTGTTAAAATTTGAAGAAATATGGATGGATTTCACTGATGACACCAAGCAAAGGATTCAGATTTACTATGACCGTGAATCAGTGGAACCACATATTTTGATAACAATGCAAGTTAAAAGGGCAATAAGAAAGGGTAGTAGAGTCTTTGTAGTCAAACTTAATAAAAAGGAAGAAACCAAGTCTGGGGCAAGTCTTTTCCAAATTTATCCGATACTGAATGATTTTTGAGATGTCTTTCCTAAAGATCTACCAGGTCTTCCACCCCAAAGGGAATTTGATTTCACTATAGAACTTCTACCAGGAGCAACCCCTATAGCTCGAGCACCTTATAGAATGACTACAATAGAGTTGCAAGAGCTTAAGACTCAACTTCAAGATCTATTAGAAAAAGGACACATTAAACCTAGTGTCTCACCATGGGGAGCACTAGTTTTGTTTGTTAAAAAGAAGGATGGGTCACTAAGGCTATGTATTGACTATAAAATGTTAAACAAGATGATAGTTAAGAATAAGTACTCTCTACCTAGAATAGATGACTTGTTTGATCAACTGAAAGGAGCCACAATTTTCTCCAAAATTGATCTTAGATATGGTTATCATCAACTGAGGATTCGAGAAGAAGATACCCATAAAACTGCTTTTCAGACTAGATATGGCCATTATGAATTTACAGTGTTACCTTTTGGATTAACTAATGCTCCAGTAGCTTTCATGAATTTGATGAATAGTGTGTTTAGGAACAACTAGATCTATTGTACTAATATTCCTAGATGATATACTGATCTACTCCAAAAGCAAAGAAGAGCATGATCATCATATGAGGATTGTTCTCAAAATACTTAGAAAGAACCAATTATATGGGAAATTGTCCAAGTGTGAGTTTTACGCAACTCAAGTACAGTATTTGGGTCATGTAATTTTCATTGAAGGAGTGTCTATTGACCCAAAGAAAATAGAAGCCATTATTGATTGGCCTACCCCAACAAATATTTCTGAAGTATGAAGTTTTATGGGGATGGTTGGGTATTATCACTATTTTATCAAGAATTTCTCTAAAGTGGCCTATCCAATAACCAATATTCAAAAGAAAGGAAAAGCTTTTAAATGGACGGCATGGTGTGAAGAAGCTTTCAAAACTCTTAAAGAAAAATTAACAACAACACCTATTATTAAAATATCATATTCAAAACAACCATTTATAGTATGTACTGATGCCTCCATAGAAGGATTAGGTGGGGTCCTCATGCAAGAGGAGGGTGTTATCACCTATGAGTCATGAAAGCTTAAGAAACATGAATTAAACTATGCCACACATGATTTAGAGTTGGATGTAGTAGTGCATGCTCTTAAAATATGGTGTCATTACCTACTTGGTAAACCTTTTGAGCTCAGAATAGATCATCAAATTTTAAAATATATTTTTACTCAACCAATGCTCAATGCTAGGCAAAGATGCTAGATGGAATTTTTGGCAGAATATGATTTTGGCATTGAGTATATAAAGGGGAAGGAAAATAAATTAGTAGATGCTTTGAGTAGAAGAAGACATATCAATGCTATGTCACAATGTCAATTTGATATAATTGAACAAATAAGAAACCTTCAACTTCAAGATGAATATTCTCAGAAATATCAAGATCTGATTCAGCAAGGTTCTGATAAAGCAAAAGAATTTAGAATCTAGGAAGATACATTGTATTTTAAAAATAGAATGGTAGTGCCAAGTGATCAGGACCTACGAAATATGTTACTGTAGGAGGCACATTGTGCTCCTTATTCCACTCATCCGAGCTATGTAAAGATGTATGAAAATATGAGAAAATATTATTATTGGCCAGGAATGAAAAAGGATATCATTGAATTTGTGGCTAGATGTTTAGAATGTCAAAAGGTGAAGGTGGAGCATCTACATCCAGCTGGATGCCTGTATTCACATGAAATCCCAATATATAAATGGCAGGTTGTGACTATGGATTTCATTGTTGGGTTGCCTAAAAACTATTTTCAGCATGATGCCATTCTGGTGGTGGTTGACAAATTGACTAAAGTGGCACATTTTCTTCCTGGAAATATTAAATATGGAGCTCCCACTGTAGCCCACAAGTTTTCCAGGGAAGTGGTAAGGCTACATGGCTTTCCTAAAATAATTATATCAGATAGGGATTCTCGGTTCACATCTGAGTTTTGGTAGACATTGCATCAAGCATGGGGAACAAAACTCAATATTAGTACCGCTTATCATCCAGAGATAGATGGATAAACTGAAAGAGTAAACCAAGTCTTAGAGGATATGCTACGAATGTATTGTATGGATCATCAAACAAAATGGGAAGATTACCTTTTTCTAGTGGAATTTGCTTATAATAATAGTTACCATACTTCCCTAGGTATGGCTCCATTTGAGGATCTATACGGGAGAAGGTGCAAAATACCATTATCATGGAGTAATCTGGAGGATCAAGTGATGATCAGTAGATATGGTCAAAGAAATGGAAGAGCAACTCAATGAAATTTATCGAAGGCTCAAAGAAGCTTTAGATCGACAAAAGAGTTATGTGGATATTAAGAGAATGCCAAGGGAATTCACTATGGGAGATAGAGTATTCCTAAGGGTTAAACCAACTAAAAGCTCTATCAAATCCTCTAAGCTTAGTCCAAGATTTGTAGGACCTTTTACAATTATTGATAAAATAAACCTAGTAGCCTACAAGTTAGACTTACCACCCAATTTGTCAAAAATCCATGATACATTCCATGTATCCCTTCTCAAGAAATATATTTTTGACCCCTCACATGTTTGAAATCTTAATCATTGAGGTATGACCATTAAGATCCTTGGTTATAGAACAAAATAATTAAGAAAGTGAAATATTGAATAATGTAAGGTCCAATGGGACCAGTATTCTGAAAATAGTGCCACGTGGGAGGATGTGGCTACCATGAAAAGACAGTTTCCATTTTTGTTTGAATAGTGATATAATCATGTCGTAGTTTCCATTTTTGTTTGAATAGAGGGATAATCATGTTTTGGTTTGAGAAGTATAATATATATATATATTTGTTGTTTGTGCATGCGTGTTATTTCAACAATAAATGATGATTAAGTTTTGATCATGTAAATTTGTTGCTATATTATATTGATTTTATATTATTCATGGCAATATTTGTTTTTATGTTTCAATGGGCAATGAAAACACAAGGACTGTGTTTAATATTAGAGGGGGAGTATGTAATAACCCTCCAAGATCTACTTTCTTATATACCTAATTTATCTGCAAGGATGAGATACTACTAATGTATCTGTGGATGCAGGGACAGGTACTATTACTGGGAGGGAATAATTCAAAGGAAATATGTCTCCTCAATGGGCAAAAAGGGTTGTTTGGTGTAAGGTAAGTCAAGGGAAATGATGAGCGGTGGAGTATTCATCGTTGATAGGGGTAAATAACCCTACTGGCAATGCATCCGCCAATGGTCCATATAGATGCATATCATGTAGTTGCATTAATAGGAATGCTTGTGTATGTGTTATTTTGGAATTTATTTATTTTTGAATGTAAATATATATATATATATATATATATTAAAAATAATAATAATATATAAATAAATAATATTCATTATAAATAATAAAATAATAAAGGAAATAATATTAAAATAAAATAAATAAAAATTATAAAATATAAATATTAATAAATAATAAAAATAAAATATATATAAGAATAACAAACATGTTATCTATTAGCAAGGCAATTTGAAAGGAATAGCATGCAATAAAATTATTATAAGAAAATGGTTGTTGAACGTGGAAACATTGTGCATTCCACATGGTAAGCTTTAGAATGAGAACTGGTAGATGATTAACAGTTGTTAAGCATGAAAATAGTGTACTTTTTCTAAAAAGGGGAAAATGGAAAAGAAGAGGAAATTATTATGATTAATATCATCTTTAAGAACGGGGGAGAGGAGCAGAAGAAGAGAGGACTTTCAGAAGGAAAAGGGAACTAGCGTTCATCAGTAAGGTTGGCTCTTTGTAATATTTTTATTTGATAAATTAATATCATGAAACCCTAGTTATCTGATTGATTAAGTTTTGTTGGAAAAATTTTGATTGTGGATGAATAATTATGGAATGAAATGTAAACTGAAAGTGAACAAGAAAATCTCTAGTTGCATGTGTAAATGATATGCAATGTGAACTACATGTTGGATGATTGTATGCATATATAAGGTTTAGTTGCATATCATTTTAGTTATGGCCACTCTAACCCTTGGAAACACCGGTAACTTTGGTACTAAGCCTGGAGAATTCCTTGAAACATTAAGTTGTTGCTTTCTTGCCAATAGATGGATTTGTTTTCTACATGCACTCGGATGCTAGGAAGCTGTGTCTAATTTTGAGGACACCTCTCTGTTCAAAACTGGAGGCTTTTGTTTTGTAATGTAAAGAAATAGAATATCGTGAGTCCAAAGAACCTGGAATACTCGAAAATAATTCTTATTACAATTTTTCTGTATGCTATATTTATGGAAAATTCAAATAGGCTTGCATGGTAAAATGTTGAGCATCATGTTGGAGTATAAAAACTTATATACTGAGCGCAAACTTTGAAAGTATATTGATTTTATTCTGTTCTAATGAATGGTGGACAAAACATGTTTGGAAAATAATGTCTCATGTTTGTAGATGTCATTTAGTTTGAAGTATAAATTATTGTGTTATAAGGGTTTTAAATTTTGTATTTCGTATGTGAAAGGTTTGTTGTCCAGATTTCTTATATCCATGTTAAGATGATAGTGTTGTATGCTATTTATATGACAATGGTATAGTTTACCAAGACCGGTATATACCATCATTCTGGCTAATATCTGAAGCATGCAATCTAAAAAATTTGGATATGGATGTGTTTTTAGGAGAAGTAGTTTAGATTATAGCACTCCAAGTGAACTGGAGAATGCATGGTTGTGTAAAGCAATTTGTAGACCTCATTTTTATATTTGTAATAGCACTGGCTGAAAACTATCTTCATAAATACCATTTTGTTCATGGTTTGTTTAATAAATTTGAAGTCCATTACTTTATGCAACATTATAATTTAATCTCGTTGAGTTATATACTTCGAAGTCTCTCTTATTAACCATTGTATGACAAGTTTCTTGCCTGGGTAAGCGACGAAATGCTAGAGTCAAAAAAATAGTTATTTGAGCCAGCAAAACCTTAAATTTGCTAAGTTTATCTTTCAAATGAGATAAAATTCTTTAATGCCTAAGTAATAATTTTAGAATTGTAATCTACCTCTATGTTTAATATTATAATGGACACCTCAAACGTCAACTACTTTCCTATCAACTATGAACACATAAGTAAAAAAATGCATAGCCTGACACTCCTTATCTTCATACCAATTCAATTCTCAATCTAAGTATAGAGGAAACTTAGGTTCAGGCCATTCGCCAAAGAACTCATACGCAAACTCAACTGGAAATACTTCCCAATTTAAGAGTCCAGATTGTAAAGGCATTCGAAATAGTAATGCCTAATGATACCAACACAAAGTCCTAGAAGCAATACAATCTATATTAATCTTTCAATATTAAATTGGTTGGTTTGTAGCAATGGCCATAGTTTCATCTAAAATCAGCCCTTCGAATTAATAGAATTGATAGCTCACTCTGTGAGAACACGGTTGTATATAGTCAGAATGTTACATATTGAATGTTGAATTTAATAAATGATTTTAATAATCGACCATCTTCACCGTTAATACAGAGATATTCTATTTCATCAATACCAGCTTGTAAAAGTATTTTAAAGTATGGTTTTTAGTGTTTCAATAGGTCTCTTAAAGAAAACATTATTAAGTCTTATATTGTTCATATATGATTTTTCTCAATATTATGTAAAGCTGAAAAAGAGTTTCTTCTTGTTAAAGGGTAGTTGACATGTTTAAATTTATATATAATGTCTTAAAATATCATGAAAATTTCTATGTGTTGGTTATATCCAATGATAGTAATTTCAGCTATTTTTTTTATGATAATGGCAGAAAACACTCATTATAAAACCAGTTATTAATTTCTCTTGTACCTTCATCATAGATACATATAGGAGAATGTGATCTTATAATATCATGTTCTTAGTGATATACTTAAGAACCTCAGACAGTGCATAGTTAGGTTAGGAGCCATTAAGTCTCGAGTTATGCATTCTATAACTTAGTCTATAGGAAATAAGAGGTTTGTCTATTACTTTAATATCATGGTATATAATTAGTAATTCATTTCAATAAATAATTTAAGATAATATAAAATTCTTATTAATCTAAATTTCTACTTTTAGAACTCACTAAAAACTCTAAGCACTTTTCCAAAAATCAAAATATGTATAACATACCTCTCAACAATTCTGCCCACAAAATATTTTTGGCATGATTCGAACACACGACGTAGCTTCTCCAATGCCCTAGCCTCAAGCTAGGCTACCAAGTGGGCTACGTGCCCACATAGGACCCTTGGAACATATTTCTCTCCTTATCCTCCTCTTGAAAAGTGCCCACAAAAAAACGAAGGCCTCTCACATGCAAAACGTCAATCGTGTGGATCAAACCCATGATCCCTTCCTTACAAGCCTTAGCACTCTCTCAACTGCTGCCTATGTTATCCACCATTGGTGGATTCCTCTATCCATGATGCTACCTTTATTTACTTTTTCTACCACCAAATATTTGAAATGTGAACTCTCTTCTTCCAACATATACAATGCATGATTTCTTTTTATTCCAAGGTGTATATCATTAATCGAGGAGTTTAGGAAATGAGATTTATTTCCTATAAATACACATGCTTCTTGTCTTTTAAACATTGGTGAATTTCAAATTTAAAATTTGAATTATATTTTAAATATTTAAAATTAAAACCTTTGCACCCATTATTAATTTAAATTAAAATTCTAATCAAATATTAAAATATTTTAATTTAAACAAAATCCTTTGTAGCATGCTCATGGGTTTTTTAACTTGAACCTTGTTCTTCTTCACCTTGTTTTTTGGCCTAAAATATTATAATAATATAATATTATTATTTAATTCAAACTTGCTTCTCCTTCCTTGGGTCTTCATCTTTTGGGCTTTTTTAGGCATATAATATTAAAAATAAATATTATATCATATTCCTTTTCAAGACCTTCTTGATTTTAGAAAAACCACTTGATTTCCTTAATGATGATGAAATTGAACCAATGCGCTTTTGACATCAATGACAACAAAAATACTCAAAATTTCCAACAATCACAAATACCATTCAACAATATTCTCTATGGTCTCAAATACTATGTATATGAGTACCATCAATGAAGAACAAAATATAAAAAATATAAATATAAATAAATAAAAGGTCCCCAACCTACATTAATGAGACCATGGGAAACATGGAAATAAACTCTTTTATGGACTCCTTGTTTTGGGACACTTCATTGCATAGAATAATGTGCAGGGAGCTCAAATCATACTTCTTGGCAACCTCTATTTTTCTCATAGCTATCAGAATCGGTGGTACCATAGAAAAATGGAACACCCCATACTTTTCTACACACTCAAGCATGTGCACCAGATTGAATCTAGAAAGCATGACAATGGTGGCTCTCTAGGCTAGCAACAAGGTATTTATTGTTTAGTTCAGTCTAATCTAGTTTGAAAATTTAATTCAAATTAAAGTATTTAAGAATAGAAGAAACCTCTTTTGGCATCTATAGAAGACTAAGGAATGGGGGTTCTAAAAAAGTTTTAAACATTACAACTATATGGGATTTTCCTACGCATCAATGTCATTTCTTGTGCGTAGTTAATGTTTTTTAAGTGAGAGCTCCCCTAAGAGGGTGGTTTTTTTAAACATACCTCTTAGGGTGACATTAGAGGGCAGTTTTAAAATGCCCTCTTAGGGTCACCCAAGAGGGTGGTTTTAGTTTTAAACCACCATCGTAGCCCTAATAGGGTGATTTAAAACCACCCTCTTAGGGTGACCCTAAGAGGGCAATTTACCCTGATATATTAGGGAATTTTTTTACCACCATGAAAAATCACCTTATTTTAGCCATCATTAAAATTCTTTTTGGTGTAGTGGGAGCTTAACCTCCAATATATCCTTTTCATGAATTTTCAATTTTCTAACTATTGCTATCCTCTTTCATCCGAGAGATGCATCCTTTCATATTCCTCTAATAAAGACAAAGCTCTCAACTTTCCACATATCATGTGACTCTTCATACTCTCTTGACACTTTACACTCTTTCTCATATTACCACATACATTATAAAATATAAATCATTTATCAAACTAATATTGCAAGAGGGCCAAATAATATAATATCTCCAACAAATTTATCCTTTTTCCATTTTTTAGATTGACTAGAACGTCTTCCAGTCCTTTAACTTCATAAGTCATAGTATCTACTATAACAACTAGTTTCTCATATTATTGACAGAAAGTATTAAACCATTGTTTATATCTAGCCATATGCCTACAGGCTCCAAAGTCTATGTACCAAAAATCCATAACAACTTCTAGGTTTAAAAAATTTAAATTTTCTAATTTAATTTCTATGAAGGAGTAATCCTTATGTCTCCCTATTTTTAGAATCTAAATATAAATTTTACAATTTTTTTTTCTAAGGTTGATGTTGAAATCCTTTTGTCTCCCAAATAAATAAATTTGCATATATTGAATTTTGATTTTTTAAATCATTTTTAAAAAATTAAAAAAAAAACTTTGAAAAACAAACAAAGTATTTTCATTCCTTATCACTCCATTCTTAATCAAAGATTAAATATCCTAATTGAAAAAATTATTACTCCAATCTTAAAAATAAATCAAACTTCAATCATAAAGATAACTTTAATCTATCAATAAATTAAATTACTCTAAACAAACCTTATCACTCCAAATAAACTTAAATAAATTTAATAACATTTACTACTTATCACTCCATATGCTAAATAAATCATATAACCTTATAGCTCCTATTAATAAAATAAAACTTTAGAATATGGAAACCCTAAAAATTTAATACCTCCAAAACCACTCTTACTTATATTCTTGTCTCCATGACTTTACTCTGTGAATGTTGCACCCAATAGGACTCATGTGAAAAATTCTAAATGAGCTTAGATAATTGAAGCATGTCACCATGTATGCCAAGATGTTACTCTTTCACATGAGGTAAAACATTTTAGTTCTAACAATTCATTTCCAAATAGGATGTTCCACCTTCATGCATTTTGTTTCCAAGTGAGGTGTTTCTCCTTTGAATGCCAAGCATTACTCTGCAATGATTTTGGCTATGTCCTTGAAATTATCAACTATATTAAAGTTGATATGCCTTCCAATATAGATGATTCCTAGTCTTCAATAGTTGTTTTGCAACTATAGAAAGACTGTATAACTGAGTCCTAGTCTTCAGTAGTTATTTTTCAATCTTGGGAAGGCTATCCTTTATTTATTACTATTACCTTACAATAGAATCTGAGTCACACTACCCTTAAAGTGGACAAACTCTAAATAAAATTTATCAAAATTGATAAAATTATTTTTTTTAAGTGGTTAAATAAATTCAACCAATTTATGCTGGTGAGAGCTTTGATACCACTGGTGAATTTTTAAGCCTTAATAATATCATAAATACCACAAGATAAATATCATAGGATCAAATATAATATAGCCACAATACAATAAGAAAATAGTAACAAGAAAATTTATAGACTTGATTAAGAAGGAATAGAATCTATACATTATTATTATATAAAGAACTTTTACATCCAAGTTTTTTTTTATATGTAAGAGGGTTTTGAAAGGACCCTAAACCTTTTACAACTTATAATATGAATAAGGCAAAAACCCCACCAAAAAATAGAAGTAACCCATCCTTACAATAAACACCAAGTACAGGTTCAATAGACCATAGGACAGAACCAAAATAAAGTCATCCCTAAACACGAGCATTCCAAGAATAACTTTAGAAGACCAATAGACAAAATTGAGAGGACATTCTATAATTAGATAGGTAAAAAACTAAGAAATGAAAATAAAACCAAGACGGAACACAACCCACGAAAACAACATTGAAAGAATGAGTTAGTAGGAACCAGGAAAAAAGTAGGAAACCCCATATGTAGGTCACCACCTTAGTCTTTGAGATTCTCCTACTCGAAAGATTCATTGGTAGAGTCAATATCAGCTCCATGAGTGTTGCCATGATTCACAGTGTAAATTATTTTCCTGGATTGGAGGAGCATGGAGTAAGCAGGACTTAGGAGCTCAGCCATTCAGACCCAGGGTTCATTTTCTTCAAAGCTTTCTCGATTTCCACAAAGTGGGTCTGAGTGGATATCCCTTCAGATTTGATTTTTTTGGATTTAACAAGAGTCATATTAGGGGTAGATTTTGATAGGTGCATCTTCATTTTTTGGGCCTTGGATCTCAAAGATCCTCTTTGGGATGAGTGATGATAGGAACCCACTTTAGCCATATATGGGGTGTAGGTTGAAGTGGCATTACCCTTAGTGTCATCATCATAATTTCTCTCTAAGTCATCATTGAGAACATATGCAGTAAGGATACTCACTTATTGGATTTCAATAACTATGAGGGTAGCTTTATCTGCCTCCTTTTATATAGCATGTTGGTACCATAGAAGATGGATTCCTTGATGCTTAGGATGGGTAGAAGACCCATCCTTGACATTATCAATTGAAATCTTGATTGACCAAAATAGCTATTTTGGTATGTTGATGTCGTTAATTGAATGCATGTGGTTTAGGAAGGCCATGTGGAATCTCCATAGAGGTGCATTGATGTTGTCCACCATGAAATACCCCATTATAGGAACCATGATTTTGTTTCGTGGTGTAGAAATATCCTTTTACATAATGTCTCCTTTATATCTATCAAGATGTTTTCCTTTGTCCTAAAAATGAATGAGCTCATAAAACAGAGTGTGATTGTCCCTATGGAAATTATCACCATCAATGGGTAATTCAAAAACTTTAGCCATTAGGTGAATGCTCACCTTGAACTTGAGGCCCTTAATAATCACACATAATATATCATAGGAAGTGACAAACTCATCAAAAAAAATTGGGTCATTAAATCCAAGTTATGGAGCTTTGTCTCCATAATAAAGCTTTACAAAATGACCTTTGAATTTATTATCTTACCACTTGTCTAATAATACTTTGATATTTTATTATGACATATATCAAATAATGTAATATAATTTAATAGTAATGATGATCTCTTGAAACAAATTTTGAAAAGAGTTCAAAATAATATTGCAATATGTAAAGAATCTCTTCTTAGCCAAGCTGACAAAGATCAATTGATTAAATCTACTCTTCAAAGCATTATAGTTTTTTCATGTCCTTGTTCAAAATATTGGAAAATATTTCTTAAAAAATTAAACACATTCATAAAACTTTCCTTTGGTTAGGTTCTAAAGAGAAAAATAGGTTCTCTCTTGTCTCTTAGGAGAAATCTTATTTCAAAAAAGAAATAGGTAGTATGGGGATCAATAAGTTAAAATAGATGAATAAGGATTTAATGGCAAAAACAATTGGAAACTCCTTAAGTAGAAAAAGTTAGGGGGGTCTATATTATTATTGTTAAATATTTAAAGAGGGGTTTATAACTTCTAGAAGATCATAATATCCCCCCAAGGTCAGACTTTTGGAACAATATTGTCAAAACTAAACTGCTTAACCAAAAAAGTCTCAGATGGATTTGGGCAGTGGAACTGAAATAGACTTCTAGAATGATCCATGTTTGATGTATTATCCTATAATTATCAATCCCATTCTTGCAATACTTAATTCTAAAATTGCCCATCTCTATGGATCTATAGTTGTTGTTTACATAGAATTGGTTGAGGAAAAGAAAATATGGAAATCAATCTATTTTCTTGACCCAAGCGAAAGAGATGAGGAAGTCTTAATAATTATATCCAATAAGTGGAGAACTCAAATTATAAAGAACACTAAAATTGAAGATTATTTAATCTAGAAAGAGGAGGAAAATGTTCTCTTCTCAATAAAATTAGCTTATCTCCTAACAGATGGTGAGACTAAAAGTTGATTCCCTTGCAAGTACAATTGGTTTAAGTCCCTTATCCCTAAAATTAACTTTTTTATTGGTTATCTCTTTATAATAATATTATTACTATTTAAAATCTTCAAAAAAATGGAATGATCATCTTTATTAGATGTTATCTCTATGGAAAGAAAAAATAAAACACCCACCATTTGTTCATGGAGTATCTTTTCTCCTTTGAAGTGTTTCACTCCCTACTAATAAATCTTGGGGTTTTTTGGGTGGATCCAAATTCCTTCATAGAGTTAATTGATCAATGGATCCCCCCTTCTCTAGAAAAATATGTCACCCTTTGGTCTTTGAGTTTTCCCCACTTCCTTTGGGGTGTGTAAAAGGAAAGAAACAACACATACCTTAATAATATCATATGAGATTTATATTTTATTGGAATTAGAATTCTAAATACTGTCATTGAAAATATTTCAAGTATTACATTCACTAAAGATAGGGAATTTTTAATAGAAACCAATTTGTTAGAAAATATTGGCCTTTCCATTGGTCTTACATAGGTTTAGACCTTGATAAGGATAAATAGATCTCAGATTAAATGGATTACTACTCCCCTTGGTTGAATAAAACAAAATTTTAATGGGGCTTGAAAAGAAAACCCAAGGACCATTTGTGTTGGAGGTGTGTTTGGAAATGACAAATCCAAAGTTGTTCTAGCCTTTGCTAAAAATATATGTATCCAAAGTAACCACTTCATAGAGGCTAGAGCTATTTTTTAGGGAGTTGATATTCTTGATTACCTATATTTTAGAAAGGTGATAATAGGAGAATATTTATTAGACATCATAAATATCTCAATTAGCACTCACTCTTACAGCTAGAACATTGAAACTATGATGGAAGAAGCTAAAAGGAATATCCATTCCCTTGAATATTCCTAAATCAAATACATCTTCAGGGCAGGTAACATTGCTATGGACTACTTGGCCAATATTGGTATTCAACAAGGTCTTATTATTTGGAGGTAAAGGTTCCTCCAAGCTATTAATCATATTTTCATGAAAGACTCTATTGTCATTATTGATGAATTTTAATTCATCCAGTTCCTTTTGGAATAGTCTTGGAAGAGATTGTATATTGGAAGGTGATTCTTGTTATGGTGATTTGTATGCTATTTGTCATTGGTGCATCAATATTATTATTTGGTGCCTTTCATCCCATTTTGAATTTAAATTAAAATTTCCTAGTGCTAAAAGGAATATCATCTTGATTTCTAACACATTCTAGAAGTAGTCGGTATGCTCGGGGGAACTTTTATAGCTTTTACTCTCCTGATTAGTAAGAAAAAACATTCTTGTTATGGTTATATAGGTGTTAATTACCAATGATGCATTAAGAGGATGATTTGGTGCATTTCATCCCCTTTTAAATTTGAATTAAACTTTCATACCAATAAAAGGACTATTGGCTTGATTTATAACACATGACAGAAGCAGAGGGCTTGCTTGGGGGGATCCACTACCTTCTAACTTAGTGATATCTATGAACTTATGAATACTTACATTATCCACAAAGATCATGTAGGAATTCTCTAGTGAATCATTCAATCTAGATTAATGTGTCCCTTTATTACCTGTTTCAACCATAACCTTGTGATGAGTTGGATTTCTATCATGACCCTCACATGGAAACTCCTATGATAAGATATTATTAGAAATGTGTGCCTATATGCATATTGATTTGTGTATTTTAGGTAAGGAATAGACTTCCTCCTCTAGCCATGGTTTTTTCCCTTGAATTTTGAATGTTGGCTTCAAGAGATGAGGTGGTAGTTTCAAATAAATCCTTGTATCTTCTAATTTAGTGTAATTCATGCTTCAATTGTGGCTCTCAACAATTTCCATTCCAAAATTCTTTGTAATCATGAGATGGACACCTCTCTTGCTAATTACTTGTTGAAATATAGTACTTGTTGGAACAAAATCTGCCTTCGGTTAATAGTGATGCGCCTTAGACTTTGCCAACATTGAATAGACAGATCTTGCTTGAGATCATCTGTCTAGTTTCCAAAGAAGGCTGGTTCCTTTGAAGTTTTTTAGAGAAAAGGGGAAACAAGAGATAAGGGAAATATAGCCTAAGCTAGAACTTTTATATGGTGCAGGTTAGACAACATCAAAGACAGATTTACTTACTTCTATCCAAAGCATTTAAAAACACATTCCAATGCAGAAATTATATAATTCCAGATATGATTTCTGATATTTCGTTTAGCATGCGTATATATTAGATTCTTATTCCAGCAATATGATTTATGTATTGTGAAAGTTCAGATACAAGAACAAACTCAATCTATAATTCAATATTGTGAGTAGAAATAAAGAACATTAATACATACACTTGCATGATATGAACCGAAGCCAATGGGAGATGTGATTTTATTGCTTGTATTCGAAGTACGTACACACAGTCTTGTAAACGTCCAAGAGCCGACCCTTTTTTTGGAGTCGCTCACCCCTATATATACCCTAAAAGAGTATCTTTTCCTAAGTACATCTTACTTATTTTACAAGCAATCATCTACAGTTTCTAACAATACACAACGGATTTCCCATAGATTGGATAGATTGGCAATCATCCAACGGACCTGCCAGGTTATAATCAACATACCATTCTTCAAAAATCGGCACCTGATGTCAGTGCTCGTCTCTAGTTGCCAAAAATATACTTTATTCCTTTACAACTGGCGTGTCACGAAATCATGACATTCTTTCCTTGCTTTGCTCTTCTGTCACCTCCAGCCGTGAAAATGAGACATGTCGCGAAATCATGACATTCGTCTCTTCCTTTGCTCTTTTGCTACCTCCCGTCGCAAAAATGAGACATGTCACGAAATCGTGACATTCGTCTCTTGCTTTGCTCTTTTGCTGCCTCTCACCGCAAAAATGAGACATGTCACGAAATCGCGACATTCGTTCCTTGCTTTGCTCTTCTATCGCTTCCAGCCGTGAAAATGAGACATGTCGCGAAATCGTGACATTCTTTCCTTGCTTTGCTCTTATGTCGCTTCCAGCCGTGAAAATGAGACATGTCACGAAATCGTGACATTCGTCTCTTCCTTTGCTCTACTGTAGCTTCCAGCCATGAAAATGTGACATGTCACGATATCGCGACATCTTTTCCTCCTTGTGCATTTTCTTCTCTTTTGTCATGAAAATACATGTCACGATATCATGACACTTTTTCCCCTTTGCTCTTTCTCTTCGCTTTGAACTGCGAAAATGAGACATGTCGCGATATCGTGACACTTTTTCTCCTTGCTCCTTTTTGTTGCTCTTAGCTACGAAAATGAAACATGTCGCGATATCGTGACACTTTTCCTCTTGCTCCTTTTTCTGCTCTTAGCCATGAAAATGAAACATGTCGCGATATCGCGACACTTTTCCTCTTGCTCCCTTTTCTTGCTCTTAGCCACGAAAATGAAACATGTCGCGATATCGTGACACTTTTGCCTCTTGCTCCCTTTTGCTGCTCTTAGCCACGAAAATACAACATGTCGCGATATCGTGACACTTTTGCCTCTTGCTCCCTTTTGCTGCTCTTAGCCATGAAAATGAAACATGTCGCGATATCGTGACACTTTTTCTCCTTGCTCCTTTTTGTTGCTCTTAGCCGCGAAAATGAAACATGTCGCGATATCGTGACACTTTTGCCTCTTGCTCCCTTTTGCTGCTCTTAGCCATGAAAATGCAACATGTCGCGATATCGCGACACTTTTGCCTCTTGCTCCCTTTTGTTGCTCTTAGCCGCGAAAATGAAACATGTCGCGATATCGTGACACTTTTGCCTCTTGCTCCCTTTTGCTGCTCTTAGCCGCGAAAATGAAACATGTCGCGATATCGCGACACTTTTGCCTCTTGCTCCCTTTTGCTGCTCTTAGCCACGAAAATGAAACATGTCGCGATATCGCGACACTTTTTCCCATTGCTCTTTCTCTCCGCCTTGAACCGCGAAAATGCAACATGTCGCGATATCGCGACACTTTTTCCTCCTTGCGGTGTTTTGCTTTTTCTTTGATCTTTAGCATATGGGCCACTTTGGTCTTCTTGGGAAATATGCAAAAAGGTGCATCAGCTATTTTTCTGTAGTTAGGCACTTTTTGACTAACATTCTTGGCGCCTTTCGGGGGAATTTTTGCTTGCAAAAATAGAGACCAGGCCTTTATCCATTGGGAAACGGAGTCACCAGCACAGTTGCGAAAAGTAAATTTTCGAGCAGAAAAACACAAGAAAAATAATGCACTTTGGAGAACAAGTGATCTTCACCTTATCAGAACCTTTCTTTTACCGCTTAGGTATTTAACCTTTGTCTGAAGAACACAAAAATTCAATTCTGGGAGCTGGGATTTCTTAGGTGGCTGGAACACTTCGGGAGCAGAAGAATGACCATTTCCTTTGCTTGGAAGGATTCCAACGGGGAAACTTCCTCCCAGGAGTGAGCGTCAATCCTTCTTATTGTCTTCTAGAAATATTAGGCCGTAAAAAAGGGAAATATTTACAAAACTTCAAAACTTATAATATACTGTACATATAATGGTGATCTATAGTTTTACTGGAAATACAATTTTAGGTGAAAAGCGTTCACCGTGATGGGTAGAACCTGTCCATCTTGATATTTTAACTGGAAGGCATTGAATTGCTTTTCTAAAACAATTTCGAATGGCCCCTCCCAGAATGCATCAAACTTGTCATGATGTCCTGGCTTTGCTTTCTTGACATTCCATTTTAATACCAGGTCACCTGTTTTAAATTTCCTGAAAGTGGTTTTCTTATCGAACCACCCGACTGTTTTTACCATATGCTTTTGATGATGATCGTAGGCCTGTTCCCTAGATTCTTCAAGCTATAGAAGTTGCATCAGTCGGGCATCCATTGGATGGCCTTCATCTTCGTTGACTTGGTTTAGCATTCTCAACGCGGGTATTTCCATATGAATCGGCATAACAGCTTCTTTGCCATAAACCAAAGCATATGGCGAAGTATTGATTGATTTTTTTATTGAGATTCTGTCGGCCCACAAGGCTTGATTCAGGAGTGAGTGCCAGTTCTTCTTATTGTCCTCTAATGTTCTTTTCAAAATTCTCAGAAGATTCTTATTAGTAGACTCAGCTAATCCATTACCTTGTGGGTAATAATTAGAGGAAGTCTTCAGGTAAATTCCATATCTACTGATGAATTCGATCATCTTTGCACTAGTGAAAGGGGATCCATTGTCTGTAATCAAAGAATCTGGTATGCCAAACCTTGTGATTAGACTTTCGACGAATTCTATCACCACCTCTGAATCAGCTTTCTTCGTAGGCACTGCTTCTGCCCACTTGGTGAAATAGTCCATGGCAGTGAGAATGTATTTGTGGCCTGATGATGAGTTTGGCTCTATTATCCCTACGAAATCCAACCCCCACTGCTGGAATGGTTCCTCGACTTGAATAGGCTTTAAGGGCATGGGTGCATTTCTGTTTCTTCCCACATACCTCTGACACTGTTCACACCTCTGGGTCACTCTGTACGCATCTAGGAAGATGGAAGGCCAATAACATCCAGCTCTAAGGATCTTCAAAGCTGTAGTTCGACCTACATAATGTCCCCCTAAAAAACCCCCGTGAAATTCATCTAACACTTTCTGCTTTTCATTATCGGGAACGCATTTTAACAACACACCATCAATGTTAATCCTGTACAACCCCTCTGTTCGAAGGGTATATTTCAATGCTTGGGTCCTGAATCTCCTTCTCTGGGAAGCGTTCATATCTTCAGGGCATGACCCGGTCTGAAAATACCTCACAAAGTCATTGATCCAACCCGAACTCACTCTGTCTTGGTGTTGCTCTGTGTTTGCCATGACGGGGTGGTTCTCCCCATATCCACTTGCAGCTTGCTTGGCCAATTCCTGGCACAAAGCTCTCCCTCTGACTATTTTAGTAGGATGTATTTCTACATCATACTCTTGGATGCGAGTCACCCATCCAGATCTTTTTTCACCCAATTCTCCTTGAATTATGAAGTTCCTTACATCGGGATGAATAACATACACCATCGTCCGACTCTGGGATAAGAAGTGTTTTAGCTTATTCAAGGACTTCATAATGGCGTATACTTGTTTTTCTATGAAGTTGTACCTTTCCTCATGTTTGTGCATGGTGGAACTCAGAAAGGCTATGGGTCTTTCTTCGTCATCTGCTCCTTTCTGAGTGAGAACTACAGCATAACTATTTTGCTCTCCGACAGCATATAGTATGAAATCCCGGGAATAGTCAGGGTTGACTAGCACAGGAGCTTGAGCGATGGCTTCTAGAATTTTTTGGAAAGCTTCTTTCCTTGGCTCTGTCCATTTAAAAGGAGCGTCCTTTTTCAATAACTCAGTCATTGGTTTAACTATTTGGGCAAAATCCGCAATGAATTTTCTGACGAAATTTACTTGCCCAAAGAAAGACTGCAAACCTTTCTTGTTAACTGGGAGAGACAACTCAAGAAGCGCCTTTACTCTATCAGGATCAATTGACAGCCCAACTTTAGAAATAACATGCCCAAGGAGTATTCCTTCTTCCACAAAAAAAATAGATTTTGTAGGGTTTAGTGATATCCCAAATTCCCTACATTTCTCAAATACTTGCTGCAGATGAGTGGCATGGTCCTTTTTGTTGTGAGAAAAAACTGTCATGTCATCTAAATAGACGACAATAATTTTGTTCGCAAGCTCCCCAAAAGCTACGTCCATGGCTCTCTGGAAAGTTGCTCCTGCGTTAGATAATCCAAAGGGCATCCTTTGGTATGCAAATGTTCCCCACTTAGTGGTGAACGCAGTCTTGTATTGATCTTCATTTCTCACCCAAACCTGATTGTAACCAGAAAAGCCGTCTAACAGAGAAAACCTTTCTGCTCCCGCCACGATGATGAAGGATTGGGTCAATCTGGGGTAAAGGATAGTGATCCTTTAAAGAGGCTCTGTTCAAATTTCTGAAATCGACGCATAGTCGTATTTCTCCATTTTTCTTGCGGACTGGAACTAAATTTGCCACCCAGGTAGAGTGCTTGATTGGGTATATTATCTTAGCCTGCAAGAGTTTTAACAACTCTTGTTTCATTAAGGCTTCAATCTTGGGATTCACAGGCCTCTGCCTCTGCCTGAAAGGTTTGGCTCCTTCCTCCAGTTCAATGGTATGCTGAATGACCTCTTTCCTGTACACTTTTAGATCACTATAAGTCCAGGCTATTATATCTGGATACTCTCTACATAACTATTTTATTTTCTCTAGTTCTACCACTATACAATCGGTCCCTACTTTGATCATTTTTCCCGGTTCTAGTTCTACTTCTTTATACCGACGTTCATCTACCTTGATCCTTCGACCTACAACTCTGTCGCTATTGTCGAAAAGGCTCTCCAGGGTGATCAGTCCCCTGGGGATATGATTATTCCTCAGTTGAATAAGGCTCTCTTCGTCCTCTTCTTGTAACTCTCTTTTTGTAGAGCAATTCATCTCATGAATCAAAAAATCTAGGATCTGCTCGTCATTTTCAAATACCTGCCAAAAAATGTCCTTGTCGGGTACAGAAGGTCTGTATATAAGTCTAACTGTTTTAGACTTCTGAATAACATTGTTAACTGGGCAAAAATTTGATCCTACTGATGCTAACAAGTCTGCATGTGTGTTCTTCTCTCTGGAAATGGATTTCATGTTTAGTGCTTCAAAATTTTCCAATAGATCTAACACTTTGTTTTTGTAAGCCCTTAGGTAATGCTGCTTACAAATGTATTTACCAGTAACCTGTTTAACAATCAGTTCTGAATCTCCATAGATCAGCAGCTGTTTTGCACCCAATTTTTCAGCTTTCTTGAGTCCCAAACACAAGGCTTCGTATTCAGCTGCGTTATTGGTGCAACTCCATGTCAACCTATATGAAAAGACTTTTTCTGTTCCAGTGGGTGAAATCAGGACGATTCCAGCTCCTGCTCCATTTTTGCACCTTGACCCATCAAAGTACAATTTCCATAACTGGTTGACTGAATCATCTATTTTAGGGACAACAATAGGGAGCTTTTTTGGTTTCTCAATGGAATAGCTTCCCATTTCTGTCTCTATCATAGCATTGAAGTCTTTCATTGAAAACTGATCTTCAGATTGGAGTTCCTCCAGGGTTTCTTCCATTAAATCAATATTCTCCAATTCCTCGGACATCATGTTGACGGTAGTTGTTTCTTCTAGTCTTTCCACATGAAAAGTAGATGGTTTTTCATTGTAGATCTTGACTCTTTTACCTTTGAAAGGTACCTCCAAATGCGAATAATCTAGTGACAGATAACCTCCTAGTTTGGTCTGTGAACTCTCTGGATAAACACATACCGAAATATGGTTCCAAGTCTACAACGACTACTTCTTGTATTACGACTGCTTCTGGCATTCTGTGGAGTTGAATAGGGATATCTTTGATCACCTCGATAGTTTTTACTAGAGTACCATCCAATTGCAACACACCAGGATGACTTCGAGTATATTCCATCCCCATTATGTCACATACGGCTTTCGGCATCACCGTAGTTGCGGCCCCTGAATCAATCATGCAATTGTGAACTATCCACCCCTCCATTTGCAAAGATAAATAGAATGGGGGCGGTCTATTTTTTCCAGAGGTTGACACAACATTTGCCTGTATAACATTTGAGGAAGAGGTATTATTCTTTAAATTTAAAGATTCTTGGAGGAGGTCAATCTGACCAAGAATTTGCAGTGCATCATACATGCTTATCTTGGAGGGAGTCCTCTTCATTTCTTCTGCAATGTTGAACGAAAGAGTTGCAGCTGGGGATACTTCAACACTTTTCTCCCTTCCACTAGTCGATGCGTCATATCTGTCTCTATAGACCTGCGTAGCTTCTGTTCTTTGCCTTTTTGTCAATGAAGGAAATCTGAGTCTTTCCTTCGCTTGCTCTTGAGCCTCGCTCCCTTTTCTAGGAGGAAATTCTTTTCTTGGTGTAGTCGCAGAAGTCTGAGGAGGATCAGAACGTCCTTTCTCATTAGACTAGTTTTTCTGTGGAGTTGCCCTGGGGGCAGGAGGAAAACCTTGTGGTTGGAATTCCTTAGGGTCAGTTTGTAACGACTTTTTCCCGACCTTGTCAGGACTGAGACTTGTTCCACGGATGGCATTGCCAAATTATGGTGGACTTCTCTGATTATATTCACTTGTCCCTTGCCGGTCTCCTTGGCTCTTTCATTAATAACTGCTTGCACATGGTGTTGATGAATCATGCATGAATCTTCTCCATGAGGATCATTGCAAGTGGTACACCAGTAATCAGAATTAGCGGGTTCTCCATTATCTCCTGTCTCATTTGCATACACTACATTTTTTCTTTCTTGTACCCTTCCACTTGTCGAAGCAACTTCCTTTTGTATCTGTGGAAATCTTCTTGCTTGAATATTCCTTTCCGCCTCTCTCTTTTTCATGGAAGCCATTTCATTTGACAACGTCTTCATGGTATCAATTATGGTTGTGTATTGATCATTGGGGGAGCTGATGCAAGGGGTGTGGTCGGTAATGCACGGAATGCAGGAGGTGCAACTATAGCTGGGAGGGCCTGCATTGATGGGAGTGCAGGCAGTTTAGAGATTGACGCTTGGGAAAACTCTGGTAAAATTGGCAATAGAGTCTTTGATGGATATCTTTTTGTAGCGATGAGATCAGCTTCGCCCTTTGCTGCCTCTACATAGATCCCAAGAAAAGTGGTTACACGGGATTGCCTTATTATCATACTGAGTTCTGAATCAAAAGCCCTTAGATAATAGCATATAGCTTGTTCTTCCATGGGCTTTAGGCCTTGCGGTACTCTATCACGAGTTCGGTAAACCTGATGTTGAAATCTTGGATTTCTTCTTGTGGATGCCTCTCAATGATAGTGAATTGATTCAGCAATGTGAAAGGATCCGCATGTATATTGAATTCATCGACCAGACGACTGGCCAGTGCTACCCAAGAAGTAATGGATCCAGCGGGAAGCGCTCTGTACCAATAGAGCATCTTTCCTTTCAAAGATATGATCAACAATCTGACCATTACATCTTCCTCAGTGATGTTGTAAACAGATGCTAGCTCTGATACATCCAAACAGTGCTCATCTACTGTTTTGCCTATTCCGTCAAAGGTCGGTAAGGCTTTTAGCGTAGCTTGTGGAATTTGGTGGTGTGTTCCCAAGTTCAAAGGGCCAGTTTGATTCCATACAAGATGCGTTGGGGCAGGGGCGGCTGCCATGATTGCTAAAGGAGTTACAACCGCTATGGGATTGCTTGCAGATGCTCCTACAACGGGTGTTAAAGAGGTGCTAATGGTGCCGGGAGGATTTGATCGTGCGGCTAGCACAGGGTGTGCTTTTAGGCTTTCGAGATGTAGTTCAAAAAACTCGATAGGTTCTTCAGAGTTTCTAGCTCGGGATCTGGTTATCATATGGCTATATAACCAGAAGGTTTCTAGACAAGGTCTTTCTTTTATGGTCTAAATGCAACGGAGTCGCCAGGTGATTTTTTTCTTGAGATTTTGCAAACAAAAGGCTCTGAAGGTAAAACACCAAAACTTATACAATACTGTGGGATTGCTGGTCCCACCGGGCATGCCAAAAACTGTTGGAACAAAATCTGCCTTCGGTTAATAGTGTTGCGCCTTAGACTTTGCCAACATTGAATAGACAGATCTTGCTTGAGATCATCTGTCTAGTCTCCAGAGAAGGTTGGTTCCTTTGAAGTTTTTTAGAGAAAAGGGGAAACAAGAGATAAGGGAAATATAGCCTAAGCTAGAACTTTTATATGGTGCAGGTTAGACAACATCAAAGACAGATTTACTTACTTCTATCCAAAGCATTTAAAAACACATTCCAATGCAGAAATTATATAATTCCAGATATGATTTCTGATATTTCGTTTAGCATGCGTATATATTAGATTCTTATTCCAGCAATATGATTTATGTATTGCGAAAGTTCAGATACAAGAACAGACTCAATTTACAATTCAATATTGTGAGCAGAAATAAAGAACATTAATACATACACTTGCACGATATGAACCAGAAGCCAATGGGAGATGTGATTTTATTGCTTGTATTCGAAGTACGTACACACAGTCTTGTAAACATCCAAGAGCCGACCCTTTTTTTGAAGTCGCTCACCCCTATATATACCCTAAAAGAGTATCTTTTCCTAAGTACATCTTACTTATTTTACAAGCAATCATCTATAGTTTCTAACAATACACAACGGATTTCCCATAGATTGGATAGATTGGCAATCATCCAACGGACCTGCCAAGTTATAATCAATAGACCATTCTTCAAAAATCGGCACTTGATGTCAGTGCTCGTCTCCAATTGCCAAAAATATACTTTATTCCTTTACAACTGGCATGTCGTGAAATCATGACATTCTTTCCTTGCTTTGCTTTTCTATCGCCTCCAGCCGTGAAAATGAGACATGTCATGAAATCGTGACATTCGTTCCTTACTTTGCTCTTTTGTTGCCTCCCACCGTAAAAATGAGACATGTCATGAAATCGTGACATTCGTCTCTTCCTTTGCTCTTTTGCTGCCTCCCACCGTGAAAATGAGACATGTCACGAAATCGTGACATTCTTTCCTTGCTTTGCTCTTTTGTCGCTTCCAGCCGCAAAAATGAGACATGTCATGAAATCGTGACATTCTTTCCTTGCTTTGCTCTTCTGCCACTTCCAACCGTGAAAATGAGACATGTCACGAAATCGTGACATTCGTCTCTTCCTTTGCTCTACTACAGCTTCCAGCCACGAAAATGAGACATGTCATGATATCACGATACTTTTGCCTCCTTGTGCCTTTTCTTCTCTTTTGTCATGAAAATGAGACATGTCACGATATCGCGACACTTTTTCCCCTTTGCTCTTTCTCTTCGCTTTGAACCGCGAAAATGAGACATGTCACGATATCACGACACTTTTTCTCCTTGCTCCTTTTTGTTGCTCTTAGCCGCAAAAATGAGACATGTCGCGATATCGTGACACTTTTTCCTCTTGCTCCCTTTTGTTGCTCTTAGCCACGAAAATGAAACATGTCACGATATCGTGACACTTTTTCCTCTTGCTCCCTTTTGTTGCTCTTAGCCGCGAAAAAGCAACATGTCGCGATATCGCGACACTTTTTCATCTTGCTCCCTTTTTCTGCTCTTAGCCACGAAAAAGCAACATGTCGCGATATCGTGACACTTTTTCCTCTTGCTCCCTTTTGCTACTCTTAGCCACGAAAATGAAACATGTCATGATATCGTGACACTTTTTCTCCTTGCTCCTTTTTGTTGCTCTTAGCCACGAAAATGAAACATGTCGCGATATCGTGACACTTTTGCCTCTTGCTCCCTTTTGCTGCTCTTAGCCGCGAAAATGCAACATGTCACGATATCGCGACACTTTTTCCTCTTGCTCCCTTTTGCTGCTCTTAGCCACGAAAATGAAACATGTCATGATATCGCGACACTTTTGCCTCTTGCTCCCTTTTGTTGCTCTTAGCCGTGAAAATGAAACATGTCGCGATATCGCGACACTTTTGCCTCTTGCTCCCTTTTGCTGCTCTTAGCCACGAAAATACATGTCGCGATATCGCGACACTTTTTCCCATTGCTCTTTCTCTCCGCCTTGAACCACGAAAATGCAACATGTCGCGATATCGCGACACTTTTTCCTCCTTGCGGTGTTTTGCTTTTTCTTTGATCTTTAGCATATGGGCCACTTTGGTCTTCTTGGGAAATATGCAAAAAGGTGCATCAGCTTATTTTTCTGTAGTTAGGCACTTTTTGACTAACAAGTACCTCTTTGATTTCCTATTGGTGCTACCTCTCATGAACTAGATCACAATCTTCCTCAAAGAAGTTATAGGGATATTCTTGGCACATAATTATGTATTATATTATGTACCTCTTGACATATGGAGAAGATTTTGTACTTTGACTACTTCTTGATATTGGAAGTATGGTGGGTGAAATCATCTTGAGTCTAGGTTTTCCTCTATATTGCAACTCAATAATCTCTATTATATATGATGATATTTGGTTGGCCTTTAGGATCTATTAGAATAGAAAGATAAGGAACAAATAGGAAGAGCTAAAAATAGTGGATCCTACTACTCTTACTCTTGATAATGAAGTTCTAGAAAATTTGGAAAAAGGAGGGCTTCTCAATTTCCTAAAAAAATTAATGGTTTTGATCCAGAGCTCTCCATGCAAATTACTTAATCCTGGGAGGATAATAGATCTAAGGTAAAGGTCATGGAGTTCAATATTACTATTCCTATGATTTCATAAGATTTCGGTCTTCCTAGAGAAGGAGGATGCAGAAATAGGGAGAAAAAATCCCTTTTGAAAGAACTCAAGATATTTAAAGGAAAAGGAGAATGCCCAAAAGAATATCAAAATGGAATATTGTGTAAGTCTCTCAAGGAGCCATGGGATAGAGTGGCTTTGGTAATTATGGAATACTTCACACTCAAAAACCACTTCATTATTATGAGGATTTTTCATATTTTCTACTCGAATCATCTACATTCTAAGAAGAAGATGAGTGTACCTATTTTCCTACTCAAGTCGATATAAAGGAAAATCTTACATGCATAGAATGGAGATAAAATAGTTCCTCTTGATAGAGGTCTACTAAAGCTATTGTTTGAACATGTAGTAAAGAAATATAGCAAGGTGGAAATAGTAAGCCTAGGATTTGATCTGAGCAACTCTCTTGAAGCTAATAAAAAGGGAAACTCCCATTAGGACTCTAAGAGTAAAGAGGAAAGAACCCCCTCCCTAATATTTTATAAGTGTACTTTATAATTGGAAAATATTTCTCCTATAAAAGAGGAGGGTGAAATAAGAATGGAACATGCAGTAAAAGTTGACATGCCAAATTTTTTCAAAGGTAAAGAGAAAATAATGAAGAACTCAAAGTGTTTGAAGACTAAAGTAGTAAAAGAATATTATTTTATGCATGTCATCCCTGACTTAGATAATTTAGAGGAGTAAACTTATTCTTAATTAAAAAGAAAGAAATCTAGGACTCAATGAGGAATATCCACAACGAAATGAAAAAGATATGAGATCCCAAGATCATCTCAAGACTCTAAAAAGTGCAATGAAGATTGTTAAATATATTCCAAGTTATTTTCAAAGAATGGTGAAAATGGTAAAAATGCACATGAATGATATTACATAGATGATGAGGAAATTTTAGAAGCTTTAGACTAACTTAGAGGAAAAGGATGACCTATTGAACAACTAAGAGGAGTAACAAGGATGGTGGTGGTCCTCTAGATTTTTTTTAATCCTTTTTTTGCTTCTTAGCTTTGTTTTTTTAGTCCTTTATTCCTCAAAGGGTTTGTTCCATACCTATTTTGTGCTAGTTGTCTCTCTTAATATTAGTTTCATAATATTGTAAAAGGTTTGAAGACCTTTTCAAAACCCCTTCTATCTAATAAGAAAAGAATTCCTAATAAGTTAGATATACTCTCTTCCATACATTCCTTAAGTATATATAAGTCACTAATCATGACCTTGCAATTGATGTACACATAAAACTATATTACATGCATCTCAATTAAGGTTTTAATATTTTAGAAATAATCATGAGGTATCTAATTGTATCACTCTAAATTTTAAACAATCAAATTATTAGGGAAAATTTTGAGGAGTAACTTGTCATCATTAGTTATATCATAAAATGATGTAGATAATATCCTATGACGTTCCTAGTATCCTCATTTCCATTGTAGAGTTGAACATAGGGGATTAATAATTAGGATAAAAGATCCTACTTGTTATAGAGGTATCTAGTGGTTGATTAGTTTTAATTAAAATACTTTTGATTTGAAGAGATTTTTGGATCACACCACTTGTTATATTTTTCTAGTTAGGTTGCAAAGGCTTGAAGCTCTATAGATACATGATTAAGATTTTGAATAGAAAAATATGATGGAATTGTTAGATTTTTAAATTTATATACACCATAAAATAAATTATATATTGGTCAATGGGAATACGTACTATTAATATAATTGATATTATTAATTTATGCCAAATTAATTTATAATGCTAAGAAAGTGAATAATTGGTCCAAATATTTTGTGATGTTGATGGGATAGGATTTGAACAAAGTATCATACCAAGAAATAAATATACCAAGAATCTAATTTGAGATTATTAAGTGATGTCAAATTATCTAGTAAGGCCAAGAAAGTGAATAGTTGTTCCAACATTTTGATATATTGATTGGATATAATTTGAATAGGGTATCATACCAATAAACCCATTTAAGATTCTAAAAGTAGAATAAACATTCTTGTTTTGATTACGGAATTGAAAAGGTTGTCCAATACTGCCTTGTGGTGCTACATGAATATTACTTGTATTATTATTTAAAGATATAAAAAATTCTTCAAGTGAAGGCATGACTTTTCAAATGGTCATAACATATGGAGATATTTAACTTACTATGGATACTTTCTCCTGGACTGAACTCAAAGATGATGGGCAATCCAAAAAATTAAGTATCCTCTCCTCGCTCTTATACCAAATGAAATTCCAAATTTTGACAAAGATGATGGAGCACAAAAAGTTGACATGACCACTTACAGGAGCATGGTTGGGATTCTAATGTTCCTCACCAACACAAGTTCGGATATTTAGTATGTTGTTTCTCTTGTTTCAAGGTATATGACCGATCCATATGAACTTCATTTACAAGCAACTAAAAGAATTTTGAGATATGTAAAGGGTACATTGGATTTTGGAATCCATTACCACAAATGTAATTCTGTAAAATTAGTTGGCTTTAGTGATAGTGATTGGGGCAGCAATATAGATGATAGAAAATCTACATCATGGAATTGTTTTAGTCTTGGGTCAAGACTAATTACATGGAGTTCCAAAAAGCAGAATTTTGTAGCATTGTCATCTATTGAGGCTAAGTATATAGAAATAAAAAATGCTAGTACTCAATATTTATGGTTGATAAAAGTCCTTGAATAAATTGGAGAGCAAAAAAGTGGTCCTACAAGATTGTACTGTGATAATATGAGTGCCATGCAATTGGAACATAATCCTATCCACCATAGCATGTCAAAACACTTCGATATAAAGTATCACTTCATTCGAGACATGGTGGAGAAACAGGTGGTTGAGCTACAACATTGCAATACTTTGGACAACATAGTAGATATCTTCACCAAAGGAGTTGCTAAAGATTAATATTTAAATCTGAGAGACTATCTTGTCAGCCCTCTCATCTTTAAGGGGGAGAATGTTGGAAATCCCTAAGTCATAGTTGTTATTGTTTGAAGATTAGAAGATATATATATATATATATATATATATATATATGTGTGTATATTACGTAGCTTTTCATGAATATAATGTTGTTAGAGTCTTTATAGCCATATCATTGTGTTGGATTGGCATAATTTTATTCTGAGTTGAGATTTGTTGTGTTTCCAGCTTATAAATTGTAACCCGATCAAGCTTATGAATATAGATTGTAAAAATTTGGAATTTCATATAGATGTTCAATTGAAGGTATACTTTGATGCCAATATATATGAAAGAATAATAATATTGCAATAATAGAATAAATACACATCTAGGAATGTAAATAGAAAAATAATAAAATATTTTTTTTTCTATTAAACTACAATAATCAAAACTTGAAATAATGATTCTTTAGATTTTTTATTTTAGAAGTTAAAGGTAATAAATGAAGGGTAAAATAAAGGTAAACTAGATGCTCTTTAATTTTCTTGGATGCTTTATGAAACCTAATGTAAAGTATAAAGATAATTAATCGTGTAAAATAAAATGTATATACATTCCATTTTAAAATGACTAACTGCAAATGGAAAATCACTTTGTTTTCATTTTTATATTTACGTTACATGAAATAAGGATTATTTTTCAATTATATCAATGCAATAAAGGAAAAAATAGTACAAATTTACCTATCAATAGTTTTATACTTTCTTTTGAGTATTTGAAACTTGAAATTAAAACAAAAATTGAATTGATTTACATAATAAAAAGTTTAGTAATAAAATACCAATTAGAGGTAAGGGAATCTATGATCCACTACTAAGAACTTAAGGGTTCTATGATATAGATAATATTCAACCTTATAAATGAATATATATACAAGATCATTTAGATTTAAAATTTGGTCTAGACAAGGAAAAAAAATCACTTTAGAGGAGGGACATTTTTTCGTAGGACTGCCTAAACTATCGAACTTGTTTTGGCCATATCTCACTCATACGAACTCGGATTGAGCTAAAACTTGGAGGGTAGATGCCTGAAAAAACCCTAGAACATCTCCACCAATTTTAATATAATTTGGAGCAACACATATCCTAGCACATCCCTATGTGTGAATGATATTTTTTACAAGCAGCTATGCGAGGGTTTCATCTGGATTGAGTGCAAGCAGATCTAGAGGTTGGTTTTTAGGGCCTTCGAGCCCTAGAGGCCAATATTTTTATGGTTTATGCTCAATATTTTAGCAAGAAATGTTGCAGGAAATCCAATATGGGTTAGAAATTTTTATTTCAATAGATCATACTATGAACATGAGTGACAACGACTTCCAATTTTTTGCACAAAAGAAAAGTGAAAACCATACCTTTCCACGGTGTCTAGGGCAAGGATTAAAGAGATCACAAAACAAGTTTCAAGCAGTTGATCAAAAAATGGCTCATATCTCAAGTGAATCTGGTGCTAAGGTGCACCCACAAAATAATTCTACTATGAAAACCCCTGTCAAGGGTAATAATTTCGAAAACTCAGCCCCAAAAATGAATTTTAGGGATTCCCTCCATTGTGGATAGCCTCAGCCCAATGCTAATATCAATCTTAGGGCTTCCCATAAACTTCTAAAAATTTCTAATATTGATACCAGGAAAAAAGAGTGAGGATGTCTTAAAGCAACTGATGGAACTCCTATTTTAAAGCTTGATATGGGTAACATTGAGACTTGCATTGAAGATTTGGAAAAAAGAGGACTAATTTGTCGGTTCGTGGGTTTTTGTCCAAGCCTATCTGATTTCAAAGTCTGGGCTACAAAAATATGGAAAACGAAAGGTGAGTTACAAATATCTATTTATCCAAATGGTTATTTTCTTTTTTTATTTGCTAATAATGAAGATAGAGAGACAACTTTTAAAGGGGGTCCTTGGTTTTTTGGAAGGGCAGGGCTTTTCATTAAGCCCTGGCGTACTAAATTTAAAGCCGAAGAAGATATGCCTTCGATAGCTCCCATGTGGGTTATACTCTTTTCCCTCCCTATTTAATTTTGGAATCGTACTATTTTCCTTCAATTGGAAACTCTTTAGGAACTTTTATGATGACTGTTGATTGTACTAAAAAATTTTAACATATTATTTATGCTCAAATTTGTGTTTTAATGGATTTTGACAAACCCCTACCTAAAAATATCACATTACAATTTGGAGAAGACACTTGGGAGAAAGTAGTGGACTATGAGAACATTCCTTTTCATTGTAGAATTTGCCATGAATATGGTCATTTGGCCAGTTCTTGCCCAAATAAAATTCTTGATCAAAATAAAGAAGATATAAACTCAGCAGGTTTCCAAATGCCTAAGAAGAACACTTAGAAAAAACTAGTTATGAAGGATCAATCAAATTCATTGGCTAATATGTTTGAAATCCTTTCCACAAATGATGTCCCAAGTGAGGAAGAGGAAATAATGGAAACATAAATCTTAGAAAAATAATTTAAATTTGAATGGAAGAACTTAGAGACAAACCAACAAATCAAAGGTTTTCAACAGAAAAAAATGGATAAATTTACACAAGAAAAACAATCTTTTAAATGTCAAAACTACAAATAATACTAGTACAAATATAGACTCCATTGAACCCTATAGTAAAACTTTGGTTGTGTATGAGCGTTCTTCAAGGTTAGAAGCCATATCAGATTCAATTGGAATATATCAAGAAATTAGGAAAAAAAACTGAAGATGGATTCTAATAAAAAAGTAGGTCGCAAGACCAATCAATATCATATGGTAAAAGAAGGTGAAAATCTTGTATAGAAAGGTAATATTAATGTCCTTCCCAAATTTTTTAGCCCTGGTATTAATGAAGATCATCACTTGGAATATTAAAGGACTCAAAGGGAGTCTTTCAAAATAAAATGAAATTAGAAGAATGATTCAGATAAATCATCCACATCTTGTTTTCCTTCAATATACAAATATGTCAATGGAGGATATGGACTCAATTGCCAGTAAAATTTGTCCAACTAGAAAAGTGGTTTCCCTCAGTTCCTAGGGGACTTCTGGTGGCATTGCTTGTCTTTGGGACCCAAAATATGTAGTTATTCACCATATGGTTGGTAGTTGGGGTCTGTTGGCTATAGCTATTCAAAGTAGACATTCCAACCAAATTTTGTTCTGCATTACTATTTATGCTCCGACTACTTTGGAGGAAAAAAGAAGACAATGGAAGGATATAATTCATATTATCTCTCATTTTCCTGAAGCTTGGATCTTGATCAAAGGATATTTTAATACCATCCTCTCTCTGGATGAGAAAAGGGGGGGAAATAGAAATTTGGACAAAAGCACTGACCTCATGAGCGAATATATTGCAAACCTCCATATTGTGGACATCCAACTAGATAATGGCCTTATGACTCGGTCTAACAGAAGGAAAGTATTATCTTGTATAATGGAGATATTGGATAGGTTTTTGCTCTCTGAAAATTTCTTAATCCATGGTCACATTCCTAAAGTGAAGACTATTAATAATGCTGGTTCAGATCATTGGGCAGTCATGGTGGAAATGTGGAAAACCAATGTGAGTTTTTTTCCTTTTCATTTTCAATTAATGTGGCTTAGAGACATTTCTTTTTAGACCTCATGTGCAACAATGATGGAAGGAAGATAAACCTTGGCATGGGACTAAGATGTTCTGTTTTTCCAAAATATTACAATACATTAAATCCAAAATCAAGACTTGGAACTGGAAATATTTTAGGGATGTTCATAAAAAACATGAATTTGTTTCTCATATTGAAAATTTGAATAAGAAAATCCGTTTATATGGCCTCACAGAGAAGAGAAGTGCAGATGAAATTAAACTCATAACTCAGTTAGAGGAATGGAAAAAAGAGAAGAAATCTTATGGAAGCAAAAATCTAGAATTCAATGGCTCAAAGAAGGAGATTGAAACACAAATTTCTTCCACAAATATCTTCTAGCTTGAAGATCTCACAACTTTATTTATTCCCTAAAATCAGATTCTAGAGATGTTGTTTATACTTGGGATGGCATGAACTCTATTGTTGTTGATTACTTTTCCAATATTTTTGCTGCTATTACTATCGACTTAGCTTCTCAACAAAATGTTCGTCAAGCAATCGCTTCTATTTTTTTTGGTAGATAAGATACTATAGCATTAATACCAGGTTTTACAGGTTGACCCAAAACCTTTTACAAAAATTAGCCTAGGGCTGTTGATGAACATGTCCTTACTAAGGATCCTATATATGTAAAATTTACATGTCGCCAAAGCCATTACATTTGATAAGTCACATAACCTGTTATCAAAAAGAAACTTACCATAAAACATTTTGGGTATACCCCGAGAAAACACACCTGCATCATAATTACAAAAAAATAAATAGACACAGATCCCTTCCTTGAAACAATGGAGAAACAAAAAGTTGCACACACATAACAAAGTACAAAAAAAAACTCCCACAAGCTCTGTATTGACAGTTACTCTTAATAATTCTTTGGTAATTCCTTTCTTTCATATATGACATGCTTTGGGACCACATCCCATCTTGTCCAATCAGCCTTGGAGAAGTGAACCTGCTGGATAGATTTATGGCGATGGCTATCTGGTGGTCCACATGGCTCTGGTTTGAAGTCTTATATTACCATTTGTTTCCTACCATGTGATTATCAACCAACCTCAAATTACTAAGATGACTAGGAGCCATATTATCTGGCATGCGACTGTCCTCATTAGTCTTTGTGGTATTTCCAAGCAGCATCCACCAAGACTAATAGCTCGGATAATTTTTATTGTGAGTCCATTTCAAAAAAGATATGGGAATACTCATAGCCTTCAAACTTACAGTGCCTTACCTATTGGTAAATTTGACTATCATTCTAAGAATTCTTGTTGAATAAGATCCTCTAATTTTCTTGGGACACCGTGTTCCCATTTGAAAAGTCCGTCACCATCGACATCCAAATTGGCCAGCTTATCAGCAACTTTGTTAGCTTCCCGAAAGACATGTTGGGTTTTTCTATCCTGCATTCATTAGAAAAGGATCCTAACCTCTTCAACAATTATTTTAATCCTCCAAGGAGGTGTTTTACAATTATTTAGGAGATTTATAACATGCATAGAGTCTCCTTCTATGATAAAACTACCTTCTAAGTCTTGAGTCATTTGACGGCCTCTCCACATAGCTCTACCTTCAACTTCATTGTTCGTCCTTGTTCCCAAATATTCATAAAATGCAAGCATCATATTCCCATTATGATCTTTCACAATGCCACCAACACCTACTCTACCAAGATTTTCCTTAGTCACTCCATCAAAATTAAGCTTAAACCAACCCGTAAGAGGTGGGGACAACTTAACATTGGCTTTGGGGTTGACTACCCTAGGCACAGACTCATCTAACAAGGTTAAGCTTAAATATTGAGCAATCGTGGTCTCTTGCAGATGAGGTTTATGGCTATCAAAAGGGATAAGGTTCACATTCTCATTGGCAAAGGATATGATCCTAGCAATTATAGTTTGATGATCATGGATAGACTCATTAAAGACTCTATGGTTCCTTTCTAACCACACCTGCCAAAGATAGTGATTGAGACAAATTTTCCACATGTATCTAAGTCTTTGGCTTGAAAAGGGGTAATGCCACTGGATGAAAAAATCAAGTAATGTGGCTAGTTTAATCCAGGAAATATTGAAGGCCTAAAAAACCCCACTTAGGATAGTCAAGAAAAAAGAGCACTCAAGAAAAATGTGATAAATGGTCTCCCAATTAGCCCTGCACAGATAACAATGATTAGTGATACAAAAACCTTTACACATCATATTATCAATGGTTAGAATTCTTCCTTGGATAACCAGCCATGAAAATACTACAATTTTTGGAATTAAATTTTTTATCCAAACTAAGTCCTTTTGGAGGACAAAATCCTCGTCATCAAGCAGAATCTTGTAAGTTGATTTAACAGTGAACTGCCTGTTTTCTATAGGAGCCCAAGTCACTTGATCTTCCTTGGGTCTCATGGGGATAAAATGTTACCCGAGAATGTTATAAAGATTATTCGATTCCACTTGAAATCTTTGAATCCTTATTTATTTCCACTTCATTCTGCCTTTTTCCTCAACCATATAATCAAAGACTTTTCTGCCAATGATTTCTTTCGTGATATCTCTAATTCGGGCTAAGTTAGGATATTGCGTTAGTGGTTCATCCTTAGCCCACTTGTCATTCTAGAAATTTATCCTCTCACCATTGCCTAAAACCCATCTTAAACCTTTTTTGATGATTTCCTTACAATTGAGAATTGATTTCCAAAAAGCAGAACCTCTGATTGGAACTGAGTCACTTAGAAATTCCGTATTTTGAAGATACTTTTGTTTGATGATAGCTGTCCATTCATTTTCTTCACCATAAATGAGGCACCATGCCTACTTAGCTAGTAAAGCTAAATTCTTATGAGCAATTCTCCTTAGACGTAAGCTCCCATTTTCCCTGGGTTTGCACACTTTGACCCATCCTACAAGGTGTATCATTTTTTTCTCCTCTGATCCAGTCCATAAAATTCTTTTTGGAGTTTCTCAATTTTATGGAAAACCTTCATAGGGGATTTGAAAATGGAGAGGAAATAGATTGGAATGCTCTGAAGAGAGGCCTTATTGAGGTTCATTTTTCCAATTTGATATATAATATGACCTTTCCATCCAGCAAGTTTTTTTTGAATTCTTTCAATAACCCTGTCCCACATTGACTCTCTCGAAGAACCAATGAAAATAAGGAGACCAAGATACAGAGTTGGGAGGTTTTCTATATCACACCCTAAAAATTTTCCAATCCTTCCTTGCCTTTGAATGGGGGTGTTCAAGAAATATAACTTGCTTTTACTAAAATTAACTTTCTGACCAGCTGTGTCCTCGTAGAGTTACATGATGTATTTAATTCTTTTGGCCTCAACCACCGATGCCTTAGTCAATAGAAGGGTATCATCAATGAATTATTGGTGATAAAAACCCTAGTGAGAGATGTTGCCTTGATTCCCGATATTAGCCTTGAACTGTAAGCATTTTTTATGGTTCTGCCTAAATATTTTGCCACAATGATGAATAACATGGGGCTGATAGGGTCCCCCTACCGAATTCCTCTACGAATTTGAAAGTAACCAATAGTTGTCCCATTAACCAAAATTGAGAACCATATTTTAGAAATGTATTCTTTGATCAAATTAACCCATTGGTGGTGAAATCCAGACTTAAGGAGGACATCAATCAAAAAGTCCCAATTTAGCTTATAAAATGCTTTGTTCATATCAAGCTTGAGGGAAAAAATAGACATGTTAGTCTTATGAGTTGAGTGCAAAGCTTCATGAACTATGATAAATCCATAAAATATTGATTGCACTAGACATATCTTTAATGACATGGATCTATGATGTAGGGCAGAACATCTCTCATTCTATTTGCAATGGATTTAGTTAGGATCTTTTAAGAAATATTGTACAGACTGATTGGATTGAAGTCAGCCATAGATTCAGGGGTTTGCTTATTAGGAATTAGAGAAATAAAAGTAGAGTTGAGACCTTTTGGGATATGATTTCTTTCTTGGAATTATCTGACAACAAAAATTACATCCTCACTTACGATGTCCCAAAAATATTGATAGAAATAAGGGGGAAATCCATCGGGTCTCGGGGCTTTGTTTGGCTCTATGCTAAATAAGGCTTCCTTAATTTCCTCATCAGAAAAGAGAGCTAGAAGCTTAAGGTTTATATCCTTATTTATTATTCTTGGAATGGATTGCAATAGAACATGTTTGGCCTCCTCATTGCACTACAATTTCTAACCAAGGATAGAATTGAAATAAGTTAATGCCTCCTTTCTAATTTTTGTTAAATCCTGAGTAATAGAACCATCTACTTTTTAAAAAAAAATTATCTTGTTATTGCTTCTGTTTCTAAGAGTGGTGATAAGAAAAAACATAGAATTTGAATCTTCATATTTCAACCAAAGAGCCCTTGATTTTTGCCTCCAATAGATTTCCTCATAGACCAAAATGTTATGAAACTCTACTAGTTTTGTTTGTTCCTCTTGCCTAGTAGTTTCATCAGCATCACCATGTTGAATCCTCTGATCAATTATCTTCAAAATTTCAACAACCTATTTTTTATTTTCAATGACATTCCAAAATAACTCTTTGTTCCAATTTCAAAGCTTTTCCTAAACAAACTTTAATTTTCTAGAAATTTTAAAAGCTACACTACCCCTGACAGGCTGTTTTCACCACTAAATTAATTTATCTCTGAAGCTGGAATGCTTGATCCACATAGATTAAAATTTGAAAGGTTTCTTGAAGGACAAAGAGTTAGGGTCTCCAAAAAAATGGGATTATGATCAGAGGTAATTTTAGAAATGGATTGCAAGGTAGAATCACCGAACAGAGTTGTATCCTCATTTGATATAAAAAACCTATCAAGCCTTTCTTGAATTATATGACACCCTATCCACCAATTTCTCTAGGTATAATTCACTCCTCGATGTTTTACATCCATCAACATGTTGGAGTTCACAAAGTCATTGAACTCATCCATGCTCCTAATAGGTGGTCCATTTCCATCGATTTTTTCTGAAGGGTAAAGAGGAGTGTTAAAATCACCAGCTAGAATCCAGGGGACATTATGGAAGATTTCACTCATATTGCCTAAGTAATCCCATAGTAGAGCTCTCCCTTGAATTGAATTCGGGGCATAGATATTTGAAAGGATCCATGACCTATTGCTATTTATTTTCTTAAATAAAATACTAATAACCCTGTCACATTTTTGAATAATGGTGCCTTCTACTATCTGGGGATCCCAAAAATTCATAAGGCCTACAGACACTCCTCTGGATTATTTGCAAGCCATATCCCCTTGATTCCAGATTTTTTTTGCTACTTTTTTGACTGAATCTCATCATTTTTTTTGCTACTTTTTTCCTAATTTGTTGTCTTCAGAACCCAGAATAACATGTTGAAATAGGGTTCTATGTTTTCCATTGGAAATTTCATTATCAATTTTAATTTTTTCATGCTCAGCATTTGATATTATCCCTCTCCTTTTTTCACTACCAAAATCTATAAGAGACTTCATAGTGCTCCTAGTTTGTTTAGGACTAAACTGGAGGGAGGCAATTTATTGTAGAACCAGACTGCCATATTCCTTAGTTTGAAGAGTTTCACATATATCCACCTCTACATCCAAATATTCTCCTTTTTTCCTGTATTCCCCTGTTCTGTGGGATGACCCCTCAGTAGGATTCACCTGGCTCCTAGTGATGATGTTAGGGAGATGAGATTTTTTATTTTCCAATGCCTCAAATTTATTCCTAAGTTCTTCAGCATTAGGTTTTGGATTTGGGATGCCCACTGGGCTTGAAGTATTTTCAACATTGGGGTTTAAGGATCCTGACTTGGATGAGGATTCTAGAGATAGGGCATTAGGATTTGGATTTGTAATGCCCATAGGCTTACAGTAATTTTAGCATTAGGGTTTGAGGATCCTGAATTGGATGGGAATTCTAGAGAGTCATAAAGGTTAGCCTGAAGGTTTTGGGCTTCCATGTCTTCTGATAATCCTCCTACTCCCATATTGGATAGAATTGAAAATTTATTTGAAACTAGAGGATTAAACCTTACCTGAGTATTTTGGTTGCCATAAACCTATTTTATCCTTTGTCTTGTTGGGACCTTACACCCTCTCTTTTATTTTTTTGGTAGACATAGTTTACCTAATTGAAATCACCTCTTCTAGGGAAACTCCTCAAATTTCCTTTGTCTAGCATTCCCTACTACTTTTCTCTATTCATTGCCAAGTTAGGGCACTGATTGCATATATGTCCTTGATTTTTGCATTCTACATAGTATTTCAGTATGTTCTCGTATTCTACCGATTGTTTTAGATAGTATTCTCCATACTCTAGCTCCATAAACCTTGGCAATTCATTATCCAAATTAGCATTTATGCAGATTCATGCATGAGTCATCCTTGTCTTGGCCAATGTCGCATGGTCAATGGAGATCAAGTCCCCTATAGTTATAGCTATGCCTTGCAGCCAATATTCATTGAAGAAATGGGTAGGTAGACTTGGTAGATGAACCCAAATAGGGGCAATGTTAATATTTTGCTTTTTAGGGTCAAAATCTTCACCCTATCGTCTGAGAAAAAGGCTCATTTTGCCTAAAAACCAAGGACCTATTAAAATGTGGTTAGAATCCTACATATTGTTAAAATATATAATGAAGAACCCTCAAGTTAGAGATACCAACTCCAATCTACCTACCGATCACCATTTACCCATCGCCCAAGCCCTGATAGTCTCCATGTCCGACCTACCTCCCAAAAAATTGCCTATTAGGGAGAATTATTACATTGAAATAAAATGGCTCATGGAACTTTCCGGGGCTGAAATTTTATTATTTACTGGAACTAGGGGCAGAAGAGAGAACTTCCTTTATTTTTCTTCTAAGATTCTTAGCAAAAGACAACCACTTCTTGCGCCCTGCATTGTCCTTCGTATATTTTTTGTCAGGGTCTTTCTGAAGAGGGTCGGGCCCCTGCGTGATGCCCACCTCCAAATCTACCACAGCCTGACTACCTTCCTATGTATCCTCACTTGATCCCTGCTCGAGGTTCCCACCCATCCCTTCCATACCTGCTCTACCTCTGCTGCCTTGGTTAATATTCTTGCCAAAAAAATTCAAACCCTCACTCTCGCCGCACCCGCTAAACCTCAGCTCACTCATTCCTGATAAAATTTGAAGATAGATAACTAAGAAATCCCTTATTTTATCACTTTTGAGGAGAAATCTATTTTTACTTCTCCTGTTACTATCAATGAGCTTCAATAGGAAGTTTTTAAAATGCAAAAAGGGAAAACCCCAGGTCCTGATGGTTTTTCCATTGAGTTCTACTAAGAGTTCTGGGATATTTTTCATGTTGATTTATCAGAGGTGGTGGAAGAAGCCAAGAAAGACATAGATAATTTTAAAGGTTATCAATAAAACTTATATTAATCTTGTTCCAAAATCTCAATAGGTTGATCATATCTCAGCTTTTAGACCTATTACTTTATGTAATGTTCTTCTCAAAATTATTACTAAAATCATGGCAGAAAGGTTGAAGCCTATTTTGCATAATATTAATTCTCCAGAGCAAGGGGGTTATGTGGAATGGCATCAAATAGTAGATAAGATATTTCTTGCTCAGGAAGCCATGCAAAAATATCATTCCATTTTCATTTGGTTAGACTTATCCAAAGATTATGACAGAGTGGATTGGCACTTCCTTATCAAAGTTTTGAGGCAATTTGGTTTCTCTAAGGATTGAATGGATTGGATTATGGGATGTATCTCTTCAATTTCCTACTTAGTTCTTATCAATGGCATGCCTTCTCAGTAATTCCCAACTTCTAGAGGTATTAGGCAAGGTGACCCGATATCCCCTTATTTATTCATCATTATTGTTGAATGCTTGGGTAGGATTATAACCAAAAATAAGGAAAAAACCCTTGAGGGAGTTACCATTACTCATGGAGCTATACCTATCTCTCATCTTCAATTTGTGTATGACTCTATTCTTTTAGGTAAAGCTACAGTTAAGGAAGCTTCTAATATTAAGCAAATGATTAGCTATTTTTCTAGGGCTACTGGGTAGTTGATCAATGAAGACAAATATAAAGTTATTTTCTTTCACTTCTCTACAGGAATCCATGGTATTGGATAAATTAATATATAAGAAGACCTCCCTTACAATCACTTATTTAGGTATTCCCATAAATATTCAAAGGCAGAAAAATAAATATTGGAATTGGTTGTTGGACAAAGTCAATAAGAAAATTAGAAAGTGGACCAACAGGTGGCTTTCTTCTGGGGGTAGAATCACCTTCGTAAAATCAGTCCTTCAAGATATTCCTATTTATGTATCTTCCATGTTGAATATTCCAAAGGCTATTCTTCGAGAACTAGATTATATTAGTCATCATTTCCTTTGGAGTGGCACTAAGGAGAAAAGAAAATGGGCCTTGGTTAAATGGGATACTTTATGTCTTCCTAAGAATAAATGGGGTTAGGATTTCGGTCTTCTATTAATAACAACAAAGCTTTAGCTGATAAATTATATTGGAGGATGTTGCATAAACCCGATGCTATTTGGGACAATAATCTTCATGCTAAATATGCTGAGAACAAAAGTCTTGAAGACCTTGTTCGCTATCAAATTCCTACCAAAGGTTCTTCCATTTTAGCAGTTCTTAATACTGGTGAGGATTTTATAAAGAAAAATTTATTTTAGATCATTCATAATGGTAAACAAGCAAATTTTTGGACATATTCTTGGGATGGTCACAAGCCTTTGATAACTCAATTTC
Organism: Wollemia nobilis; assembly: GCA_028583015.1. Taxonomy (NCBI): domain Eukaryota; kingdom Viridiplantae; phylum Streptophyta; class Pinopsida; order Araucariales; family Araucariaceae; genus Wollemia; species Wollemia nobilis. The sequence goes on from JAQPPZ010001917.1 coordinate 1,292,384, forward strand.
CCAATTGGAGGCCTTGGATGGAGGAGCTTCACCGAGCTAACTGGATAAATATGGCTAATTATTGTTGGTACCATACTGGTAATTCAAAGGTTGGTATATATTGGATCCCTATTGAGGACTGGCCTATTCAAATCCTAGAAAGACAAAGATAAGATATCCAAGGCATCCTTCATATGGGATCTCTCTCTTGGTCCCATGAAAAAGATTTTTTTGGATGGAACTTATGTCGTAATAATCCCAACCATTCTTCTGACATATTTTCTCACTTGTGGGCTCAAAAGATCTGGCCTAAGGTGAAGTTCTTTAATTGGATTTTATGGAATCATAGGGTGCTTACTGGTGAGCAACTTATGAAGCACGATTTTAGATAGATGTGAGATGTGTGAAGAGATGTAGAAAATCTCAATCATATTTTTATTGAGTGTACTTTAGCCTCTAAGCTATGGAGGAGAATTGCCTCTTTACTTGGCTTATAGTGGTCCAATTCTTTTATTTTTGATCAACTTCAAAGGGATTGGCCAAATCAAGAGGGTGTTTATCATTTTATTAGGCAGTTATTTTGGATGGGTTCTACCATTCTTCTTTGGAATATTTGTATTGAAAGGAATATCCAAATTTTTAATCAAGATAGGAAGGATATTCACTATATTTGGCAAAATACCATAGACAACTTAGTTTAATCACTCCATAAACTTCTTAATCACCCCCAAAACTCCCACCAAATATGGGATCAAGTGATGCAAATATTGAAGATTAAATATTCTAAGGGCAACCAACTTAAAGGGAATTTGAGTATTAGTAATATGGATAGGACAAGAAATTGGCAACCTCTTCCTAAGGATTTTTGAAGAGTAAATACTAATGGAGCCTCTAGAGGGAACCCTAGAAAAGCCAGTGTGGGAGGAATTGGTAGACTTTCATATGGTTCCCTGGTTTTTATTTTTGTTGAGAATTTGGGTATTCTTTACAATAACCTTGCTGAGGGGTATGGTATCCTCATAGGCCTTCAGGAGGCTACTAAGTTTGGATGGGAAAAGGTGTTATTTGAGTCTAAATCTCAACTTGTAATTAATATTTTGAAGACTCCTTCCAAGAATAATAAGGTTGATTGGAGAATAAAAATAATTATTGAGAAGATTCAATTAATCTAGATGGGGTTTTTGAAAGTTGATTACAATCATGTGGTAAAATATCAAAACAAGAGTACTGATGCTTTAGCTAATTGGGATTTGTACAAAGGTGATCTTACTTGTTATGGCCACCCTCCTATATGGTGGGCTTCGCAAATTAGGGAAGATTTTCTTTCTATCATTTCTTTGGATGGCTCTAGTTCTGAAGGTACCTAGTTTCTTCTTGCTTTTTTTGCTTCTCTTTGGTTCATTCAGGTTTTTTTAGTTCCCTAGCTCACTCTTTTATTTCTTTTGTTTCCTTTGTTGTTTCTTGCCTTAATTATCTTCTGGTCTAGATAGGTCATTGTTATGTTCAATTTTTTATTTTGTTTTTTGTTTTTTAAGGTGTATGTGTTCTTTTGTTTTGTTTTTTTTTTGTGTTCTTTGTGTTGTTTTTTGTTGTTCTTGTGTTTTTGTTGTTTTGTGTTTTTTTTATGTTTTTTGTTATTGTTCTTGTGTTTTTGTCGTTCTTGTTCTTGTGTTTCTCTTTGTTTGTGTTAATTCATGTTTTTTTGTGGGAGTTTTTTTCTATGTTTTTTGTTTTTGTTTATTGTCTGTTGTTGGTTGTTTTTTATTTTTATTTTTTTAATATTTTAGGTTTTGGTTGTGTTTATTTTTCATGTTTTTTTTGGGTTATGTTTTTGTAGTGTTATGTTGTTTTTATCTTGTTTGTGTTTTGTTATGTGGTTCTTGTGTTTTTCTGTGTGGTTCGTGTTGTGGTTTCTTTTATATTATTATGTGTGTGTTTGGTTGTGCTTTTGTTTTTGACACACTCAAGGAGCATGTTTTTATTTTAGTTTATTATTATTTTTGTTATTTACTTATTTATTTACTTATTTTTAAATTGGTTTTGTGTGTTTGTTTGCTCCTTGAGTATGTCAATGGTGGTAGGCCAGGTCCGAGTCCTGGGCATTTTTGGTGGAATGGATACCCCTACCTCCTTGTGTCTTACCCGAAAGTGGCATCCCTTTTGGGATGTTTTCCACAAATTAAAAAAAAAATTGGTTTACAATTTAGAAATTAAATTTCTAACATGATCTATCGTTATAATCCTAATGCACAAGAAAACACCTATATGCTTCTATATAGGTGTTATAAGATATATGCTTCTATGTTTTTGTTTCCTCTTATTTAATAAAACACCTAATGCACAAGAAAGAAATAACGGGATGTACCTAGTTTTATAGGATATGATGTTATTACCTATTTGATCAGACCTACACAAACAAAAATAATAATGAAAATTTATTATTTATGGATATAAGGATTGCCTCACTCAATACCCTAGTTCATTTAGGTTTAAATATTATGAGTAATGAATAAAATATAATAAAACAAAACATGAATAGGTTCATAAAATATGTCTAGTTACAAAGTCTATTCCAATATTTCCTCTTATTTTTTTAATTTAAGAGACATGATTGAACGTTAGTTCTAATGCATTAGCATTGTCAATATTAAATATATAAATGTGAAATGTCTATCCACACTCTCCTTTGTTGATTACAATATATGAATAAAATAATTAATTTACCTTTAATAGATTTTCATAATCTTGCTAATATACATAGGTTATGAAATAAAATCCTAACTACCAACATAAAAGCATAATATAAAGGTACAAAAGAATCATACAATTATGGATCAAAAATATTTTTAATAATTTACACTTTATTAATAAATTTAGATAAAATAGTTATGCATGGGAATACATGGATTCCCAAAGTAATATTTTAGGAAGTGTGAGATAGAAATATATAATACATAGAATGGATACTAATACACATTATTTAAAGTTACCCGTGAAGATAATTTCTAACATCAAAGGAGAATATTCCAATGAATATCAATACCATAAGATATGGAATCTATACTATTATATCATCTTGTAGATTCAAAAACACAACACTACAACTATTGCTTAAAAGATGACAACAAATGGATATATCAAACCAAAAATGTAAAACAATGAAATATATGTATTATATTAATGGGGGGAGCTTATAAACTCTATTGTTATAGATCAAAATGATAAACAATCCTTTTTTGATACAATATTATAAATATGTAGGGTTCTTTGAAACCCTAATGGCAAATGTTGCAATGTCCTTAATCATGTCTTTGATCCCAATAGGGTTGAGTGGGATTCAGATATCCATTGATTCAATCCACTCCAGCTTGATCAACTACTCAAAAGCTAGTAAAATTGCATATCTGCACACACAACAACAATATCAAGGGTTAGTAACAGCAATGAGGGCTCCATTGTGTGATACCCTTAGACATTAACAAAAACCCTAGCTATTGTAAATATGCAATGTATGTGAAATCTGAAGATAATAAAATGATGCAGGAGCATCCGGAGACAGTAGGGCAATCTTGCATCTTCCAAATATTTTTTAGTTCTTTTTAAGTTCTTTGCACTTTGATCTTTTTATTTTCGGTATTGGGGAAGGTTTGTAGAGCAAGTTTTGGCTTGGAAAGTTTTATAAGGCAAGGTGTGGAGGGGTCGCGAAATCGTGACATGTCACGAAATTGTGACCCCAAACGCTGCGGTGCAACTTCGGCGAGTTTTGTCGTGATATCGCGACGTCGCGATATCGCGATGGTAATGCAGAGCAGAGGGGAGGAGCTTCAGATGTCGTGATATCGTGACATCGCAATATCACGACGTCACGTTATCGCGACTATCTATAGAGAAAGGTGGAGAAGATAGAGTCCTGTCATGATATCGCGACCAGTTAGAAGCTGCCACATGGCATTTTCACAAGAAGGCAAGGCGGAGAAATTTACAAAGAACTTCAGCAAAGTGAAGGCTGAGAGGGGGGGTGGGGTCACAAAATTGCGACATGTCACAATTTTGTAGCCCCAAAGAGTTATGGCTTGAGGAGGCGCCTTTGGTCGCGATTTCGCGACCTGTCGCAATATCGCGATCGGGTGAAATATTGACCAAAGGAGAATGAACCAAAGACAAGACAAGGGCGGAATTGGCACATGGACAGCCACGTGTTTCAAAGCGGTTAGGAAGGGTACGTGCATCAAATATATTACGACTTGGAGAAGGCGAAACCAGATTTGCAGGCGATCGGCTACGTGTATGGAGACAAGACTAGGGAGGTGTCGACCACGCATTCTTTATTATGCCTTCTGGCAACGCAACCATTATAGGTGATGACTAAATGGAGGAAACAACAGTTCAGAGGACGGTCAAAAAAATGCGGCCGGTGCAGGGAGGCCATCAATGCTAGTGCCATGGTAGATCGGACAGATGGCCATTTAAGACTAAAATTTTGAAAATCCCAGGGAGGGGTAAAAATTTGATTTGAAATTTTTTTAGGCGGGGCATTAATTGCCATGAGGAACGGGGCCTCGATAAAAACCCAAAAATTTGTAATGGGAAGGATGGTGAGTTTGGGATTGTGGGAGAAGAAGTATGCTGGGAAAATTGTAACAGAGGACTGTATTAATGAAATTTACTACAAATTAATGAGAAATTGCTTATTTGAATCTCGACCTTGCCATCAAGTGGTATCAGAGCGGGAGCTCCTGAGCGTGTAACAGATCACCGAAGAGAGGTAGTTACACCAGGATCTGTGGAAGGATTTTATAAAAAAAAAAATATAATGCCTCCATGAAGAAAACATGGCGGAGTAGGAAATGTGGTGCCGGTCGAAGACTTTCGAGCCTTGCAGAGACAAGTTCAAGCCTTGCAAGCAGAGTTATGCAGAAGGCACGAGCTCGAAAGGGATGAGGAAAGTGAGGACAAAGTTGAAGAAGAAGACCAATCTGAGGAAGAGGAAGAGGCTATGGATCCTGCACAAGCCCGGTTATACAAGGCCATCTCTCAGATTGGAAAGCAACCAAAAATGGAGGTTTCCACATACTCGGGTAACTTAAATCCAGAAGAAGTGATTGACTTGGATAAATGATTTAGAGGAGTATTTCGAGTACGAGGAGGTTGAAGACCCTAATCGGGTTAGATTTGCTAAGACCAAGTTGAAGGGTCATGCCAGCATTTGGTGGAGGGGAATACAGTTGGAGAGGAATAGACGAGGGAAGGAGAGAATAACAAGATGGGACAGAATGGTGGAGAAGCTGAAAAGACAGTTCATCCCGACAGATTACAAGTTGGATCTGCTAAGAAAAATGCAGAGTTTGAGGCAGACAAACAAAACTATCCAAGAGTACACCGAGGAGTTTTACAAGATCTCCACTAGAACTGGGCATTTAGAGGCAAACAAAGAAAAGGTGGCCCGTTATATCAACGGGTTGAGACTCGATATCTAGGAGGAACTGAGCCTGGTTCGGGTAAGCACCATTGAGGATGCTTACCAATTTGCCTTAAAGGTGGAAGAAAAGCTAAATAGGTGGTTTGAAGGAAAGCAAAGAGGAAGGGGCCGTGGTGGAAGAACTAGTGGGAGGACTAGTGGAGAAAAGTACAAAGACTTGAAGAAGACTGGTGAAGCCAGTAGTAACCAGGATCAAAGGGAAGAGGATGTTTATCAGCCCCGAGATCAGAACAGCTACCCAAGAGGACAGGGTGGATCCGGACGAGGATTTGGAATAGGAGTATTTCGTGGAACATGTTTCCACTGTGGTGAAGAAGGACACCGGGCATTTGAGTGTCCACATCACCGAGAAATGATGAACAAGAGGCCTGAGGGTCCAGCCAGAGCTGCTTTGGCAGAGGAAGATGTTGAGTCTGAGCATTCCAAAGAAGCGGAGAGAGGGGAAGCAATGATTGTAAGAAGAGTCCTGTTGAATGAGAAGGACACAGACCAGAGAAGAAGTTTATTTCACACCAGATGTAAATGTGCGGGAAAGGTTTGCAATATTATTATTGATAATGGTAGCACAAATAACCTGGTTTCTAAGGAAATGGTTACAAAGCTACAGTTATAAAGGAAGAAGCACCGACACCCATACCGGGTCGCATGGTTATAGAAGGACCACAGAGCTTTTGTCAATGAACAGTGCTCCGTTAAATTTAACATTGGAAATTATTGTGATGAGGTCCTGTGTGACATCCTGCCCATGGATGCTTGCCACATGTTACTGGGGAGGCCCTGGCAGTTTGATCGGAGTGCAGTGCATGATGTTCGTGCCAACACCTATTCATTGACAAAGAATGGTGTACGCAATAAACTAAAGCCCTTAAAGGATGCGGATGAAAAGGTATGTAAAAATTCCAGAATCTGTTTAGTTGAGGGGAGGAAGTTCCTGAACGGGTTGAAGCATGAACATTTATGTTATGCAATAATCCCTAGAGTTAGGGGGAAGGAATGCCAGGATACCCTAGCAGAAGTCCTAAATTTGCTGGAGGAATTTCTAGATATTGTGTCTGAAAATGTGCCTGAGGGTTTACCCCCAGTAAGGAAAATTAGCCATCATATAGATTTAGTACCGGGATCAAGCTTGCCAAATAAAGCTGCACACAGAATGACACCTGTAGAAACTGAGGATTTAAACAGGAAGGTCCAGGAGTTTCTGGATAAGGGATTTATTAGGGAGAGTCTTAGCCCGTGTGCAGTGCCAGCGGTACTAGCACCCAAGAAGTATGGGGAGTGGAGAATGTGCACAGAATCTCGGGAAATCAATAAAATCACTATCAAGTACAAATTCCCATTGCCAAGGATGGATGATATAATGGACTGCTTAAGTGGGGCTGAGTACTTCACAAATATTGACTTGAAAAGTGGCCATCATCAGATCTGTATCCGAGAGGGAGATGAATGGAAGACAGCCTTCAAGACAAGAGAAGGCTTGTATGAGTGGTTGGTCATGCCATTTGGGCTATCCAATGCACCAAGTACTTTCATGCGGCTGATGAATGAAGTACTGAAGGAATTCCCGGGAAAGTTTGTTATTGTTTATTTAGATGATATATTGATATTCAGCAGGACCCTGGAGGAACACCTGATGCATATCAGGAGGGTTTTTGAAAAGCTGCGAGAAGAGCAGTTATTAATAAATCTGAAAAAGTGTAATTTTATCAAGAAAGAGTTGGTATACCTAGGGTTTGTAATCTCAGCAGAAGGTCTGAAAATGGACCCCGAGAAGGTGAAAGCCATCATTGAATGGCCTACCCCAAGAAGCACAACAGAAGTAAGATCATTTCATGGTCTAGCCAGCTTTTACAGGAAGTTCATAAAGAACTTCAGTAGCATCTGTGCACCTCTCATAGAAACAATGAGGGGGGATAAAAAAGAGTTCAAGTGGACATTAGGGGCTGAAATGAGCTTTGATGCATTGAAGAAAAAGGTCACAGAATAGCCTGTCTTGGCACTCCTAGAATTTGAAAAGGTTTTTCAAGTGGACTATGATGCCAGTGGCAGTGCAATAGGGGTTGTACTGAGTCAAGGAGGTAAACCAGTTGCTTATTTTAGTGAGAATTTAAATGATGATCGGAAAAAGTATTCAGTTTATGACCGAGAATTTTATGCTATATTTCAGGCTCTGAAGAAGTGGAGACACTATTTTCTGCCAAAGGAGTTTGTTCTATTTACTGATCATCAGGCTTTATAGTACATTAAAAGTCAGACAAAACTGAACCAAAGGCACATGAAGTGGGTAGAATTCCTTCAAAGTTATACTTTTGTGCTGAAGCACAGAAGTGGGAAATCAAACAAGGTTGCAGATGCCTTGAGCAGAAGGCAGACTTTACTGATTAAATTGATAGTGGAAGTAGTGGGATTTGAAGAACTGAAGGGTTTGTACCTTGCAGATCCAGATTTTGCAGAAGCCTGGAAGGCTTGCTTAACACCTATTACGGTGGACCGAACAAAATGGTTGGATTTCCTAATCCAAGATGGAATGTTGTTCAAGGGAAGCAAATTATGCATTCCAAGGAGCTCCATGCGGGAGAACTTGATCAAGGAAAAGCACAGCGGAGGACTGGTTGGGCACTTTGGTAGGGATAAGACTATTGCCCTAGTGGATGAAAATTATTACTGGCCACAACTTCAGCAAGATGTGAGGAAGTTTGTGCAAGGATGCAAAATATGTCAGATGGCAAAGGGCATAAGGCAAAACATAGGATTATACCAACCATTACCTGTACCTGAGAGGCCATGGGAGGACATAAGCATGGATTTTATTCTTGGATTGCCGAGAACATAGAGGGGAAATGACTCTGTATTTGTGGTGGTTGACCGATTCTCCAAAATGGCACATTTTATTCCCTACCAGAAGACAAGTGATGTAGTTCAAATTGCTGGATTATTCTTCAAGGAAGTGGTACGACTCCACGGTCTACCAAGAAGCATAGTTTCTGACAGAGATACCAAATTTGTTGGGTATTTTTGGAGAACTCTGTGGAAGAAGATGAAGACAGATCTGAAATTCAGTTCTGCATACCACCCACAGACTGACGGACAGACAGAGGTGGTGAACAAAAGTCTGGGTAATTTATTGAGATGTTTGATAGCAAATCAGCCCAAGGGATGGGATTTAGTTTTATCGCAGGCAGAATTTGCGTATAACAGTTTAGTTAATAAGAGCACCAATAAATCCCCATTCCAGATAATATACGGGAACAGCCCAAGAAATGTGTCTGAACTGAGAAAGTTGGACAAGAGAGAAAAATGTAGTGCCGAGGCAGAAGAATTTGTAGAACATATGAAAAATCTGCATGAAGAAGTAAGGAAACAAATTGTAAAAATGAATACTCAATATAAGACAAGGGCGGACCAGAAGCGACGGTTCAAGGAGTTCAAAGAAGGAGATGAGGTCATGGTGCATCTCAGGAAGGAGAGATTCCCTGCCAAGACTTACAAAAAACTTAAGATGAGGAAGTTTGGACCATGCAAAATACTGGGAAATCAGGAGTCAGGAAATGCGTATGAAGTAGAGTTGCCAAGTTGGCTTGATATTTCACCTATTTTTAATATTTCAGATTTAGTGGAATATCATGAGGGAGAAGGAACAAAGATGCCAAATGCAGAATTATGGCCAAATCCAGCATCTACTCCGACTATAGATGAGGCCGAGGAAGTATTGGACACTCGTGAAGGCAGAAGCACCAGAAACAGACAATACTCTGAGTATTTAATAAAGTGGAAGGGCAGACCTGTTGAGGATGCAACTTGGATGTCGAAGATGGAGGTTGACCACCTGGGTCTTCCCCAAATAAAACAAAAGTGAGGGTCACTTTTAATTTACCCCGGGTGTCTGATGCAGGAGCATCCGGAGACAGTAGGGCAATCTTGCATCTTCCAAATATTTTTCAATTTTTTTTCTAAGTTCTTTGCACTTTGATCTATTTATTTTTAGTATTGGGGAAGGTTTGTAGAGCAAGTTTTGGCTTGGAAAGTTTTATAAGGCAAGGTGGGGAGGGGTCGCGAAATCGCGACATGTCGTGATTTTGTGACATGTCGTGAAATCGTGACCCCAAACGCTGCGGTGCAACTTCGGCGAGTTTTGTCGTGATATCGCAACGTCGCGATATCGCGATGGTAATGCAGAGCAGAGGGGAGGAGCTTCAAGCATTGTGATATCGCAACGTCGCGTTATCACGACTGTCTATAGATAAATGCAGAGAATATAGAGTCCTATCGCAATATCACGACCTGTCATGATATCGCGGCCAGTTAGAAGCCGCAACGTGGCATTTTCACAAGAAGGCAAGGCGGAGAAATTTACAAAGAACTTCAGCAAAGTGAAGGCTGAGAGGGGGGGTGGGGTCGCGAAATCATGACATGTCACGATTTCACGGCCCCAAAGAGTTATGGCTTGAGGAGGTGCCTTTGGTCGCGATATCGCGACATGTCACGATTTCGTGACCTATCGCGATATCGCGACCGGGTGAAATATTGACCAAAGGAGAATGAACCAAAGACCAGACAAGGGCGGAATTGGCACGTGGATAGCCACGTGTCTCAAAGCGGTTAGGAATGGTATGTGCATCAAATATATTGCGACTTGGAGAAGGCAGAACCAGATTTCTAGGCGGTCGGCTACGTGTATGGAGACAAGACGGGGGAGGTGTCGACCACGCATTCTTTATTATGCCTTCTGGCAACGCAACCATTATAGGTGATGACTTAATGGAGGAAACAACAGTGCAGAGGACGGTCAGAACAATGCGGCCGGTGCAGGGAGGCCATCAATGCTAGTGCCATGGTAGATCGGACAGATGGCCATTTAAGACTAAAATTTTGAAAATCCCAGGGAGGGGGAAAAATTCGATTTGGAATTTTTTTAGGCGGGGCATTAATTGCCATGAGGAACGGGGCCTCGATAAAAACCCAAAAATTGGTAATGGGAAGGATGGTGAGTTCGGGATTGTGGGAGAAGAAGTATGCTGGGAAAATTGTAACAGAGGACTGTATTAATGAAATTTATTGCAAATTAATGAGAAATTGCTTGTTTGAATCTCGACCTCGCCATCATAAAATAACATAAATATATGTATTTACCTTACTCGTTATCTTCTGATGTGTGATATTTGTTGCAGGTGACTAGTGCAGTGATGCCCTAGCATCACATAAACATATAGGGTTGTTTTGAGATCTATGTTGTTATGATAAGTCTGAAATTGTTTGGAGATATCCTAGACCTCATAAAAAATCTACCCTTAAAATTTTGTCCCAATACGACTCCGTATGAGTGAGATATGGCTGAAACAGTCTGAGGTTATGCGGGAATAACAGCAGGACATTTAGGGAAGAGTAGGACATTTCAGGGAAGAACCTAGGACATAGGGAAATTAGAAACATGGGAGACTTAGGATACTCAGAAACTTAGGAGACTTAGGACACTCAAAAACTTAGGGTTTGAGCCATCAAAATGGATCCTACTTATAATCCAGCCTAGGGCATGCTAGGGTTTCAATGACACTAATTGTGTGGCTAAGATTAAAACACATCCAAGGGTGGATAATAAGTTTAGGGTGTGAAATGGATCAAGGTGGATGGACGGATGAGATTAAATGAAATATGATGGCTATGGTTTATTTATTCATATAAATATATATTTATTAAATATATATCAAATATAATATTAAAATATTATTATTTAAATATATATATTATAAATATATATAATATATAAATAAATAGGTAAAAATGGTGGGAAAGCTATGATGAAGGGAAAATGGCTGGATTTTAGTGGTGGAAATGGCGGGAAGGCATGGATGGAAGACAAGTGGCTATATTTTGGTGTCTACAAATGTTCATTTTTGTACCATGTTATGTGAAGCACAATATGGTACAAAAAATCTGAGATACTTGCTTGGGCTTGGCATAGATGTAGCTTGTCTTTATTGTTGGAATGCGAAATGAAATTAAAGACAAAAACAATAAATAATTTTGGAGTTGTTGTGTAGCTTACCCCCTAAATTTGTGAATGAGTTGTATATGAATATCATGAACCAATTGAAAAAAATTTATGGAAGAAATGTTGTGCAAATAATGGAATGGGAATGATGGGATGTCTGTCTGTTTTTGCCCCAATATATGAAGGGTTGTGGGATAAAATGGTGATGATAATTGTGTTTGTTGTTTTTTTTTTTGGTATTAGCCATGTATACATATACATATATAGTAATCATAGTAAGCATGGAATGCTTTCAAGTGTATGATGTTCATTGGCTCGGGTTTTTATACTCCATCTAGCCTAGTAAGCTTATGACCAAAGGGATTAGGACCTTTAGGGCTTTTTAAAAATAAATATGTGACCAAAGGAATTAGGAACTTTAGGGATTTTTGAAAATTGAAATGTGACCAAAGGGATTAGGACCTTTGGGGATTTTTGAAAAATTAAATGTGACCAACGGGATTAAGTACCTTTGGGGCTTTTTGAAATTGAAATGTGACCAAAGGGATTAGGACCTTTGGGGATTTTTTGAAAATTGAAATGTGACCAAAGGGATTAAGTGCCTTTGGGTATTTTTGAAAATGAAATGTGACCAAAGGGATTTAGAACCTTTGAAGGTTTTTGAAATTGAAATGTTAACAAAGGGATTAAGTACCTTTGGGGCATTTTGAAATTGAATGTGACCAAAGAGATTAAATACCTTTGGGGCTTTTTGAAATTGAAATGTGACCAAATGGATTAGGAACCTTTGGGGATTTTTGAAATTGAAATGTGACCAAAGGGATTAAATAACTTTGGGGATTTTTGAAATTGAATGTGACCAAAGGGATTAGGAACCTTTGGGGGTTTTTGAAATTGAAATGTGACCAAAGGGATTAGGAATTTTGGGGATTTTGATTTAGAAAATGAAATGATTATTGATGAAAATGAATGTGATTGTGATAAACTGATTGTGGAACTATAATGAATGATGGAGTCATTATGAAAATGCAAGTGATGAATTCTGGTTTTGCCTAAATAGAAAGAGGGAATGTTGCAGAACCATATTAATGTTGGAATGGATGAGATGAGGACATGTTAATGATGGAATGGCTAAGATGAAGCCATGTTAATGGTTGAATGGCCATGTTAATGATGGAATGGCTGATATGAAGCCATGTTAATGGTTGAATGGTTGTGATGAAGCCATGTTAATGTGGAATGGCTATGTTAATGATGGAATGGCTGAGATGAAGCCATGTTAATGGTTTAATGGTTGTGATGAAGCCATGTTAATGATGAAATGGATGAGATAAAGCCATGTTAATGTGGAATGTCCAATATGAAGCTATATTAATGATGGAATGACTAAGATAGAGCTATGTTAATGGTGGAATGACTGATATGAAGCTATGTTAATGGTTGAATGGCTATAATTAAGCTATGTTAATGGTGGAATGGATGATATGAAGCCATGTTAATGGTGGAATGGCTAATATAAAGCCATTTAATGGTTGAATGGCTATGATGAATCCATGTTAATGGTTGAATGGTTGATATGAAGCTATGTTAATGGTTTAATGGTTGTTATAAAGCCATGTTAATGGTGGAATGGTTGAGATGAAGCCATGTTAATGGTGGAATGGCTAAGATGAAGTGATTTTAAAATATGACCAAAGGTATTAGGTACCTTTGGAGCTTTTTTATTAGTTATGTGAGTGACTAGGAGGATGTGATATCCTGAGAGTCCTTGCTTTTCTTAGTGATTGATTTGGTACCGTTGTCCTCATCAGAATTTTGTATGGACCATTGGTGGAAAATAATTTTAGATCAATAAGATCTTGGAAAACATATTTAAATACATTGCAATTTTTGATGTCATGGACCACTTGTTAATGGTAAGGACAATACAATTTCTTCTTATAATTATTTCTATGTCGCTTGTTAATATCACTTGATTTGGTGTCTAGAAGTATAATATTTTGTGCTTCATGTAGCACGAATGGAGTGCAGTATTCTCGGGAGGGATATGATGAGAGATATTTAATATAATTTTCAATAAATTACACTTAATTTGGCCAATTCTGTATAGTTGTACTATTTACAATTGTACTATCTTCAAAATAGTCTCAAAATGTATAGTTGTACGATCATAACTGAACACTTGTACTATCTTCTCCAAGAATCTTGGAATTGATCAAATATTACTCACTTTTCCATGATTCACTTGGAAATCACTTGATTTACCCTCAAAATTATTCAAAGTACAATTTTAGGCCAAATATTCATTAGATGTATGGAATTACAAACCTGTGTATGGTTTGGTCACACTATTGTACAGTTTGGTAAAAACCCTCATTCTACCCAATCTCTTGACTTAGAAAAATACCCATTTGCCTATTATTGCCAAAAACATCATTTCCCATAATGGGTAGCAACCATTAATCTAAATTTCTCTTTATTCATCTATTTCACATAAAACCCTTGGATGGTTGTACATTTTTTGGGTATGCAACTCCACAATAGATCTAGACTTCATACTACCTGCAATATCAATAAAAATTCCCCAACAATACATTTATTGAGATTGCTCTTAGATCCACACACATGCATACACAAATATGGTCTAAATGAGAATTTATATTATTCTGGCATTGTACATAGGCAGTGTACAATAGTAAATAAATTACAACATTAAATCCTTCTCATTCCATGGATAACAATGACAATACAATCCAATACCAGCCACAATGACTGAACTACAATCCACCATGAACCAATCCAACAACCAACAACCCAAAAATTTGAATGGGGGGTCTTATAATGGTTGTCCAGGTCATTCCAAAGTGGTTCCTGAGATAGTTCATTATTTACAATGGCCCATACATTAATAAATTAAATTAACGTTTACTAAGATTTAATGTAATTTCATCTTAAGGTGGATGAATATCTTATATTCAGAGGTTGATGAAATTATTAAGCATGAACAAAATAATATTACCAATGTCGAGACTTAAATTCCTCCTCATGTGCAATCTTCACCATTTTTCCTCCATTGTGATGTTCATGGCTCACATTCCTATCCTTTTGCTTGATCCCAATTCTAACACCATTCCTCACATCAAAATTAGGATGTTCAAAACCTTTTGGTTTTTTATTAATATTCTCACCACATTTACTTATGCCCATTTTGATTTCTTAGTTACCAAATTGTGTTCCTTCCTTGAAACTTCTTTCAACTTGATTTGTAATCATTTTCTTCCCACTTGCATTGATATGCATATTTTATTTTTTCTAAGAATCATATTAAACCTTCGTGCTATTTGGTCCTTCCCTGAACCCTGCATTAAGATTATTCCCATACTTTTTGTATCTTGGGCTAAGGCTTCTTACTAGCTATGAATTTTGTGCACCTGGAATGGTCAGTCACCTCCTACGTTATTTTTCCAACCTTTTTTTTGGTGATATGCCCAATATCTTAAAATTCACTTTGACCTTTACCCTAGCCAATCCTCGCCTATTACGAGGCTTTTTCCTTTTTTGATGTGGCCTTCTTGGTCTTAAAACGGAGGTCCTAGAGGTGATTGACTTCTCCTTTTAATCGATTCATTGCATGCTCTAATCATTCACCACCCTTCTACGTCCTTGCATGTCCTAATATTACCTTTGCCAAGCTTTCCCCTGTTCTATTCTTTGTTTGCCATCATGAAGGTAAACCAGTTTTCATCGAACCTACTGTGTTTGAACTTAACCCTTTGGTAAGAGAGGTGTGGAAGGACAAAACCAAAAGTGATTTGATCAAGGTATTCAATATTTTTACTGGCATCAATGAAGGTGTGACGAAGGTCTTTGACGAGACCTAGAATTTTGGTTTTGTTATAGTCCATGGTGTGGAGTTCCACATCACTTTTGAGCTACCGAAAAAACTAACTGGGCAACCTTAGGAAGGGAAGGTCATAAGGCATAACAAGCACAACTGGGATGTTGAACTGGTGTTTTTCGAGAAGAATTTAGAGGTTTACAAAAACCACAAAAAAGGTTTGTATCACAACCACATTTCATCTCCATGGCAAGAAATTTTAGTTCCCATCATGCAGTATCTAACATGTGACAACCCTGAGTCCCAACTATGTTTTTTCCACTTAGCATTCATAAATCATTTCCATGATGCTAAGACAATGAATATCCCTATCGCCATCTTCTGGTCCATTTAATATAATATCCTTACTCGGTATAATAAATAAAATGGGTTACCTTACCACCAAGGGATTTTCAATGTCATTTACAGGTTTCTCCTCCTTAAGTTCCTTGTAGGCTATATTCTAGCCTTTGACCCTAAGGAAGAGGATTCCTCCTCTTCACCAAGTCCCAAAGTTTCAAAATATAAAAGGAAGAATAAAAATGATAAAACCCATTCTACATATGTGTCCCATATTAGGAAAAAGGTCAAAGTTCATACCACTCGTATTAGAAGTTTCCAAAGGCTCAAACATAAAGAGTTGGCTGAAACCCCTCCTTCCTCTTACAAAAACCCTCAAAGCCTCATTCCATATCGCCTGACCTTGTCAAAAAGTACCTTCACAAGTTGGTCATCCATGCTACTTCCACAACCATTGATCACCTGGAAACAACCCATTCAGCTATCGGTAAAGAAATTTTGTTTTTGAAGGAATAGAGGCATTCTCTGAGCCTGCTATTTTTCTATGATAATTTCAATGATACATCAATTATTTCTACTTCTGAAGTTCTGTCTGAAGAAAAATGAGGGACAAAGGATGATGATCTGGTTGAAATCACCAAGAATGCTAGATTTGAATCCCTAAAGGACACTCCAAAAGACACTTCAAATGATGATGTCAAGGACACCACCATGGAGAAAGGTGTCAATTCTCCTTTGCAAATTGATGTTCCTCTCTGAGCTTGTTTGTAGTCTTCTATAGCTAAGGGCATCCTTTATCTGGGTCTTTTCATTTGATCTGAAGGACTACAGGTGTTTGGTTGACTAGTTCTTTTTTTGCTCCTTTATGGTCCTCTGTCCTTGAGGAAGGCTCTTTCTGGGTTGTGCTTACCTCTATTTATTAGTGTTTTTTTGTCAATTGTTTTCTTAATTTATTTCATTTCTTCTTGTTTCAATGTTGTACAAGGCATTAGGGTGCCTTTCAAATGCCCTATTTTGAATAAAATTAACTTACCAAAAAAAATATTTAATGTAATTTATATCAAATTACATTTCACCCGCATGTCATTTCATTTCCCATGCATTTTACTTTTATTTTAATAATTTATTTTCCAATTGTACTATCTCACTAGATAGTACATTCTTCTTTAAAATTATGCAAATCCAACTTTATTATTGCTTCTTCCTTTCAGGATGTGGATTTGCCTACCTACACTTCATAAAGCCTTTGGAAAATGGTTGAATAAGATTCTAAAAGCACTGTGTAGTTACGATTGGGCTTTGTGGGATGCTTGGAGCATTTTTCCAATTGTGTTGGACTTTGAAATTATGGTACAAGTATAAAAACCTAAGATGTGGATTGTGAACTTGGATGTTTCAATTGTTGTGGGTGCTGACACTAAAGATGACTCAACTATAACTCAATTTTAGTGAGTCGAGTAAAAATTTGTTGTATAATTTCAGTGTGTTGACAATCTGATTGTAAGCCTTGGTTGGCTTGTTGAGTGACTTGAGATGTGGAAAATGGATTAATTAATAGATGAGATTGAATGTGTTATTGAAGGTTTTATTAATTGTGGGGCATGGAGTGAATTTGATGATGATGAGGTTGGTAAAGAAATTATTGTGAATGAAGAAGAGGATATGATGTATGAGGACTATGGATGGATGGACTCATAGGAATGGAATGGGTTGACGGAGGTATGGAAATGGAAATCACAAAATATTATGGTACCTAAAAGGGGCTTTAGGTAATGAATATAGGTTGAGTGGAAATTTGTTAAAGCATAAGGTTCACTTGAACTTTTTGTTGAGCTATCTTTTGCTGCTTGAGAAATTTGTTCAAATATTCCCATGTATCATGAAGCTCTTGGTCATACATGGATGAGATAGAAGAAATAGGAAATTATGTGGATGTACTAGAATACATGGGCATGGGGCAAGTTGCACTTGATGTGTTAACTTGGGAGGTTGGTACCTATGAGGCAACATTAACATACTCCTCATACAAAGGATTGGAACAGGTTTGGGTATAGCCAAATGGAGGATAAGTGTTAAAAACACTTGGGTTTTGTTGGGATGGACTAGGAGAAGAGGGCATACCATATTCATAGGAAAAATTTGGATACCCTTAGGTGGGATTGGATGGAAAGGATGTAGCCAATTCTGGTTGTGTAATATAGTCTTGGATAATGGATTCAAGGACATAGTTAGAATACCTATAGAGGGCCTCTACCTTGTCCATGTCAATTTGGGTGGATGATTGCTCAATGTTTTTGGGAAGGGATCCCTATTATGGGAGATATGGGTAAATGGGCCTAGATGGACTAGGTTGGATAGAATTGGAAGGGTTGGCTACTGAAGTAGCAGGTATGTTTTTTGTATTTTCTATTAAATTATTTTGAATTAATACCTTTGTTTGATTTTTTTTTTTGAATTTACATGGTGGAATCGGTAGCCACCACGAATTCGGGTAGGTTGTCCAGCTTTTTATGGTTGCCACAGTATTCTGCGTTGTCCTCCCTAGAAGTCGCCATATAGATCTTCACGTAGTCCTCCCCTATAACCACCATGCCACAATAATTTTAAACCTTTTAAACCGTTGAAAGCATCAAGAAAGGGACAAGCGTTTAGTCTAGCGAGGCCCGAGATTTGAACCTTGGACCTCCGCCCCCTTATGGGGTTTGGATGAACCAATTAGTCTATACCTCGGACCTACCTTTGTTTGATTTTGAGTTAGAAGCATAAAGTAATTAAATCAAAATGCAATTTTAGGACTGTCAAATTAAATCTCCAAAATTAAAAATAGAGAAAGAATTAAAAAAAAAGAAAATAATCAATCCTAAGTTTCAGCTTGTGTGGCTTCCCTTGTTCATTGATTATCTCCTTTTAGTATAAATTCCTTTTAAAAATGACAATTTTGTGTGTTTGATGTACCATAATATTGCTTGATAAAAAATAAATGTGAAAAAATATGGCTGGATAGGGCAACGAGATTCTTGTTGGTGATGAAATCCAACAATTTTGCTTGGGGTATTCCTAAGGTGTCTAAGAGCAGATATTTTATGTATGGATATGAATTCCACCATCGTAAAACCTCAATCAGCAACCGGTGATGAAATCTAGTTACTACTATTTTGAATTAATCATGCTTGTGTGTGATTAATTTTAAATTTTGTGTTCTTTATGGTGTATAAAAAATATCAAATACAAACAGATTTTGCAAATCTAAATCAAAATCCACCACCTAAGATGTGAAATTTTTTCAATAGAGTGTGAAGTACACCGCTTAAAATCCCTTGCCAAAATTACAACCGAAGGGTTCGTCCACCTCTCTGCCAAAGGAGTCACCCAAGGGCAAGAATACTATTCACACTTAATCATTATTCCTACATAGATAAGAAAAATGAGTAGTCCTCAACCATAATATGCAGATTCTAGTGAATGACTTTTAATTTCAGATGCAAACAAGAAATGCAAGAATTCACTCAAATTACAACTTGTAATAACAAAAAATATAAATTATGTGATGGATGAATGCAACTGACCTAGGTGTAATTTATGATGAATGTATTTCTAGATTACTTAATGTGTTCATTTTAAAATAAAACTTGAAAAAAAAAAAAAAAAGTAAAATAATGAAATACATAAAAACATAAATTGAAATAGAATGGTTGTAGGGCTTACCTGGAAGCCTAAGATTTTCTCCAAATCACTACTAGGCATAGCAACAGAATGGTTGTAGGGCTTACCTGGAAGCCTAAGCTTTGCTCCAAATCACTACTAGGCATAGCAACAAAATGGTTGTAGGGTTTGCCTATAAAATAGAACAATATAATGAAATTAGTACAAAAAAGTAAATCAAAAAGTAGAACCCTTGTGGGGTCCCACCGTGATCGCCATTTGTGGATTCAAAAACACAACACTACAGTTATTGCTTAAAATGCAACAACAAATGGATTTATCAAACTAGAAATGCACAACAATGAAATATATATATTATATTAATGGGTAGGAGCTTATAAACTCTATTTTTACAATTTAGAATGATAAACAATCCTTTGTTGATACAATATTACAAATATGCAGGGTTCTTCGAAACCCTAATTGTAAATGCTATAATGTCTTCAATCATGTCTTTGATCCCAATAGGGTTGAAAGGGCTTTATATATCCATTGATTCGGGCCACTCTAGCTTAATAAGCTGCTCAAAATCTAGTAAACCTGTAGATCTTCACACACAACAATATCAAGGGTTAGTAGAAACAATGAGGGCTCCACTGTGTGAGACCCTTATACATTAACAAAGAATTTAGCTATTATAAATCTACAATGTATGTGAAATATGAAGATAATTAAATAACATAAACATATTGATTTACCTTACTCGTTATCTTCTATTGTGTGATGTCTGATGTAGATGACTGGTGCGGTGATGCCCTAGAATCATGTCCAAATATAGGGTCATTTTGAGATCTGTGTTACTCTTATAAGTCTAAGGGTATGTAGGATGTTTCAGGGAAGAACCTAGGACTTAGGGAAATCATAAACTTAGGAGACTTAGGACACTCAAAAACTTAGGAGACTTAGGACACTCAAAAACTTAGGGTTTGAGACATCAAAATGGCTCTTACTTATAATCCAGCCTAGGGCATGTTAGGGTTTCAACGACACTAATCGTGTGGCTAAGATTAAAAGGCATCCAAGGGTGGATAATAAGTTTAGGGTGTGAAATGGATCAAGGTAGATGGACAGATGAGATTAAATCAAATATGATGGATATGGTTTATTTATTAATATAAATATATATTTATTAAATATATATCAAATATAATATTAAAATATTATTATTTATATATATATATATTTTTATTTATTAAATATATAAATAAATAAGCGAAAATTACGGGAAAGCTATGATGAAGGGCAAATGGATGTATTTTCATGGTGGAAATGGCAAGAAAGCATGGATGGAAGACAAGTGGCTAGATTTTGGTGTCTACACATATTCTAATAAATAGTATATTGTCTTATGCTATGGCCACAAAACATAAATGAATTATTAGATATTTATTATATAAATAATTGAATATCAATCTAAGCTACCATGATAAACTTGATCTAAAATAGCATAATAAAATTCAAATATATAAGGTAAAAGGACATAAAAATTCTATATGTAGATGATACCAAAGTGTAGCTTTGTATTGTACCAAATTTCACTAGTGTTGGGATAGAGATGGTATATTGAATGTAGGTTAAATTATGATGTATTGAGATTTGGTTATGCCATCAATGATATCCCTATTAGAAATATGGCACCAATAAGATACAAAGAGGTAGTAAAGGAACTTAAGTGTTTTATCTTAGAATTATCTTATCTATGGTTTATGATCATAAAAATTAATTTAATAATTTTATTAAATATTATAAATTAATAACACTACTAGTGTGGTGATAGAATCACCAATGCTAATGGTAAGGATAAAAAACAAGGTGATTTTTCTTAGACAAACTTATATAATCATAAGTAATCTTTATGATATTGTCTTGTTGATATTTATAGAAGTTGATATGATGATTTTGTACGGTTTTTTATTAAGCATCATATACCATAGAGTTAGTGTTATTAGTTGCATGATGTTTGATAGAATCTTATAAAGTTAAATTAATCCATTATGCTTTATTGAGAGATGCTTGGTTCCATATTGTGTATCTACACACATTGTCATGCTTTGATTTTTTAGATTATTTTTCTAGTAAATCTAATCAAAATTTGGATTAAAACACTACTATAATATATTATATTGTGATTTTGTTTTTGCCATTGCACAAACCACCCCAATTGGTGATCCACTTGAAATTTTTACTTGCTTTGAGTTTGCTTACATCAATATTTTAAATGTTGTTGACATGGAATATTTTATAAAGGATTGAATTTTTTTAATTGCGTTGGCTTTATATTAATATTTTCAATAAGAAAATTTGCATTCTCTAGTGGATGATGTCAAAAACAAATATTTAATAGGTATGAACTTGCCCAGGCTTAATGTACCAAATATCCTTATTTATCGCTTAAATTTTAAATCCTCTTTGGTAGATAATTTTTTAATTTCAAATTGGAATGAAACGATGTATTCAAAATGACACTTTCCATTAGGTTAACCCTTGCACACAAATAATTTGAAGGTTTAAGCTAAAATGTCCATTTTGTTTGAATAACCATAATCTTACATGTATAATTTATGCTTAACTTAGAATTGAACACCAATATGTAGTTGAGTCTATGCACCCATCACTTTTTTTTGGCACTAAGGTTTTAAAAATTTAAATGCAAAAAAATCAAATTGTCCCTTTGAATGTTATGTTTTTCGATGTGCCTTGAATTAGAACTTAGAAACATTCCCTAGAATATATGGTGCAAATAAATATTTTAAAAATCCAATGGCCTGAGGGAAACAAATCTAAATTACTCTTGATGATAAGTCATCCATGTTTAACTAGATAGATTAATGGTTTAAAAATATTCCCTTCTAGATCTACAACTCAGAATGCTTTGAAGAAATTCAAGCACAAGCACCCGATTGGCCAAACAATATATGGTTCAAAGAAGCCCACATAAGTTAAAATGATATCACCCAATAAATAAAAATATATATGGTTCAAAGAAACCCATAGAAGTTAAAGCAAGATCATCTGATTAGTTAAGAGATTCTTGGTTAGGAATTGTTTGAAGAAGTGTGAGTGCAACATCCCAATTGGCTAGAGAAATTAATGGTTTAGAATCACTTGGGAGGATTTTAATGCTCAAATATGATTTGGAAAATGAATAATAGGACAAGAATAATTCAGAACAATTTGGGCATAATCACCTAATTGCTTGAAGAATACATTGTCAAATAAAAAATGATATTTATGGCTCAAAAAAATTCACCTAGGGATTTATGCATAGAATATGACAAAATATTTAATAACCAATAAGGGGTCACTATTTAAATTTATGGTCCAAAGTGTATCTATAAAGAAGGATACTAGCCTAGATTTATTGAAGAAAGATTTAAAATAATAGTAATAAAATAGTAATAATAATAATAATAATAAATAATAGTAAATAAATAAATAAAGTAAGGCAAAGACTCATTGGTTAAATATTATTTACAAAAGCATTATAAACATTATAATGGTGAAATATGAGACTCTATGAAGGCTAAATATAATTTATAAAAATATTATAAGCATTAAACAATGGATTTAAACAACCAATCAGAGCCCACCTTTTGGAGAAGACAAATAAAATATGTCATAAAGAAAGATAAATAGTGGAAATTTAAAGGAATAAAAAAATATCAATGGCAAACATATTTTCGAGCATTTCAACATTTAAAACTAACCTTTTCAAATATGATTTTCACCAAATATAAATTTAAAATACTTTTGTGTGTCTTCTATGACTTATATGAAACAAGAGTGTCAAAGCAAAAGCTGAGATTATCCCTAGCTACTTATATGGATGACAACTTAGCTACCTAACCTAAAAAGGACATGTCCAAGGTAGTTAGAAGAATCCACAATAGAAAATTAAAGATCAAATTTGATAAGAAACTATAAAATGATGCCTCATTCACTTAGTGATAGCCAACTCATATGTACAACTATAAAGCATTGAAATTTTAAAAATTGTAAGACTATAAATAGTCATGAAGAACCCTTTCTAAAGAGTTAGAATCCATTGTTAGCATTAGATATTCTAGGTATTTATTTCTTATTTTGTAGTTGGTGGATGTCTAAACCTTGTCATTGTACTTGGAGAATTATCCTTGTAATCACATGATGCTAGCAAGTCTAAAATTGTAATCATTGAATATCTTTATCAATGCAAGATATTAGAATTCTTGGTGTAATCTACGCATGCTAATGGTGGTTACATTTGATTCAATTCTAGTTTTTTATTTCTTTCTCCTTTAAATATGGCACCATCTTGGTCTTAGATTGTGTGAATGTTTTTCAAACTAATGCTGGTTTGATTCAAAATTGCATGCTTCAACAAATCCAATATAAGTCTTCAAGGATTCAATGGCTTATTTTATTTCTTTATCTAACCCTTTCATTTTGATTTTTTTTTTTTAAATTGGCTTATATTAGGAGTAGAATATTTTAATTTTGACTTTTGAATATTACTTTACATGATGACATTATTGCATTTCTATTAGTTTTAGAATATTCATTTTTATTTGCTAAAATGATCATGATTATGATGCAATGAATGATGTATATTGATAATATTAAGGCAACAAGCCTAGAATCTTGCTTTATTTAATTATTTGATGCAATCCTTTGATATTAAATGTTTATATTTTGATGATTAGCTAAGCAATTAAGTTAGATTTCTAGTTCTTCAAGCCTAGATAGTGAATTGGAACTCACCCTTGTAATAGTTGTATAAAAACCTATGTTATCTACCCATTTTATCTTTTATTCTTTTGACTTATGACCTGCATATCATAAACTATACCCAAACCTTAGGGTAGAAGTGTTCCATTTCAATAGAGAAAAACTTATTATTATAATTTTTTGTGTGCATTGAAAATTGGGTTAGGTGTATCACTCAATATAAAATGGTGCTAGAAGGAGGGCTTACAATGTTTTATTTATTGTTGCTTTAGGTTTTAAAAACTTAATAGCCTCGACATGTAAGCTTTGATTTATCTTTTCTCTAGGTATAAAATAGCTCAATATTTTGGATTAATTGCTACATATGGATTAAATTTATATCTTAATTATTGAATTTTTGAACCTTAAAATTGTTTAATTTTCATGGTTATCCTTTCACATATATCTTATTTTTTGACTGTTAAAATTGGAATCTAGGATTATCATCACTAGGTCTAAATATTCTAAGGGTGATACTAAATTTCATAGCTTTTCTCCCCTTAGAAGACATAGAAATAGTAAATATTAGTCAAACCATATTTCTTCCATTAATATCTCACCCCATCCTATCAAACTATTTATTGATCCAATTGTCACTCCATAAATTCACCCATGGTAGCATTTGCACCTTGGTTAGGTTGTAGTTGTCCACTAAATATACCTAGATTGGATCATGATATGCCCAATAATGTTGAAATATATTTACTTATGTATAGACATAATGGACATAAAATAGCTAAAGAATGCATACAAGCTTATAAATATGCTTTAATTCAATTACAAGTTGAACATGAGGATGTGGCTTGTAGAATATTTCCTTTTACTTTGGGTGAGCTAGCATGTGACTGGTATATTAGTTTACCTACAAATTCCATCACCTCTTGGGTTTATCTTGAAACAACATAAGCATTTTATATTACCCATAGACCCTACTATTATATTCCATCAATTTGCCTCATCCAAAAGGGAGCCCGATGAGCCTATAAGGCTATTCAATACTAGGTTTCATAAGTTATATAACAAGTTGAATCCACCCTATACACATAACACTAAAGAATTTATATGAATGTATTTTAGATATTTATATCCTATCACATCCATATTTGTAAGGATATCACTCCATACCACCACCTTACCCATGGTATATAGTGAGACCTTAATACTAGAACAATTATTAATACCTCAAGGTTTTAGAATTAGACAATTTCTTTCCTTATGACAACTAGGTGCATTTAATCAAGTCCCAATTATTATTCAAGATATTTCATAGTACCTTCATATGTTAAATACCCTACCATACCCTAGTTATAATAAGTCGTTTAATGTTATTTCTACCCCTATCCATCCAATCACTCCAATATACATTGATAATCAGTTTACTACTCAGAAGAATACTATAACCAATGTTCAAAATATACCAATATTTTTAAATGCCACTCCAACTTAAACCATACCGATATTCCTAAATTCTACTTCATATGCAAATAACACAACAAACTAGAATATTGTAGGCCATACTACTAATACAAACTCTCAGCTAGATAACTTGTAGATACTAGTCCAAAAGCTTAGTAGTGATATGATCTAGTTACAAAAACAAGTACCTAAAAATCCACCTCTTAATAACCCTAATTAAAATAGAAATATTAATTTTCAAAGGGTGAATCATCAACGGAACACACGCCTAAATATATGGGAGTACCCAACCCCATGTCCAATATGAATTATTCCAACACCATAGTTAATCTTTTAGATCTATTCTTAAAAAATTGGTGTAGAGTGTATTCCACTACACAACATATTGGAAATGGTGGCACTGAATTCAATATGAACTTAGATATAGTCCAAAAAGAAATGGAAAATATGCAAATAATACCTACTAAATATTATACAAATCAAGGTAGATCTAGTAATAGAAAAAATTTAGTAGTAGAAACCTTTTAATCATTATAAGGATATGAGGAATGATATGATGGATCTTTATAAGAATAAGTACAAGCCTATAGGAAATTCAAGAAATGAAATAATTATATGCTTAGAAGCAATGTAAGGCATTGGTCATTTCCTCTACTCCACCTACTAAACTTCTATTCTACCTAATGTACAAGCTAGTAATAATCCCAATCTACCTAATGCTAATGTTCCTCCATAACCACACAAAATTATAGAATAAGATAAACTTGCATACAATATTGTGAAATATTTAAAGAAAACTACAATAAATATATCTTTATTTGAGGTTGCCTAGTTAACTAACCAATAAGAACTATTAATAAATTATTTAGTGATCAAAATAAAAATCAATCCAATAAAACCACTAATTCCTAAATTGTATCACATAATTATAAAGGGGAAGCCCCTCCTTTTCTCTTGAATATTATAATTATAGGAAAAACTTGCATAATTGCCTTGTTAACTCAAAAGCTTTAGGCAATATCATGCCATATGTTTGCCAAAAGTTAGGTTTAAAAATTGCTCCCTCTAATTGAGTGGTAGTTCAATTAGAAAAAACAAAAGTGAGTGTAGTTGGTGTACTTAAAAACATTCATATACAACTAGCATCAGAGCCAAGAATTTAGTAGTACATATACATTCAAGTAATGGATATATTAAATAGGTATGGAATGTTAATCAACAGAGACTGGTCAGGAAATTTGAATGGATATATGGTAATATATTTTTCTCACAAGTGGTTACCTTGGAGAGGTGTGGAAAATCATATTATTATAGATAGAGAACCAATAATTAAATATCTTATAACTAACTACAATAATACCAATGAAGTCCTCTACAATGAATCATAATTAAGGGTCCACACTCTTGAATCTAAACAAATAAGTGATATTTCTAAACAAAGATATCACGAAGTAAAAAAAATAAAGATTAAAATATGGTATGGACTATTAATTTTTATTGATCCAAGTATAGGTAAGGTAGTGGAGTAGGTATTCATCTCATAAGTCCCAAAGTTAAATCTTATTTAGCTACTTACAGTCTATAATTCCCCTGCACCTACAACACTATACAATATGGGGCATTAAGATATGGACTGCAGTTATCCCTTAAGATGAACATTACATGCTTGGTGTTAGGAGACTATGATTTAGTGGTGAAATAGATTATAATCCAATATGCTCACCATGATAAAATACTAATCCACTATATAAGTAGAAGAAGAGATCTAATTAACAAATTCTATGCTTTTAACATCAAATGGATCTCTAGAAATAAAAACAGAACTATAGATTCCCTGGTAGTGGCAGCTAGCACATTAAAGCCTATGGACCATACCAAAATCAAGAATTTTTCAATAGAATTAGAATTATTCCCATCCATTCTAGACAATATAAAAAACTTTCAAGTGTTTGAAGATGATAAACATATACTAGATTTCATTACTAACTCTAGAATTTTTAAAAATCATATGATAGATAAAGATGATAGAACAAGGGATGAAGTAGATGAAGATAATGAGGTAAAAATACAAACAAATATAGTTCCTAAAGGTCTATATTGCCTTTAAAAATTATTTTATATAGACTATAAGAATAATAAATCTAAAAAATCTTCATTTCAAGACAATGTGTATGATACAGTAAATATAGAGACTAGTGAAAATCCTAAGAATGTCATAATAGGAAAAGAATGCACTAATTAGGATAAATAAGGAATTATACAAGCTCTTAATTATTATAGATATGTCTTATCTTGTAGATATGAAGACCTAAAAACATACAATCATAAAATCATTTCTCATACTATTCCTTTAGAACTAGAACCAAAATCATTTAGGCAAAAATAAGGACCTATTAATCCATTATTATAACCCCTCATTCAGAAGGAAGTTTAAAAGCTATTAGATGCACACATTATATTTACTTTTAGGTATTCCACCTAGGTAGCTAATATAGTAAATTTATAGAATAAGAAAGGATAAATTTTCTTATGCATTAACTTTAGGAATCTTAAAAAGGGTTTTCAAAAGGATAACTATCCTCTACCTTCTTTAGATCACATTTTACAAATGGTAAATGCATCTGAAATGATGTCTTTATTATATGGATATTATAGATATAATTAGATTATGATATACCCTAAGGATATAATTAATACAACATTTAATAAGTGGGGTACATATTCTTATAGGAAGATGCCCTTCGTATTGATTAATGCAGGTGCTACTTTTAAAATAGTAATAGATTAAGATTTTAGAGACTTAATTGGCAAATGCATAGTGATTTTTATTGATGATATTCTTGTGTTTTTTTAAAAAAAATGTTAATCATGTTAATTATTTAAGAAAAGTATTTTAAAAGAGAAAACGGTATCTCATTGAACCCTAAGAAGTGTATTTTTGGAGTACCTCAGGGAAAACTTCTAGGTCATGTTAATTCTAAAGATGGTATTTAAATTGACCCTAAAAGAGTAGAGGCAATACAACAAATTCTTGTCCTAGGTAGTAAGAAATATTTGAGATCATTCTTTGGAAATATTAATTTTTTTAGAAAGTTCATATTAGGATTTGGAGAGATAGCTAGGTCATTGAATACTATGCTCAAGAAAGATGTTGATATTACTTGGACCACTGAATCTCAAGAGTATTTCCAAGAGATTAAAAGTGCTATATCTAATGCCCCAGTCCTAGCAAGTCCTAATTATACACAACCCTTTTACATCTATTCATTCACTTTTGAAAACTCAACTACTAGTGTCCTAACCCATAAAAGTGAAAAAATGATAAAAATCCAATAGCTTTTATGAGCTCCCCTTTGAAAGATGCCCAATTAAAATATTAACCTATAGATAAGCACGAATTCGTTTGGTAGTAAAGGAATTTAGATATTATATTTAACATAGTAGAGTATTTACAATTGTGTTGGACCCAATTATCAAAATGATGCTAATGAAAAAAAATAGGATAAAGAAGAGGCAAATGGATGACAACCTTACAAGAATTTGATTTAGATATCTAGCTTATGAAAATAATTAGAGGCCAAGGATTAAGTAAAACTTCAGCAAAAATTGATCCTCGAATATTTTCCAACAATATTGTGTGGATAACATCACAAGTGATGAATGGTACCAAGATATAGTGTACTATTTATTGAATAACAAATGCCCAAGTCATTTCAATGCTACTCAAAGAAGAGCATTACATCTAAAAGGTGATAACTTCATGATTAAAGTAGGTGTTTTATATAGAAGAAATCATGAAGGAATCTACCTAATATGCCTATATAAATATGAAGCTACTCAAGTCCTTAATGACTTTCATGGAAAATATGGGACTTGACATGGTTCAACCAATGCTACTACACATAAAAAATTGAGAGTTGGATACTACTGGCCTCATATTTTTAAGGATTCCCATGCCCATGTTAGATCATGCCATATTTTTCAAGTTGTTTCTGATAGAGAAAGAAATAATTTTATGCCTTTAAAACCAATATTTTAGACTTATCCTTTTACCCAATGGAGATTAGACTTTGTAGGAGTCATAAATCCTAATTTCTCAACCAGTAACTGAAGTAAGCGAAATATGCCATTTGATAAAACATAATACATAAACACATATAATGCCCAAAATGTTACTTTTTATTCATTCAAAATGTTCATGGGTTACAAAATTTATTTTACCAATATTTCTTTATGAATATAAAACACCCTAATGACTTATTTCGAGACTCCTCAGTGAAGGTGGGCTTGCTGACCATCGATAGTTTATTGGTTTTGTGATCTCATGTACCTATGTTTGAAGGCCTATAAAATATGGTTAGAGGGTTTGTGTGTTTGCCTTAGTCAAGCTCCTTATTGATGAAAGATAAAAATACACAAAAGAAAATTGTACTAAAACATGATAAAAATTGCATAAAATACTATAAAAACATGAAAGAAAGCATACTTGCTAAATTTTCTAAGGTGGATTTGTTGCATAGTCAATTCACATGGCGGGGGTGAATTGGAACCTGGACTAGTAGGTCATGGGGTGAATTGAACTTCTACTAACTGTGGGACAAAATTTTTTGTTTGGATGGATGTTTGAAGTTGTCCTTTATTGTTTGTACGATGTATAATTCTTAGATACGATTCTAGACTAATTTTGGTAGAGTTTCTATATGGTGACTGAAATGGAGAGAGAGGTAAAATGATAGGGGGAGCCCTCTATTTATATAAAAACATGAGGTAAGGAGAAGGCGTTA
Organism: Wollemia nobilis; assembly: GCA_028583015.1. Lineage (NCBI taxonomy): Eukaryota > Viridiplantae > Streptophyta > Pinopsida > Araucariales > Araucariaceae > Wollemia > Wollemia nobilis. Next base: position 1,322,653 of record JAQPPZ010001917.1, read on the forward strand.
TATAAAACAACCCTTAAAATTACTCCATGTTGGAGTTAGGTTAGGGTTTTGAATAGGTGTTAAACCCACATGCCTTAGAGAAATATCTCCTCCTCACACATGTGTGAGGAAGAGTTAGGATTAAATATGGTTAGTTAAATCCTATGTTAGGCTAGGGTTTAGTTAGGGTATTTGGAAATATCCTAAATAATTAGGCTTTTAGATAGGTATAAAGTCCCATGAGAGCTAATTAGGTGTAGGGGATGTCTTAAGTTACCTTAGGGGCTAATAGGTGGTCTCCTAGTGGGTAGGAGGCATTTTACCTAGTTTTGTAGGTTTAGGAACCTAAGAAAGACTACGATAGCCTAAAAATGGATACAATGATCTACGATGGTCTATGATAGCCTATGTCAATATACAAGTGTGTTTGTAGATGCAAAATTATCTAGAAATGACCATGTGCAACTTTTAGGTGTCTACATTTAACCCTTTTGTAATATATTGTGTGGAACACAATTTAGTGCAAAAATATAACATGAGAAAGTGATGAGATGTTTTTAATTGGAGGATAAGGGAAGAGAATAATGTAATCTAATAAATGGTATGTAGCCACTAGAAGCATGACTATACAACATTGGTTGAAAGCCAAAATAAGAAGGGGGAAAAAATGGGATCTAATCAAAGGTATGTAGCCGCTCGAAGCATGACCATAGAATATTTATCAATAGCCAAGAAAATAAGGGGAGATATGGGGATCTAATAAAAGGTATGTAGTTTCTCGAAGTGTGACCATACAACATTGATCGATATCTAAGAAAAGAAGGGAAAATAAGAAGGTAAAATAAGGTGTTCTAATAAAAGGTATGTAGTTGCTCGAAGCATGATCATACAACATTGATCGATAGCAAAGAAAATAAGGGAAAACAAGAAGGGAAAAGAATGGGATCTAATCAAAGGTATGTAACCGCTTGAAGCATGACCATACAACATTGATCGATAGCCAAGAAAAAAAGGGAAAATAAGAAGAAGAAGAAGAAGAGGAGGATAGATGAATGCAAATGATGAGATGGATGTGAATGCAAATGATGATATGCAGTGCGATGGTTTGCTTATTTTGTGTAATATTTTGCAATGTTGTATTGGTTGCTTATGAATGTATCTTATGATTACTTTGATTTTGTGACCAATGCAATATGGTCCAAATATGAATAGAACACATATCTATTCAAATGTTTGCTTATGATTGATTGATGAGTGCATGGTGACACTTGTCAAACATTTTGAGCTAGGTGGCATGGATTATTCAAATGTATTCAGTATGTGGTCGGGATTGACATACATGAATGCAAAAGTGACATATATGTTACTGGATTATTCAAATGTACCATTCAGTATGTGGTCAGGGTAGACATACATGAATACCAAAGTGACATCTCCAATATTGCATGTGGCTCTTGTGACTTAACAAATGTCTTACTTGGGATGGAGTTTATCTGGAGATGATCTTCAATAAATATTTTTGTAGATAGATGTGATATTCATGGTTTGAATGTTTGATTTTTTGGTTGCATGCAAAGTGGATTTTGGATATGAATACCCTCTCAAATGAGGAATAAAAAATGAGGTGAGTGAAATGTGATGAAGTGATAATAAGGTGATTAATAGAAGATAATGGATGATAACAAGGATGAAAAATTAGATGGACAAGAAGAGGGAAAGGTAATCTAGGTGTTGGAGTAAAAATTTAGTGATTTTGGAGTCAGGATCTTCAATTTTCATGGTGGGAGGTGAATTGAATCTGAATTCATAGGTTGGGGGGTGAATTGGACCTAAATAATAGGGTGAGGACCGAATTAAGGTTTTTAGATGTTTTTATGCCTTTTTGATGCACATGGGGGGTCATTTGCAATGTGTGAGTTGGAGAGCAAGGAGTGAATGACATTTGGTGATATGGAGTGCTTACAGTTTGTGGAGTTGGACTCAACAATGGTGAGAGGACAAACTGGTGCTGGAAATCAGTGTGAGGACCCATTAATAAGTGGTTGCAACCTCATTTTATTGGATTTTTTATTTTTAGAAAAGCGTGAAATGAGGGGAGGGAGATTTTTTGTCATTTTTTTAAAATTTAAACAATATTTAATGAAAATTAAAACATAAAGTGTTAAAAAAGACAAATGGGTATCTAGATGTGCAATTAGATTTTAATTTTGACCAATTTTTGTGTTAGTTTGACTGATTTGTAGGTAGTGTAGTTGAGTGAGTTGGGTTTGTTGTTGGGAGCAAATAGTGTACTTTTTTTGAGATGTGATTGAATTTTGTTCATAAAAGTGGCAAATGGGTATCCAAATATGTGACTGTGCTTTTGTTTTTACCGTCGTTTGGCATGTGATGTTGATGTGTACTTTTTGGATGTAAGTTGGTTGAACTTGACTTTGATGTTGGCGATTATCGATGTGCTATTTTTAAAATCTATTAAAACTTTCATTATAAAATGATGAAATGAGTATTCAAAAGTGTGTTTTGTTTTTTTGTGTTATGGCATTTGGTGTGTTTTTTAATTTCGTGCCATGATGTGTATTTGATTAAACATGGAATTGGATATTGGGATCCATATATGTACTGTTTATAAAATCTATTTAGACTTTTACCATGAAATAGTAAAATGGGTATCCAAATATATGACTATGTTTTTTTTCTATGTTTTATGAATTGTACATAATTTTACATCTTGAAATACATGAGAAAGTAAATGAATAATTTTGTAGTTGTTAAATGTATTCTAGTAAATTTATGAAATAGAATTAACTAGAATGAGTAGAATTTTAGTTTGTGTGTGGAACTGACATGGATTTTATTGTGAATGAAACAAGTGAATAATATTGAGCCATGATATTGTGTGTGGATGATGAAGGAAAAATTGGAGGAGGTTATAAATAATGATGAGGATTAGGCATGGTTGGATACAGTGTGGCTAAAAGGAGTTTGGAAATATGTAAGCATTCATGCTAATAGATATTACATATAAGCATTATGTGAGAGGTGGAATTCGAATAAGAATACCTTCCACTTTTTTATGGGTGATATGATGATCACCTTCAAATATATGTATGGGATTCATAAGTTTCCCATTGAGGTTGTTATAGTGAAGGCAACTATAGATGACAATCAGGTGGTGGTGATGGAGTGTGCATTTGGTGCATAGTGGAGGGAGGTAGATATCAACAAGATAGATGATGAGTATCTTTGGTATAAAGGTATGTTGTCTAATTGTTAGTGTGCAGCGATGATGATTTCTATATATGTGCTACTAGATACTTCTAGGATGTTGTTTACCTTGAATATGTTGGATGTGGTGTGCAAAATGATGGAGTGCAAGGTTGTTTTTGCATGGGCACCTACACTGTTGGCTTAAGTGTACAAGGAGTTGCATGATGTAGGGTGCACAAGGTGGAAGGGATTAAGTTGGAATTATTTTCTATAGGTGTGGTCATGGGAGCATATAGCGATAGAGACACTGTTATTGTTGCCCTGTAATGATAATGTGGAGGGGAAGACTCACTTGAAATATACATTGGTATGGAGGAAAAATGAGGAGAAGGGTATGAAGACACCACATGAGGGTGATCCTTTATTTTGGAGGATGAATTTTGGGGAGTTGGAGGCTAAGGATATATTTTGGAGGCCCTTGAGAGGTGGAGTAGTTTAGTAAAAGGATGAGGAGCAACTAGGAGCTATTCATCGAGGGTAGTGGGTGGTGGTTCGATATACTCAATAGACTAAGTTCTTCTAGTTCAGCAAGATGATGTGGTATTTTGGATTGTGATACGATGTTTTAAAGGAACCTATCATGATTTATAGGTGATGGGGTGATAGAGGGATTCACCCTATGGTATTACCATAGAATAGTGAGAGGGATCCACCGATGATCATTCTAAATGTGGAGGATATGGGTACGACACCATAGTATGATGCCTAGTGGGTGACTCAAAGTTGGGAGGTAGGTAGGGGAGTGATTGATCAATGGGTAAAATTAGGAAGTGAGGTGCCTATATCAGAGGGATGATTAGTGAGAGGTAATTGATCTAGGGTATAGGATGGAGTGAGGGATGAGACTAAGGTACCTTTTTGTTTATCGAGGTGATGGTTGGATGGTACATCTAGTGCAACTATAAAGAGAGTGGAAAACATTGGTAGGTGGTGTAGAGCAGTCTACAGGGGATTCTATGATGATGGAGGAGGTGAGGGATGATGTTGGAGCTAATATGAATACCGATGATATGATTTATGTGAGATATCTTGGTGACATTGGAGATATGATAGAGATACCCATTGAGGAGCAGGAGAGGCTATAGGCTAATGAGGAGTTTTTGATGTTGTGTGAGAGGATGTGATAGATAGAGGGGTAAATTTATACAAGTGAGGAGGGTTGGGTGGCAGATCAAAGGAGATGGAGTGATGAGCACAGGTACCTGGAGGAGATATTTGTGGTTGTAGATGTGGTAAGTGCCACTAGGGATAAGTATTTGGAGCTTCAAGTTGCTAAGTAGCATGGGTATCTTGAGGTGGTGGATATGAGGTATGTAGAGACAATACTAAATTTGCACCATATGAATAGAGAGACTATGGATACTAGAGAGGTCTTGAAGGTTGAGATACATAATATTATGTATATAATAGAGATGAGGGATGTGGAATGAGCAACCCAATTGATATAGATCATCAAGTTACACACCAAGGTTTAGCGGTAGTAATAGGGATGAGAGGATGTAGAGCGGGTGAGAGTGGCAGAGTAGATGCCTAAAAATGTGGTTATAGATGTGGTTCAATTGAGAGTAGAGATAGAGAAACTAAAAAGGGGTAGTTAGGAGGTGGGGGATTGGATTAGGGAGGAGATGGCAATACAATCATATTGTGAGATTCTTCTAATGGTGCATGGGATTCCACTACCATATTATGGTCTATCATGGTCATGGTCGAGATCATTATTGTGACCACACACACATTCATCGTAGAGTCATTGGAGTACATCCTTGATGGTGTAGAGGGGGTGGGGATAGAGGTGCCAGTGATATTTCTAGGAGTTGTTGCTCATATGGTGGCTCAGACATCCGAGTAAGGGTGGATTCTAGTAGGGAGGTAGTGGCATACAAAGCAGTGCAGGGTATGGCAACTCATGAGGGGAGTGGAGAGACTCCTGGTGATCGGTAAAGTTGATGTTTTTGTTTGTGGTGATGTATTGTTGGTTTTATTTTTTTGTAGCCTACAGGTCAATGTTAATATGGATTGTGCACTTGTACCCATTTTGTAGCTTGATGGTATTTTTTATCTTGATATATAGATACCTTTTGTGTTGTGGCTCATATATATATATATATATATATATGTGTGTGTGTTTGTTGTAATTTGATTTGAATACTTGTGTGAAATATTAGTAAGTATATGTACCATGAGTGAATATATGTGCATATGGTAGTATGTAAGAAAATGATATCACTATAGTGTAGAGATATTGTAAAGTGATATAGTGGAAATGCATGTAGATATATGTGATGATGTATGATCTAAGATAGATGTGATAATAGGTAATGTAATGTAAATAAATGCATGTAAAATAGATGCAAGGATGCATGTATGTGAAAGCTAAAATGCATAGAGGAAGCACTTGTATCATAACATAACCAATTGTGATGTGATCCATTTTGTAATATCAAGGATGTAGGATAGTGTAGTGTGTATGCAACAATTTTGACATTCATAGATGTAGCAATCAAACCTCATGAAAAACTAAGTGAGATCTATCAACAATTCATTACTAACATGGCTAGGTCAAATTCTATTAAGGACTTGTGTGTGCAAATGGTTGATGTTCATTTATCCATTTTGAAGGAGGTAGGACTAACCCATTTTAAACATAGATAGAGTAGATAGCCCATTCACAAGTGCATAGTAATCTGTACAAAAGGAGGTCATTAATGTGACAGATGTGTCACCACTTGTAATACTATTCCATTGGCATGCAGGTGCTTAGGACCTATAGCTGACGATGGAAATTGTCCCATGATGTTATGTTAAACATAAGGACCAAAGGTGATGAAGCATAACAATTGTGGTATTTGGAGGCTTTTACTTTTGTTTTCTACCCCTCGTTTATTGCTTATTTTTTTGTAGTGCTTTTTTTTTCTTCTTCTTTTTTGTATGGATGTTGGATTTTATTTTCTACCCCTTTTATAATTTTTTCTTATGATTATCCCTTTGTTTATCCCTAGGTTGTATGTTGACCATGAAAATTATAAGATGAGCAAGGGAAACTATTTTCTAGATGGCGATATCTACTCAAGGTGTTATCTTCCCTAGACTCAAAATGTGTTTAAACTATGACTTGTGTGAGTGATCCTTGAGAGAAGTTGAATTAACCAAAGAAAAGTGTAAGGAGTGTAATAACATGTTAGTTAGAGGTGACATTTAATTGATTGAACTAGTGAATGGTCATGTGCAAGATACCATAGTCCCTGTAATCCTGATAAAGGGAGTGGACATCCAAGTGGAAATGCTAACAAGTGCATATGTTATTCCTACTAGGGTCACATTTCTATAGATGGAATGTACAAACATGAATGAAACCATATAAGAAGGATGGATATGTGCAATGAATGTAGTGTAATATGTAGTATGAAATAGTGAAATATACAAGAAGAAATATGTAAGATGTAACTAGAGGAAATTATAAACCATATGGCAATATGGATGCATAGGGTGAAGATGATGACAATAAAGAGACATGATAATGGTTGCCCCATTGTGTGGGAGGATATGTAACAAATAGGAGAAAAGAAAATAAGTGAGAAATTACATGTGGTATTGATGTGTGCGGATAGATAATCCTTATGAAATATGTAGAAGAAAATGAAAGTGTTGAAATGTGACAAATATGAGGAGATGAAACAACAACGTAGAGAAAATAAAAATGAAAAGAGAAGATAGGAGAGGAGAATCACCATATAAATATAGTCACTCAAATAATTACCATTCAAAAATTCTAATGAGAAAGGAAGTAAAGAGCTGGAATAGAATAAAATAAACAACACATAATAAAATAAGAACTATGTGAAATGATGCAAATCGGGTCGCGAGTGACTTGGTTAAGTGGTAAGGTGACTTGGATTTTGGTAGTTCGTATAGTTAGATAGTTGTTGTAAGTAGCGAGGTGTAGGAGTGAATGAATATCGTAATGGGTTGGAACGATGTACTAGCTGATGTGGGAGGATTTGGAGGTGAGTAGGAAAGTGAGCTTGTTCATGATGTGAATGAGCATAATTAGAAAGCATATCCTAGATAATGGTTTCAAATGTGTGGCATGCATCAATGTCATGTCCAGGTTGACAATGATAGACACAAAAGTGGTTTTCATTGTAACCATATGGATTAGGGTGCAAGAGATAAATAGAGTAGATTTTGGTTAAAGAAAGGAGGCCCTGGTGAAATAGTTGGTGGAATGTTTAAGATAATAGTACTGATTGGACTAGACTAGGATAAATATATGGGTTTGGTAATGATGAATATGGAGGAGGTGTTGTGGCAATGGGTGTATAGACACTAAAATCATGTTAATATAATTAGATCATGATGGTGCTACTCTTATCGACACCATATAGCCCCATTGGGCAACCCTTAGGGGTTAAATAGTGGTCCTAACCACTTTTAGAAATCTTTACCCCACTTTTGGGAATTTTTGGCCCATGTAGGCATGGCCATCCCACCCTAGGATGACCATAATTCATGGCCAGCCCACCCAAGGATGTCCACTAGAAACCATACCTAGGTGGGATGGCCATGGCCTATACCCATCAAAAATTCAAGGGTAGGACAAATGGCAACCAAATTCTACCATTTATCCCACCCAATAATCTATGACAAATTGAGGGCCTACCAAAGTCATCACAACCTATAAATTGGAGGCCTAAATTGGAGACTTTTTCCACCCAACACATGGCAAGGATTTTGACAAGTGGCAGTACTTTCCTTGCATGCCCCAAATTTTCCATTTGACCCTATGGTCTTCTTGGGCTATAAATTGGATTCATTCCACCCAATATCAAAGAGAAGAATTTGCAATAATTTGCAATGAATTGCTATCGTTATTCAATCTCCTTTTCACCCACATGTTTTCATTTGGAATCTCCATAAATCAAATCAGGTTGGCAAGTGATCCGCAAACATGTAAATCAATTACAAAAAACATCCATTTCTATGAATTAGATAAAAAAATATGATGATAACACCCCTAGGAGTATTTTAAACCAGATGGAATTGGTGGCAAAAACCACCAAGTTTGGTGGTTGTCCCCACTTGGGATGGTTAATAGTCCCAATTGGAACACCCAAGTATTGCCATGAATCTACACACAATTTTAGGTCAATTTTAGTGTAGATCATTTCATAATTAGTTCATATACATCATACTAGAATTTGGTACATTTTGGAGTAGTTTTGGACCTTGAATTAAGATTTTTATTATGACAATCCCAATTGGAAGACCCAGGGATGGCCATCGATTATGCTTACAAATTTAATTTTAATTTTTTCATAGATCATATAAAAATTATATAATATGCATTGTATTAAGTTTTGGTATAATTTGTAATAGTTTTGCACCGCCTATTTCACCTTTTATATTCAATATTGCATGTATTTATTTGATTCCATCATAATATGCATATGTTATTAATCAAGTTTAGTATCTTGTGTGTAGATCTAGGTATTCCAGTGTGCAAGGAAGAAGATGCAAGTTTGAATATGGATAGATCATCAAAGTTGTAGCAAAATCCCACTCTTCAGTTTGTGAGTGTGAAGAAGAAACTAAAAGCACACATTTAGTTTCTGAAATGATTAGATCCTTTGAACATTGTAATGAGTTGTATTAATTAAGAGCCCTCAAGGGGACATTTTGTAACAATGTATTTGGCAAATGGATTAATATAAAGATAACCCCCCACTTATTTCACTTATTTGTCATCATCATGCTTACTTTAATATCACTTTTGAATTCTTAAATTGAACAATAGATGCATTTCATTTACCTTTTCTAGGTGCACCGTTTTTTCTGCTCTACAGTGGTCATCACTGTGGGACCCCTATCCCATTTAATTTTTGCAAGTTTTAATCCTATTTTTATCTCTTAAATATTGTAGGTTTTCATTGTTCTAGCTTGAAATGACGCCCGATTTCCTAATTGGAACACCCACGGATGACCACAGTAGCCATCCCACCCAGGGATTACCCCTAAATTTGCAGTCCTCCCACCTTGGTATGGTGACAAAATAGGGGTTTTGCAGCTCAAATTTATAGAAACAACAACTTTTTAGGCTTTCAATATTTATATCCAAACCTTCACTTTGCATTAATACTATTTAGAGAAGGTTAAAATTATCTTTTTATGTATTTTCCTTGTTTATTAAAAGGTAAATTTCACTTTTCCTAAATTTCAAAACAATAAAAAAAAGATAAAAATAGGAAAATAACAACTTACGAATGCATTTGTATGGTTTGATTATTTGCAACCTACCTAACGATTAGGTTGCCATTTAGGATATGCATTTTGTATATTCCATTACTTATGCAATACCTATTGAAAGTGAAACATTCTTTTGCATTTAGTGAAGGTTCATTGAGTGCTATTTTGTTTTACTTTATTTAAGTATAAAAGGAACCACACACACCACATCACATTTTAACATTAGTGAGTTGGAAATTCATCCCCAACCACTAATAGAGATGAATTATGGTGGGATTCATCTCCACGCATTAGATCGTATGATACAAAAACCTATATTTTGGCCAAATCCAACTCCAAGAACCATATTACCCATAGAAAATAGCACACACTCCTCTTTGAAGGGTGTATCACTGCCCATGATAAATATGGGTGAGGAATGGTAGGATTTATGCTCCCTGATTTGGTATGGGATTCATATCCATACTTTGTTTGGTTTACATGACCAGACTTTCATTGTCGATTGTCGAGCTATGAGTATACAAGTGAAATCCTTTAAATAAATTGAGAATTACATCAAAAATATACAAACACATGAAAAGAGATCTCTTTGCAAAACAACATATCAAAACACACCAAACAGTTTATGGATTCACATATAAAACTTAAAAGAGATAATAACATTGTTTGATTGGGTGTTTTTTTTTATTGTTTGATCATGTGTTGCTAAAATTTAAAGGAGATAATCATATGGTAATTTCACATGGCCAAGCCCGATCAAGAGCTAGTGTCATAGAATATTTACAAGGGGTCCCTGAATACCTATGCTATTTTCATGAGGATCTCATCATTCATGCATAACACCTAGAAAGACATCATGAGGTAAACCCTTCACTTAGAGGACCCGACCACCAAGGTACCTCTTCCAAGAGAACACCAATGGGTTCTCCACATGATCAAATAGATTATCCGATTAGTCAACATAGATTCCAAGATCAGACTAGACATAGTTGGTCTACCAAGGGGTCTAGTAGGGAAATATACACTCCTTCTATGTCGTGGTCTTCACCACCTAGAAATATCATCCAATAAGTGGTAACAATATAGAGTAGGCCTATGCAAATTTCACATACATAATCAACCAACATGACCATGGGTGAGTTAATACAACAATCTCCCAAGCATCGGGAAACTCTCATGGAGGTTTTAAATTCAATCGAGTTACAACCTCACAATTTTGATGCTTTCACCAACTTTGTGGGATACATACAAATGCACAAAGATCCTATTATAACCTTTCAAAATTATGATATCAAACCCAAGTCTACCAATTTACCAAATCCTCCTTTGCACATCATCAGGTGCATCAATAGGATCCCCTATAAGTGAGTATTAGTTGACATAGGTTCCACAATAAACATTATTAATTCAACTGCACTAAAGTATCTCAACCTTCCATATTCGCACATTGCAGCATCCATGTTCACCTTGCAAGCATTTAACAATGCTTTATCCTTCATTGTGGGCACAGTAGTCCTACCTATTCAATTTGTACAAAAAATTGCCTATATTGTTCTACATCTTGGAAGATGTAAAACTACAACATACTTCTAGTAAGACCTTGGATGAGAGACATAAATGCATCGAATAAATTCATGAATACTAGGTCTATGTGGTTCATGCCAACCCAGACCCCTTCAAGTATTACAATAAGAATGATCATCTTCAGGAGTCTACTCTTCCATCCACACACTTGGACACTAAACCCAATGATCTTATACAGATTCTAGATTCAACCCCACGGTTAATTATGAATCTATCCTCACCACTATTGGTACCATCGATTTCTATTGCCACTCCCCATTAATAATTGGTTTATTTGAGTGATAAAGATTCAAAAATACCAACTTCAAAGGCTCCCATAGCCATATTCGACACATCAGTAAAAGACCTTCCCACTATGACCAACAAGGAGTAACCCACAGTTGATACAGATGAATCAAATAATATCATACCATCTTTCTCCACCACACTTGAGGATACAATTTACTTGACCAATTCTAAACTTAGTGAGTACATAATGCACAATGTTACATTCATGCCTATAATTGAGTTGATCAAGTATCTAGGTCATCCTCATGCCAAGTTGCTATCCATTTATACTATTTTTTATTCACCATCCAAACATGAGGTCCAAGTAGACCACCTTGGACAAGATGATGAGGCATTCATGACTTGTCCAAATGTAAATACATCTTCTCATGAGTTTGTGGAAATTATTAATGTGATGACAGGGAACCAAAGTCCTTCAAATCCATCTATATAATTTGTGACTCCATACATACCACAAGTGCTACCATCATTGGATTTGGTCACACCTACTCCATCTCATTCAATATATCCACAAAATCAAGAATAGGTGTACCATTTACACCAAAGTGGGGATAATATATCTACCACAACTGAACACTATGATTTGGAATAAGAGCATGAGCTAAACCTATAGATACCTAAAATACATCATGTTTAGGAGACTACTCATATGGGCACATTCAAAGACCATATGACTGATCTTGGACCTTTCCAAGAGCTAGCAGTGGTCCTAACCACTCACAAGGGGTAGTTTTAGCCCATTAAAGCTTGGCTTCTATCAACCAGAGTTGCCACCAATATTGGTCACTAAAGCTTAGAGCGGCCACCACTAGCCATTATTATGGATGACGAATAGCACTGAAACATAAATTTTTTGTTAAGGATGGCATAAATCATGAATAGTGACTACACTTGCATTGTTTATGAGCTATTTTTTAGCATGGATCTCCCAGAGCTCCTCCTGACTTACCCTTGAATGCAAATTTATAACTAATCCTTCCCCCTCTAATGTTCAGTTACATGCAAATCTGGATCTTGGCTTCTCCATGAAGCCAAGATATGGATCTAGATCTGAATCTAGAAGGTCTACATATGTTGGCTCCCAAGAAAATAAAAGGATTAGGAATATCAAAGTTTTTTATGTAGAAAATCCCTAGAAAATTGGAGATAAATTTCATATCCCCTTGAGGAATAATGAAGTGTTATCCGATTGAGCAATGACAATGCACCATTCAAGCATTCAGTTCCACATGAGCTTCACCACCAATCCATATCTAGACAAGAAGGTGACCCTTGAACATCAATTCAAATGAATTGTTTAGTGTCACCACCCCTAGTTCATGAGGAAGAAGGTTTTAGTTCATGGCCACTATCCTTGAAAATGGCCTGAAAGCATAGCCTAGGGTTTTGAGACATTGTTTCCTAAGTTTTTAGCATATATTTTTCATTGTTTTTTCTTAATTAGTTAATATTAGTATAGATATGTCCTTTCATTGTATTTGCACAGTAGTTTCTATGTTATTTATGCACTTCTTGTATGCATTATACATTTACTATGCTTTTATGTCATTCCTTGTAGATCTTAAAAAGGAGCCTCATCATGAGAGGTCGCATAGAAGGGATATGATGTCATATATGCTTTGATTTGGTCTAGGAACCTGTGATATGCATACAAGAAACAATAGAGGATAAGGCATCAGTAATCCCTTGAGCAAATTCATGTACAAATCTGAGAGGTCTACGGAGTGCACCACCCCCTTACAAGGGCCCATTTCCATTTGTAATAATTATATCAAGAAATCAATGTCCCTAAGAGGGGCCTATTTGTAACAAAATTTCTAAATGAATTAAAATATATATATCTTGTGCTTTTGTTAATTTCTTGTTACTTGTGCTTTCATGGTCTTTCACTTGATATTATGCTACAAGTAGATTAGGTGTTTGCTTCCCAAGGTCATACAAATGGCAATCACGATGAGATGCCCACCTGGTTTTCTTTTTTTTGGATTATTTGCTGATATTTTATGTGTTTTATATGTGCAAGAATTAATACTCTGTGTGATAGTGGCTAGAATACGAAGGTCACTTTTGAAGACAACGTCTAGTAGCAATTGCCCTAAGCGAAAATGACCAACAAAAAATCAATAACAAAGGGTAGCTTGTGCTTCATTGCATGTGGATTTCATGTTGGGGAAACTCTACTATTTTTTCTTTCTCTGTATATAATTTTTTTCCAAAATAAACTAAGGAAAATATCAATTTAATTAGAAAAACACAAAAAAATATTAAAAGAAAAATGCATAAAGCTTCTTAGTTTTCTTAGTTTTCTTCTAGTCACTACTAGGAACAACAGACCTTTGGTTTCAAATCCGCCCTAGTCTACAATGGTCTAGGTTTTTTTTGTAGATATTGCTTGTATGGGGCCCAGCCAGAGGCCATTATTTCATAAAGTAGCAATGCATTCTCTAAAATTCATGAAATCACTTAGACATGCATTTTTATGAAAATAAAACATTTCTTTTTAGGCATGTAAAAAAAAGAAAAAAAAATCATGAGTGCTTCTTGATGCATTGTTTTCCTTTATGTAAAAATATAAAAGAACATTCACGCACCATGATTAACCTAAATTTTAGTGATTTGGAAGTCATGCCCAACCACTAGTAGAGTTCAACGATGATGGATTTCATTTCCACTCATTGTCTCAAATCCTGTGAACCTTTTAACTGGCCAATACCAGTTTCCAAAATCCATCATAGCTCGTGGGATATAGCACATATTTCTCTTTGAAGAGGTATATCACTGACTACAGGTGAACTGGGTGAGGACTGGGAGGACCTGTGCTCCCTAACTGGGTGTGGACTTCACCACCACACCTTTTAGTTGGATAATGCGATTGTGACTTTAATTGTCAGTTGTTAAGTTGTGAGTGTACAGGTGAAATCCTTTAAACTATTCGAGCATTACATCAACAATGTCAAAACATGATGAGAGTAGTTTAAGTTATCAATAAATTTGAAACACACTAAAATAAGTTCTTACGACACACATTTAATGTATAAAATAGATAATCATATTTTCTACTTTGTGTGTTTCTTTATTGTTTGGGTAATTAACCTAAGATCCTTGATCTAGGACCAAACACTAACCCTAATTTTTGAAAAAAAATTAATTCTAACCTAAGCTACTTTTTGATTCAGAATTCAATGGATCACAAATCATGCAAATCAAAGATATAACAAAAAATTTATTTTGGTTTTATGATTACTCTATTTTTGAAGCCAAAAATAGGGGAAAACTGCACTAAAATAGTCATAAAATGGGCTAGACAACTCCAAAAATTACCAAATTTATTTTGTTGTCTTATTTAACCCCTTGTGCACTTCTCACAAAATTTTTGAGTCCTAAATCTTCATGCTTCAAAATTTCCAAAAAAATCCTAAAAGTGGGCATTTCCCCACGAGCCTATGTTGGCTAATTATTTCAAAAATACAAAATTTTGACTCAAAAGTCACTTTTTGGAGTCATAGCCCATTATAATTAACTCATCGCACTGATCATTTTGATATATAATACCCATAATATTTTTTGAAATTCAAAATTGTCTTTAGTGTGGGTTTCCTTCAGGGTTTGCCTAGTCAACACATCATGACAACTACGCATAGCCGAGCTCAATCATGAGCCAAAAAAGTAGAAAAATTATGGAGAGGCCCTGAACACCTTTGCTATTCTCCTGAGGATCTCATCATTCTTGTACAACTCTCTAATATTCATCGTGAATCCACTTCCTCACATAGGGGATCTACTTACCAGGGTGATAAGGTTACCACATACATGGCAAGGAATAACACAATTGAAATCCCCCATAGTGAGACAGAAAGCCATTAGCCTTACACAACGAATCGCCCAAATTAGTTTTCCAGGACTACCACTAACCTAAAAGAAAAATTAATCCAAGCTCAATTGGAGGACTTGCACCGTGTGGGAGAAATTTTAGAATATCCCCACAATAGTTATACTACTACTCATGGAAGTATGGAACATAAGTCATTGCACACAAACCAGGTTTTCCTAATAGAAAAGGTCAAAAGAATGGTAGGAGCCTCTTCAAGGGGCATCTCCAATAGGAATCCTCATATGATGTTACAGAGTCATGGACCTTCAGTGGTCAACCAATTTGATCATGTACATAGGTTATTTGAAGCACTGTGGGTAGATCAAGAGCACCTAGACACCCTTGAACAAGAGGATGCATGATAGAGATGGTGCTAATGCATGTATGAACAACGCCTAAGGGATCAACATACCTTAGAACAAATGGAACATGAAGAATAATCATGTGGGTTAATTCTTGAAGAGGTATCCATGCCTGACACACATAGGCAACAACGCAATGCAAAATTCACTACGCATCATCAAGAGTTGCCTCATAGGTAGGTAGATAGTCGTTCTCCTAAAAAAGTAGACAAAAACCTTGCTATCAATAATAAAAAAGATGATATATCCAAAGATCCATTACCCATTATTGAGGTGAAGGAATATCAAATAAATTAGTTGAATGATGTGTGCATAGCCTTACCTAATGAGGATATTATTAGCATGGTCAATATCACAATAGGGAAGGAGGAAATCCCTAACTAGTTTGTACCATTGTTGAACTAGATAAACAACAATCATACATCACAATCCTCACAACAATTGAATTCTATTACATCATGCAAGGACCCTGTGATTACATTTCTCAAATAGGAAATTAAACCAATCCATGTTGATGAATTTGATCTACCATTACACATTATAGCTAGCATTAATCAAATTTCATACAAGCGAGTTTTGGTTGATACTGGTTCATCCATCAATATCATAACTACCATTGTATTGAGACATCTCAAATTCTACCTTCCCACATTAGAGCATATACCTTCTATTGGATATTTTGATTAGATGTGTTGTCATTGATGTCAAGAGTGAGTGGTCATTAATATCAAGTTCTCAGCATCAGTCAATGGTAGTTTCAATGGGCAACATTAGGTTCAGGTTCTCCGATAAATGCAAAAGGATAAGTCCACCTTTGGTTGATAAATACCTAGTTCTAGGAAGTTAGATGAGGTCTAAAGGGCAAAGAAGAGGCTCAGTAAAATAATATTATAATAATTAATTATAATATTAAAAAGGATATTTAAATTAATTAAAAATTAATTACTATAATTTTATTATAAATTAATTTATTAATTAATTTAATTAACTCTTATGTTACTTAATTTAATTATAAGTTAATCTTAATTTAATTATAAATTAATTTTTATTAATTTAATAAGCCCTAAAAATGGTTATAAACCAAAGTTATAAATCAAATTATTAATTTGATTGGAAGCATCGATGTATTACAACATCAAGGCACTATGTATAAATATGGAGGCAAAACTTTTACCTAACTCTCTAAGCGATCATAATTTTGAATGCCCCTAAGTTTTAAAATGAGTGCAAAGAGAAAGTAGCGATTTTGCTTTGAAAAGTCTTTTGTGAAATTAAAAGGTACAAAGAGGAGAAAGGCTCCTTCCACTTTGCACACAAGACTCATAGCGCATATGGTAACAACGGCAAGTGTTTAGATGTTTGCTGGTAGAAGGACACAGGTTCGAATTCTACGGGATTCATGTTTTGCATGGTAGAAGGTTTGAATTTTGCAAATGGCACCTAGCATGAGGAAGAAAGGGAGGATAGTACCTTCCCCTTCTTGTGGGATTTCGTAGACCACGTGGTCATCTAGCACCTTGGTAAGGTGCTCAGTGGAGAGGTTTCGGGGTCAAAATCCACCGAGGCCTTTTGGTGGATGAGACAAAGGTATGCATTGTTATTTTTTGGGTTTTTCGTTTAGTTTGGGGATGTGATAATTTTGAAGGAAAAATAAAAATATTTTTATGTGCCTAATGTTTAAAAATAATTTTTAAGGGTTTGTGAGATTTAATTTTTGCCTAAGTTAAATTTGGTTATTAAGTGTTTTGAGGGAGATAAAAGGGTAGGCAATTATTATTTCTAAAGGGTTATTTTTGAGAGTTTTATTTATTAATTTGGATATTATAAGGAGATTTTTGAGTGATTATTTTTATGAGATATTTGATGATTGATAATTTCAAGGAGTAATAAGGTGTATTTTGGATTGATTACTTTTGTGTTTGAAAAGTATTGTGAAAGAGAGTTAGTGTGATATTTGTCATCTAACTATTGAAATTGGCAAAGGATAAAATTGTGATTAAGACAGGTTTTTCTAAGGGCACTTCTACATCAAACAAAATGTATGGGCACATATTCCTAAGTGAGTGATTGTTGAATGTTGTGAATGCAAAGTTGGAGTGAAAAGGATTGTTTGGTAAACATTGTTGAGTTTGGATTGAATTAATGCTTCACGGTTTTTTGGAATAAAGAGTTGTTGATAAAACCTTGTTTTATAAGAATTGTTGTTGAAGTGATTAGTTAAGTGAATAATTTGAACTAGGGTTTGCAAAGAATATAAGTATCAATGTTATGTGAAGTTGAGAACTATATTGGACTAGGGTTTGTGAAAATAACATGAGTATCATTGTTATGTGATATTGTTTGATAAGCAATGCTAGAAACATTTGAGTGAGTGTTTATATGCTTGGACTAGGGTTTGTGAGCAAGTTTTATTTCATTGAATGATTGGTTGAGTAGAGTTGGTTGAGCCTAGTCAAGTGGATGTGTCAAAGTTATAGTTCAAGTTCTATGAAACAAATTATTCTATATTCTAAATTAATTTGAGAAAGAGGTTGAGTGTTGATGAATGTGAAACATATTGAGTCTCTAACAATTATCTATATGTTTCTGTGATAAAAGAGATATTGAAAGTGATTGAGAGTTTGTGAGTGTGAAGCATATTGATTCTCTAAAATTTTTCTATATGTTTCAAAAGGGTGATTGAAAGCGATTGAGCATTGAGGTAAATGAGAAGCATATTGAGTCTCTAACAATTCTCTTTATGTTTCTAAAAGAGTGATTGAAAGTGATTGAGCATTGTGATGAATGTGAAGCATATTGAGTCTCTAACAATTCTCTTTATGTTTCTATGATATTGGAAAAGTTCTAGTGTGGACTTATTAAGCAGATTTGAACAAATTCTAGTGAGGAATTATTGAGAAGATTTGGATAAATTCTAGAGAGGAATTGTGGAAAGATTAGTGTGAGCTTTTGTAGAATCTTACAAGGCAAATTTGAGATAAGTCTTTGAGAATAATTGAGAGCAGAGTTGATTGATTGATTTGTTCAAAACTTGAGTTAAGGTTTGGGTAAGATCTAGAAGAGTTGATTTAAGATTAATTCAAGATGTGTGTTAAGGCTCGAGGATAGATATTGAGGATAGATTTATGCTAAACTGAAGTGTATACACCTAAATCATGTCATTCTTAGGGGAGATGCTCACCTAGACACATTCACAAGATCATAATACATAATCTTGGGCATTCCAAGCATCAACAATGGTTCTCACCACTCATTTGGGTCTTTTTCAAGCCATCCAAGTCTAGCTGCTCAAGCCAAGAGTAGCTAGATCCTAGCCACTCAAGCCTAGAGAGGCCAGAACTTAGTTGTTGTAGACAAAAGTAGCCAAATATTAGACATTGTAGATGACAAAGACTAAGCCATACGAAGTAGTTTACTGAAAAACAAACCTAATCACAGGTGAAAGTGGCAATATTCATGCAATAAAGGTGAACGGGAGTAACTTTGCATTCATTTTCATGACCAGTTCACATAGGAAATTTGATTTTACATTTATAATTAAGTTAACTAACCTCCAAGCATAAGCAAAGAATAAAATATTCTCATGCTAACATCCAGTTTGCATAGAAGACTCAAGTGGGTAGTTAGATTTTAGTTAACTGGCATTCAAACATAGACAATGGACAAAATCTTGTCATGCTAACTTGCACTACACATGAGAAATTCATTTCTAGGGCTTGGACATAGACCTAGGGTTTCACACTATAAAAGGTGCAAGCCTAAGAGAACCAAGAGAGATCCTTATTTTATCATATCAGAGAGAGACATCTTTTTGAGGAGAGATTTCAAGACTTGGAGAGTTCTCTTTGATATCACATGTACGAAAAATCTCTAATGGATTGAAGAGCATAACACCTATTATTTCAATATCAGATATAAGCTTTGACCCATGGCTTTGGGGCAAAAAGAGAAAGGTTTACCTTAGCGGCCACTGTCTTGGACAGTGGCCCACGGGTTTAGCTTAGGTTTTAGACATAGCATATTTTATTCTTCTTCTTTATGTTTTCATATCATTAGCATATATTTACATGATTTCATGGCATAGTTTCATCATATTTCTATTACATTATTTGATTACTAACAATGTCATTCAGGGAGGAAATATCGGACACCTAAATGTGTGTTGGTATTTCATTTATTGCAGGGCCATAGGTACATCAGATGAATTTTGCAACATATGAGAGTAAAAGGGATCCCTCTAAGAAATAGACCTAGATAAGGAAGCATCTGTAAGCCCTCATACATTTTCATGTTCAAAACTGAGAAAATTTTATAAGTGCACCACCTCTTCTCAAAAGGGGCACTCTTTGCCTATTTGTAACTTATAGTATCAAAATGGCTATCCCTAAGAGGGACCGACATGTAACCGAGCTTCAATATCAATAAAGAGATCCATATTTGTTATTTTGTGTTATATGCTTTTTCTTCTTGTCTTCCATTTCATCTTGGGTTTTTAAATAACATTGCAAGTAGGGTTAAAAATGGGACTGGTGCATGCATTCCTAGGGTCGCTATAGATGGTGTTCATGGTGGGACTTTTCATTTTCTACCAGAATACTAAATTGATTTTGTGTGCAGGTCTAGCCACTCTAAGTTACAATGGTTAGAAACTAGCTACTCTGAGCTACAACGATCGATAGAGCTTAGTCGCTCTAAGCTACAACATCCAAGAACCAGCCACTCTGATCAATATCAGCCAAAATCAGAGTGTAGTAGAGTTAAAAACACTGACTCATTGAGCTGGATCAAATGTTGGTATATCTTCTCTAATATTTTATAGTTTTTTGTCTACTTTTGTGTGTCTAAAATAGAGAAATTAAAGCACATTTATGTTTGGAAATTTAAGGAATAAAAGAAAAAATAATTAAGCATTTTGCATATCTTAGATATTCTTTTAAATTTTCCACTAGGCGTTGCTAGGAATAATGGCTTATGCCTAAAAATTTCACCCTATAATCCAATGTGCTAGACATTGTATGTTTTTTTCTTGCTTTGAGGCCCTACTAGAGGCCATAGTTGCATGAAATAAAGTGTGTTCATACAAATCATAGTAGTTCATGCATATTTCTAAATATTGAAATGTATTTCTGCACTTAGGCATATATGAAAGATTCATTGATGCTATGTGATGCACTTTATGTTATGCAAGCGTGAAATGAACACCACACACACACATCTCATTTAAACATTGGGAAGTTGGATTTAATCACCAACCTTCAATTTAGTCCAATGACGTTGGAATTCATTTCCTTCCACTGGTTTTCCCCTAGAGCTTCTTAGAAAAAAATTGAGAAACTCACTTATAGTGACATTGAGTTACTTGTGCTCAAACTATCTCCCACTATTGGAACAATCATTATTTTAGAGTGGAAGATTTAGGCAAATCCTCCATTGGGTCTTCAATGGTGTACCCTAGGTTATTTTGAGAAAATCATTTTTGGCATGAGTGTACTTGATTGTCACTATGGATGAGTCTTCTCATTCTTAATCCAAGAACAAGATCAAATAAATCAAAAGAACAAAACATCAAAACACACCAAATATTTTAGGGCATACTCAAATCGATAATCAAGATAAAAATTTATTTGGTATTGTGTGGTTATTCCTAAATTACAACTCAAAATATCAATTCATAAAACAACATGGTCAAAACAAGAAGTAAGCACCCTCGATATGATACCGAGGGAGAGACAGAAGCAACTCATACCCATAGGTGGAGTCGTAGTAACATTGAATGACCTACCCGTAAGACCGTGAGACGTAGCTCCGTGAGACTAAGTGGTGATAATTCAATCCTTGGGGGATCTCCTCGAGAAATCCCAAGTAAATAACTACATCATGGGATAAAGTCACATAAAAAAAAAGAGTCTTCATAGCCATCCTCATAAAGGAGACATGAGGAGACCTCAAGGGCCTCCTCTAAACACATAGAAACATCTCAAAGACATGAGGAAGCTTCAAGGTCTTCCTCCTCACATGGACATAAATAAGGTTCTAATACTCATTCTTCACATAGGTATTACGAGAGTACCACATCTCCATCCACATGGATAAAACATGTTACCACAAAGCCCTCTTCATCAAGAATGCAAACACGAATTGCAACACCTCAAGACTCACAAGAAACATATGAAACATGTCTACCCACTAAAGGGCAGGAAACTAGAGATACATCTAGTCATGGGAATCATATAGAAGAAACCCTTCACACAAAAGGAAATATTCTTGTAGACTATGACCTCATAGGAGTGAATGGCACCCCATAGGACCATCCATGGAAAACAAGACAACTAGATAGGTTGGATCGGTTTCCTACATGACCAACTCAAAGAACTATAGCTACTGAGAACTCTGCATCTGGAAGCTCACGAATCATGAATTCTAAACACACCTCCCAATATGGGGGTACCTCAGAGCAACCCCATAGTAGATTCATGGATTCTAATCATAGGGATACTCAATAGTACACTAAACAAGTCACATTAGCTAGAAAGAGTACAAATATAGTAGAAACCTCCTCGAGGAATCTATGAGTCAAGACAACAAGAATAGATTCAGATAAACATAAGTCGTCTATAACAGTGCAAACTAACTGAATTATGTGTTTAGAAAATGTATTACGTAAGGAGCTAGATCTAGTGGAAGCTCTCAAACAAGAGAAACAAAGAGAAATAATCTTGCACCAACATGAGCAATGTTTAAGAGAGTAGGCTGAGTGGCTAGCTCTTAACAATTTATAGATAAATGGTGGTGACCACCAAAGAACAAGATGTGTTGACTCACCTAAGGAGAGGCACACTAGACAAGATATCCCACAATGAAATCCCCCACTAAATCATGAATGAAATCCAACTAATGATGGAAGGGAAAACATAACAAACCAATATCACAATCTAGAGTCCTCTCGTAGGAGGGATGAAAATGAAACAAATAAAATGGATAGAGAGTTAACTCCATTGCCAATGCGAATAGGCTTACAAGAGGATGAAATCCGTGCATCAAAGGCATTTCAAGAGCTTGCTAAAAATATGAAAACCTTTGAGAAATAAGAGGCAGTTGGGAACTCACCAATGTTGAGCAAGATACAAAACCAACCATTACGCTCATCAATACCTATCCCTCCATATCCTAAGCACTTTGAAATTCCTAGGCTAGAAAAGTTTAAGGGTGAAGAGGATACACAAGAGCATGTCACCAACTTTATCAATACCTATTTTCATCTTGAAGACAATGACACTTTCATGTTAAGAATATTCATAATGGCATTTTTAAGCACTTCCACTCAATGGTTCAACCAACTACCTAAGCATAGCATAACCAAGTTTGAACAACTATTAAATGTATTCTTAAAGCGTTTCTCCTTTGGTGCTAAGAAGAACATGAATCTTTCAGACCTGGCCAACTTGAAATAGTATGATGATGATCCAGTAATGGATTATGGGAATAAATGGAGAAAAGTCATGGAAAAATTATCATTCTCCATTCCCATAGAAGATATCATTTGCATGTTCACCAAAATTTGTTCTAAACATATCTCCCTCTTACTACAACTCCAATATTATCCTTCATTTGAAGAAGCTTTGACATAGGACAAGCTCATCGAAGAAATAAAAGTAGATGAGGGAACCATTAAAATCCAAAACAAAATTCCTATAGAATGGAACAAGAATGGTAATAATTACAAGTAAAAGCAGAATGAGGGCAATCCTACTCTAGTCAATCAAGTCGTATTGGCTACACCTAAGGATGAGGGTGCACAACAACCAAAAAACTATCAAGCACATCCCCCAGCCAACCAACTATGACCAAAAGAAAAATCAGGTAAGAAACTAAGAATGCAAGCCACCTCGTTATTTCACACCTCTGACATAATCAATGCAATCAATATTTAATTAATTGAGCGAGGCCAAGAGGATTATATTTCCTGATATACCTCTTATAGATCCTAACCATCCTAATCCAAAAGGATATAGGTAAGATCAATTTTTCCCTTATCACAGGATACCGAGGTATGACATTGAGGCTTGCATCGAGTTTAAGAATCAAGTACAAAACATGATTGATGTGGGAGAGCTCAAAGTTGACAACCCACTGGATCTTGATAATAGATTCATGGGCATATACAAAAACCCATTACCCAATCATGAGGTCCCTCAAGAGCAAGGGTTTGATCTAACATACCTACCCATGGATGCATTGGGATGGTTGAGATTGTTAACATAGCAACAAGTACTAGGTGGTATGGTCAACCACAACCTCCTGTAGCTCCCATGAACATCCTAGCCACTCCTAGGAAAATGCAAGAAAACCTTCCAGGTCTACCAATGTGACTTGTGGTAACTATTCGGAGTAGATTGGAGCAAAACCTATAGATAAATCTAGCTAAGTTATCCATCTATGAGCTCATACAACAATCCCCAAAGAATAGGGATACTCTAATGGAGATTTTAATAATGATTGAGCTCCAACCGCAAGATGCGAATGCATTCACTCACTTTGTGGGACAAGTACAAGAATTATAGGAACCTGTAATCTTATTCTATGATCATGAGATTAGGACAGTTCCTACTGCCTTACTAGACCCTCTGCTAAACATTGTAGTAGAAATAAATGACTTACCTTTCAAGAGGGTTTTTTTTATACATGTTCATCGATAAACATCATTACAACAACTGCAATAGAGCACCTCAAAATCCCCAAGTCAAATATCATTCCATGAGCTTACACATTGAGAGTTTTTAATGATGCTTTATGCAATACCGTGGGAACGATAGTCCTACCCATAAAGGTGGGGCACAAAACCATCCCCATTATATGTCATGTCTTGGAAGGATCTATGTAGTACAACATTATCTTAGGGCACCCTTGGATAAGTAACATGAAGTGTGTGCCTTCGATATTGCACAAGTGTGTCAAGTATATGCACAAGAACAAATTCAATGTGGTTCTAGCCGATGAAGAGCCTTTCAAATACGTTAATCAGGTGGATATTTTGGGGGAATTTGTAATCCCTTCTACTCAACTATATGTGGCACCTTCATACCAAACCATACAAGTGGATAACGAAGACAAAGGGGTAAGAAAAGACCCATGCACATCAACACCTCCTAGTGCACTCAAAATAGTCAATGCTTCTAAAGTACCCTCAACGCCAAAACCAAAAGACAATCATAAGGTAAAGGCACCCTTAGTTAAGGAAGAAAGACCCAACGAAGTTCCAACTATAGCCATTTCTAAAATGCCAAGTACCGTGGAAGAAGAATATTTTCAATATCAAGATGAAGATAGTGATTATCATCCTACTTCGCCAGTATCATCCGTAGGGTCATCCACATTGCATGCATCAATACATTTGGCAAGCACAGACATAGGGGAGTACCTTGTGTAGAACATCACATTTATGCCTATAATTGAGTCTGCACAAGATGCAGGAAGGCCTACGGACTTGAGGCCACTAGTAGGAATAGTGGTTCCACTTGTAATTCCCCCCAACCAAACTAATTTTGTCTATGATGGCCTGGACTACGCTCATAAGTATTTTGATATAGAAGAGGATGGTTATGAATTATTCATGATCAATTTTCGTTACGTCTCAAATCTAGAGTTTACTCTAAGGTACTTTGAGCATTGCCACTAGCATGGCTATGGCCTTGGCATGTATGAGCAAGGGCGTAGGTGACCCTATGAGCCACTATATCAGCTTCCCTCTAATATATTTGGCTTGGGCTATTATAGAAAAGGTCAAGATGACTCTTTTGCAGCAAAATTAGAAATATTAAGCATAGGGTTAGGAGAAGACATTGATTTCATTCCTTATCACCCCCTAATAACAATAAATTTGAGCAACAGATAAGTGGCCACGGTAAACATACTACCTGTAGACACTTATCATCCAAATATCTCAATTGATTCCACCCCAATAGGTTACAACTCATGGGATGAGGAGAATGTATACGAAGCAAGTGATTATGAGGCACAACTTGGCTTAGCCTATCAGGAGCGTCGTTGTTTACAAAGATTCACATGGTCTGTATATGATGAGAGTGGATATACATCAAACGAAAGTGACTATGACTCATAAGACTCAACAAAAAGATCCTACTTAGGCCTAATCCATAAACCCATAACATTGGGGCAAGATACAAATGCAAATGGATTCTTCATAAGTGACGAATAATATGAAGATGAAACATAGATGGTCTACTTGGGGATAAGACATGAGCCCCTTGTCTTAGGGACACATACCAATGCTAACAATTTCTAGATAAGTGATGATTAATTTGAGGATGAGACCGAGATGACTTATATTTGACCTCACCACTTGTGGCAAGTCAACGAGCTAGTAGAGAGAGGTGGCACTCCATGCCATAGACCCTCATATCTGATTTTTGGGGAGACCTATTGACCTAGCTTCCATCCATCAGATAGTCAATACCCCTTTGCCTACATTTAGAGAGATATTAGAGCCCAATGATCCTATTTTCTACCCTGCTCATGGGCTAGATCTATAAATTCCCATTCCTCCAGAACCTCATTGTGAGTATGGAAGGGAAGCCCCAAAGACAAGATTGCACCCAAGTGGTCCTGGAGATTTCATCCCATCCATAAACATGATCTCCATTGATTTGACCACTCCACTTCATAATATAGTAGATCCTACCAAATCATTGCATCTTGATATAGAGACTATTGATTGGGATCATGCTAATTTTCCCATAGAGATGGAAGACCTCTTCCCCAATGAAGAGATGTTATAGCCATTCCATTTTGCATCAGGTTATGCATATGACATCTTCCATATTGGTTTGGGACCTAAGTTAGTAGGTCCTGTGAATCCCATCGATGACATTCATTTGATACCCATGCCTCATTAGCTAGAGGATGGGTCACATATGGCTATAGAAGTGACTTTCGAGGTGGACATCAATGATGATCCTACCCAACCAAGGAAAGTCAAGTTTGGAGAAAGTCTATCTCTAGAGGAACAAGCCATCCTAATTAATCTCCTCAAAAAGAGACCAAACATTTTTTCTTAGACTTACAAAGACATGATAGGGATAGATCCAAAGTTAGTCATTCACAACCTTTCATTGGATCCCATGAAGAAGCTAGTAAAAAAAAACTAATATGCATCTAATTATCGCTTTGATGGTGAAAAATGATTGCAAAAACTACTAGATGCAGTATTCATAGTTCCTATCGACTATCCTAAGTGGGTGTTGAACATGGTACCCATGGGGAAACCTTACGGAAGAGTCTATATTTACACGAATATTAGATATTTAAATAGGGCAACACCAAAGGATTCATTCCCATTGAAAAACATAGATTCTCTTGTGGATGCAACCGTAGGTCATGAAATACTCTTCCTAATGGATGGTTTTTCCATATACAATCAGATCCAGATTAAGCCCGAAGATCAACATAAAACTACTTTAATTACTCCATGGGGAACATTATGTTACAAAGTGATGCCATTCGGTCTCAAAAATGCTGGTGCCACATATCAACAGGTCATGATATACATATTCCATGACTATATGCATAAGATATTATAATATTACATGGATGACTTACTAGCCAATTACCTATTGTGGCAAAAGCATGTCGAAGTCCTTAGAAAATTCTTTGATCACCTCGTAGAACATAATGTTCGATTGAATCTTAAGAAATGTGTATTTGGCATAACTTCTGGTAAGCTTTTGGGATTCATCGTATCCAAGAGAGGCATTGAAGTCGATCTTGCAAAGGTAAAAGCTATATTGGAAATGGCTGCCCCTACCAACATTAGGGAATTGCGGAGCCTACAAGGAAAGATAGCATCCATCAAAATATTCATCACAAAATTATCAGACAAATGCAAACCTATGAATCGGTTGCTATGCAAGGAGTTCCCATTTCATTGGGACAAATAATGTCATCAAGAATTTGCAGAGATTAAAACTTATTTGGCAACATCGCTAGTATTGGCTCCACCAAGGCTAGACATACCATTTTTACTATATATATCAGCTACTCATTTCTCATTGGGTACCATGTTAGCCCAAAAGAATGCACAAGATAAAGAGCAAGCCATATATTACATTAGTCACACTTTGGTGAGCTATGATCTAGGATATGCGTATGTCAAAATGTTGTGTTTAGCAATGGTATTTGCAACTCGAAAGTTGTGACACTACATGTTGAGCCATATGACCTACGTCATATCAAAACATAATCCTTTGTAGTACATGATGAGCAAGACATATCATAATACATGTACTCCAAAGTGGATCATGCTATTGACATAATTTGATCTAAAATTCATAATCCAAAATTCCATCAAGGGACAAGTCATAGCAGATCAATTAGCAGAGGTGCCTCTTCAGGACAGTAAGTCTCTCACCATATAATTGCCTGATGATGTGGTCTTTGCATTATCAGATCCACAAAATCTCAAAGAACCTAATAAAGAAAGATACATGTTATTGTTCTTCAATGGTTCAAAGTGTAAACAAGGAGGCAAAGCAGGGATTATCTTTATCACAACGTAGGGTGATACACTGCCCTTATCATTCAAACTAGACTTCTCATGCACAAACAACAATACAAAATATGAAGCATTGATATTGGGACTCCAAATAGCCATAGCAATGGGCATTAAAATATTGAATATCTTTGGTGAATCCTTGCTCATAGTAAACCAGTTCAAAGAACTATTCCAATGTAGGTGCCCACTCTTTAAGACTTACAAGGAACTTGTTGAAAAATACCTAGCCCGACTAGAATGGTACGACATCGAGGCAATCCCTCGTATGTAAAATAGATTTGTAGACACTATGGCCTCTTTGGGATCATTAATCCCTCAGAATTCATCTACTAATTTTACAATCATTCATGTGAAAGTGCTTTCACACTCAGAAATACGCCATGAAGCTTTTGACAATCAAGAATCAGTCAACATGATCAACATCGAGCTAAATTAGGATTGGTCCTTCGCATCTAGAGATTTATTGAAAATAGCACCTTGGGGGTCATTGATCTCCTAAGGACCTATGGAGTGTGGTGCAACCATAAACCATAGACT
Organism: Wollemia nobilis; assembly: GCA_028583015.1. Classification (NCBI taxonomy): domain Eukaryota; kingdom Viridiplantae; phylum Streptophyta; class Pinopsida; order Araucariales; family Araucariaceae; genus Wollemia; species Wollemia nobilis. Next base: position 1,351,352 of record JAQPPZ010001917.1, read on the forward strand.
TGTTCCTCAATCCATGTTCACTAGCTCAGAAATACAAGAAGAGCAAGTTGTATTTTCTATAAAAGTCATGGCTTATCAGGATTGGCTTTCCCAAATGCGGGACTTCTTGAAGCTTGGAATAGTACCTCAAGGTTTGTCACATACTAAAAGGCAAACATTAAAATATATAGAAACAAGATACATCTTGCTAGGCAAAATCTCTATAGATGAGGATATGATGGAATATTACTCCGTTGTCTTGAGCTCTAGGAAGCATCCTAGGAAATTTCACAGCTTACGATGGAACATGTGGAGGGCATTTTAGTGGTATGGACATCATTAAGCACATCTTGAGAATGGGTTACTATTGTACCACCATGGAAAAGGACTGCTATGAGTATGTCAAGAAATGTAGTAAGTTCCAGCATCATGTGAATCTAACACACTTACCATTGCAAGCTTTGCAACCCATCCAGGTAGCATGGCCATTCTCACAATGGGGACTAGACTTGATTGGGAAAATCTCACCCCCGTCCTTAGGCCAACACACATTCATCATAACGACCACATAATACTTCACTAAATGGGTAGAAGTGATCCCATTAACATCAACAACTAGACCAACTATTACGGAGTTTATACTCCACAATATCATAAGTCATTTTGGGGTCCCTTCTAAGATAATATCGGATAATGGGCCATATTTCAAGAACAAAAATGTGCGTGTTTTAATGAAAAAATACCATATTCAACATAGTTTTTCAATGCCTTATTATCCACAAGAAAACAGGTAAGCAGAAGCCTCAAACAAAACAATAGTCTCCATTTTGAGGAAGACAGTGCAAGAAAATCACAAGGATTGGCACATCCAATTACCTCTTGCACTATGGGAATATAAGACTAGCATACGAACACCCACTAGGGCAACACTATTTTCACTAGTATATGGCACTGAGGCCATCATGCCACTAGAGTTAGAAATTTTGACTCTATGCATAGCATTAAAGGACTTCATAGATGATGAAGTTGCGCGGCAAGGCCACCTTGATCAGTTGATGCTTCTTGATGAACGCCAAGTCAATGCTTTAGAGCATCTTTACGTTTACTAGGATCACCTTGCACAAGCTTACAATAGTAAAGTCCACCTAAGGAAATTCAAGGTTGGAGATCTAGTGCTTAAAGAAAACTAGTAGAATTTGAATCTACCGCCACATCTACGAGATAAGTTCACGGTAAATTTGATAGGTCCATACATGATTTCATAGATATTTGGGAATGAAGCATATCACATTATATCATTGGATGGTTTTGAAGAGCCTGAATCTCTCAATATCATTCACTTAAAAGAATTCTACACATAAAACACAAAAACATTCAAATATTTCATAAAATTCAAAAACACGCAAATATGTCAAAAAACACAAAACAAAGCATAAAAACATAAAATTTCAAAATCAAATCAAAGTATCCAAGGGTAATTTATACCGCTTGGTCAAAATACAATCAAAGGCTCCAAGGGTAATTCAAACCGCTTGGTCAAATATAATCAATCAAAGGCTCCAAGGGTAGTTCATACCGCTTGGTCAAAATCAAATAAAAAAGGCTCTAAGGGCATTCAAGCCACTTGGTCAAAATCAATTCAAAATGCTCTAAGGTTATACAAACCACTTGGTCAAATTTAATCAAAAATATCCAAGGGTACTTCATGCTGATTGGTCAAAAAACAAAAGCCCCAAAGGTATAGTAAGCCCTTTGGTAAAATTAATCAAAAATACAAAAACAACATAAAAAAAAAAAAAAAAAACAATTGCATCTCACATCTCGCATCCACATCATTTCATTGCATTTTCATATCCACTACAAATTGCATATGTCATGGGAGTCTCAAAAGTGATACTATAGTTTTTTGCACAAGTCATTCAAATCTATACCTCCATTTATACATATGTGTAATTATGTTTTTCAACACAACCATATTAAGGTTTTTCAGTTAATCAACCACACCTAGTGATATTATCAACTTTTGCAAAAAAAATCTTTGATTAGTAGAATTTCAGGTCTAGCTGTGATAATGCCTCGGATATTCAAGATCCCGTCACTAATTGAAACACTAAAATCCTAGCTGGTACAAGGAAAATATGAAAGCTGAAAAGTGGTCTAGGTTAGCTTAAGAGAAAAGGATTATCCTTGCTTATCCCTCTGTGCAACCGATTTAAAGGTACTGAGAATTGGCAAAATGACAAGCTTTACCCTATCCAAATCCCTTGCTTAAATCAAAATAATAAAAATCCAAAATCAAAGTATATATTCAAAAGGCCAAGCATACAGTCAAGATTTCAAAGCAATAATCCAATACACACATCAAAAATTACAAACAAAAAAAATCAAAGCTTAAAAAAAAAATCAATAAAAAATATACAGTGGTTTTCATCAATACGTATGAGCAAAATAAACAGTGATTATCATCACTACAAAAATCCCCGCTCAAAGAAAAATTCAATAAAAAATAAATAGTGATTTTCATCACTACATATGAGAAAATATCCAAAGCCAAAAAGAAGCCAAAAATAAAGGGAATAAGGCTTGAATCCTTGGAATTCTCAACATTATACAAAACTAGAAGGAGAAATTATTATGCATGACAATATGTCTATTAACATTGCTTCATGCATTTGTGTAGACCAATGTTTGAATGTGGATGAGCTAGCTTAGGTAACCCAATATTTCCTAGTGGTATATTCCAACTAAGTCCAACATAAGGATGATATGAACACTTGAGGATCCCTGATATTAGCAATGGGCTGAAAGAATCCCGCCTAACATCGAAGGAAATGCTTGAGGTCTATCTCAAAATATACAATCACTTGCACACACAGAGATCATGAAAAATTGGGTCCATGGTAAAAGCCTTACTTTTCAAAAGTCTAAGTGGTAAGTAGACAGTTGTTGATAGGGGAACTAGAGTGTTTGAATCTTTGAAAAACCCCAAAAATTCCTACATAGCAACAAATCATAACATCATTCATACCATCACTTTATTTATAAGATTCTATAAATTAGGGGGTATCAACATAGTAGGATAGATACGACATATATATTAGAAATAGTATATAGACGACCACTGACTACTTTATATCATTTAATTTATAGAAACTTATTAAGAAAAAATACATCAGACACCATTATATCTCATATGTGGATATTTAATCAATTCTTATGACAAGAGTGATTATTTAAATTCATGATTATTTTTTGTACTTTATATGGTATCACCCATTAATATTGTCAATGTCATATGCATTCTGTATTTTTTAAGTAATTATAGCATACAAGTTCATTTATACCATTCCACAACATAAGTTAGATGCATATAATTAAAGAAAAGTTAAAACATGCATTTAGAAATAACATCGCATTCACAAAAACAAGTCATTAAATCAATAAAGCACATCATAAAAAACATATGCAATATCCATTTGCATATAATCATAAATTCATCATTCATCATAAAAGTACATCGCATCATATCATCAAATCATCTAAGCATTTAAACATCCATATAAGCATATTCAATATCATATATCATCTAACATATCCATAAAATCATCATAATACCATCATTGCATCATATCATAAAAAAAAATAACAACAAAAAAACATGAGCAATAAACTATAGACATAATAAGTCATAATGCAAAGATATCATAAAAGTATGTGTGTCAAGTCCAACAGATATACAAATATGCTTATGGGATATGCTCTCAGAGGAGAGTCTCTCTCCTTGGGCTCTAACTCCTCCTCCTACTCAGGAAAATTAGGGTCCTCTATTGCCACCTACTCTACTAGATGGCCCCATACCTTAGTCCTGGTTCAAACTCTACATCCTATCGGATCTATGCCACCCCCTCACCATCATCCTCACATCTAGGCTACTGATTCCATACCACATATTATCACCCCATCAATGAGTGTAGGCCTCTGGAACTCCCCTAGCCACTATAGTATCAAAAACTAGGGCATCCTCATCATATGAAATTTCCATGATCTATCGTGGAGGTAGGTCCTTCTCTGTTGTGAGGTACCTATACAATAATGGTACTAAGGGCACATCATGTTGCAATTTGTACTAACAAAGAAACCGAGAGTATAAGAAATACTCATGGATGGTAATATTATGATGAACAAGCCATCGCTCATGTCGTGTCCTAGCATTAAAGCTAGCTAGATCATCCCAAGCATGACACTCTTAGTAAAGCCACCACACGACATATTCGGCCAACATTCTAGTTAAAGCATCAGTGTAGTGGGACAACTCCTCTATGAAAGTGCAGCTCTTACGCTCCTCATTCTCTTGAGCCCATATGGTAGCATAACATTGTGTTTGAGCATCAATCATTGTAATCTTGACTAGGAGCCCCTTAGGGTGAACTACCACAATGTGCTCCCATCCCCAAAATTTTAGGATCAAGCTACAGGTAATGCTGACACATCCTCATCGATGGATGTGGTAAAACTCATCATAGCACTGAGCCAATAGCAATATATCCCATGCATAGATGATCGAATCCTTGCTATCTAATAGATCCTACACCATATCTAGAAGGTTCCATGGGAACCTCAAACCCAAGTAGTTTGAGATAAGAACATTGCTAATCACCATCAGCAATATGACATGCCTCACCGTAAAGATACCCTTCCCATGCCAGCGACTAATGGACACTCCTCTAGACTTGGTGTCCTTGAGAGCATCCAAAGATTGCCCTCTAAACACCTGAGTGAATAAAACCACCTAATCATTAGTGGCTAAAGAGACAATGGCCACCCCATCGAATGGAATCCAAAAGATCCTATAAACATCCTCTAATGTAATGTTCATATCATCAGTTGGGAGGTGGAAGGTATTAGTCCATGGGTCCTAGCGATGGGCCAAAGATGTAAGGTAAGCTTGATATGCCATGATGTAAGGTGGCTTGATGACATACTGCAACCCATGGGCTTTGAACCATGCCTAGCCTGTATCATTAAAGCTAGGAAGTAAGTCAAGAGCTTCAAGTCCCAAGCTCAAGCAATAAGGATCTAAGAAAAGTAGAAGAAATACAAAGCATAACTACAGTGCATCTAAGGCATAATTCACAATAAACATGAAAATGGTGCAAAAGAGGATGGACTATTCTAATTCTAAGCAAAAAAAAAGGATAATATTGCACCTAATCAAACAAATCAAAATTCAAAATTCCAAAAAAATCAAAAATATCATAAAAATAAACAAAATTACAAAAAACAAGTCTTAGGATTTAGCCATTGTCACCTACAGTGGCCGGAACCTGGCCGTTGGAGGCCACAATAGCCAAGACCCAATGGTCAAAATTTTTACCGTTGGTGTTCAAGCTTGGTCGCCCTAAGTGCCAGCATCTCAGAGCCGACTGCTCTGAGTGATAGCGGCCAAGGGGTGACATGACAAACCCATGAACCCTTGGCCAAAAAATAAAAAAAAATTGCAAAAATAACAAAATAACTTCAATAAACAAACATAGGAAGGGAAAATAAATGAATTGGAAAGCAAAATTTCCCACCCAAGCATCAAAACTAGGCTAAGTTCAAAATGCCCAAAATGGTGGTAGTAGGTGAATAACTAAAGAATTCAAAAACCTTAGGCTGAAGACACTAACAAAAAACAAAATTGGTAACTAACCCACCATAGTAAAGGGGAACCTAAGCCTAATTACAAATTTTTGTTCATTTCCAACAGGTTTAGTGAGGTTTAGTTTACCCATTACTTAGTGAGGTTCGGTTTTATGCAGATAAGGAAAAGAGAGCTAGGGTTTTGAAGAGAAAAATACCCGAGAAGCTTTGGCTCCTCCAATAGCTGATGTCTCACCCTGTGCAACCATGTCCTCAGCACCAGCAAGTTTCAAAGTTGCAACCGTTGCTATCACACCAAAGCTCCTAAAGTGAATCTTCAAATAGTGAAAGTGATAGGTCAAACCCTAGAAAAGTAAATTTTATATTTCCTTAATTATGCCTTGGCCACTCAAGGTGACAGTGGCCACAGGTAGAAACTCATAAGCTGTTGGACCTAACAGCGACCAAATTCACAGGTCATAATAAGGGATTTTCTCCTTGAGGGATCCCACAAAAATAGCAAATAAACACACTTTGGTGGTTTTAGATCATAAAAATGTTCAAAATAACAAAAAATCACATAAAATCACAATATCAGGTAAGCCTCATAACCAATTACCTACTCTATCCACTTGACAATTGCAGTGATTTGCACTCCATATATTTTGGTGATATGAGTAGATAACCATAAGGCCACTTGGGGCAAAAACAAATCATTTTGGAATTACGATTTGCCACCCTTCAATCTCGAAGAAGCCCAAGATGGTCGAACTACTCCATGAGTGTGAAAGGATCATCCTAATTCCCCTATGACATCAAAAACATTAAGTCAAAGTGATACAATATAGAAAATAAATAGAATCACTCATCCTAACTCCCTAAGAAGGCTATTGATGGTTGGACTGCTCCTCATGATAGGGATGGATGATTATCATAAACAATTGGAATCACACTTGGATATGGGATTTCCCATTAAAAGCAACAAATGCTAGAAAGGAACCAGATTAGTCATATTGGTCAAGTGACTTGTCACTTCATTCATTTTTATTTCTTCACCAATTCATTGTGTGAGGAAGTAGTTCAAAACTTCAACTTAATCATAATAAAAATCAACAAAATATCACTTAATCCTAGCAAAATCATGTTCATCCTATGAATCATTGCATACGACAATCACAAATTTCCCTTGTTTGTTGGGAATGTAAGCATACATGACATCTTCAATTTTAGCTCTCCTACCGGTCAAAATTGTTGTGGCAGCTGAAGCTACCTGATTGAGTTTGAGGAATGAGTGAAATTTAACATGCAAAATCCATTGAGCTAAGTCCTCTAAACATTGAGGTAATGATTCAAGGTATGTGCACCATATTGCATGATTGGGTCATCTGGAATTGATCAGACCATTGATCACCATACACCTTACAAACATATCAGTCTATATTTTTGCTTAGCGTTGTGTTTTCTACATAGCATATCACAAAAAGGGTCATATGTAGACACCTAAATCATGTCATGCTTAGGAGATATTCTCACCTAGACACATTCATAAGATCATAAGACATAATATTGGACTTTTTGACCATCAACAATGGTTATCACCACTCATTTGGGGCCTTTTCAAGCCATCCAAGTCTAGCTGCTCAAGCCAAGAGTAGCCATGTCCTAGCCACTCAAGCCTAGAGAGGCCAAACCTTAGTCACTATAGACAACAGCGGCTAGATCTTAGCCACTGTATATGACAACGACTAATCCATAAGAAGTAGTTTGTCGACAAATAGGCCTAATCACAGATGAAAGTGGTAATATGCATGTAATAAAGGTGAGCGGGAGTAACTTTGCATTCCTATTCACGACCAGTTCACATAGGAAAATTGATTTTGCATTTAGAATTAAGTTAACTATCCTCCAAGCATAAGCAAAGGACAAAAGCTTCTCATGCTAACGTCCAGTTCGCATAGAAGACTCAAGTGGGCAGTTAGATTTTAGTTAATTAGCCTTCAAACATAGACAATGGACAAAATATTGTCATGCTAACTTGCACTATGCATGAAAAATTCATTTCTAGGGCTTGTACATAGACCAAGGGTTTCACACTATAAAAGGTGCAAGACTAAGAGCACCAAGAGAGATCCTTATTTTATCATATCAGAGATACATCTTTTTGAGGAGAGATTTTGAGACTTGGAGAGTTCTCTTTGATATCACATGTACGACAAAGCTCTGATGGATTGAAGAGAATAACACCTATTATTTCAATATCAGATATAGGCTTTGACCCATAGCTTTGGGCCAAAGAGAGCAAGGTTTTCCTTAGCGGCCACTGTCTTGGATAGTGGCCCACAGGTTTAGCTTAGGTTTTAGACATAGCATCTTTTATTCTTCTTCTTTATATTTTCATATCATTAGCATAGATTTACATGATTTCATGGTATAGTTTCATCATATTTCTATTACATTATTTGATTACGAACAACCTCATATGGGGAGGAAATATAGGACACCTAAATGTGTGTTGTTGTTTCATTTCTTGCAGGGCCATAGGTACATCGGATGAAGTTTGCAACTTATGAGAGCAAAAGGGATCCCTCTAGGAAATAGAACTAGATAAGGAGGCATCTGTAAGCCCTCATACATTTTCGTGTGCAAAATCAGGAAGCTTTTATAAGCGCACCACCTCTTCGCAAAAGGGGTACTATTTTTCTATTTGTAATTTATATTATAGAAATGGGTATCCCTAAGAGGTACCGACATGTAACCGAGCTTCAATATCAATAAAGAGATCCATATTTTTTATTTCATGTTATATGCTTTTTCTTCTTGTCTTTCATTTCATTTTGGGTTTTTAAATAACTTTGCAAGTAGGGTTAAAAAGGGGACTGGTGCGTGCATTATCGGGGTTGCTATAGGAAGGACTATGTTTATTGCATATCAGAGGACAAATATTGAAGACATATTTATGCTAGACCGAAGGACTATGTTTAGTGTAGATTTGAGGATAGATTTTGGTACAAATTTAAGGATAGATTTATGCTAGACTAGATACTAATATTGAGCAAATTTGTGCTAGAACAATGTACTATGTTTAGTATTAATTTGAAATAGGTATTTGAAGGTGATAAAGTATAAAATATGACAGTATCCAGTGGATAGATATCCATTAGCCAGGGTAATGAAGATAGGAGTCTTCAGTGGATAGAGATCCATTATCTAGAGTAGTGGGAATAGCAGTTCTTCTAGAAGATCACAAGTCAAAGATAAGGAGAAAGGAGTTCTCCTATGGATAGATATATATGAACTTGATTAGGGGATTGGTGTCTCCTTTGGACAAAGATCCATAAAAATTTTAATAGGTAAATTATTCCCAAGAGATTGATTGAGAAAATTTTAGTGAAATATTTTCTCCATGGAGTTGTCCACATTGGGTGAACTGCATAAAATTTGTGTCTCTACTGTGTGTGGTGATTTGTGCATTTCTTTGATTATTGTTGTTGATATTGCTATCTATACATTGCATAATATTTATTGAGAAAGAAAAGTAAAAAGTGATCTTATATTGTTCACCCCTCTCTCAGTATAAGTTTGTGTTCTTCACCTTCATTTTGTAAGACTTTAATGATGTGGAATATCCCATAGTAGGCACAATAGTCCTCCCTATTAATGTGGAAAAAAAGACTATTCCTATATTGTGCTACATATTATATTATCCAAGACAATATAACATATTTCTAGGAAGGCCTTGGATAAGAACCATGGAGTGCGTACCATCCATAATGCATCCGTACATTAAGTACATTCATGCAAATAAGGTCCATGTAGTTGAGGTTGACACAGACCTCTTTAGGTATTATAAACTAGTGGACCATCCATAGGAGCCTATTGTATCACCTACATATCTAAAGATTAAACCTAATGATATTATCTAGAGTCTGGATGCAAACCTATAGCTTTTTGTGAATTTGCCTTCACCACCGCCATCATTCGTGGTTTCACCCATTCCACCTCCATCCTTAGTTTCTCCAAGAAATGATAAATTGATGAAGATAACAATATAAATTCTCACAACTATATCAAACATGCAATTAGAGGAGTCTTTTACTCTTATCAAAGGGGAAGAACCTATTGTGGTTATGGATAAATCAAGTCATATCATACCAGCTTCATCCACCACATCATAGGTCACATTCCATGTGGATGAAATTGAATGCAAAGAGCATATAGAGGCAAACACTATGTTTACACCTATCATTGAGTCCATTGAGGATTTAGGTCGACCGCCTATCGAGTCACTACCTATTGATCCCATCCTTGATTCTTCACCTGAACATGAGGAAAGACAAGTTGCCACAATTGAAACAAAACAACTTCAACAAGTTGAGGATTCACCCCTAACTCATCCAAATGTTGAAGTGCCCTTGCACAAGTTTGTGGGAATGGTTAACATTAATTTAGAGGAATAAGTGAATCTAAGGTAGATAAAACAAGATATGGTGCAATTAGATGTTGCTTCCACATTGAAGGAGAAAAAACAATTGGAACTAGTCACCCCTGACTCACATCTCATGGTGCCTCCTCAAGAACAAGAATAGGTGTTTCCCCCACATCAAATTGGGGGTACCAAATTTGGCATAGTTCAACACTACAAAGTAAAACAAAAACATGAACTGAGTCATAAACATAAGCATATGGATGCCACCAATGAAGTGGAGCATCATGAAGCATCCACATCAACTCAAATGAAGGAAATGGGTGATTTACAGTTACCTAGTGGATCTTTATCACCCACTCTTTCACCTCCTTCACTAGATAATTGTATTTCAAACCAATCACTAGAAATACACATGAGAGTCTTGTCAGTATTGGAGCATATGCAAAATTACCTTCATAATATATAAGTACATATGGAGCAACAAAGTGAGACATTGTAATATATCTTGATCCATATTGAGATCTATGGGATACAAAAGCAACCCTCCTTTGAGGCTGAACCACCTCTTGTGCAACCATAGGAAAAAAATCAACTAGAGAAAGCACCAAATTGAATGCCCCCACAATTGGACAATTATCCCTCATTTATTGAGCTTGAAATATTGATTTTTAATCGATTATGTGCCACAAAGGTCATCAACTTACCTAAAATCAACCCTTTAGACCCAAATAGAGCTAAACCTAAGGGTTATATGGAGGATCATTACTATCTCTATCATCGAATAGAGGGCCATGGCATTTACAATTATGAAGGATTCAATAATGTGATTCAAAATATCATAGATAGTGGGGATTTTCTTATAGATGGTTCATCTATAGTGCCTCAACTTTCCAAAATAGAGGCCACATCTTCACATGTGCACCTCCCACATTAAACGTTACCTCGTAGGCCCAACAAGCTAGCTCATCGAGTAGTTTCATTTTAGATGACTACCACAACCTTATTTCAAAATATTTATGAGGCAAATGCATTCAAATTACCTAAATTTAAACAAAGAGAACCCAAACATAGGTCCACTGATGAAAGCATCTATTGTTTGTATCATCGTATATAGGGGCATGACATCCACAATTTCCATTCATTTCAAAATGTGGTCAAAGACCTATTAGAAAAAAATGAGCTCCATGTAGATGATTCACTCATTTATCCCCACCAAGACTTGGACATACCATGAGGTTTTGTTTCCCAATTGGAAGAGTTAATTTCTATCGCTCTTCCTAAGCAAGTTGATTACATTATTGTGGATAACATGCATACTAGGGGTCTTAAAGGTAATGTATCTTCCCCATCATCCACATCAAGATCAATGAGGCAAAGTGAGGATTTTGAAGGTATCATGCCTTCCTCACTTTCATTGAGTGGCACACACATGGGGGATACCTAAGGTATCATACTTTCCCCCTTTTAAAAAAAATTGAAAAATAGGAAATTTCAAAAATATTCAAAAAGCAAAAAAATCCAAAAACACCAAAAAGGCTCAAAAGGCATAATAAGCCCTTTGGTCAACTCAAAAAAATCTCCAAAGGCATCATAATATCCTTTTTCAACACACAAAAGACTCCAAAGGCATCATAATCCCTTTGGTCGACTCACAAAAAGCCCCAAAGGTATCATAAGCCCTTTGTTCAACAAATCACAAAAGGATCCAAAGGTATTATAAGCCCTTTGGTCAACACACAAAAGGATCCAAAGGCATAAAAAGCCCTTTGGTCAACTCACAAAAAGCTCCAAAGGCATCACAAGCCCTTTGGTCAACTCACAAAAATCTCCAAAGGCATCATAAGCCCTTTGCTTACCTCACAAAAGGCTCCAAAGGTATCATAACTTCTTTGGTAAACTCACAAAAGGCTCCAAAAGTATCCCAAACCCTTTGGTCAACTCACAAAATGACCCAAAGGCAACATAAGTCGTTTTTTCAACTCACAAAAAAATCCCAAAGGCACATTAGGCCCTTTGGACAACTCACAAAAGGCCCCAAAGGCATCATAATCCCTTTGGAAAACTCACAAAAGGCCCCAAAGGCATCATAATCCCTTTGGTAAACTCATAAAAGGCCCAAAAGGCATCATAAGCTCTTTGGTCAACTCAAAAAATGCTCCAAAGGTGTCTCAATCCCTTTGGTCAAATCATAAAAAGCTCCAAAGGAATCATAAGACCTTTTGTCAACTCACAAAAATCCCCAAAGGCATCATAAGCCCTTTGGTCAACTCAAAAAAAGCCCCAAAGGCATCATAAGCCCTTTGGTAAACTCACAAAAAGCCCCAAAGGCATCATAAGCCCTTTGGTCAACTCACAAAAAGGCCCAAAGGCATCATAATCCCTTTGGTAAACTCACAAAAAGATCCAAAGGCATCATAAGCTCTTTGGTCAACTCACAAAAAGCCCCAAAGGCATCTCAAGACCTTTGGTCAACTCACAAAAAGCCCCAAAGGCAGCATAAGCCCTTTGGTCAACTCACAAAAGGATCCAAAGGTATCATAAGCCCTTTGGTCAACTCAAAAAAGGCCCCAAAGGTAGCATAAACCCTTTGGTCAACTCACAAAAGGCTCCAAAGGTATCATAAGCCCTTTGGTCAACTCACAAAAGGCTCCAAAGGTATCATAAGCCATTTTGTCAACTCAAAAAAATCCCCAAAGGTAGCATAAGCGCTTTGGTCAACTCACACAAATCCCCAAAGCTAGCATAAGCCCTTTTGTCAACTCACAAAAGGATCCAAAGGTATCTCAAGCTCGGTCAATCTTCCCTAAATTCTCATCATCCTTATCCCATATGATCCCATTCTTCCAGGATCACCGTATGATGTAATCAGATCATAAATCATCTAATGTCCTCCTCCAAAACATACCATCCCCCTCATACCCCCTCTTTATCTTCTTCTCTATATCCTTAGGCCACTTAAATATGTAGGGTACAATGTCTTCCATCAGGGTATGCACCTTATACGACAATAATGATGGCCACTCCACTATGATGTACTTCCATACCCACACATGTAACAATGGGACAACACTCAAACCTGATCACCCTTCTCTCACCACCTTGTGCAACTATATATACACCTATGCCAATAGAGTTAATTCCCATGCATACAACATCCCACACTCCACCATGTCGTACACTATGCCCATCATATCCCAATGGAATTTCACCTCTAAACTATCTGGTAAAGCATAAGTAGCTATCATGAGCATACATATCATTATTCTAGTAGTACTTATAATCTACATCATTTCCATGATCCACCTCTCTCCACATATCGCCAAAGGTCTATTGCAATACCTTGTCCCACATCCCATATGATGCCACTCTCACTGTCACACCATCTATTGGTAGCTTATATATACTATATATATATTCCAGTTTGATCGTCATCTCTCCTATTTGGAGATGGAAGGTATTCCTATTTGGATCCCAACTATTACATAATGCTGATATGTAGACCTTGTTACCATGTATACTATGCAACTCTTACAGGCCCTTAATCCACACCTCACCCATCCATTCCCCATATTCTTCTATATACATATTTCCTAATGTACCTCTCAATGTTCGCATGTGATGTTGCAGCTCAATATTCTTCACTTGTATTCATCTCAACATATCAAATAAATTTCTTGTCAAAATGATGTTAGGTACCCAAGATATGTACTTAATAATTTAATATTATATTGTATAATGGTGTGATCCATAAATTAATTATTGAGTAAGGAAGGCAACATATCAAATTGGAAATAGGTATGTCATAGAGTTATATATGTAATCATTGGTAAATATTATCATATGTAATAATAAGAAATATTATCATATAATTATAGTCTTTCTAACTCATTGAAGGTGAACCACCACATGGGTGATCTTGTAACTCATGGAAGGTGAACCATCACACTCTTTTATAAAGAGAGATGTACCCCATTATTAAATTTATGTATGAAGTATTATTGTAGACATCTTGGCTCATAGAGTTGAAATCTTGTGGAGTGACTTCCTTACAAAAGGAGCATTGTACGGTATTGCCCTACATCAAGGGTATTATCAATCTCTATTTTATGGTGTGGAATTTATTGTGCAATTTATTTCATAGATGCATGTTTTATATTTCCTAATATTTATGAATGATTTATGGTAATGAGAAGAGAGGTTCATAACATAAAATCTCAAGTTGCCTATAAGTTAAGATTTGTGAAGAGAACTCTAATAGAATAGAATAATAATATCTTTGGTAATATTTTACAAAATAAGAAATTCTTAAATCTACAATTTTAAACCATTGAAGCTATTGCAGTATATTTCCCCATTAGAGGTTGACAAAGATCTTGAAAGGAGTTTGTTGGTGGATTTCCATAATGTTTTGACCTGTGAGAAATCCTACTAGAGATAGAAGTCTAGGGCTATTTGGATGAAAGATGGATATAAAAATAGAAGGATTTTTCATGCCACAACCTTGAGACACATAAGTTTTAATAAGATTATTGAAATTATTGAGGATGGTTCTAAAATTATAAATATTTTAGAAATTCATGAGGATGTTGTACAATATTTTAAAAATATCTTTGGAGTGGAAATGAGTTAAGATATGTAAAGATAAATTTAAAATAATGAAATAATATCTTTGGTAATTTTTCCAAAAAGAAGAAATCGCTAAAATTATGACTTTCATCTATTGAAGCTTATTGCGGAATATTTTTCCACCATCAGAGGCTAACAAATATTTTGAAAGGATTTTATTGGTAGATTTCCATAATTTTTTGGACTATGAATAATCCTACCAGAGACATAAATATAGGGCTCTTTGGTTGAAATATGGATATAGAAATACAAGATTTTTTTCATACCACAACCTTGAGATACATGAGTTTCAATAAAATTATTGAAATTATTGAGGATGGTAGTAAACATTGAAATATTTTAGAAATTCATGAGGATGTTGTACAATTTTTTTAAAATATCTTAGGAGTGACAACACCTATAGATTATTAGACCTCCAATTATTTTTTGAATTTTATTCATTCTCTAATTTTTTAACAAATGAACTCCAGCCTTATCATTTTGTTCAAAGAGTTTGAAATCAAAGAGGTTGTTTTTTCCATGTTCGATAAGAAGGGCCCTTGACCTGATGGTTTTCCTATAGTTTTTTACCAATTTTTAAGGTATATATGTGGAAGTATATATATAATGGTATGGGTGAAATTCAAAATACCTTTCATATTCCTAGTGACATAAATTCCACCTTTATAGTTCTAATTCCTAAAGTGGCTTGAGCCAATTCCTTCAATAATTTTAGGCTCATAAGTTTATGCAAAACTCTATAAAATACTGGCTAAAGTAATAGGCAATATAATTAAGGATATTATTTCTCATACTATTGATCCTTTACAAGGTGCTTTTGTTAGAGTGAGGTAAATCTTGGATAGTGTGATTACTATTCATGAAGTTCTTCACTCCATAGATAAAAGTGGTAGATATTGTTTTTTTTTTAAATTAGGCTTAAAAAAAGCATATGATAGAGTATCCTAGGAATTATTATTTAAATTTATGGATATCTATCCACTGATACTCTGTTGTACTTAGTATGACACTGAGAGGAGGGGTGAATCAGTTAAGCATTTTAAACATGAATTAACAGCTCTAAAACAGCAGCAGTTAAAAATTATAAACAAATATAGCAAGTACAACAAGAGAACATCACACAACATAGGATTTTAACGAGGTTCACCAATATGGCTACTCCTAAAAAATAATGGCTGCTTGGACTACCATCCAAATCCAGCCCCTTGCAAAGCACCAACTTTACAATCATTTACCAGCACCCACTAGAAGGAGCAACAACCCCTTATTTATCTGCATCAATAGAAAGGAGCACCAACCCCTATTCAAGCACCTCGGAAGGAGCACCAACCCCTAATGCCAAGCTGCAACCTGGACTTCAATTTCGAATGTAAATGTTTGACAAGAAAATACCTTCATTTTCACAAGACCCTGATTGGTCTAAAGCTTACTCGATCTCTCTCACTGTTTGCAAGACATAGGCATCTGCTGCACTGCTACAACCAAAATCAGCAATTGACTTTGCCCCTCACACTCTCTACACACTCTACTTTCTCTATGCACATGCTTCGCACACTCTACGTCGTTCTAGCCGAACTGTCGTCTCTGCTCTTTTTGCACTCTGCTCTCTGTGTGCATTCACAGCCACACTTAGAATAATTTGACATGACTCTTTTCTCACTCTATGCACTTCACCACCTCTGCATTCACTCTGCGCTCTTCGCCATCTATCATCACTTTTGTGCTATCTACGCTCTTACATATGCATATCACCCACTTCGATACTCGCACTAATCGATCAATCAATTCTCCAAACAGCCCCTCCTTTTATACAAGAATTTTCATGATGAAAACCCTCATCTTAGTTGGCTGTAAACCCTAATTATCATCGACTGTAAACCCTAAACTTCATCGGTTGTCATCGGTCTTCGTCGGCTTCATCATCTGACTCTACAGCTTCTTCTATTACTATTGCCGTGAAAACACAACATGTCGTGATATCGTGACACTTTCGCCTCCGTACACTTCATCTTGGCTTTTGTCATGATATCGCGACACTTCTCTCTTCGTAGACTTCACATTTTTCTTTTGTCGTGATATCACGACACTTTCAGCCTTCGTAGACTTCATCTGTTCTTTTGTCGCGATATCGTGACACTTCTGCCTTCATAGACTTCGTCTGTTCTTTTGTCGTGATATCGTGACACTTCTGCCTCTGTACACTTTCTTTTGGCTTTTGTCGCGATATCGTGACACTTCTGCCTTTATCGACTTCAACTAAGCTCTTGTCGTGATATCGTGACACTTTTGCCTTCATCAGCATCAATTTTTCTTTTGTCGCGATATCACGACACTTCTCCCTTCGTCGACCTCCTTTCTATTTTTGTCGCAAAATCGCGACACTTCTACTTCTGTACTTCACATCTTAGCTTTTGTCGTGAAATCGTGACACTTCTCTTGTTGAAGACCTACTTTCTGTTTCTGTCACGAAATCATGACACTTTTGCTTTCATACTTCACATCTTAGCTTTTGTTGTGAAATCATGACACTTCTCCTATTGAAGACCTGCTTTCTGTTTCTATCATGAAATCATGACACTTTCTGCAACCGTATGCTGCCATCTCAATCTGTCATGAAATCATGACACTTTCTGCATCCGTATGCTTTCTTTTCTACCTGTCACGAAATCATGACACTTTTTGCATCCGTACGCTTTCTCTTCAACCTGTCGCAAAATCGTGACATTTCATACTCTGAACACTTTCGTCTGCAGCATGTCGCGAAATCGTGATAGTACTCACTTCGAATTCTTTCCTTTGCAGCATGTCATGAAATCATGATAGTTTCTCACTTCAAACTCTTTCCTCTGCTGCATGTCACGAAATCATGATAGTTCTTACTTTGAACTCTTTCCTCTGCTGCATGTCACGAAATCACGATAGTTCTTACTTTGAACTCTTTCTTCTGTTGCATGTCACAAAATCGTGACAGTTCTCACTTGGAACATTTTCATCTGCAGCATGTCACGAAATCATGACAGTTCTCACTTTGAACTTTGCAGCATGTCACAAAATCGTGATAGTTCTCTCTTCGAACTCTGCAGCATGTCACGAAATCGTGACACTTTTCATTTTGCTTTCTCTCTCCTTGAACTTGTCGTGAAATCGTGACAGTTCTCACTTTGGACTCTCTCTTCTACAGCACGTCATGAAATCATGACACTTTATCTTGCTTTCACTTTCTCTTCTGACTTGTCATGAAATCATGACACTTTAACCTGCTTTCTCTTCCCCTTCTAACATGTCACGAAATCATGACAGTTATTCCTGCTTGTGCTTTCTCTTCGAACATGTCACAAAATCACGATAGTTTTTTGACTTGCCTTCTTCTCTTCCAACATGTCATGAAATCGTGATAGTTTTACCTGCTTGCGCCTCTACTTCGAACATGTCACGAAATCATGACAGTTTTTCGACTTGCCTTCTTCTCTTCCAACATGTCACGAAATCATGACAGTTTTACCTGCTTGCGCCTCTGCTTCGAACATGTCACAAAATCATGACAGTTTTTCCACTTGCTTTCTTTTCTTCCAACATGTCATGAAATCATGATAGTTTTCCCTGCTTGTGCCTCTACTTTGAACATGTCACGAAATCGTGATAGTTTTCCCTGCTTGCACCTCCTCTTCGAACATGTCACGAAATCATGACAGTTTTTCCACTTGCTTTCTTTTCTTCCAACATGTCACGAAATCGTGATAGTTTTCCCTGCTATTTCTCTCTCCTCCAGTATGTCATGAAATCGTGACATTTTTCTTTGCACTTTCTCTCTCCTCCAATATGTCATGAAATCGTGATAGTTTTCCTGTTTTCTGAATATGTCGCGATATCGTGACACTTTCCTTGTCTTTTTCTGTGAATTTTTGCATGTGGATCACTTCAATCTTCTTGGAAAAGCACTGTACATACTTTGAATTGCTTCTGAATTTCCTGTCCACTACATCTGAATAACTTCTGAGCATCTAAACTTCTTGTCCATTGTATCAACTGATCTATCTGACTGTGTTGACAATAATGACAATACTGTTGCATATTCTGAACAGCTTCTGAACTTCCTGTTCACTGCATCATGACTGTGTTCACTGCATCAACTGATCTAACTATCTGTGTTGACAACAATGACAATACTGTTACTGCACCTTGCTCAACAATCTCCCCCTTTGGAATTGTTGTCAACACACATGCAATTACCTGTAACTCTTCTCCCCCTTTGACAATAATACCAAAGGGCTGCTTGCAGACTCCCCCTGAGTCCATGCACAACATTCTCAGGCAAAAAATTTTACACTTAGTAAAAATTAAAAACATGAGCAAAAGATAGACAAAATCACAAATGCTCCCCCTGAGAATATGATCCCTATGGCTAGCCAATTCTTGGGAAGTTTAACCACTCGACCAATCTGTCTCCAAGATAGAATGCACCTCCACAGCTCTGTTAATGGGCTCACTAAGAACCTGCTCAGTAGGCTCACACAGAACCTGTCCAAATCTGGTCTAACAAGCTCACCAAGAACTTGCCCAAATCTGCTCTAGAAACCTGTCCCAACACTGTCCTCAAATCTATCCCAGCATTGTCCTCAAATATTTCCCAAAGGCCTTCTTCAAAGGCTCAATCAATCATGCTCAAGTAGTACTCAAAATGAACTCAACAATGAATGACAGTCTCAAACCAAATCCACTTCATAGAAGCATAAAAAGAATTGTTAGAGACTTAATATCTTCTATTCTCAAATCTCAATCTCAACTCAAATCAAGGAGAGTTTATTGTATGGAACTTGAACAACTACATGCATCCAATCACTTGACTAGGCTCAAACAACTATACTCAACCAATCATCTCAATGAACAACTCTTTATCACAAACCCTAGTCGAAGCATGTATCAACCACTCAAAATGTTTTTCTTTAACTCAAGTTCAAGTTCTTTGCACAACCAATGGGCTTCAACAACAATGCTTATAAAATATTCTTCTAGCTTCCCATACAAAAACATTAATTTCACATTTTGTCAACAAAGTTGACAAGTGACTCACACTTGTACCAACTTTTGTCCAACACTATACCAACACTACAGTTTTACTGTCAACTCTGTGCAAGCATCAAACACAGTACCACAACATCAACCAAATCCCCTTTTTACATTTTCAGCTTGGTCTATGTTTTCTGCAGTCACCACGGGTCACACCTTACTATCAACTATTCGAATCAGAAAACAATATTTTGTTAACCACTTCATGGCCAACTATAGTGCACCTTACTCAAACTCATACTTCTGGACCTCGGATAGGTATGATTCACAAAGCAAAGTTGCTCAACTTGATGAGCTAAACATGAATCAATGATCAAACTTCAATATTTTTCATCATAGCATCAAAATAGATCTAACAATCTTCACATCAAAGTGTAGTTCAAATACCCACTTCTTTTATCGAAACACATATATACGGCTAGAGCAACAATCTTTCACTCATCAACTTATCTGAACTATTATGATCCTTAACTTTGGACAGTGGCAGTAAGAACCATCACCAGTACAACAACAATGACATATAGCAATACTACCAATAATGAGAACTCTCAAATTAATCTTCATCCTTTACGGCACTTCCACAAACAACTGCATGAACTGAAACAAACTTTTGACACCTATATTGCAACTCCCCCTTACTACTTGCCTTTCATCCTCAGATAATCCAACAGACACATAGGAGCATTAAAATAAAAACTTTTTCAGATTGCTCCCCCTGAGGATGTGTTACCTGGAGTTGCTTAGTGCAGTAGAGGAGCAGTCTCCTTCAGTTCAAGGAGACACAATTTCCTCTCTTCTTTCTTTCTCCAGACTTTCTTGACCATGGGCTTGGGTTTTTCAACTGCTTCCCTATTTTGCACTTTTTTGTGAACTCGAACACTTCTCCTGTGTGGTTGTCTCTTATGCATCCTTGAAGAATGATTATTTTCCTTTCTTTCATGCACATGATTTATTCCCTGTCTATATTGCATTCTTTGAGTCTGATGAATTCTACTATTTTGCCTTAGATTAGATACATAAGTGCTTGGACAAAACCTTGCTATGTGCCCATGACCATTGCATTGAAAACATTGTACATAGTGTTCACTCAGATATGCAGAAGTATTTCTACCAGCATAACTCTTTGATCTATTATTCAATCCACAATAAGTTGCCTTGTGACCATACTGGTTGCATCTGAAACAATAGCCATTAAAAGTATTAGTATGAATAGAGTGAGAGTGATAGAACCTCTTTTGTTGTGGTTGCTTTGCTGTAGATCTCCTTTGATATTTTCTTCCTTTTGAAGATTCAGCTTCAAACTTTTCTTGCTTCGATCCTTCAATAGTGAACTTCTTCTTCTCTGTAGAATTGGAAGATGAAGGTTGTTCAACTTTATATCCAAGACCATGCTTATCCATGGAGCTTCTTTGATGGCTTATCATTTTATCTAACAACTCTGTGCTCTTCTCAAATTTGAGATTTGTATTGGCCTCTTCTAGTTGTTTCTTCAATAAAACAATCTCTTCCTCTTGTTTGCAACAACCAATATCTTTCTCATTGATCTGTGACCTAAGAGTTTCTTCAATCCTTTTGAATTCTTCCACCTATACTTTCAAACTGGTTATTATTTCATTTGCATCCTCAAGATTTCTTGAGATTTCCTTATTCCTTTTTCTTTCTATCTTCAATTCATCCAGAGCTGCAGTTAGTTCCTCTTTCAAATTTATTTCTGCATCAATTTCTTCTTCATCACATTTATGTTCTTTTTTTGTTTCTCTTTTAGAATCATCCTCTAGGACTTCATTAACTTTCAGCATATATATCTCTATGTTCTCATCGTTATTCAACTTTACAGCTTTGACCTGAGCTTGATGTGTTTGTAACTTGACATCCTTGATCTCATCATCTCCTTCATGAGTACTCCTCAGTTTGTCCCATATTTCTTTTGTCGTTCTACAACTCTTGACCTTTATCAGCTCATTGTCTACTAATCTGCATCTGATAGCATTCCTTGCTTTTGAGTCATTTTCAACCAGATTCTTATCGACAGCATCGATTGGAGGAGTGATGGGTATTGTGCATTCATTGATTACTGAATCCCAGACATAGTATCCCAAAGCACAAAGATATGCCTGCATCCTGATTCTCTAGGTCATGTAATTTGTTCCATCAAACAAAGGTGCTTTGTTTGATAAACAACCTTCAACCTCTTTTGGTTCAATTTTCTCTTCTACAGAGAACTGAACCGATTGAGATGCCCTTTTGGAGGAAGATCTATTCTTCTTACCCATTGCATACTAATCCAAGATCAACCCTAGCTGATTTAGCCTTTGAAGGGAACTTGGCTCTGATACCAATTATTGTACTTAGTATGACACTAAGAGGGGGGGTGAATCAGTTAAGCATTTTAAACATGAATTAACAGCTCTAAAATAGTAGCAGTTAAAACTTATAAATAGATATAACAAGTACAATAAGAGAACATCACACAACACAGGATTTTAACGAGGTTCACCAATATGGCTACTCCTCAAAAAGAATGGCTGCTTGGACTACCATCCAAATCTAGCCCCTTGCAAAGCACCAACTTTACAATCATTTACCAGCACCCACTAGAAGGAGCAACAACCCCTTATTTATCTGCATCAATAGAAAGGAGCACCAACCCCTGATTTACCAGCACCTACTGGAAGGAGCACCAACCCCTGATGCCAAGCTACAACCTGGACTTCAATTCTGAATGTAAATGTTTGACAAGAAAATACCTTCATTTTCATAAGACCCTGATTGGTCTAAAGCTTACTCGATCTCTCTCACTATTCGCAAGACACAGGCATCTACTGCACTGCTACAGCCAAACTCAGCAATTGACTTTGCCCCTCACACTCTCTGCACACTCTACTTTCTCTGTGCACATGCTTCGCACACTCTACGTCATTCCAACCGAACTGTCATCTCCACTCTTTTTGCACTCTACTCTCTGTGTGCATTCACAGCCACACTTAGAATAATTCGACATGACTCTTTGCTCACTCTGCGCACTTTGCCACCTCTACATTCACTCTGTGCTCTTCGCCATCTATCATCGCTTCTGCACTATCTGCGCTCTTACGACCGCATATCGCCCACTTCGATACTCACACTAATCAATCAATCAATTCTCCAAACAGCCCTCCTTTTATACAAGAATTTTCATGATGAAAACCCTCATCTTAGTCGACTATAAACCCTAATATTTGTCAGCTGTAAACCCTAATTATCATCGGTTGTAAACCCTAAACTTTGTTGGCTGTCATCGGTCTTCATCGGCTTCACCATCTGACTCTGTAGCTTCTTTTGTTACTATTGCCGTGAAAACACATGTCACGATATCGTGACACTTTCACCTCTGTACGCTTCGTCTTGGCTTTTGTCGTGATATCGCGACACTTCTCTCTTCGTAGACTTCGCCTTTTTCTTTTGTTGTGATATCGTGACACTTTCAGCCTTCGTAGACTTCATCTATTCTTTTGTCACAATATCATGACACTTCTGCCTTCATAGACTTCGTCTGTTCTTTTGTCGTGATATCGTGACACTTCTACCTTCGTACACTTTCTTTTGGCTTTTGTCATGATATCGCGACACTTCTGCCTTTGTCGACTTCAACTAAGCTCTTGTCGTGATATCGCGACACTTCTGCCTTTATCAGCATCAATTTTGCTTTTGTTGCAATATCACGACACTTCTTCCTTCGTCGACCTCCTTTCTGCTTTTGTCACGAAATCGTGACACTTCTGCTTTCGTACTTCACATCTTAGCTTTTGTCGTGAAATAATGACACTTCTCCTGTTGAAGACCTGCTTTCTGTTTCTGTCATGAAATCGTGACACTTCTGCCTTCATACTTCACATCTTAGCTTTTGTCGCAAAATCATGACACTTCTCCTATTGAAGACCTGCTTTCTATTTTTGTCACAAAATCGCGACACTTTCTGCAACCGTACGCTGCCATCTCAGTCTGTCATGAAATCGTGACACTTTATGCATCCGTATGCTTTCTTTTTTGCCTGTCACGAAATCGTGACACTTTTTGCATCCGTACGCTTTCTCTTCAACCTGTCGTGAAATCGTGACATTTCATACTCTAAACACTTTCGTCTGTAGCATGTCATGAAATCGCGATAGTTCTCACTTTGAATTCTTTCCTTTGCAGCATGTCGTGAAATCGTGACAGTTTCTCACTTCAAACTCTTTCCTCTGCTGCATGTCATGAAATCATGACAGTTCTTACTTTGAACTCTTTCCTCTACTGCATGTCGCGAAATCATGACAGTTCTTACTTCGAACTCTTTCTTCTGCTGCATGTCGTGAAATCATGACAGTTCTCACTTAGAACATTTTCATCTGCAGCATGTCACGAAATCACGATAGTTCTCACTTCAAACTCTGCAACATGTCACGAAATCATGATAGTTCTCTCTTTGAACTCTGTAGCATGTCGCGAAATCATGACACTTTTCATTTTGCTTTCTCTCTCCTCGAACTTGTCACAAAATCGTGACAGTTCTCACTTCGGACTCTCTCTTCTATAGCACGTCACAAAATCGTGACACTTTATCTTGCTTTCACTTTCTCTTCTGACTTGTCGCGAAATCGTGACACTTTAACCTGCTTTCTCTTCCCCTTCTAACATGTCACGAAATCATGACAGTTATTCTTGCTTGTGCTTTCTCTTCGAACATGTCGCGAAATCGTGATAGTTTTTTGACTTGCCTTCTTCTCTTCCAACATGTTGTGAAATCGTGATAGTTTTACCTGCTTGCGCCTCTGCTTCGAACATGTCACGAAATCATGAAATTTTTTTGACTTGCCTTCTTCTCTTCCAACATGTCGTGAAATCGTGACAATTTTACCTACTTGCGCCTCTGCTTCGAACATGTCTTAAAATCGTGACAATTTTTCCACTTGCTTTCTTTTCTTCCAACATGTCGTGAAATCGTGACAGTTTTCCCTACTTGCGCCTTTGCTTTGAACATGTCATGAAATCGCGATAGTTTTCCCTGCTTGCGCCTCTGCTTCGAACATGTCACGAAATCACGACAGTTTTTCCACTTGCTTTCTTTTCTTCCAACATGTCACGAAATCGCGATAGTTTTCCCTGCTGTTTCTCTCTCCTCCAATATGTCGCGAAATCGTGACATTTTTCTTTGCACTTTCTCTCTCCTCCAATATGTCACGAAATCGTGACAGTTTTCCTGTTTTCTGAATATGTCACGATATCGCGACACTTTCCTTACTTGTCTTTTTCTATGAATTTTTGCATGTGGATCACTTCAATCTTCTTGGAAAAGCACTGTACATACTTTGAATTGCTTCTAAATTTCCTGTCCACTGCATCTGAATAACTTCTGAGCATCTGAACTTCCTGTCCATTGTATCAACTGATCTATCTGACTATGTTGACAACAATGACAATACTGTTGCATATTCTGAACAGCTTCTGAACTTCCTGTTCACTGCATCATGACTGTGTTCACTGCATCAACTGATCTAACTGTCTGTGTTGACAACAATGACAATACTGTTACTGCACCTTGCTCAACATACTCCATCCTTTGTACTCTGTCACCTCCAAAGATCTATCAATAGGCTCACTTAGAACCTTCTCGAATCTGCTCAATAGGTCCACTCAGAACTTTTTCAAATATTCTCAATAGGCTCACTAAGAACATACTCAAATATACTCAATAGGATCACTCATAACCTGCTCAAATATTCTCAATAGGCTCACTTAGAACCTACTCAAATATGCTCAATACACTCACTCAAAACCTACTCAAATCTGCTAAACAAGCTCACTCAGAACTTGTCCAAATCTGCTTAACAAGCTCACTCAGATTTTGTTCAAATCTACTCAAAAAGCTTACTCAAAACTTTTCCAAATCTATTCAATAAGTCCTCTCTAGAACTTGCTCAAATCTGCATAGGAATATTTCACAAAAGCTTACTCAAAATCAATCCACAAGCCTTCTCAAAGACTTACCTCAAATCAGCTCAACAAAATCTCAACTCAATCTACTAGAAGCATAAAGAGAATTGTTAGAGACTCAATATGTTCTATACTAAAATCCCAATCTCAACTCAAATAAATATCAACACAGCATTCTCATAGAAGCATAAAGAGAATTGTTAGAGACTCAATATGTTCTATACTCAAATCTCAATCTCAACTCAAATCAATCTTAACTCAGGAATATCATAGAAGCATAAAGAGAATTGTTAGAGACTCAATATGTTCTATACTCAAATCCCAATCTAAATCATCTCAAATCATAATATAGAATAGTATATTTTATGGAACTTGAACAACCACTTCACACAATCACTTGACTAGGCTCAAAGAAATCTACCCAACCAATCACCACAAGGAGCAACTCTTTCTCACAAACCCTAGTCCAAACATGTATCAACCAACTCAAAAATTTTCCAATAATGCTCAATCACAAGTCTCACATAACAGTGATACTCATATTCTTCTCTAACTCAATTTCAAGTTCATTTCACAATCAATGGGCTTCAACAACAATGCTTATAAACAAGGTTTAATCACAAATCTCAAACCAAAAAACCTTGAAGCATTCAACCAACCACTTTAGAAAAGGAAACCACAATCAATACTTTTCTCTCCAATGATATTTCAAAAATCAACCACCATAAACAATCAATAGGAGAATGTGTAGATAACTTTTATGAAGATGAAAAAAACCTCTTTGAAATCTACCACAATCACAATATTCTTTTGCCAATCTTCATGAGGGTTAGGAGAAATTACAAAAAAATTATCATAACCTTTTACACCTTATTTCTCCTAGTCAAAAATCACATCCGCCACTAGAAAATAATTAAAGATAATTATTTCCTTATCTATTTAATCATAGCATGAATATAACCACAACCATTTACCATTCCCTTATTTCTCCTAAAAACACTTTCCACTAATGCACAACTCATTAAGCTCCTTAATGCAAAAATCCCACATCAACTAGTGCAAAATATAAGCCACAAATCATAAACTATACCACCATGGCAAACCATAAATAATGATTTATTAAACTTATATTAAGAAAATTAAATCATTTATATCTCAATATCTGAAAATTGCGGCGATGACATACCTTGGAAAAAAATTGTTTTCTGCTCTAAAAATTGCGATGACAACACACAAACAAAAAATGAATTTCAGGTGACTCAAACCCGATACCTGCAGCAACAAGTGCATCTTTGCACTCCTTCCACCCACCAAGTGGGCTAAGCTTCCCACATGGAAGCTATTCTACTTCATTATTGAAGTACTTCCTCTTGGCACCCATGAACTTACAAACTACGCTTCTCCCAAAAATTCACAGTCAATAGTGCATGATTTCGGAGGAGGATAATTTTTGCAAAAGAGTATTTATTATTCAAATTTTGGAGGACATAAATCATTGCTTAACAAGGTGCCTTTTATACATGATACATATGGGGAAGAATAAAAGTCAACGTCGAAATAAAATGGAGGGAAAACTTTTGATTAAGTTTAAAAATTTAATTTTAATTTTAAATTATTAAAATTTAAACTAAATATTTAAAATTAAATATCTCCATCACCAGAGCACCTTTTTTGATGCAATGAAAATCCAACTTGCATTTTAATAAAAAAACATTTCAAATCTACCATCCATGGTGTTAAATAAAAAAATTTATTTTTCCTGCATTGGTTTTCACAAAAAACCCTTCCTTGCACTTTCACAAAACATAGTGCATGCTATCATAGATCCTTTTGACATAAAATAACCTTTTGACATCAATGACAATATTTTAGCTTAGAGAATCAAAATTTCCAATAGTATATTTCTCTCACAAGCCAAGTATATACAAGAAATGTTGAAAAAATTTATACTGAGGATTAAAAACCAGAGAGTACCCCCATGGTTACAAGATGCAAGTTGAGTAAATATGATGAATATCTTGGGGTAAACCAAAAATTGTATAGTTCTATGATTAGAATTTTACTATAAGTCACAACCATAAGACCAGACATAATGCATGTAGTGGGACTAGTGGTAAGATTTCAAGTAGAACCAAAGGAAACACATGTACAAGTCGTAAAGAGAATACTCAGGTATTTAAAAGGAATTATGGAATTTGGAATTTGCTATCCCAGAAGTAAAAAATTAACTCTCACAACATATATAGATGTAGATTGGGCAGGAAATATTGATGATAGGAAGAGTACAAGTGGAGGAGAATTATTTCTTGGAGATTGTTTAGTCTCTTGGCTAAGAAAGAAATAATCATCGATATCCTTATCCATGATAGAGGCATAATATATTGTAGCAATTTATTATTGTACACAAGTGTTATGGATGAAGAAAACTTTAAAATATTTTAAAATAGAGCATGATCATCCCATATCCATACTATGTGATAATATAAGTGATATAAATATTTCAAATAATCCAGTGATGCATTCAAGGACCAAGAACATTCCAATCAAATATTATTTTTTGAGAGAGAAGTTGACAAATTAACAAGTCAAATTGTTATATGTTACTACAAGGGAATATATTGTTGACATATTTACTAAGCCACATCTAGAGGAAACTTTTGAGTATCTTAGAGGAAAGTTGGGAGTAGTCTTAGTCCCACCCCAAAATTGATCATCTCAAAGAAAGGAGGTGGTCATGGTACTGATCTAAGAGTCTTATTTTAGCCCTAAAAGGAGCCCTTTTTCATTTATGTCAAAGGGGAAGAGTTGTAGTATGGGGGAGAGAAATCCATAAGGAGGAGCAACTTATCAGGGGGAGCATATTTGGAATCTAATGGTAGTAAAAGAAAATATTTTAGAAGGGTTTCCATCAATGAAAAAGGGGAATATTGTTGGAAATATTGAGCATGTTGTATTGTCATTGATGTCAAAGGATTGATGTCAAATTGATGTCAAAGAAAGTTTGTTATGTTAGAAATATTCTTCTATGATTGAATAATTATGCAAGGCAAGGCTCATCTCAAAGCAAGGATATCGGTAAAAAAAAGATAAAAAGTTATAATATTTATTTTTTAAAATATTATACACAGAGGGACAAAGGTTTGTAAGAAAAATACAAAGTTCTATTGAAAAATATTTATTTATTGCAAGGTTGAAAAATATTTCAAGAGCAAAAGATAAAATACTAAAAGATAAATTATAATATTTAAACCAAGGTTTAAATATTATAGTCAAAATAAATTTGAATTTTAAATGGTGCCAAAATTTAAATTCAAATGGTGGCAAGTGAAAAGAGAGTCGACGTATTCATAAAGTTTTGAATTGTATATATAAGGAGGAATTAAAATCCATTTGCAAAGTTTTTTTTTTATCAAAAAATAAGTACCATTCTTTCCATTCCTGAGGGCAGAGTGAAGTACGAAGAGCGCATGAATTTTAACACAAGGGTAGAGTGAAGTGAGGAGAGTGCACAAATTTTAATGCAAGGTAAAAGAAAAAGGATGATGGTTGCATATATTCACCTTGGTTCTTGACGTTGGTTAATGGATAGGTAGTAGGTTACTTCCCCAAATCTAGAGGCATCAAGCAAGGAGACCCTCTCTCCCCCTTCCTATTCATCATTCTTGCATAATCCCTAGGCAAGCCTTTCAAATTTTCTTGTGCAACAAGGATTATTTCAATTATTAAAGCCATTTCAAACTCTCCTCCTCTTTCCCATCAATAGTTTGTAGATGACACTATCATTGCCACCTTTGCTTCTGTCCAACAAGCTAAAACCATCAAGTCCATCCTTGATATCTATGAACAAGCAGTAGGGTAGAAAATTAATTACACAAAAAGTAAAAGCTACTTTCTCAACACTCCTATGAGTAGACAACATAAAATCATCTGCATCCTCCAATTGTGCATTACTAATCTCCCTACTCCTTACTTGGGCCTTCCTCTGTTCATCAAGAATCCCAAGGAGTCTATGTGGGACAATGTTATTGAAATAATCAACAAAAAACTTACAGGGTGGAAAGGATCCCTCCTCTCCTAGGCAGCTAAAGCTACTCTCACCATGGCTTATCTTTAGAGCATCCCAATTTATTTCATGTTGGTTTTAAAAGATCCTACCTCTCTATATGTAAAAGCTGAGGAAATTCAAAAGAAATTTGTATGGTCAGGTACATAGGATAAGAAAAGTTCCATCTCACCATTTGGGATAAGGTATCCACAAATACCAAGGAGGCTTAGGGCTCAGAAGGATCTTCAACATGAACCTTGCCCTCCTAGCCAAGCAGGCATGGAAGGTCTTTACCAAATTTGACTCTGAGTGGGTTTCCATAATTAAAAGGAAATATCTCCAAAACCTCTCTTTCATGGATGATAACACTCCCACTAATGGTTCTGCTTTCTGGTGGGCTATCATTCAGACTAAATCCCTCATAAATAAATGCACTTAGTGGTAGATGGGCATTGAAACTATTATCAATTTTTTGACCAACAAGTGGATAAAAGACAAACCTCTCTCTGAGGTACCAGATATTTCCATCTTAAACCCTATTTTGGATGGAAGGTTTAGTAGCAAAGTTGTGGATTTATTTGACAATCAATAGATATGGAAAATAATTCCCACTACCAATGAAAGAAACCATATATCTTGGTTAAATCAATACTATTACTATCCCGATTGTAGATTCTCCTGATTATCCCATTTGGGATGGGAATGACCATGGGAAATTCTCTGTTAAATCAGCTTATCTCCTCCTCCTCAACCCTCAAGTTTCTACCATTCCTTTCAACCTTGTTTGGGTCAAGTATCTCATTCCTAAAATTGGGTTCTTTTCTTGGCTTGCTATCCAAAACAAGATCCTTACCATCGATAATTTGATGAAAAAAGGCATGACTGTGCCTAATAGATGCCATATGTGCCTTTCTACCTGGGAATTTGTTAATCACCTTTTCATAGATTGTGCCTATGCTAGAGAAGGAATGAGCCACCTTTTGTCTACTTTTCATGTTCAGTGGGCTCAACCTAATTCCCTCTTAGACCTCTTTGTCCAATGGCCTAATCCCTTCATCAATCCAAAGCTTTATTTTTTGTGGAAAATTTGCTTACATCATTTCATTTGGAAAGTTTGGCTTGAAATAAATGGTAGAATTTTCTTGCTCTCTTCAAATGACCCCATTTCCACAACCAACAAAGCTATTACTTTTGCTATAGAGAATTCCCAGATTTTATCCTATCTCAAATCCCCTAGCCATGGCATTGAGATTGAGCTATTCTAGTCCTTGAATATTCCCATCCTCTCCAATATGGCCCCAATTCCTTCCCATCCAAGGATTAATGCTTGTTGGAAGCCTCCCCTGAGGGATGGTTAAATATGAATTTTTATGGTGCTTCTAAAGGGAATCCCAAAATAGTTGGAGTTGGTGGTGTAGTAAGGGACCACAAGGAAGACATTTTAATAAATTTCTCTGAGCACCTCGACCATAAAAAAAATCATGTAGCTGAATCTTGGGCTCTCTGGAGAGGTTTGCACATCATCAAGGATTTAAAAATAAATTTGCACATTGAGGGTGATTCCCTCAACATCATTAAGTATATCAACAATGACAAGAAGCCTTCATGGAACATTCACTCAATCATTTAGGAGGCCAAGATTCTTATTGGTAAGCAAAGCAATGTGGTGGCTCACCATGTGTATCATGAAGCCAACAAGGTTGTTGACTACCTCACAAATTTGGGAGTAGCCCAATATGTTCTCTCCATTTGGCACCACAATGCCCCTCAAATTGTTCTCAATGTTGCATCAATAGATTATTTGAAAGGCTCCAAGAGTCTCTAGTTATTTTTTCCCTATTTCTATTATTTACATTATCATTCTATAGGTGTGTATTGATATCATTTTCCCTGATCCATGGATCAAGATTATTTTCATTCTTGTGCCTGAATATTGGGTTCAAATATCAAGCATTTGCTATTTTCAAGAAAATCTACTTGTTACCAATATTTGTTGTTTCAAGGCTGCTCTCCCTTGGAATGCGCATGTTTTTTTTGGCATGAAGTATTATCAAGGTCATCATTTAACCCATGTGGATATCAGCCCTAGGTATTCCATTGTTCCCTATTCCCCTTGCCATCAACACCTTCATCATGACTGCATTAATTCTTGGCTTTTTGGCATGGGCTCCTCTCTATTTTTTGCCTATTTAATGTGTTCTTGGTTTGCAAGTGCCTTCACCGCTTACACCTACCATATATTATCCCTACATTAAGCCTAATTTGCTTGTAGGTCCTTTCTAGTGCTTTATTCCCACTATCATGGCCCTTATGGAACCTGAAAACCTTCAATTGGACCCTATCTCTACCTCTTTCCTGAAAGTGCAAGGATTAACCTCCTTTCTAGAAAAAATTAAAGGAGCTGAGTAGGACATTGCAACTTTGTCAAGTATTGGTTGAATGACCATGTTACTATGAGGAATGTTCATTTTAAAGTAACAATTGATCTGATTATAGAGGTTTTAGGCTTTCTGACTATGGGGTGCATTGTTCATAGATATAACCACAATTAGGATCAAGAGTTGGATGGCTTCTTGAATCACCAAGATTTCAAGTGGGTTGGTGTAGCCCTTGATCGTGAGTCCCTTCCTTCCCCTTGGCCAACTATGATTGTTCCCTTGCTTTAGTATATCACCTATGATGACCTAGCTAAACCCCTTTTTAGCTTCC
Source organism: Wollemia nobilis (assembly GCA_028583015.1). NCBI lineage: Eukaryota > Viridiplantae > Streptophyta > Pinopsida > Araucariales > Araucariaceae > Wollemia > Wollemia nobilis. The sequence goes on from JAQPPZ010001917.1 coordinate 1,383,778, forward strand.
ACCTTGCCCTTGTTAATCACCTGCAAGATTTCAAGCTGATGAATTTTTTAGCCTTTCTCCACCACTTCATCAGACTGACTATCCATTGTACCCTCAAGAAGTATTCGATCCCTTCCCATAAAGGATTATTCAGTATTATTTTCCATCATATTTTTTCCTTCACTCCTCCCATTTCCATTCACCCTCTTCAATCCAGTATTCTCCCATCTTCTTTCGACCAGAGCCCATCTCATTACTTCTCTAGTGACCCTTTGTTTAGTGAAGCCCCTTTTAAAGCTCAAACCCCTATGTCCAAAAAGGGAATTGTAATTGCTACTGCTCCCCCTGAATATCAAACCCCTATGTCTAGAAAGGGAATTTTGGATGCTACTACTCCCCCTTCCCACAAGAAGAGTTCCCCTACTTCAGGCAATGTAAAATTTGTGTTCATGAAGACAAAGGTTAAGGTGGAAGAAATCACCACCCAAGAAAGGAGGTCCTCATGCATCAAGAAAACCAGAGTAGAAACCAACCAAAAATACCTTATTCATCTCTTAGGAGAATAACAAAAATTCTAGTCCAGATTCGACTATCTCTAGCAAGTTGTTAAGGGTCATCCTCAGTAGCATAATTGTAGCCATGGAAAAAGTCGGCAATGCACTGAAGCAACTTCTCTAGAATGGTGTAAATTTTTCTGAAAATGATACCCCAAAAACCTAGCTTCATTGGTCCCTTTATTTGTCCCTTTTTACTTTATTGTTTCCTTCTAGTTTTGATCTGGCTTGCAGCCCTTCCCTTGTATGGTATTTTTGGGCTTTTATGGGTTTTTTCTTTGGTTTACGACTAACCCCTATGTGGGTGTCTTCGTTTGTTTATGGATTGGTTTATCCCTGTGTGGGATTTTTCTTGTATTTTTGGAAGCTAGATTACTTTGTTGCTTGCCCTTGCGTGGGACTGGCCGTCTCTATAGATCCTTGGCTATTTTCTTACGTAAATTGTTTTATTTTCAACTAGTTCTTATTCCCTATGCGAGTATTTTTGGGCCTATTATTTCGTAAAACTTTATGGTTTTTTGTACTTCTAAGATTGGTACCCAATCAAAAACCATTTAATATTATCTTTTTACTTAACAAAAAAGAATGTTAGCAAGAAAAATACAAGGTTCTATTGAAAAATATTTATTTATTGAAAGGTTGAAAAAGACTTCAATAGTAAAATATAAAATATTAAAAGATAAATTATAATATTTAAACCAAGTTTTAAATATTATAATAAAAATAAATTTGAATTTTAAATGGTCTAAAATTCAAATTTAAATTGTGGCAACTGAAAGAGAGTCGACATATTCATAATGTTTTGAATTGCATATATAAGGAGAAAATAAAATCAATTTGCAAAGTTTTTTTTGATCAAAAAACAAGTATCATTCACTCCATTCGTGAGTGTAGAGTGAAGTAAGGAGAGTGCACGAAGTTTAATGTGAGGGTAGAGTTAAGTGAGGAGAGCACATAAATTTTAATGCAATGGTAGAGAAAAATTAGGATGGTGCACGAACCTCAAGAGAGGAGGTATCACTCGAGTGGTTCCAGTTGGGCAGCTAGCCTAGGTGTTAGGTAGACCCTACACAAGATGTTGATAGTGAGAAGGTTTTGGGTTTGATTCATAGTCGTAGTTTGGTTTTTGAGTTACGTTTGGGTAGAATAAATGTTTATAAAGTTATTTTGGTGCACCCTTGGTTCCAGTGAGTGGGCCAACCTAGTTGGCACTCTAGCTCATGATAGAGCATGGCCTCCATGATATTTCATGTTTGAATCTATGGCAGAAGTGGTAAGGGCATTAAATTTTATTTTAAATATAAAATTATAGATAGGGAGTCATAAGGTTTGTTGTGTAAATTAACATTTTTGAAAATTTCAAAGGTTGATGAAATTTGATATTTTAGAAATTATATGGTTTGATTTCTCTAGAAATTTTAAGGGCAGAAAGTGTTTTTATTAATGAAAAGGATTAATGAATTGTTGTTGTATTTTCTACGAAGTATTTTGTAAGCAATAAGGTGTAATAAGGTGTATGAAATTTAAATTTAAAATATATTTTGCACTTACGTTTTTGGATGATTAGGAGGTACATTGTGGTATTGGAAATCATTTGTGCATTTAACAAGTAGGAGTTATAAGGTGTTATTATGGTTCAAGTATTAGTTGTAATTTTCCAGGGCAAAAAAGAAAATTTGAATATTTTTTGATAAGTTTTAATGATTTATCTTATGAGGAAAAAATGAGAGTCGGAGTATTATTTTTATATCTTCTTGTGCACATATTTTTTAAGAAAAAATTAATATGGATGGTTTGAAAAAGAAATATACTAACCAGTTTTGAAGTGTCACTTTGAAAGGATAATTCTTTTGAGATAGATTTTTTAGGGAACACCTTCATCAAGTGAGTTAAGAGTATTGAGAATGTGTTATGAGTAGTTTTCAGCATGTGTTATAGCAGATTTGACTAGAGACAATGAAAAAATTAGAGTAGGATTATTAGTTGTTTTGAGAAGGTCTTTTGATAAGGCTTGTGAGTAGTTCTAAGAAGGATTTGTGAGTAATTTTAAGGTAGAATTATGAGCAAGTGTGAGGAAGATCAGTATAGGTAGTTGAGAAGATTTTATTAGAGTTGTTGAGTAGAGTTGAGCAGAGTTGAGCAGAGTTGAGAGCAGGATTTAGAGCCAACCAGTGCAAAGGTGATAGAATTAGCCTATGGATAGAGTTCCAAAAGCTATATCAGGAGGTATAGAGGTCTCATGTGGATAGAGGTCCACAAACTTGAGCATAGGGTATTAGTGTCTCCTTTGGACAAAGGTCCATAAACATTGTAATAGGTATTTGGTTCCTAAGATATTTTTTGAGAAAATTTATAAGAAATATTTTCTCTATGGACGTAGCCCACATTGGGTGAACCATGTTAAATCCATGTCTCTCATGTGTGTGATGATTTATACATTATTTATTGCCTTGATATTATTGTTCTCATTTGGATTTAAAAGTGAAAAGTTTTATCTTATAGTGTTCACCCCCTTGTGTTCTTAAATTGGTATCAGTGAGGGTTCCTTCATGAAAAACCTAACAACTTGAAGGGAGATATTACAAGAACACACATGACCACTAAAATTAAAGAATATGTCCCTATGGCTGAAATAAAAAAGATGTTGGCAATTTTGGGTACCTTGGGTACATTGCCTTTGCTCAAGTGTAGAAGTTGTCATTGATGTCAAGAAGCTCTTGAAGGAATTTGATTTAATGTCAAATAATGTGCAGAATTGGGCAGTGAGTTTCAAAGAAGGTTATTCGAAGCATGGACAAGTGAGTTTCCAAGAAGATCATAGTAGCCCATTTGCAAAAGATCAAAGAAAAAGACAAGTAAGAAAAGTGCTGGAAAAACTGTCGCGATTTTGCGACATGTTAGAGGAGAGAGAAAGAGCTGGCAAAACTGTCATGATTTTGTGACATGTTGGCAGAGAAAAAGGCAAGTGGAAAAACTGTCACGATTTCGTGACATGTTGGCAGAGAAGGAGAGCAATATGGAAAGTGTCACGATTTCGCGACATGTCGCATTTTCGTGACTCGAAAAGTGCAGGAAGGCAGAGAAGGAAAAGTGTCATGATTTCGTGACACATTGCCAGGAAAGTTGTACGGATGAAAAAGTGTCACGATTTTGTGACATACTACAGGAGAGAGAATCCAAAAGAAAAAGTGTCATGATTTCACGACATAATGCAAAAGAGAGAGTCCGTAGTGTGAACTGTCACGATTTCATGATAAGTTCGAAGAGAGATAAAGTATCTCGAAAAGTGTCATGATTTCGTGACATGCTGTAGAGTTCCAAGTGAGAATAGTCATGATTTCGTGACATGCTGCAAAAGATGAAGTGAGGATTGTCATGATTTTGTGACATGCTAAAAAGCTCGAAGTGAGAACTGTCACGATTTTGCAACATGCAGCAAAGGGAAGAGTCTAAAATGAGAAGTGTCACGATTTCGTGACAGGCTACAAAGAAAGCGTACGAAAGCTGAAAGCGTCACGATTTCATGATAGGATGAAGGAAAAGCATACGGATGCAGAAAGTGTCACGATTTTGTGATAGGCAGTAGAGAAAGTAGATGGAAGTAGAAGTGTCATGATTTCATGACAAAAATAGTAAGCAAGGTTTCATCAGCAGAAGTGTCACGATTTCATGATAGAAACTGAAAGCATGTCTTCCATAGGTGAAGTGTCGTGATTTCATGACAAAAGTAGAGAGGAAGGCTATGAAGACAAAAGTGTCACGATTTCACGATAGAAGTGAAGACGAAGTCTGCAGAGGCAGTAGTGTCGTGATTTCATGACATGTTCCAGTTTTGTGGGCGTAAGGTAGAGAAAAGCATAAGGCAGCGAAAGTGTCACGATTTCGTGACATGTTTCATTTTCGCTAGTGCAAGCCGAGAAAAGGTTGAGAAAGCGAGAAATGTCACGATTTCATGACAAAAGTGAAGATGACATCAGCAGAGGTAGAAGTGTCACGATTTCATGACAAAAGCCATAAGATAGTGTACGGTTGCAAAGGTGTCACGATATCGCGACATGTTGTAGTTTCATGGCAGAAGCTACAGAGGAGTTGCAGAGGTGGTGAAGCCGACAAAGTTAAATTTGGGCCAATGAAGATTAGGGTTTGTAGCCAACGTAGTTTAGGATGTGCAGTCGACTAAGATCAAGGTTTTAATCTTGAAAGTGTTAGTATAAAAGGAGGGCTACTTGGAGAGTTATGCATTTGATATTGCAAAAGTTAAGTCCACGGTGCACAGAGAGCGAGTCATGTCGAATCGAGCGAAGTGTGCGAGATGCAGCCACAACATCACAGATAGCATAGAAGTGGCGAGATGATGTGTAGAGTATGCAAAGACAGTGCAAAACTAGAGAAAGAGATCGAGGACATTTGTGCTAGATCGAAGGACTGCGTTTAGTGCAAATTCGAGGACCAGCTTTGAGGTGATAGAGTTGAGGACAGAGGTCTCCAGCCAGAGCAGGGAAGACAGGTGTCTTCTATGGATAGAGTTCCATTTGCTAAGGGCAGTAGAGGTAGAGGTCTTCTAGAGGATCACCAGCCAGAGCAAAGTTAGGGGAAGGTATCTCCTTTGAGTCGAGGCTCATAAACTTTGTAATTGGGAAGGTTTCCCAAAGAATTTGAGATAAACTTTTAGAGAAAAGTTTTGTGGATGTAGCCCAGCCATTCTGGGTGAACCACGTTAAAAATGGGTCTTCAATGTGTGATGTTTTCTGTCTTGTTTAATGTTGTGTTGATGCCACTGCTATCTGAAATTAAAATTATTAAATGGTTAAGTCTTATACTGTTCACCCCCCCCTCTCAGTATAAGTTCATGTTCTTCAATTGGTATCAGAGCGGGTCACTCCAGAAAGAGCCTAATAGCTTGGAGAAGGATCTATTAGAGGAACATACAGATTCAGAAAGAAATGAAGAGTTTGAGTTCGATCTCAAAGGTGAATTCTTCTTGGCTTTGAGAAAGCTTGAGAAATTTAGGGAAGAGAATTATGTTCTCAAGCATCAATGTTAGGAAGAAGAGATAGCAAGATCAGAATTGTCTCAAAGTGTTATAGACTTCAAAATTCTAGCTGAAGAAGGGAAGAAGGTTGAACAGGTTCTGACAGAGGCTCTAAAAGGAAAGGAAGCTGATTGTGAGAAACTAGAAGAAGAGATTATGTCTCTTAGAGTGAAGTTGGAACAGTTGACTCTCAGACAGAATACTCCGTGTGAAAAGAAAAAGAAGGATGGTATCACCATTCATGAAACAGGGTCTTCGAGCAAGATCAATCTTCATCCTGAAGAGCAGTGGATTCCAGTTGATCACAAGAAGAACAATCATCCAAGGCATCAAAACAGGTTACATAATACCTTCCATGGCTATTGTTTTTCCTATAAGAAATTTGGTCACATAGCTATGCATTGCAATAAGTCTCTGAATAGCCATAGTAAGGAAAATGTTAACTCGTTTGCACCTCTTATGAATAAAAATATCATGTGTTACAAGTGCAAGAATTTTGGGCATATAGCAAGGATGTGCAGTTTGGATAGATTTAGCCTTGAGTTCACTAAAAAGAGGAATGAGATCAAATCTAAGTCAATGATAGTTCAAACTGCTTTTCATGCTCAAGACAAAGTAGAAAAATGGTATCTTGATAGTGGTTGTTCAAAACATATGACTGGTGAAAAGGAAAATTTTTTGGTCTTAAAAGAAACAAATAGAGGAACAGTTCGAGTTTTGGAGATAACGAGTCCGCTAAAATCTGTGGTAAAGGGACTCTTAGTTTGGATGGGAAATCCAAAACAAAAAATGTGCTCTATGTAGAAGGCCTAAGACATAATCTTCTTAGTGTGAGTCAACTTTGTGATCAAGGGCACATAGTATCTTTCTTTTAAGATAGATGTGAGATAAGTAAAGAAAAAAATGGAAAACTCATTGCTAGTGCTACAAGGACTCCAAACAATCTTTACATGCTAAGTGAGATAAAAAGGGAAAAGTGTTTTCTAACTCAAGAAGATGAGAGTTGGTTATGGCATAAAATATTGGGGCATTTGAGCTTTGATAATCTTGTCAATATTAGTAACAAGGAAGCGATTAGAGACTTGCCCAAAATAAAAAGGCCCCATAACATCATTTGCGGTCCTTGTCAACATGGAAAACAGACGAGAACCAGTTTCAAATCAAAAGGGTATACATCTTCAAAACCATTGGATCTTATTCATACTCGACTTATGTGGCCCTACCAGAACTTAGAGCATTCAAGGAGAAAGCTACTTCATGTTGTTTATAGATGATTATTCTAGAATGACTTGGGTTACTTTTCTCAAAGAAAAATTCGAAGCTTTTGAAAAATTTAAAGCTTTTAAAGAAATGATTGAAAATGAGACTGACAAGAGAATCAAATGCTTAAGATCAGATAGAGGAGGAGAGTTCACTTCAAATGAATTTGTGGAATACTGTGAGCAACACGAAATCAAAAGAGAATATTCAGCAACAAGAACTCCTCAACAAAATGGAGTAGTTGAAAGGAAAAATAGAACTTTTGAAAATATGGCTAGAGCAATGTTAAATGAGTCAAAACTTTTAAATGGCTTTTGGAGAGAAGAGTAAGTACAACATTCTACATCATCACCAAGGCTCAACTCAGAGTCAATCATCATAAAACTCCCTATGAGTTGTGGAAAGGAAGACCAACTACAGTAAAATACTTCAAAGTGTTTGGGAGTAAGTGCTTCATCAGAAGGGAAGATCGGAATTTGGGTAAGTTTGATCCTAGGTGTGATGAGGGAATTTTTCTTGGATATTCCAGCAGAAGCAAGGCCTACAGATGCTTCAACAAAAGAACTCATATAGTTGTAGAGAGCATAAATGTAATAGTAGATGAAAAGACAGGGATAAGAGAACCGATCAAGGAACTCAGTGATGGAATATGTCAAGAAGAATTCGGGAGAGGTTTTAGATGAAGAAGAGGAAAGACAACTACTTCCCAAAACTCCTTCACGGTATGTTCAGAAACATCATCCCAAATATTTGATCATTGGTGATCCAAATAGTAGGCAAACAAGAAGAAGAGTCATTCCTTCACATGATTCTACGAATGTTTCATTGTTATCTCAGATTGAGCCAAAAAATTTTAGTGAAGCATGTACAGATAAGTTTTGGGTAAAAGCAATGGATGAAGAGCTAAATCAAATAGAGAAAAGTGAAACCTGGGATTTGGTTCCAAGACCTAAGGACAAGAATGTCATTGGCACAAAATGGATATTCAAAAATAAACTCAATGAGGATGGAAATATTGTCGAAAACAAAGCTAGGTTAGTCTGTAAAGGGTATGCTCAAGTAGAAGGTGTTGATTTCGAAGAGACGTTTGTGCCTGTTGCTCGTCTTGAAGCTATCAGAATGTTTTTGGCCCTTTCAAGCTTCAAATCATTCAAGGTATATCAAATGGATGTAAAGTTGGCTTTTCTAAATGGGGTGTTGGTAGAAGAAGTCTACATAGAACAACCAGAAGGAGTGTCTCTCTCAGAACAGTCAGACTATGTGTGTAAACTAAAAAAAGCATTGTATGGGTTAAAGCAAGCACCTAGGGCTTGGTACTCAAGGCTTGACGGGTATCTTCATGAGCAAGGTTTCAGGAAAGGCATGGCAGATAGCAATTTGTACATTAAGGATGAAGATGATAATATGTTAATTATGGTTGTCTATGTTGATGATATTATTTTTGGGGGAAATAATACTCAGATGTGCAAAGTTTTTGCTAACACCATGTAGAAGGAATTCGAGATGTCTATGATTGGAGAGCTGTCATTCTTTTTAGGGCTTCAGATTGTGCAATCAAAAGATGGTATATTTCTCTCTCAGGGAAAGTATATCAAAGAAATGTTGAAGAAATTTGGGATGATGGACAGCAAACCCGTGTGTACTCCAATGATTACAGGGTGCAATATGAGTAAAGATGATGAATCTCCAATGGTAGATCAGAAGTTGTATAGATCTATGATTGGTAGTTTACTATACAGTACAACTACCAGACCAGATATCATGCAGGCCATTGGGTTAGTAGCAAGATTTCAGGCAGCTCCAAAAGAATCTCATGTTATAGCAGTTAAGAGGATATTCAGATATTTGAAGGGCACTATGGACTTTGGGCTTTGGTATCCCAAAGGTGATGATTTCACCCTCACAGCCTATACAGATGCAGATTGGGCAGGCAATATTGATGATAGGAAAAGCACTAGTGGTGGAGCATTCTTTCTGGGAAAGAGTTTGGTTTCTTGGCTAAGTAAGAAACAACCTTCAGTTTCCTTATCTACAATAGAGGCTGAATACATAGCAGCAGTGGCTGGGTGCACACAGGTTTTATGGATGAAAACCACCTTGGAGGATTTCAAAGTCAAGCATGAACAACCCATCTCCATTCTTTGTGATAATACAAGTGCCATAAGTATTTCCAAAAATCCGGTAATGCACTCAAGAACAAAGCATATTTCCATCAAGTATCATTTTCTAAGGGAGAAAGTGCAGGACAAGCAGGTCAAGGTAGAGTATGTGTCTACTAAAGAGAAGATTGCAGATATCTTCACCAAACCTCTTCCAAGAGACACGTTTGAGTATCTAAGGGAGAAATTGGGAGTTGTACTCCCACCCCAAAATTAATCACCTCATCAGGAGGTGGGGGAGGGACTAAGCTAAGAGGCTCATTCTTAGTCCCGAGCCCCAAAGGTGACCCTTTGCCATTGATGACAAAGGGGGAGAGATATGAGTAAGGGGGAGAGCTTCTAAGTGAAGAAGAGAGCTTCAAGTCAGGGGGAGCAAAACTTCAAAGGAAGATTCTCAGTTGTTAGCACAGTTGGTTTCAGTTTTGGCTCTTGAGTAGTGTTTTCAGTTAAGGGTTGCCATCAATGACAAAGGGGGAGATTGTTGGCAATTTTGGGTACCTTGGGTACATTGCCTTTGCTCAAGTGTAGAAGTTGTCATTGATGTCAAGAAGCTCTTGAAGGAATTTGATTTAATGTCAAATAATTTGAGACTTGGCGATGATTTCCAAGAAGGTTATTCAGAGCATGGACAGTGAGTTTCCAAGAAGATCATAGTAGCCCATTTGCAAAAGATCGAAAGAAAAAACAAGTAAGAAAGTGCTAGAAAAACTGTCACGATTTCGTGACATGTTAGAGGAGAGAGAAAGAGCTGGCAAAACTGTCGCGATTTCGTGACATGTTGGCAGAGAAAAAGGCAAGTGGAAAAACTGTCACGATTTCGCGACATGTTGGTAGAGAAGGAGAGCAAGATGGAAAGTGTCGCGATTTCGCGACATGTCACATTTTCGTGACTCGGAAAGTGCAGGAAGGCAGAGAAGGAAAAGTGTCGCGATTTCGTGACACATTGCCAGGAAAGTTGTACGGACAAAAAAGTGTCACGATTTCACGACATACTACAGGAGAGAGAATCCAAAAGAAAAAGTGTCGCGATTTCGTGACATAATGCAGAAGAGAGAGTCCGCAGTGTGAACTGTCGCGATTTCACGATAAGTTCGAAGAGAGATAAAGTATCTTGAAAAGTGTCATGATTTCGTGACATGCTACAGAGTTCCAAGTGAGAACAGTCATGATTTCGTGACATGCTACAAAAGACGAAGTGAGGACTGTCATGATTTCGTGACATGCTGAAAAGCTCAAAGTGAGAACTGTCACGATTTCGTGACATGCAACAAAGGGAAGAGTCTGAAATGAGAAGTGTCACGATTTCGTGATAGGCTGCAAAGAAAGCATATGGAAGCTGAAAGCATCGCGATTTCGCGATAGGATGAAGGAAAAGCATACGGATGTAGAAAGTGTCACGATTTTGTGACAGAAATAGTAAGCAAGGTTTCATCAGCAGAAGTGTCACGATTTCACGACAGAAACTGAAAGCATGTCTTCCATAGGTGAAGTGTCATGATTTCACGACAAAAGCAGAGAGGAAGGCTATGAAGACAAAAGTGTCATGATTTCACGATAGAAGTGAAGACGAAGTCTACAGAGGCAGTAGTGTCACGATTTCATGACATGTTCCAGTTTCGCGGGCGTAAGGCAGAGAAAAGCATAAGGCAGCGAAAGTGTCACGATTTCGTGACATGTTCGATTTTTTCTAGTGCAAGCCGGGAAAAGGTTGAGAAAGCGAGAAATGTCACGATTTCATGATAGAAGTGAAGATGATGTCAGTAGAGGCAGAAGTGTCACGATTTCATGACAAAAGCCATAAGATAGTGTACAGTTGCAAAGGTGTCGCGATATCGTGACATGTTGTAGTTTCACGATAGAAGCTACTAAGGAGTTGCAGAGGCGGTGAAGCCGACAAAGTTAAATTTGGGCCGACAAAGATTAGGGTTTGCAGTCGACGTAGTTTAGGATGTGCAGTCGACTAAGATCAAGGTTTTAATCTTGAAAGTGTTAGTATAAAAGGAGGGATGCTTGGAGAGTTATGCATCGATCTTGCAAAAGTTAAGTCCATGGTGCACAGAGAGGGAGTCATGTCGAATCGAGCGAAGTGTGCGAGATGCAGCCACAATAGCGCAGATAGCGCAGAAGTGGCGAGATGATGTGCAGAGTATGCGAAGACAGTGCATAACCAGAGAAAGAGATCGAGGACATTTGTGCTAGACCGAAGGACTGCGTTTAGTGCAAATTCGAGGACCAACTTTGAGGTGATAGAGTTGAGGACAGAGGTCTCCAGCCAGAGCAGGGAAGACAGGTGTCTTCTGTGGATAGAGTTCCATTTGCTAAGGGCAACAGAGGCGGAGGTCTTCTAGAGGATCACCAGCCAGAGCAAAGTTAGGGGAAGGTATCTCCTTTGAGCCGAGGCTCATAAACATTGTAATTGGGAAGGTTTCCCAAAGAATTTGAGATAAAATTTTAGAGAAAAGTTTTGTGGACGTAGCCCAGCCATTCTTGGTGAACCACATTAAAAATGGGTCTTCAATGTGTGATGTTTTTTGTCTTGTTTAATGTTGTGTTGATGCCACTGCTATTTGAAATTAAAATTATTAAATGGTTAAGTCTTATACAGTTCACCCCCCCCTCTCAGTATAAGTTCATGTTCTTCAAAAGAGAGATCCATAAAATAGATAAAATTCATGATTGACATGAAAGATGAACTTATTGATGCTCTTAGAAATTTGGAAATAGTTAGAAAGAAGAATTCAAAGTTGAAGGCTAAAATTTAAGAGGATGAGGAAACAAAGACAAGTTCTACAAAATATCACAGAATTAAAGGTGTAGGTTGAAGAGGCAAAGAAAATTGAAAAATATCTTTCTAAACAATTAAAGGCAAAAGAGTTAGAATGTGAAATGTTGGAACTTAAATTTATCTCTTTAATAAAGGGAGTTGAAAAGTCTAAGGATAAGTTACAACAAAATATAAGGTTAGGGAAATATAAATAGGAGTGAATATTCAAAGGAACAAAGATATCAAAGAAAGAAGAGCCCATGACCTATGTTGATATATTGAAAGCCAAAAGTATCAAGGAGGAAGAAAACATTGAAACATCATGAAAAAAATTCAATTATAGAAAAATCAAAGGAAGAATTATGTGACCATATCATTCAAGGCAATCTAACAAGTTAAAAAATTTCTTCCATGGTTATTGTTTTTCATGTAAAAAATAAGGTCATAAAGTTGTACATTGCATGGTCTATGTGAGAAATAATGTTGATAGAAATTCCAATTCATTTGAACCTTTCATTGATAACAATATCATCTATTACAAATGTAATAATTTTGGGCACAAGACCAAATGGTGTAAAACAATATCTCTTGAATCAAGTAAAAAAGAAGGATCAAAAGGTTCAATAGAATACAACCTCAGATTAGAAATGGAAAGAGGAACAAGAAAAGGATAAATCAATATTGGTACACACAACTCTTCATGCACAAGATAAGGTAAATTAGTGGTATGTTGATAGTGGTTGTTCAGGTCATATGATAACTAACAAAAGTAAATTTATTTCACATAAATATATCAAAAGAGGATCAGTAAAATTTGGTGATAATGCTTTAGAAAAAAATATTGGAAAAGGCACTTTGATTTTATATAATGGAAAATCAAAGATAGAAAATGTATTGTATGTTAGGGTATTGAATCAAAATTTACTAAGTGTAAGTCAGGTTTGTGATCAGGGGCACACAATCATGTTTCACTCAAATAGATGTGAGATCATAAAATACAAGACATAAAAGCTTATTGCAGATGTCATTAGAACTACAAATAATATCTACATGTTGAGCGAAATTAAAGGAATAAAATATTTTTATCAAAAGAGGATGAGAGTTGGTTATGGCATAGAATAATGGGTCATATGAATTTTTATAACATAGTGAAAATAAGCAACAAAAATGCAGTCCAATATTTACCCAGGATAAAAGACCCTAAAGCACAATTTGTGCACAATGTTAGCATGGTAAGCAAATAAATACAAGATTCAAGTCAAAAGAATTTTCTTCATCTAAAAAATTAAAAATAGTTCACACTGATTTATGTGGTTCTACAAGGATAAAGAATTTACAAGGTGAAATTTACTTCATGCTATTTATAGGTGATTTCTCCAGAATGACTTGGGTGACATTCTTACAAGAAAAGTTAGAAACCTTTGAGAAGTTCCAGGCTTTCAAAGTCTTAGTAGAAAATGAAACAGGTAAAAACATCAAGTATCTAATATCAGATAGAGGAGGAGAATTCACTTCAAGTGAATTCATAGAATTTTGTGAAAAACATGGAATAAAAAGAGAATAATCAGTAGTAATGACTCCACAACAAAATAGGGTAGTTGAAAGAAAAAAATAGAACTATTGATAATATGACCAGAGCTATGCTAAGTGAGTCTAATATTTTGGAGAGAGACAGTTCATACAGTTGTCTATATCATTAATAGAGCTCAAGTAAGAGTAAATAATCACAAAATCCCATTTGAGATTTTGAAGGTAAGACCAGCTACTGTAATGTATTTCAGAGTCTTTGGAAGCAAATGCTACATTAGACGAGAAGAGAAAATTTTGGGCAAGTTTGATTCAAGGTGCAATGAGGGTATCTTCCTTGGATATTACACTAAGAGCAAAGCCTATAAATGCTATAATAAAAGGACACATACATTATGGAAAACACAAGTGTAACAATTGACAAAAAATAGGGTCAAGAGAACCAGGTCAAGAAATTGTATATCAAGAAGAAGAAAGTTTCCAAGAAGAAGTAGGTGAAGAATCAAAAGAAGATGAAACACAAAGAACACCACCTAAGACACCATCCATGTATGTGCAAAATAATAATCCAAGAGACCTGATTATTGGGAATCCAAATGAAATACAAAGAAGAAGAAAGATAATAGGAATAGATAAACATGTAAATATTTATTTTCTATATAAAATCGAGCCCAAGGATTTCAACAAGGCAAAAGAAGATAAATATTGGATCAAGGTAATGGATGAAGAGTTGGATCAAATAGAAATAGTGATACTTGGGAACTTTTTCCATGACCAAAAAACAAGAATATAATTGTCACTAAATGGGTTTATAGGAAAAAGTTAAATGAAGATGGTTAGGTAGTCCAAAACAAAGCAATATTACTATGAAAAGGCTATGCACAAGTTGAACTGATTTATTTTGATGAAACATTTGCTTATGTTGCATGAATTGACACCATTAAAATATTTTTAGCATTCTCAAGTTTCAAAAAAATCAAAGTATATCAAATGGATGTAAAATCATATTTTCTCAATGGTTTCTTGGAAGAAGAGGTCTACATTGAGCAACTTGAGGGGTTTAGCCTGACTGATAAGCCCGATTATGTATGTGAAGAACACAATATTATATTGAGATATGGGGTGAACATTATAAGACCACTTTTTACTTTTATTTTCAATTCAATATTATGCAGTGTATAGATAGTCGTATCAATAGCAATAATCAAAGCAATACATAAAACACCATCCACAAAAGTGACACAATAATTTACGTGGTTCACCCAATGTGGGCTACTCCACGAAGAAAATATTTTGTGAAAACTTTCTCAATCAATATCTTGGGAATCATTACCAATTACAATGTTTATGGACCTCTGTACAAAGGAGATGCTTATCCCCTAAATCTCAAGTTCGTGGATCTCTTCCATAGGAGAACTCTTTCCCATTGTGATCTGGCTAGTGATCTTCTAGAAGACTCGATCTCTCTACTGCATTGACTTATGGATCTCTCTCCACTTGAAGACTCCTCACTTAGATTTATCTTCAATTATCCTAGTTACTGGATCTCTATCCATTGAGACTATGTCCTTTGTACTTTGTCACCTCCAAAGCTCTATCAATAGGTTCACTCAGAACCTTATCCAATCTGCTCAATAGGTCCACTCAAGACCTTCTCAAATCTACTCAATAGGCTCACTAAGAACATACTAAAATACAATCAATAGGATAACTCAGAACTTGCTCAAATCTGCTCTATAGGCTCACTCAAAACCTGCTCAAATCTGCTCAATAGGCTCACTCAAAACCTACTCAAATCTACTCAACAAGCTCACTCAGAACTTGTCCAAATTTTCTCAATAGGATCACTCATATTTTGTTCAAATCTACTCAACAAGCTCACTTAGAACTTGTCCAAATCTATTCAATAAGTCCTCTCTAGAACTTTCTCAAATATGCATAGGAAGATTTCACAAAAGCTTACTCAAAATAAATCCACAAGACTTCTCAAATACTTACCTCAAATCAGCTCAACAAAATCTCAACTCAATCTCGTAGAAGCATAAAGAGAATTGTTAGACTCAATATGTTCTATACTCAAATACCAATCTCAAATCAAATCAATCTCAACACAACAATATCATAGAAGCATAAAGAGAATTTTTAGAGACTCAATATGTTCTATACTCAAATCCCAATCTCAACTCAAATCAATATTAACTCAGGAATCTCATAGAAGCATAAATAGAATTGTTAGAGACTTAATATGTTCTATACTCAAATCCCAATCTCAACTCATATCAAATCATAATATAGAATAGTTTGTTTTATGGAACTTGAACAACCACTTCACACAATCACTTGACTAGGATAAAACAAATCTACCCAACCAATCACCACAAGGAGCAACTCTTTCTCACAAACCCTAGTTCAAGCATGTATCAACCAACTCAAATTTTTTTCAACAATGCTCAATCACAAGTCTCACATAAAAATGATACTCATGTTCTTCTCTAACACAAGTTCAATTTCATTTCACAATCAATGGGCTTCAACAAAAATTCTTATAAACAAGTTTTAATCACAACTCTCAAACCAAAAAACTTTGAAGCATTCAACCAACCACTTTCGAAAAGGAAACCACAATCAATCCTTTTCTCTCCAATTATATTTCAGAAATCAACCACCATAAAAAATCAATAGGAGAATGTGTAGATACCTTTTATGAAGATAAAAAAAACCTCTTTGGAATCTACAAAAATCACAATATTATTTTGCCAATCTTCATGATGGTTAGGAGAAATTACAAAACAATTATCATAACCTTTTACACCTTATTTCTCCTAGTCAAAAATCACATCCACCACTAGAAAATAATTAAAGATAATTATTTTCTTATCTAATTAAGTATAGCATGAATATCACCACAACCATTTACCATTCCCTTATTTCTCCTAAAAATACTTTGCACTAATGCACAACTCACTAAGCTCCTTAATGTAAAAATCCCACATCAACTAGTGCAAAATATAAGCTACAACTCATAAACTATACCACCATGGCAAACACTCAATAATGATGCATTAAACTTAGCTTAAGAAAATTAAAACATCTATATCTCAATCTCTAAAAATTGCGGTGATGACATACCTTGGAAAAAAAATTGTTTTATGCTCTAAAAATTACAGTGATAGCACGCAAACGAAAAATGAATTTCGGGTGACTCGAACCCAAGACCTGCAGCAGCAAGTGCGCCTTTGCACTCCTTCTGCCCACAAAGTGGTATAAGCTTCCCACGTTTAAGCTATTCTACTTTGTGCTTAAATTACTTCCTCTTGGCACCCATGAACTTACAAACCATGCTTCTCCCAAACCTTCATCGTCAATAGTGCACGATTTTGGAGGAGGATAATTTTTGCAAAAGAGGATTTATCATTCAAATTTTGGAGGAAATAAACCATTGCTTAACAAGGTACATTTTATACACGATGCATATGGGAAAGAATAAAGTTTGATATCGACAGAAAATAGAGGGAAAACTTTTGATTAAGTTTAAAATTTTAATTTTAATTTTAAATAATTAAAATTTAAACTAAATATTTAAATTTAAATATCTCCATCACCAGGACACCATTTTTGATGAAATGAAAATCCAAATTGGGTTTTATGAAAAAAATATTTCAAATATACCATCCATGGTAGAAAAAATTATTTTTATTGCCTTGGTTTTCACAAAAAACCCTTCCTAGCACTTTCACAAAACATAGTGCATGCCATCATAGATCCTTTTGACATCAAATAACCTTTTGACATCAATGACAATATTTTAGCTTAGAGACTCAAAATTTCCAATAGTATACAAATTAAATAAGGCTCTTTATGGACTAAATCAAGCCCCTAGGACTCGATATTCAAGGTTGGATAACTATCTTCAAGAATAGGATTTTTGAAAAGGAGTAGTTAACAACAATTTATGCATCAAAAATGAAGGAAATGACTTGTTGATTATGGTGGTCTATGTGGTTGATATCATTTTTTGAGATAGTAATGATAAGATGTGTCAAAAAATTTCAAAGTGTATGCAAGATGAATTTTAAATGTCAATGCTTGGTGAGTTGTTCTTCTTCCTTGGATTACATATTTCACAATTAGAAAAAGGTATATTTCTCTCACAAACCTAGTATATAAAAGAAATGTTGAAAAAATTTAGACTGATGATTACAAACCAGAGAGTACCCCCATGGTTACAAGATGCAAGTTGAGTAAAGATGATGAATCTCTTGAGGTACACCAAAAATTGTATAGTTCCATGATCGGAAGTTTACTATATGTCACAGCTATAAGACCAAACATAATGCATTCAGTGGGACTAGTGGTAAGATTTAATGTAGAACCAAAGGAAACACATGTAGAAGTAGTAAATAGAATACTCAGGTATTTAAAAGGAATTATGGAGTTTGGACTTTGCTATCCCATAATTAACAAATTCACTCTAACAACATATACATATGTAGATTGGGCAGGAAATATTGATGACATGAAGAGTACAAGTGGAGAAGCATTCTTTCTTGGAGATTGTTTAGTCTCTTGGCTAAGAAAGAAATAAGCATCAATATCCTTATCCATGATAGAGGCAAAATATATTGTAGCAATTGCTTGTTGTACACAAGTGTTATGGATGAAGAAAAATTTAAAATATTTTAAAATAGAGCATGATCATCCCATATCCATACTATGTGATAATACAAGTGCTATAAATATTTCAAAGAATCCAATGATGCATTCAAGGACCAAGCACATTCCAACAAAATATTAATTTTTTAGAGATAAGTTGATAGATCAACAAGTCAAATTGTAATATGTTACTACAAAGGAATAGATTGTTCACATATTTACTCAGCCACTTCTAGAGGAAACTTTTGAGTATCTTAGAGGAAAGTTGGGAGTAGTCTTAGTCACACCCCAAAATTGATCACCTCAAAGAAAGGAGGTGGTCATGGTACTGAGCTAAGAGTCTTATTTTAGCCCTAAAAGGATCCCTTTGACATTGATGTCAAATTGGAAGAGTTCCAGTAAGGGGGAGAGAAATCCGTAAGGAGGAGCAACTTATTAGGGGGAGCATATTTGGAATCTAGTGGTAGTAAAAGAAAATATTTTAGAAGGGTTTCCATCAATGAAAAAGGGGGAGATTATTGGAAATATTGAGCATGTTGTATTGTCATTGATGTCAAAGGATTGATGTCAAGTTGATGTCAAAGAAAGTTTGGTATGACAGAAATATTGTTCTATGATTGAATAATTATGCAAGGCAAGGCGCATCTCAAAGCAAGGAGATCGGTAAAAAAAATATAAAAAGTTATAATATTTATTTTTTTAAATATTATACATAGAGGGACAAATGTTTTCAAGAAAAAGACAAGGTTCTATTGAAAAATATTCATTTATTGCAATGTTGAAAATATTTCAAGAGCAAAAGACAAAATACTAAAATATAAATTATTATATTTAAACCAAGGTTTAAATATTATAGTCAAAATAAATTTAAATTTTAAATGGTGCCAAAATTTAAATTCAAATGGTGGCAAGTGAAAAGAGAGTCGACATCTTCATAAAGTTTTGAATTGCATATATAAGGAGGAAATAAAATCCATTTGCAAAGTTTTTTTTTTTATCAAAAAACAAGTACCATTCGTTCCATTCCTAAGGGCAAAGTGAAGTACGGAGAGTGCATGAAGTTTAACGTGAGGGTAGAGTGAAGTAAGGAGAGTGCACAAATTTTAATGCAAGGTAAAAGAAAAATGAGCATGGTGCATGAACCTCAAGAAAGGAGGCAACTCTCAAGTGGTTCCAACTGGGCAACTAGCCTAGGTGGTAGGCAAACCCTATGCAAGACATTGATAGTGAGAAGGTTTTATGTTTGAGTCATAGTGGTAATTTGCTTTTTGAGTTAGATTTGGGTAGAATAAAGGTTGATAAATTTTTATTGGTGCACCCTTGGTTCCAATGGGTGGGCTAGCCTAGCTAGCACTCTAGCTCATGCTAGAGCATGGGCTCTATGATGTTACACATTCGAGTCTCTTCGACGACAAAAGTTATAAGGGAATTAAATTTTGTTTTAAATTTAAAATTAATCATAGGGAGTCAAAAGGTTTGTTGTGTAAAATGAAATTTTTGTAAATTAAAAAGGTTGATGAAAGTTTATGTTTTGGAAATTATATGGTTTGATATATTTGGAAATTATAAGGGCAGAAAGTGTTTTTATTAGTGAAAAAGGATTAAGGGATTATTTTTGTATTTTCTAAGAAGTATTTTGTAAGCAATAAGGAGTAATAAGGTGTATGAAAGTTAAATTAAAATTGTATTTTGCACTTAGGGTTTTGGATGATTAGGAGGTACATTGTGGTATTGGAAATCATTTGTGCATTTAACAAGTAGGAGTTATAAGGTGTTATTATGGTTCAAGTATTAATTGTAATTTAGCACGGTGGAAAAGATAATTTGAAGGGTTTTTGATAAGTGTTAATGCTTTATCTCATGAGAACAAAAGGAGAGTCTATGAGTATTATTTTTAGATCCTATTGTGCACATCTTTTTGAAGAAAAAATTAATATGGATGGTTTGAAAGAGAAATATACTAACAACTTTTGAAGTGGCACATTGAAAGGAAAATTATTTTGAGATAATTTTTGAGGGGACACCTTCATCAAGCGAGTTAAGAGTGTTGAGCATGTGTTATGAGCAGTTTTGATCATGTGTTAGATCAGAGTTGAGGAGAGACAGTGAGCATATTAGAGTACGATTGTGACCTATTTTGAGGTCTTTTGATAAGGCTTGTGAGCAGTTCTAAGTAGGATTTTTGAGCAGGTTTGAGGTAGAATTATGATAAGGTATGAGGCAGATCAGTACAGGTATTTGAGCAGATTTTATTAGATTTGTTGAGAAAATTTGATCATAGTTGAGCAGAGTTGAGAGTAGGCTTTGGAGCCAACTAGCACAAAGGGTTTAAATTTATCTTGTGGATAGAGGTCCAAAAACCAGAGCAATAGGGATAGAGGTTTCCTACAGATAGAGGTCCATAAACTTGAGCATAGGGGATCGGTATCTCCTTTAGTTAGAGGTCCATAAACATTGTAATAGGGATTTGGTTCCCAAGATATTTGTTGAGAAAATTTATAAGAAATATTTTATTTGTGGATGTAGCCCACATTGGGTGAACCACGTTAAATCCATGCCTCTCATGTGTGTGATTATTTTTGCATTATTTACTACCTTGATATTATTATTATCATTCAGATTGAAAAGTTAAAATTTTTATCCTGTATTGTTCACTCCTCTCAGTATAAGCTTGTGTTCTTCAAATAATGAAATACTATTCTACCTCACTATAAAAGAATAAGTATTTGAGTAAACTTTAAATTCCTTTAATTTAGATTATTCTTTTTCATATGAGATTTTTTATTTTTTTGAAGGAAAATAAATATTTTTTATGATGTTATTATTTATATTAATAATATTTTTGGTAAGAAACATAAAGGATAGTTAACCGTGTAGAAAATAAGGACAAAATTCAAAATTTTATTTTCCTTGTTTCTGAACAATGGTCCAAATATGGATTAAATATTATAACCACCATTATTTATGAAATTAGAATTTAAACCTTACCCTAGAAAAAAGTGTATTTTAACCTAGGATCAAAACATATGGTTGAATCACAGGAAGGTAAACAACCATATCATAATACCCAATATCGATTGGTTACAAGAAGGTAACCGTTGTGAATCGAGAATGACTGATTTATAATGATATAGGTAAGGATGAGTAGGTAAGGAGGGGTGGTATGTGACATATCTCCAGGCCATTGTGCAAGTAGTACAATGATGGTTCCTTGAACAACTTATGAATAGGAGTAACCTAGAATGAAATAAGAAACTAGATAAATCCATAATAGTTAGTATGGAACAATTTTTTGTTATTCGTAATTTATCAAGTGAAAATAGGTCTAGAGCCAGAGAAATCTCATAGCCCTAGTTAAATCCAACTAAGTGAACAATAAAATAGGCACTAGACATATATGCGAAACACCCTTGTTTAATTTAGAATAATTGAGCATTTTTAAGATCAAGTTCCACATATTAAGGGAGGGAAAATATGCATCCACCCTCCAAGTGTTATAGGCCCTAGAGAATAACCCCAAGTTGTGGTCTACACTATCATACCAGAATAAGGGTATGAGAAGATAGATCCACTAGTTGGCACGATCTATGGAATTTAGGCAATATCGTCCACTTGGGAGGCCATATACAACAGTTATAATTCCCAAAAGTTGTATTCTATACCTCATACTAATTAAACATTGGGTGATCACTAAAACTAAAAATAACTATTTTTTTTTTAATTTAGGTCAAGTTTATTCAATGAAGCCAATGAAATTTCATCTTTATGAACTAGTGATCTAGATTGGGTTGTACAACCAATGAGTTATATTCAGATTGTTATAGTTGGTATCAGAGATCTTGGTTGCGAGATCTGTAAGTCATAGAAATCTAGGTCATAATGTTGAAATATTTTTCCATGTGTCCATAGCAAGACTAAAATATTAAACTAACATAGCTCTTATGATGGTCACATGGAGGACCTTGTATCTACAATCAAATTATTTCAAGGGCAATTGGAAAAATTCACATACATAATAAAATTAGTACTGGAATGGATGGAATTACAACAAAGGATGGTAGAATTTTTTGTTGAGTAAAAAATTAGAAGAAAAATAAACAAGGAAAAATAAGGAATAAGACACAGGTTCAAGAAAGGAATAAAAATACCAAATAAAATCAAGTAATAAAACTAGATAATTTGAATAAGAAGTACTATAATAGTGATTTAGATCCTGTGAGCACTAATAAAGACAAGACAAATAAATCACGAGCACCAAATATGGGTTGTTATATATGCGGAGGACCATATTTTATAAACAAATACCCTCAAATAGTCGATCAGAAGGAAGTACCTAGAGAACAACCCCATGAAACATGTGCAATACATATAACTTCAAATCGGGAAGAGCAAATCACTCCTCAAATTTAAGAGGTAAAGTTGTAATTGATAGTAGTGCAACATATAGTTTTATTTTTACTAGTATAATCAGGGTTGTACTAGAAAATATTAGATTTTTGACAAATGTTTGGAAAGTAGAATATGGGTCAGGACAAACCTATTTAGTCAATTAGTGTCTATTTGATCCCCACATTACCTTACCTCAAGGAAAGACCAATTGGCACCTATATGTAGCTCCCTTGCATACCTTTGACATCATTCTTGGTATGGATTGGCTAAGAGCTCATAAAGCCCTTATTAACTTTGAGGAAATATTGTTAGAATTATTTAACTAATAGAATCAACATATTAAGGGTCCATTGTGATCACAACTCTTTTAAACCTTATTTTTTATATGACTTGCAAGTTAGAAATATAATTAAAAGGGGTGCAACGATATATGTGGTTAAAATAAATAAAAGAGAAGAGACTGAAGCAAACTCATATTTTTTTTAGAAATACCCCATACTAAATGAATTTAAAGATGTATTCCTTGAAGACTTATCAGATATTTTCCCTCAAAAAGAATTTGATTAATCTA